>CAWUFW010003158.1:1200000-1914150 GCA_963921515.1 Calotriton arnoldi
GGAGCCACGGCCAACTGCCAATTAGGTCAAGGGAGCCACGGGTCAAAAAAGTTTGGGAACCACTGTCCTAGCGGAACACCTCCCAGGAGTGAACAACCCGATTGCGGACCTCCTCAGCAGGCAGAGGCACCAAATGCACGAATGGGAACTTCACCCTCAAGTTCTCCTCCCATACTTCCAAGCTTGGGCAGTCCCTCAGATAGATCTGTTTGCCACACACCAACGCAAAATGCCAAAGCTTCGCCTCCAGGTACCCACACCAGTTATCCAAGGGCAATGCACTATGGATGAACTGGTCAGGGATATTTGCCTACCCCTTTCCCCCTCTCCCACTCATTCCATTAGTGGTTCGGAAGATCAGACAAACCTCACATTAATCCTAGTAGCTCCTACATGGGCACGTCAACCTTGGTTCCTAAACCTGTTGGAGCTCTCTCTGGTCCCGCATCAAAGATTGCATTTAACCTCCAGTCTCCTCACACAGAGCCATGGAGAAATCAAACACCCAGATCCCAAACAACTGAACCTCGCGATCTGGCTTCTGAAGTCCTAGAGTTTGGTTATCTGAATCTTTCACCAGACTGTATGAACATCATTAGGGAGGTCAGAAAACCTACCACAAGAGCCTGTTACGCAGCTAAATGGAAGTGTTTTGTTATTTATTGCAGTAACAATCATATCAACCCTCTTGATGATTCCATACAAAACATCTGTTATCTGTTACACTTGCAGCAGTCAACATTGGCTTACACCTCCATCAGACTGCATCTTGCTGCAATAGCTGCGTATCTTCAGAATAGACATTTGTCGCTCTTTAGAGTGCCTGTAATTAAAGCTTTTATGGAAGGACTAAAATGAGTCATACCACCAAGACTCCCACCTGCCCCAGCGTGGAATCTTAACATAGTCCTCACAAGATTAATGGGCCCGCCCTTTGAACCCATGTAAACCACAGTTCCTCTCTTAAAAAAACAGCTTTCCTCATTGCGATCACTTAATTGAGGAGAGTGGGTGAACTACAGGCACTAACCATAGAATAACCTTTTTTCCAACTACACAAAGATAAAGTGGTTCTTCGTACCAATCCCAAATTTTTACCTAAGGTAGTATCTTCATTTCATATAAATCAGTCGTTAGAATTACCTGTATTCTTCCATCAACCTGATTCTGTTGCAGAACGAGCTCTAGACACCTTAGATGTCAGAAGAGCACTCTTGTATTACATTGAAAGAACAAAATCATTTCATAAGACCAAACAACTCATTGTTGCTTCTGCCCCACCTCACAAGGGCAATCCTATCTCTAAATCGGGTATTGTAAGGTGGATTGTTAAATGTATTCAATTTTGCTACGCAAAAGCGAAGAGGACATTAACTGTACCCCCTAGCGCACATTCCATTCGCAAGCTAGGGGCCACTATGGCTTTCTAAGGAAACCTCCCCATAGCTGACATTTGCAAAGCTGCAACATGGTCTACACCACACACATTCACAAAGCACTATTGTGTAGATGTGTTAGCAAGACGACAAGCTAATGTGGGCCAAGCAGTACTTAAAACACTGTTTCAGACAACTCCAACAGCTACAGGATAGCCACCGCTTTCGGAGGATACTGCTGTATAGTCTATGCATGTGATCTACAGCTCACATGCCTCGAACGGAAAATGCTACTTACCCAGTATGCATCTGTTCTTGGCATGTAGAGCTGTAGAGTCACATGCGCCCACCCACCTCCCCGGGTACCTGTAGCTGCTGTGGTTCTCTTTTCCTATACATACATACGCATGGACATCCCTATTCTTTACTTCTACTCCATTCTCACCCTCTGCGGGAAAACAATCTGAAGATTGAGTCGATGCCAATGCGCACTATCACCGAAAGGAGGAGGGTCCCCTATCTCGTGACTGGAAAGACTTCTTCGAAGGAAAACAAAGTGTAAACATCCGGACCCAACACTAGATGGCGATCTATGCACAGCATGTGACTCTACAGCTCTACATGCCAAGAACAGATGCATACTGGGAAAGTAGCATATTCCTTTTAAGCAACCTCCCTTGGAAAGCTGCAGAGAAGCCCTCAAGTTTTGGCAACCACATGCTCACAGAAGTAAAGATGAATACACACAATTTGTGTTCAGATGGTTACAATGTAAATAGAGTTAATGTGGGGAAATATTAATTTTGAAGCCTCTCAACTACTGAATGGCAACAGTGAAAACTGTGCCATATCCCCTGGTGGCGATAAAGGGGTGTTGAGGCTGGGATAGCCAATACTGAGTTAATAGCAGACTCCATCCCACACGAACAGCACCCCTTTACAGTACCAACCATCTTCATGGCCAGCAAATTAATTATTTTGAAGGAATCCCAGCAATTGCTTGGTATGTGATTCCCCTCAAAAAGTATTACCACAGGAAACCTATTTTTCCAGAATAAAACCATGACCACAGTAAAGAGACACCACAGACTACTTAGTTTTAGCAGGCTTCAACCCTGAGAGCATGCCCTGATAGCAAATAACTTTCGGATAAGGGGAAAGCTAATAACAAATGCTATAATGAAAGGGCAAAACATACTGTCCTTTAGGAACAAATTTTGATAGAATGAAGACACTTAATGTAGTGTGAAGCAAACAAATTATCGACTTTAATCTGATAGAAATTTTTAGCCACAGATTCCGTACCTTTGAATTTCCCAAGGTTTCAGACTGGATCCAAAAGATTTTTCATGAGCAGTATGTAAGAAACTGGCTCTATATATACTGCACCAAAGTGAGGTACAATGTGTATAGAGTCCAAGGGTCTCCAGAGGTTTGACAGAGGTTAAAGTTAGATAGAACCTTACTCTCTAGTGGTAGCTTGGTCGAGCAGTAAGGCAGTATCAGAGGACAGTGTAAAGCATTTGATGTACACACTCAGTCAGCAAATGAATCCACACACTCGAACTGAACTCTAGGCCAATTGTTTTGTATAAAAGAAATACTGTTTTATTTCTAGAACCAAGCAAGCCTGGCACAGGTAAGTATAAAAATACTTTTCAGTAGTAAATTACTTGTATGAACACAGTTCAAAATTGCAGTGTAACTTGTACTGGTTTTGGTTACAGTTTTAAGTAAGCAGTTTGCAACACATTGCAGGTATAGTACATTCAATTGAATGGGCTTTTTAAGTAAAATGCAGTTAATTACTTTTCAGATTACTTTTGCTAACACAGGACTGGATCCTAGATTCAGCCCTGGGACATTTCCTGAAAACAGGTGAGTAAATGCGTTTTGGTTAAAGGTACGATTTTTAAAGAATATTATTGCATTTCAAAAGTGGACACTTAGAAACTTTTTCACATAGAATCACCAACGTTATCCTATGGGAGGAAATTCACTTAGCAGGTAAGTTGGGTTATCAACAGTGCTGGGTCCTAGATTCAGCACTGGGACATTTCCTGAAAACAGTTGAGAAAATGCGTTTTGGTTATCAGGCTGATTTTTAAGGAATATTTGCAGTTTTCAAAAGTCGACACTTAGACACTTTTTTCTTCCAAAAAGTTTCTGTTATCCTATGAGGAAAAATGAGTTATCGGTTTTGAGGTAAGTAATCGGTATTTTGAGTTGGGGTTAGACTCGGGGGTCTCCCAGGGTCAGTGATGCACTGTTGTTGCACCCTCAGCTGCACTAGGGCGGCCGGGTGCAGAGTGTTGAGGCCCAATGTTATCCTATGGAGGATAGGGGGACTCCGGTTGGTGGCTGCTGGCAAGCAGGCCACTGGGTTGTGGGAGCAAAGCTCCTAGGGTTAAGCTCAGGGCACGTTGGGGACCAAGTTAGCACCAAAGGGGCACCCTCAGCGGCACTAGGGCGGCAGGGTGCTGTTTTGAGGTCGGGTGCCCTGTTGATTTCAATGGAGATTCTCCGGGACAAAGAAACACTGCAGGCTCGGGGACGAGGATCTTCCAGGAGCAACCACCACTTCGAGGGGTAAGTTGGGATGTAGAGGGTTGGTTAGGCACCGTTGGTTTGGGCACACAAGGCCGTGGGGCGTCGGGTGCAGGGGTGCCTTGGGACATCGGATCTTCTTACCCGCTCTGGTCGCGGTAGGGGGGGTCCTCTGGATTGAGGCTGCAGGCGTCAGGAGGCTTGAGGCAGGCCAGGGGTCGCCGGATTTCGGGTCAGGATCGCCGGGGGGACCTCCTCTGGGTATTTGCCCACTCGCGCTCGGCCGGATTCGGCGGGTGCAGAGTGTGCGGGATTTGCGGTTCCTGGCTGGCACCAGAAGCTGCAGTTCAAACACGTCCGGTGTTCACGGGAGAAACAGCTTGGAAAGTGAAGGCAGGCGGGTTCTCCGGGGTTTTTGAGGTTGCTGGCCGCTGGACACGCCAGGGTTTTGCAGGAGCAGGTTCGAGGGGAGACAGGCCTGTAGGGCTGGGGCCAAGTCAGTGGGCGTCGTCCTCTTGTTAGCTCTGCACGGCTTCTCGTCCTTCTTCCTTTTCTTGTTGTTGCTGGATCTGAGGAAGGAAGGTTCAGGGTGCCCCTAAATACTGAATTTAGGGGCGTTACAGGTAGGTAAAGGGCAGGGACCAATGGGTCCCTTCCCTGGGGTGGAGTACACCCCTACTCTGCCACTCTCCAGTGGGAGGGGGCAGGAGCCTGTCCTTGGTTGGCTGGGTCCCCCCATCCTCAAGATGGCGGGGACTCGAGGTTGTGCTTCACCTCGCCTCCCCCACCTTAGGGGTGGAGTTGGCAGAGGTGGGCACACCTCTCTTCCTCACTTTGTTTTTCCCGCCGGGTCTCCCGCCCAAAGTGGGGGGGAGAACCAGTGGGGACCAGTTGCTGAGTACAGCAAGTGGTCTGGAGAGACTCACAAAGGCGGTATGCCTTTGAAGCTTCTCCTTCGTGAACCCCTGCCCATCCTGGGGGAGGAGGCTTGGCACCTCGTCCCAGGATGTGCATTGTTTCAGGCCCCGAGAGCGGCAAGCTCTCGACCCAGGGGTCCAGAAACATGTCTGGTGGTGGCAGCCTCGGCAGCCACTCAGTCAGGTCACTGGGAGTTGGTCGAGTTTCAGGGGGCATCTCTAAGATGCCCTCTGTTGTGCATTTACATTAAATCCCACACTGGCATCAGTGTGGGTTTAATGTGCTGAGAAGTTTGATACCAAACTTCCCAGTCTTCAGTGTAGCCATTATGGTGCTGTGGAGTTCGTAATAACAAACTCCCAGCACCATATACTCTTAAAGGCAGCACTGCACTTACAGTGCCCAGGAATGGACCTGGGTACTGTAGGGGTACAGGGCTCATGCACCTGTACCCTCACCACTGGCATAGGGCACCCAGCTAGAGGGGTGACTGATGTATGTCAGGGCAGTGGTTTGTGGGCATGGCACACAGGGATGTGTGCCACGTCGACTCTTCACTTTGTTCTGCACCAAAACACGCAGCCTGCAAAGGCAGTGTGTGTAAAGGTACAGGGCCTCTAAGGGTGGCACAATAAGTGCTGCAGCCCTTAGAGGTCTTCCCTGGTCACGGTGCCCTGGGTACCTGTGGTACCATTTACCAGGGGCTGACCTGTGGCAAGAGATGCCAATTGGGTACAGTTTTGGGGAAAGAACACAGGCCCTGAGAACCTGATTGGCAGGGACCCAGGGCACATCAAGTCAAAGTGCATCAGTGGTCTGGCAAAAAGTGGGGGGGGGGTTACTGCAACAGAAACCCACTTCCTTACACAGTAGCGCTGCATGCCGGTACGTGGCATCGATAGGATCCTGTTGCGTCGTCTGCGCCAGATGTGATGTTGTGGTGCCTATATAGGCACCACCTAGGTGCGCTGACATTGGTTCTTTCAGCACCAGCCAGCGCTGATCCAGAGAAGAGCTACCCCTCAGTCACATTATGACTGGATTTTTTTCAACGTTTTGTCAAGTGTTTTTGAGATTTTTCCTCCTGGTGTGATCAAGATGTCATTTAGGTAGAGAGGCTTCAAGCCCTGCTGAGCCTGTCATTGATGTCTGTGACGGACCGGCACCTTGTCTGCCTGTGGTGTCTGGAGGCATGACCATGACCCAAAGTCGTGCTCCTATTGCTGTGCCATAAGTCCCTGGCTACGCAGGAGGGAGCCTCATATGTAATGGTGGTGCAGAGGGTGGCTGAGGTCTTTGCGACCGGGAGTTTTCTCGTCCGAACTCCTACTCTCATTCAATGACTCCTTCACTGACATCCTTTTGGAGACTTGGTCCAAACCCAGCACAGGGGCTCCTGTGAATAGGACGATTGCCCACTTCCAGTGCCCCTCTCCAGCGGACCCATCCATACTTACCAAACACCCTCCGCCGGAGAGCTTGGTGGTCTAAGCCTTGGCATCCCATGAAGCATTCCCTATCGCTCCCCTGGATAGGGAATCCAAAAGGTTGGACTCTTTGGAAGATGTTTTTTTCCGCCAGCCTTGTATTGCGGTCTTTGAACACAGCATGCCCTTTGGGCTGTCATTACCACACTCTGGGATATGGTTGCGCAAGTGCTGCCACTGGTCCCGAAGGAGGCCCGGACCGTACTCTCTCAGGCTGTTGCCGAGAAGAGGGATGCATCAAAGTTCACATTACGATGTGGACTTAAGACCACCTACTCACTGGGCAGAGCGGTTTCATCGATGATGGTCCTGAGGCACCACTCCTGGTTGAGGCCGACTGGCTTTTCTTGGGATGTCCAAGCTTTCCTTATGAACATGCCTTTCGATGGTGTAGGAAACTGGGGGGTTTTGTTGCAGTACCGCCCCGCCCTCCACTTTTGGCCTGGTAGTTGATGCAGCTTTGACTGAAGTGTACTGGGTTCCTGCTAACCAGGTCCCCAGTACCAGTGTTCTTCCCCTAAAAATGTACAATTGTCTCCCCAATTGGCAATACCTTTAGCACCCTCTGTAAGTCCCTAGTGAATTGGACCCCTGGTACATGGGGCCTTAGGTACTTAAGAGGGTCCCTAAAGGCTGCAGCACAAATTGTGCCACCCTACGGGACCCCTCAGCAAACACATGCAAGACTGCCATTGCAGGCTGCGTGTCTTGGTGCAGACAAAAGTGAAAACACATGTCGTACATCCCTGTGCCCCATGTCCTCACCACTGCATGCAATATTTGTAAGTCACCCCTACAGCAGGCCTGACGGCCCTAAGGCAGGTTGGTTAATATTACATGCGAGGGCATATCTGCATGAGCAGATATGCCCCTGTGCTGGTCAGTCCTATTACTGCCAGTACAAGTGACCAGGAAATCCCTCTTAAGATATGTGCTGGACACTGGTGAAAATGAGTTCCCCCAGCTACATAATGTCTTCACTGAAAATAGCATGTTTGGCATCAAACATCTCCTATTGGTAAACCCACACTGATGCCAGTGTTTGATTTACAAGTTCATGCTCCCAGAGGGCACCTTTGGGGTGCCCCCTGAAAACCTTCCAATCTCTGGTGTTCTTGCTGTCTGGTCTTGGTCAGCCTGCACCCAAGACACTGTTCTGACCTCCTAGGGTGAGAGCCTTTTGACCATACATAGTTCCGGTGCTAGAAGTTGGCTGTGGTTGCTATTCCTGCTATTTTCTGGTACCCAAAAAGGACAAAAGCCTTTGTCCTAGTCTAGATCTCTGAGCCCTCAACTTCTTACTCAAAAAGGATACATTCAAAATGCTCACGTTGGCTCAGGTCTTGGCTGCGCTGAACCCAGGAGACTAGATGGTAGTGTTGGACTTGCATGATGCCTATTTCCACATTCCCGTCCTACTTTCCCATCGGCGCTATATGCGGATTACAATAGGCCACAAACATTTTCTGGTCACTGTGCTCCCTTTTGGCCTTACTAGCGCCTCTTGGGTGTTCACCAAGGTGATGGTGGTGGTTGCAGCTCATGTGTGACGATATGGGGTGCCAGTCTTCCCCTATCTCGACGACTGGCTGCTGAAGGCGGGCTCTCTCCAGGCTGTCGTCTCCCACCTCCAGACTACGACTGTAGGAAAGTGCCTGTTTTTTGCATGATTACCCCACACTTTTTGCCTGATTCTGATGCACTTTGACTGAATGTGCGCTGGGTTCCTAACCAGATTCCCAGTGCCTGTGTTCTTTCCACAATTTGAGCACCTCTGGCCCACATACAAGTCCCTTGTAAAAGGTACCAGTGGTAAACCAAAGAGGGTTTCTAAGTGCTGCAGCATGTATTATGCCACCCTAAGAGACCCCTCACCAAACACAGGCACACTGCCACTGCAGCCTGCATATTCTGGTGCAGCTAAAAGTGAAGTCGGCCTGGCACACATCCCTGTGTGCCAGGCCTGCCAGCCAGGAGGCTGGCAGGCATAGGTAAGTCACCCCAACAGCAGGCCTTACAGCCCTAAGACAGGGTGCACTACCCTCTTGGGAGGGTATAACTGCATGAGCAGATATGTCACATTAGTGTGCAAGTCCATTTTTAGACATAAGTGCATAGTAAAGCCATACTGAGTACATGGGCTGGGTGCTTGTCAATACGAGATCCACAGCTCCATGATGGCATTACCGAATCCCAAGATATTTGGTACCAAACATCTCAGGTTAATGAGACCACATTGATGCCTGCGTTGGATTCATTAATAAATTTACTCAGAGGGCACCTCAGAGGTGCCTCCTGAAAATCTACCAAACCACTAGTGTGTGCCAAACTGGTCTGCACCAGTCTGCCACTTCCAGACATGTTTCTGACCCCCTAAGATGGGAGCCTTGCGCTCTCGTGGGTCAGAAACAAAGCCTGCTCTGAGTGGAGGTGCTTCACACCTACCCAAAGCAGGAACAGCATTGAAGGGCGGTTAGCCTCAAAGGCTTCCTGCCCTTTGTTATGCTAGCCAGGGCCTCTCCAGCTAGTGGAGATACCCGCCCCCCTGACCAAGCCCCACTTTTGGCAGCAAGGTCAGCAGGAAAATTAGTAAGTAGGAGAGGTGGGTCCCCTCTCACCCAGGACCACCCCTATGGTGTCCTGAGCTGAAGTGACCCCCTCCTTTGAAAATCCTCTATATTGTTTTAGAGGATTTTAGCCAATAGGATTAGGGGTATGCCCCCTCCCCCAAAGAGAGCGGACATACAAAGGGTGTAGTCACCCTAAAGGTAAGTAGCCCATTGGCTACTACCTTCCAGCCCCTGTAACACCCATAAATTGAGTATTAAGGGGCACCCCTTAACCTTAATCCGTAGTTCTTGAAAACCTACAAAGGAAGAGGACAAAGAGCCGTTCAGCAGAGGAAGACTGAAACCCCCACTGACTTGGCCCCAGCCCTACCTGCCTGTGCAGCCTCAGATCTTCCCGCAGACAAGCAGCCTCCAAAAGCCTCTGGAAGGACTGCTTCCTTCAAATAAGACAGGAATTCCTGAAAACAGTGGCCCTGTTCTCCAAGAAAGGCCTCTGTAACCTGCAAAACCCTGCTTCCGGATCCACCTCTGCATCGGACGCCTCCAGCCTGAGTCCAATTGGCCCACCGGTCCCAGCGAGTTTTCCCAGCGATCCAGAGCCCTGCCTGGGCTGACCCTCCTGGACTCCACGACAGCTCCTGCAGCCTTAACACGAAGGAGCCCCAAATCCGCGACCGGCTCCAGTAAGGATTTTCCGACCTCGAAAGACACCTCCTCCACACACAGCCCACGGGCCTTGGGTAGCCAGACTGTTGTCCCCCATTGATTTGTATTGGGTCCCTGACGCTGTGTTGGCATTCTGCACCCTGCTCCCCTGTGCCGCTGCGGGTGTATGTTTGGTGCTGCCTCATGCCCCCGTGTTTCTCTTAACCCCCATAGGTTGACCTCCAACTCCGCTTTACTTACCTGTAATTGGCACAACTTCGAATGCCCCCGGCCCCATTGGTTAACATTGGGCACCAGACTCCGAATTTGACCTCTGCGCACAGCCGCCCCAGAGCCGCAGGTGGTGCAGTCTTGGTGCTCACTTGAACCTTGCCCTGTGTTGACCCAAAACCCCGAAGACTGGGTTTGTGAGTAAAGTACTTACCTGTGAAATTGCATTCTTGTTATCCCCCCATAGGATAACATTGATCAATTGAGATATTGCAGTAAGTGTAGGTTTTTTTTGACCTGCTGTGAGAAAGTGCCATCTTTCTTGCATGGTATGCCCCCACTTTTTGCTGAATTGCTGATGTGCTTTGACTGAGTGTGCCCTGGGCTCCTGCCAACCAGGTACCCAGGTCCTGTTACTTCCCTAAAACTGCATTGATGCCTACACCCAATTGGCATCCCTGGCCACAGGTCAGCCCCTGGTAAATGGTACCATGGGTACCCAGGGCACTGTCACCAGGGAAGGCCCCTAAGGGCTGCAGCACTTGTTGTGCCACCCTTAGGGACCCTGTACCTTACACACACACACTGCCTTTGCAGGCTGCGTGTCTTGGTGCAGAACAAAAGTGAAGAGTCGACATGGCACACATCCCTGTGTGCCATGCCTACAAACCACTGCCCTGGCCTAGGTCAGCCACCCCTCTAGCTGGGTACACTATGCCAGTGGTGAGGGCACAGAGGCATGAGCGCTGTGCCCCTACAGTGCCCAAGTCCATTCTTGGGCATTGTAAGTGCAGTGCTGCCATTAAGAGTATATGGTGCTGGGAGTCTGTCATTACAAACTCCACAGCACCATAATGGCCCCACTGAAAACTGAGAAGTTTGGTATCAAACTTCTCAGCACATTAAACCCACACTGCCAGTGTGGGATTTAATGTAAAACGCACTCCAGAGGGCATCTTAGAGATGCCCCCTGAAACCAACCCGACCTCCAGTGTCCGGACTGAGTGGCTGCCCAGGCTGCCACCACCAGACATGTTTCTAGACCCCTGGGTCGAGAGCCTCTGCTCTCAGGGGCCTGAAACAATGCGCATCCTGGGGCGAGGTGCCAAAGCCGCCTCCCCCAGGATGGGCAGAGGAAGCTTCAAAGGCCTGCCGCCTTTTGAGCTTCCCCAGACCATTGCTGCTCCCAGCAAACTGGTCCCCACTGGTTCTACCCCCACTTCTGGCGGGAGAACCGGCGGGAAAACCAGAGGCAGGAAATGGGTTGTGCCCACCTCTGCCAACTCCACCCCTAAGATGGGGGAGGCGAGGTGAAGCACAAACCTCGAGTCCCCGCCATCTTGAGGATGGGGGACCCAGCCAACCAGGGACAGGCTCCTGCCCCCTCCCACTGGAGAGTGACAGAATAGGGGTGTACCCACCCCAGGAAGGGACCCATTGGTCGCTGCCCTTACCTACCTGTAACCACCCCTAAATTCAGTATTTAGGGGCTCCCTGAACCTTCCTTCCTCAGATTCCAGATTCCGAAACAGCAAAGAAGATCAAGAAGAAAGACCTGCCGCGCAGCTGCTAAGAAGAGGAAGACACCAACTGCCCTGGCCCCAGCCCTACCGGCCTGTCGACCCTCGACCCTGCTCATGCTGAATCTCTGCACCTCCTGTGGCCAGCAACCTCACCAACCCCGGAGGACCTGGCTACCTTGTGACTGAGCATCTGGGACTCCCACGAGCAGTGGCTCTGCTCAAAGCAAGTAACTGAGCCCTGGCAGCAGCCAGGAACCGCGAACCTTGCACACTCTGCACCCGCCAGGCCTGGCCTGTGTGGGAGTGGACAAAGACCCTGAGGACGTCCCCCCGGCGACTGTGATCCCGAATCCGGCCCCCAAGGACCCACCTCGACGCTCCTGGCCCGACGCCTGCAGCCTCGGAACCAGGGACCCCCCCAACCGCGATCAACAGATGGTAAGATTTCCCGACACCAATAGGCACCCCTGCACCCGGCGCCCTGCGGCCCCCTGTGCCCAATTCCGGGGTACCTACCTATCCTCCAACTACCCAACTTACCTCTCGAAGTGGTGGGGGCACCTGAAGAATCTTCGTCCCCGAGCTTGCAGCCTGTTTGTTCTTGAGCTTCTCCATTGCAATCCATTGAGCGCCGAAGGGTCAAAAGCACCCTGCACCCAGCCGCCCGAGTGCCCCTGGCAGTGCAACCTTTGTCCTAATCTACTTCCCCATTTACCCTGAGCAAGTGACCCGGAGCCCAGCTCCCACAGCCACGTGGCCTGCTAGCCAGCAGCCACCAACCAAGGGCCCCCTGCCTGCCATAGGATAACATTGGGCCTAACTCGCTCTGCACCCTGCCGCCCCTGTGCCGCTGGGGTGAAGCAACTGTACTTACCTGACCTTGAGAGACCCCTGAGTCTATGCCCAAAATCTTAACTTTGCCAGTCAAGTACTTACCCAAAAGCCGATAACTCACTTTTCTTCCATAGGGTAACATTGGCTGACATCACTGGAAAATTCTTCTAAGTGTGGAGTTTCTCAACTTTAAAATATTCACCTAAAATCAACCGAGTAACGAAAACGGAAATACTCACCTGCTATTAGGAGAGATCCCAGTGCTGGATCTTGCTGCCCAGCACTGACCCTGAAAAGTAATCACAACGTTACTTACCGCTAACTCAATTTTCTTCCATAGGGATCCATTGACTGGTTTTCTGTGAAATTTCTTCTAAGTGTCCACTTTTTAAATACCAAAATATTGCTTAAAAATCACAACAGTAGCGAATTCCGATTTACTCACCTGTTATCAGGAGAGACCTCAGTGCTGCATCTTTTAGTCCAGTACTGACCCTGAAAAGTAATTTTAACCGTACTTGCCAGTAACTTGAAATTCCTTCCATAGGATATCATTGCCTGCTTTTTGCTGAAAAAGTTTCTAAGTGTCGATTTCTGAATCTTACAAATATTCTTTAAAAATCGTGCCAACGATACAAACGTAATTACTTGCCTGTTTTAGATAGATATCCCAGTGCTGAACCTGAGAGCCCAGCACTGGATTACAAAAGTAACGTAAACATACTTTACCTGCAAACTGAATTTCCTTCCATAGGATAACATTGGTAATTTTACCTAGAAAAGTTTCTAAGTGTCAACTTTTAAAGTACAATAATATTCCTTAAAAATCACTACTGTAACAAACGCTTTTACTTAACTGTTTACAGGAAGTGTCCCGGGACTGAATCCAAGATCCAGTCCTGTGGTTAGAAAAGTAATCCACAAAGTAATTAATTGCATTTAACTAAAACTTTCCATTGAGCTCAATGTTGCATTGTGTTTGACATTGTGTTGCCTTTTGCAACAACTGTGACTACTGTAATCAAAAAGTCTATTGCCTATTTGAAAGAGTGTTTAACTAAGGTAACCCATTCTGAGAAAGTATATATTTGGATACATATTGTGGTTCTAAAATAAAACAACTATTTTTATACAAACAATTGGCCTAGAGTTCAGATCTGGAGTGTGTGAGACCATTTGCTGACTGAGTGTGTACAACAAATGCTTTACACTGTCCTCTGATACTGCCTTACTGCTCGACCAAGCTACCACTTTAGAGAGTAAGGTTATATATAACTTTAGCCTTTGCCTTACCATTGGGGAACTGTGGACCCTATACACACTGTACCTTACTTTGGTGCAGTATATATAGAGCCACTTTCCTACACCTGCAAAGTATTGTTGTTTCTAAAAACTGTATGTTCGAGGCATGTGAGCTGCAGAGCTCACACTGTGCATTAGATCGCCATCTGGTGTTGGGCTCGGATGCTTGCACTTTGTTGTTGTCTTCGAAGAAGTCTTTGTAGTCATGTGATAGGTGACTCCTCCTCTGGACAATAGTGCGCATGGGCATCGACTCCATCCTCAGATTGTTTTTTTTCCGCCATCGTGTTCGGATGCAACTTCGACACTCCGGTTCGAAACTTGTTTTTTTGCAACGTTTTTCACTTTTCAACACCTGATACCGACATCGACATCTCAACGTCCCTTCCTCGATCTCCTTTCCAGCCGTCGACGCGGGCTGTTGGGCCCATCGACGCCTTAAGGCCTACTGCCCATGGAAAGGACGCCATTCCGAAAATGCCCCCAATGTGGAGCAAAGTTTCCTCACAGTGACCACCACCAGGTCTGTAATCGGTGCCTCTCACCAGACCATAACGAGGCCACTTGTCCGGCCTGCGCCTCCTTCCGCTCCAAAAAGACAATCCGCGATCGTCGAGCCCGAAGGCACATCATGGCGCAAAGGTCCGCTCTGGAACCCGTCAACATCTTCGATGAGGGTCCCGATGTTCCGGAAGAAGACTCCGAAGACCTCGCTATCATCTCCGAGGCAGAGGACTCCGCGGGTTCCATCCCTCCAGGGCAGCGTGTGAGTACTACTGCCCCTGCCCCAACCCTCCCTGCAAAATCGAAGGCACCGGTCAGCACTTCGCCTACGGGCCTCAGTCGAGACCGTAAACTTGCTTCGGACGCCCCGCCTCCGGGCTCGGCACCGAAGAAGAAAACAAAGCCTTCTAGTTCCTCGGCACCGACCAAACCACATGTGCCCGTTACACCGGCACCTTCGGCGCCGAAACACAAAGACCACCCGGCGCCGAAATCCAGTTCGGTCCCCAAATCCGCCTCCAAGCACGCGGATCCCTCGGCACCGAAACCGAAGCTACTCGACACACCCCCTAAACTAAAGCCGGTCGAGCCTGTAGCTAAGCTGAAGGACGCCTCGACGCCTTCTAAAGCAAAGGAACATTTAAAGAAGCCATCACCACGTTCGGAACCGAAAAAGTCGGCGCCGAAAACTAATATTCAAGAGGAGGAACTGTTTACACCGGATCCCATCGATCCTAATCAACACAACCTTTATATCAATCCTAAAACAGGGCACATTTCCTCTGTGCCACGTCACAAGCCTGTCCCTCCAAAGAAGAAGGACTCTTCCACTTCCCCTATGCCTCCTTCTTCCCCTATACCTCTCTCTAACACCCCTCCTCTCCACATCCCTATCACACCTCCTCAACCTGCGGATTCTCCCCCACATGAGTATGAGGACAACATGGGGTACGGGGATGACCCTCATAATTTATTTCTGGATCCAGATAATCCACCACAGGATGACTGGGGTTATAATGACCCCGCAGACCCTACAGACCTCCCCAGCCCTCCACCTTATCCCACAAAACCATCTCCACCAGATGATCACATAGGTTTTGGGCAACTCCTCACATAGGGCGGCCGTTTTTCATGGGGTGCATATTCACACCGACCAACCAGAGAAGACTTTCTTCTAGACACCTTTGAACGGTCTCAAAAACTGTTCAAACTTTGCCCATGATTAAGGGTGTCATTAAACACGCACCTGAAATTTTTAACGACCCAGTCAGAGCCAGGATCCTTAATCCTAGAGTGGATAAAAAGTATAGACCTGCCCCCGATGACCCCACCTACATCAAGGTCAGCTCCCCCTTGACTCACTGGTCGTTTCTAATGCCAGAAAACGCGCCAATTCCCAAGCTTCAGGGGATGCTCCGCCCCCTGATAAAGAATCCAAATTGTTAGATTCCTCTGGCAAACGCGTAGCTGCGCAAGCCACCAACATCTGGCGCATCGCTAACACCCAAGCTCTACTAGCTAGGTATGACAGGGCACACTACGATCAGCTAGAAACCCTCCTCCAACATCTACCTGATCAATACAAAACACAAGCCACTGACCTCATTCAGGAAGGCAAACTTATTTCAAATGCCTCCATTAAGTGCGCCTTAGACGCAGCCGACACCGCCGCTAGGTCAGTTAACACTAGCGTGCTTATCAGACGACACGCCTGGATTCGCATTTCAGGTTTTAAGCCAGAAGTCCAGACTACCATACTGAACCAGCCATTTAACCAAAACCAACTATTTGGTCCCGCTGTCGACACAGCACTAGAAAAGATGAAGAAGGATACTGACACTGCCAAATCAATGTGAGCATTGCAGTCCCCGCAGCAACGTGGCTCCTTTCGCCGCTCCTTTTACAGAGGGGGCTCCAGGAATACCACCGCAGACAGTTCCTCTTCCTATCGAACAAACACCCAAACCTCTCCCAATAGAGGATACTTTAGGGGTGGTTACAGAGGCAACAACTCTAAGGGCAGAGGTCGAGGTAATAATAACAACACCCGTACCTCCACCACTCCCAAACAGTGACTTTCCTCCACTTCCCCCGACCACAACACCCCTGTCGGGGGAAGGCTATCACAGTTCCTGCCTGTCTGGAACTCCATTACAACAGACAGGTGGGTGAGACAGATTATCCAACATGGCTACTGCCTGGAGCTAACAGCTACCCCCCCACCATCCCACCCAGGCAGCGTCCAATGTCCACAGACCATCTTACACTTTTACAACAAGAGGTACTTTCCCTGCTTCAAAAGCACGCCATAGAGCCAGTGCCTCTGCTACAGCAGGGCACAGGGGTTTACTCCCTGTACTTCCTCATTCCCAAAAGGACGGCACTCTCAGGCCTATTTTAGACCTCAGACCTCTCAATCAATACATACACTCAGATCATTTTCACATGATCACTCTCCAACAAGTGCTTCCCTTACTACAACAACAAGACTTCCTTGCCACATTAGACCTCAAGGACGCCTACTTCCACATTCCCATACATCCTGCTCACAGGAAGTATCTAAGGTTCGTTCTCAATGGGCAGCACTACCAGTTCAAAGTACTCCCATTCGGAGTCACCACTGCTCCAAGAGTGTTTACCAAATGCCTTGCAGTAGTAGCAGCGCATCTACGAAGACAACAAATACATGTCTTCCCATACCTGGACGACTGGCTTATCAAAGCCAAATCATTCAACCAGTGTGTCCAACACACCCACCAAACGATACAAACATTACACAACTTGGGGTTCACAATAAACTATACCAAGTCCCACCTTCAGCCCTCCCATGTCCTTCAATATCTGGGAGCCACAATAAACACTTCCACTGCTCTAGCTTACCCCAGCCCAGCCAGGATAGCCAGTATACAAACCCTTGTCCCCAGGTTTCAAATGCAACACTCTCTTCCAGCCAGAGTGTTTATGCAGCTAATCGGCATGATGGCATCCTGCATTTTTATCGTCCCTCATGCAAAACTTCAAATGCGTCCTCTACAAGAGTGCCTAGCGCGCCAATGGAACCAGGCTCATGGACATCTTGCAGATCTGGTGTTGGTGGACAGCCGCACACATCGCTCTCTGCAGTGATGGAACACCAACAATTTGTCCAAGGGGCGGCCGTTCCTAGAGCCGGTTCCACAAGTAGTACTAACCACGGACACATCCCTTACAGGATGGGGAGCACACCTGTTACATCATACAACACAAGGCAAGTGGACCACTCAGCAGAAGCTGCTCCACATCAACCACCTAGAGTTACTAGCTATATTCCTAGCTCTCAAGTCCTTTCAACTCCACGTACAAAACAAAGCTGTCCTGATCCGAACAGACAACATCACAGCTATGTTCTATATACAAAAACGGGGGGACACACTCTCCACAACTGTCCCAACTAGCACAGGACATTTGGAGGTGGGCCATTCCACAAAACATATACCTTCTAGCAGAACACCTACCAGGGGTTCACAATCAGATTGCAGATCTGTTAAGTCGACAGACACAACAGATTCACGAGTGGGAACTACATCCACAAGTTCTTCTACCTTTCTTCCAGATGTGGGGCCAGCCAGACTTAGATCTGTTCGCCACACACAAACGCCAAATGCCCAACCTTCACCGCCAGGTTTCCACACCCGCAGTCCAAGGGCAATGCGATATGGATGCACTGGTCCGGCAGATTTGTGTACGCTTTTCCACCGCTCCCACTCATCCCACTTGTAGTACGCAAGCTTCAACAACAGTCTCTCAAAATGATACTAGTAGCCCCTACATGGGCACGCCAACCGTGGTTCACCACACTACTGGAGCTATCAGTAGTCCCATACCAAAGACTACACCTCTCCCCAACAATGCTAACGCATGAGCCATGGAGAGATAATGCACCCAGATCCATCTCAGCTGAACCTTGCAATTTGGCTCCTTAAGTCCTAGAATTCGGTTACCTTAACCTACCCCCAGACTGCATGGACGTTATAAAAGAAGCTAGACGCCCAACTACCAGAGCCTGCTATGCAGCTAAATGGAAAAGATTCGCTATTTACTGCACTAATAACATCCAACCATTACAAGCCTCTACGCAAAACATCATTTGCTATTTGCTACATTTGCAAAGATGTAATCTTGCATACTCATCCATACGTCTGCACCTCACAGCCCTTGCTGCTTACTTACAAAACAGACAACACTTATCACTATTCAAAGTTCCCGCCATTAAAGCCTTTATGGAAGGCCTTAAGCGGATCATACCTCCCAGATTACCACCTTCCCCAGTGTGGAATCTTAATATAGTACTTACCAGGCTCATGGGTCCACCTTTCGAACCCTTACATAAATGTGAACTTCAATTCCTTACATGGAAAGTTGCGTTTCTAATTGCAATCACTTCTCTCAGGAGAGTCAGTGAGCTACAAGCTCTAACTATACAAGAGCCTTTCTTACAAATACATCATAAAAGGTAGTTCTCAGAACAAACCCAAAATTCCTTCCCAAAGTCATTTCGCCTTTCCACCTTAACCAATCAGTAGAACTACCTGTGTTCTTCCAAAACCCAGATTCCGTGGCAGAAAGAGCTCTCCACACCCTAGATGTCAAAAGAGCCCTTATGTATTACATTATCTGAAAGAGACACGTTAGTGATAGATTCCTTACCTTAGAATATCCCCAGGCGTCAGGCTGGATCCGGAAAAGTTTTGCGTAGCAGTACCCTTCGCGCGTCGGTAGGCGGCGTCGTGCGGCTCCGCGTCCGTCGTCGGCGTCGTGATCGCCGGGATGACGTCGCGGGCAGTACTTAGACGCCGCCCCTGCGCGCTGACGTCAGTTCTTCTTTTTCCGCGCCAGCAAGCGCAGATCCGGGAAGAGCAGTGCCCTGGTCAATTTTTGACCATACTTTTTGGTGATTTTTTCACTGTTTTTTCCATCTTTAAGGTGTCGTAGGGATGCCCGGCTTCAAGCGATGCGGCGCCTGTGCGCGGATGATGTCCGTCACCGACCCGCATTGGGAGTGTCTCTTCTGCCTCGGCCGAGGCCACGACACCGAGTCTTGTCCCGAATGCCAGGCCCTCAACCCGAAAGCTTTGCGGAGCGGTCTCGAAAGCTCCTCGAGGCCCGGCATTCGGCTCCACGGAGGCCCCGGTCGCGTGAGAGGTCCAGGGGTCGCTCGCGGAGTGCACACCGGTCGTCGGCGTCGAAGTCTTCTTCGTCCGGTAAGTCTAAGCACAAGAAGTCCAAGAAGCATCGTCGCTCTCGGACTTCGCCTCGCCCGGTCTCGCGACTCGGCTGAGGCCCCTCCCGGCACCGTCCCGCCCCGCGGCCCCGGACTTGCCTGTGGAGTCGCCCCCGTCCTACCCGCCCTTCCCGGGTTCGGGGCGGATCCGGCCAAGGTACAGGAGTTCCTGTCGGCCATGGCCCGCCTCTTCGGGCCTTCAGGCCCCTCCGGTGCGCCTTCGGGCCCCGCGGGCCCTGATGGGGTTGCTCCGGCGTCGCCGGCGGCTCCGGCACCGGCGTCGCCCGGGACTCCAGCCTCGATCCCGGCTCCGGCTTCGGCCCCGGCCTCGATCCCGGCTCCACAACCCCCATCGACGCCGGTCGACCTCACGACACCTCCGCCGGCGCCGATGTCTCCGGTGCCGTTCTCGACGCCGCCCTGGGCTCCGGGCGGCGTCGTCCCCAGTTCCTTCCGGCTCCGGACATGGACCCGGAGCGACGTCGCTCGGCGCCGGCTCCGGCGCCGATGGGCCCTTGGGTCCCAAATGTCCCTCCTCCTCCTTATTTTGAACCAGAGGAGGACCAGGAGGACTGGGAGGGGTCTGATGACCCTCTGACTCGCAACTGTCAGTATGATGAGGACTGGACAGAGAGTCTAGGGAGGCCAGTGGTCTGGATACTTCTCCTGACACTGGCATGCTGTCTCCTCCCGTGGCTACGGAGGAGGGGGCCAATTTTGGTGCGGTGTTGCGTAGGGCTGCTGGGGCCTTACGTCTCCAGCTCCCTACTTTGACGGTCAAGCCTAACATCTTGACAGAGGTGCTTCAGCCGGCAGCCTCCTCTACGGAGACTGTGCTGCCGTTTAACGACGCCCTCACAGACGTTCTTTTGGGCGCCTGGTCCAAGCCCAACACAGGGGCTCCTGTGGATCGGAACGTGTCACGACGCCATCGCCCAGCTCCGGGCGACCCCCTGTTTCTTTCTGTCCACCCCACTCCTGAGAGCTTGGTTGTCCAAGCCTCCGCTTCCCAAACCGCCTTCCCTACCGCTCCTCCGGATAGGGAATCCAAACGCCTGGATCAGTTTGGGAAGAAAGGTTTTTCTTCCTCCAGTGCTGGCTTGCGGTCCGTTAACACCGCTTGTCTTTTGGGCCGCTATACCCACTCTCTGTGGGATTCGGTGGCGGATGTTTTGCCCCAGTGCCCTGAGGAGGTCCAGGCACTGCTTTCCCGCGCCATTGCGGAAGGAAGGGATGCGGCCAAATACACTATCCGTTGTGGCCTTGACACCGCCGACTCGCTGGGCAGGTCGATTGCAACGACGGTGGCGCTCCGCCGCCACGCCTGGCTGAGAACCACTGGTTTTCAGGGGATGTCCAGAATACTCTCATGGACATGCCCTTTGATGGAGTCGGTCTTTTTGGGTCCAAAGCAGACCATGCGTTGGAGCGCTTTAAGGACTCACGGGCTACTGCCAAGTCCCTGGGCCTTTCTGCTACACGCCCTCCGCTGCCTTCTGCTTTTCGCCCCTATCGTGGCCACGGTAGGGGCGCCCCTTCACGTCAGCAGCCCAGCCACCGGCCCGCGCAGCAGGCGTCTTCGCGTGGCCGAGGGCGTGGATTCCGCCGTGGCGGATCGGGCAACCAGCGTGCGGGTCAGGCCACCACCTCCAACCCGTCCGCGGCCTCCAAGCCCTCCTAGTCCCTCCTTTCAGGTGCACGGCACGCCAGTAGAGGGCAGGGTCCGCCATCACCTTCCCCACTGGCGCGCCATCACCTCGGACAGGTGGGTCTTGGACATTGTCCGAAGGGGCTACTCCCTCCCCTTCGAGACCACCCCCCAGCCATGCCACCTCAACTCCACCGCATGTCAGGGGATCACTTGGTGCTTCTACAGAAGGAAGTCACGGCCCTCTTGACCAAGAGGGCCATCGAGCATGTTCCGACCCCAGAAGTAGGGCGTGGTTGCTACTCCCACTACTTTCTGGTGCCCAACAAGGACAAGGAGGACATGCGTCCTATCTTGGACCTCCGGAACGTCAATCGCTTCCTCCGGAAGGAGAAGTTCAAGATGCTCACCCTAGCTCAGGTCTTGACTGCCCTCGACCCTGGAGACTGGTTGGTAGCGTTGGACTTGCAGGACGCATATTTCCACATCCCCGTCCTGCCGGCCCACCGGCGTTACCTTCGGTTCACGGTAGGCCACGAGCATTTTCAGTTCACCGTGCTCCCCTTTGGCCTTACAAGTGCCCCTCGGGTGTTCACGAAAGTGATGGCGGTGGTCGCGGCTCATCTGCGCCGGGCAGGGGTTTCAGTCTTCCCCTACCTCGACGACTGGCTGCTGAAGGCGGGCTCGTCCCAGGCAGTCGTCTCCCACCTCCAGACTACGGCCGAACTCCTGCACTCGCTGGGGTTCTCCATCAATGTGCCGAAGTCGCATCTGATTCCTTCTCCACAGCTCCTTTTCATCGGAGCAGTTCTGGACACGACGCAGTTTCGGGCCTATCCTCCCGAACGGCGAGTCCGGGATATTCAGGCTATGATTCCGATCTTTCGGCCTTTATCCTGGGTTTCGGTAAGGATGACTCTGAGGCTGCTGGGCCTCATGGCCTCCTGCATCCTGCTGGTCAATCATGCCAGATGGCATATGCGGGCTCTGCAGTGGGACCTGAAGTTCCAGTGGGCGCAGCACCAGGGCAACCTGTCCGATCACGTCCAGATCTCGGAGGGGACTGCAAAACAGTTGCAGTGGTGGCTCTCGAACCGGCAATGGGTCATGGGCAGATCCCTCTCCCTTCCCCAGCCAGAGCATACAGTTGTGACGGACGCGTCCCTTCTGGGGTGGGGCCGTCACTTGGGAGAGGCGGAGATCAGAGGCCTCTGGTCTCCGGCGGAGTCCCGGCTCCATATCAACCTTCTGGAGCTCCGGGCGATCCGGCTTGCACTCAAGGCATTCCTTCCCTCTGTCAAAGGGAAGGTAGTGCAGGTGTTCTGCAGACAACACCACCGCCATGTGGTACTGCAACAAACAGGGCGGGGTGGGGTCTTGGACCCTTTGTCAGGAGGCTCTGCGCCTCTGGACATGGCTGGAACATCAGGGCATGTTCCTGATGGTTCAACACCTGGCAGGTTCTCTGAACGCCAGGGCGGACCGAACTCAGCCGCAGGTGCATGATGGATCACGAATGGCGTCTTCACTCGGAAGTGGCGCAAGGACTCTTTCTACAGTGGGGAGAGCCTTGGTTAGATCTATTCGCCACCGAAGAGAACGCGCAATGTCATCAGTTCTGCGCGTTGGGTTTTCCAAGGCGGCACTCGCTCGGCGACGCTTTTCGTCGCGAGTGGAGTTGCGGTCTGTTGTACGCCTTTCCGTCTATACCACTTCTACCCAGAGTGTTGAAGAAGATTCGGCACGACCGGGCCCAAGTCATTCTTGTGGCTCCGGACTGGGCTCGAAGAGTTTGGTATCCCGAGCTACTCAATATGAGCATAGATCCCCCGATCCGTCTGCCTCTTCGGGAGGATCTTCTGTCGCAGCAGCAGGGGACGGTCCTCCACCCGAACCTGTCCAGTCTACACCTGCTTGCGTGGAGATTGAGCGGCGGCAGTTGATTCCTTTCGACTTGCCTCCCGAAGTTTGTGATGTGATTCTGGCAGCCAGGCGTCCCTCCACTAAGGTGGTATACGCCTGCAGGTGGAACAAATTTGTGGCATGGTGCACAGCAAAGGCTGTGGATCCCCTTTCTGCCCCTCTTTCTGAGGTCCTTCTGTTCCTTCTCTCTCTGGCCCAACAGGGTTCTGCCCTGGGTACCATCAAGGGTTATCTTTGTGCTATCTCGGCCTTCCTCAGGCTCCCTGATCAGCCCTCCCTTTTCAAGTCCCCTGTTGTTAACAGGTTCTTAAAGAGCATTACTCACCTCTTCCCTCCTGTTCCGTTTGTAATGCCTCAGTGGGACTTGAACTTGGTTCTTACCTTTTAATGTGCGCTCCCTTTGAGCCTCTGCATAACTGTCCTCTTCGTCTTCTGACTCTAAAGGCAGCCTTTCTGGTGGCCATCACCTCCGCTCGGCGGGTGAGTGAGCTCCAGGCTCTTTCTTGCAAACCTCCCTTTCTGTCTGTTCATCCAGACAAGGTTGTTCTTCGGACGCGTCCGTCCTTCTTGCCAAAGGTGGTTACTGCTTTCCACATTGGGCAGACCATCACTTTGCCCACCTTCTTTCCGCCTCCGCATCCTTCCAGAGAGGAAGAGAGGCTCCACCGTCTGGACCCAAAACGTGCGCTCTCCTTCTATATCGACCGCACAAAACACTTCCGGGTGGATGACCAGCTCTTTGTTGGCTACGTGGGCGCCAAAAAGGTCGGGCGGTGCACAAGAGGACCATCTCCCGCTGGGTTACCTTGTGCATCAAGACCTGCTATTCTTTGGCTAAGAAGGAGCCTCCTGTTGGGCTGCGTGCCCATTCCACCAGGGCAACGGCTGCTACCACGGCCTTGGGCCGCGGTGTTCCGCTGCCGGTTATCTGTCAGGCAGCTACGTGGGCCTCGCTGCACACGTTTACTAAGCATTACTGCCTTGACAGTCAGGTCCGGAGGGACGGCTTCTTTGGCCGTTCTGTCCTCCAGGACTTCCTTGTCTGATCTTTGTTCGCAGACCCACCACCGGGGTTGGTATTGCTGGGGTATCTATTCTAAGGTAAGGAATCTATCACTAACGTGTCTCTTTCAGATGCACAAGTTACTAACTTGTGTAACGATATATCTGTAAGAGACAGTAGTTAGTGATAGATTCCTACCGCCCACCCATCCTCCCCGTTCTGCGAACTGATTTCTAGGGTTAAGGACATCCCTTTCAGGGCCCTAGTATTTTTCAGACACCTATGTCAGCTTCTTGCATGGCTCTGCGTTCCTGGCGCGGAAAGTCGTGTACAGAACTGACGTCAGCGCGCAGGGGCGGCGTCTAAGTACTGCCCGCGACGTCATCCCGGCGATCACGACGCCGACGACGGACGCGGAGCCGCACGACGCCGCCTACCGGCAGCGCAAGGGTACTGCTACGCAAAACTTTCCCGGATCCAGCCTGACGCCTGGGGATATTCTAAGGTAAGGAATCTATCACTAACTACTGTCTCTTACAGATATATCGTTACACAAGTTAGTAACTTGTGCGACAGAACCAAATCCTTTCGCAAAACCAAACAATTGTTTGTGGCTTTCTCTCCACCACACAAAGGTAATCCCATCTCAAAAGCCGGGGTTGCAAGGTGGATTGTTAAATGTATCCAAATCTGCTACCAAAAAGCCAAACGCACATTATCAGTTCCCCCTAGAGCGCACTCAACACGCAAACTAGGGGCCTCCATGGCATTCTTAGGGAACATTCCCCTAGAAGACATATGTAAGGCAGCCACGTGGTCTACAACACACACCTTCACTAAACACTATTGTGTTGATGTGCAAGCCAAGCAACAAGCTTCCGTGGGCCAAGCTGTCCTTAAAACCCTTTTTCAAACTACTGCAACACATACAGGTGACCACCGCTAGGGAGATACTGCTGTACAGTCTATGCACAGTGTGAGCTCTGCAGCTCACATGCCTCGAACGGAAAATGCTACTTACCAGTATGCATCTGTTCTTGGCATGTAGAGCTGCAGATCCTCACTCGCCCACCCACCTCCCCGGGACCTGTATGTGCTCCAGTCCTATCTTAATTAGATACACACACATGGACATCTCTTTTCTTTTCTACTAACTCCATCACTCCCCAATATGGCGAAAAACAATCTGAGGATGGAGTCGATGCCCATGCGCACTATTGTCCAAAGGAGGAGTCACCTATCACATGACTACAAAGACTTCTTCGAAGACAACAACAAAGTGCAAGCATCCGAGCCCAACACCAGATGGCGATCTAATGCACAGTGTGAGGATCTGCAGCTCTACATGCCAAGAACAGATGCATACTGGTAAGTAGCATTTTCCATATCTTGCTGAACTGAAGTCCTGCACAAAGTATTCATCTACTGCATTGAAAATTATTGCCAGTTTCAAACCTATACTTACCTGCAACTAAGCTTCTTTGGTTCTAGTAATTAAAGTAACAAAGTAAAATTTTTACACACCATTGGTCTTGGATTTAGTCATTGAGTGTGTGAAATAATTTTTGCCTGTGTGTGTACGACAAATGCCTAACATAGCCCTCTGATAAGCCTAGCTGCTTGCCGACACTACCACAAAAGAGAGCATTAGTATTATCTACTTTAGCCTCTGTAAAGCCTCTGGGGATCCACTGGACTCTGTACACTATACCTTACTTTGGTATAGTTTATACAGAGCCTGCTTCCTACAGCGGCAAACCTCCTGCACTTGCTGTGGTTTACTATCAACATGCTGAAGTCACACCTGACTCCCTCTCAAACACTCCCTTTCACCAGAACTGTTCTGGACGCAGTGCAGTTTCGGACTTATCCTACCGAGCGGCGAGTCCAGGATATTCAGGCTATGATACAGATATTTCAGCCTGCATCCTGTGTTTCGGTGATACTGACTGAGGCTGCTGGGCCTCATGGCCTCCTGCATCCTGCTAGTGACACATGCCCGCTAACATATGCAGGCTCTGCAGTGGGACCTTAAGATCTAGTGGGCGCAGCATCAGGGGAATCTCTCAGACATGGTCCAGATCTTGGAGGGAACGGCAAAAGATCTGCCTTGGTGGCTAACAGACCTTGATTGGGTCAGCGGCAGACCCCCCTCCCTTCCCCAACCAGCTCTGACGGTAGTGACAGATGTCGCTTCTGGGATGGGGCAACCATCTGGGAGTGGTGGAGTTCAGAGGACTCTGGTCTCCGGCGGGATCCCGACTCCACAACAACATGCTGGAGCGCCGAGTGATCAACTGGCTTTGAAAGCCTTTCTACCCTTCATCAAGGGAAGGCTAGTACAAGTGTCCACTGACAATACCATCGATATGTGGTACTGTAACAGGGTGGGGTGAGGTAGTGGACCCTTTGTCAAGAGGCTCTGCGCCTCTGGGCATAGCTGGAACAGCAGGGCATATCCCTAGTGGTTAAACACCCCTGGGCTCTCTGAACGGCAGAGCAGACTAGCTCTGCCGTCGATGTCTAGCAGATCACGAATGGCGTCTCCAGCCGGAGGTGGCGCAAGGTATCTTTCAGCAGTGAGGAGAGCCGTGGTTAGATCAGTTTGCCTCTGTCGAACATGTAATGTCAGCAGTTTTGCGTGCTGGAGTTTCCAAGGCGGAACTCGCTTGTTGATGCATTTAGTCTCGAGTGGAGCGCTGACCTCCTGTACGCCTTTGCACCCATATTACTCCTGCCCAGAGTTCTCAAGAAGATCAAAAACGACCAGGCCCAAGTCATCTTTGTGGCTCCGGACTGGGCACGGAAAGTCTGGTATCCCGAGCTTCTGAGCATGCCAATCGATCCTCTGATCAGGGTGACCCTTCGGGAGGATCTACTGTCACAGCAGCAGGGTAGGGTTCTCCACCCAAACCTGTCCACTCTCCACTTTCTTGCACAGATTGAGCGGTGACAGATGACCACTTTCACCCTTCCTCCCGAAGTCTGCCATGCTATCTTGCCAGCCAGGCGTCCCTTGACCAAACCGGTATACGCCTGCCATTGGAAGAAATTTGTGGCATGGTGTACAGAAAAACATGTTGATCCCCTTTCTGCCCCACTTTCTGAAGTTTTGCTCTTCATTCTTTCCCTTGCCCAGCAGGGCTCTGCTCTGGGCACTCTCAAGGGCTATCTGTCTGCTCATTCTTCCTTCCTTCTTGCGGCTGCCTGACCAACCCGCTTTGTTCAAGTCCCCTATTGTTCATAGGTTCTTAAAAGGTCTTGTTCATCTCGTCCCTCCGTCACCATTCATTATGCCTCGGTGGGACATTAATTTGGTTATGACGTTTTTAGTATGTGCTCCTTTCGAGCCTCTCCACAATTGCCCTGTCAGGCTTCTCACATTGAAAACAGCCTTCCTTGTCGGAATTACATCTGCCCGCTGAGTGAGTGAGCTGCAGGCGGTCTGTGCCGCCTTACCTTTCTGTCTGTCCTGACAAACCGATGCTTCGTACATGGGCCTCCTTTCTGCCGAAAGTGGTCACCCCATTTCATGTAGGCCAATCACCTTGCCTACATTCTATGCTCCTCCACATCCCTCTAAATAAGAGGAGCGACTCCACCGCGTGGACCCAAAAAGAGCATTGTCGTTCTACCTTGATCGCACATGAGTTCCAGGAGGAGGATCAGCTCTTTATTGGGTATGCTGGTGCAAAAAAAGGTCGGGTGGTGCAGAAACGACCCGTCTCTAGATGGGTCATGTTCTGCATCAAAATCTGTTATGCACTGGCCATGAAGCAACATCCTGAAGGCTTGTGCGCTTATGCCACCAGAGCTAAAGCTGCGACCACTGTTAGCACGCTGAGTTGACCACTGTGTTAGGACGCAGAGTTCTGATCCTGGACATCTGCCAGGCAACAATGTGGGTATCTCTGCACACGTTTACCAAACGTTACTGTCAGGACAGTCAGGTCTGTAGGGATTGGCACTTTGCCCGCTCGGTCCTGCAAGAATTCTTTGTTAGAAATTGGTCCGCAGACCCACCTCCGGAGAGGTATTGCTTGAGTATCTATTCAGAGGTGAGGGATCTGCAGCTAGAAGTCTCTATTAGATGAACAAGTAACTTATCTTTGATAACAGCTTATCTGACAGATTTTATCTAGCCACAGATTCTTTACCGACCCACCCATCCTCCCTGCAAACTGATTTCTATGGACAGGGCTGACCCCCTTTCAGGGCCCTAGTTTTTCACACCAGAGATCAGTGCACTTCTTGGCTCCACGCTTCTGGCATGGAAAGTCATGAAAAGAAACTGACGTCAGCGCGCCTATATAGGGACTGTAACGTCACATCCGGTGCGGACGATGCATGTAGAGCCGACCGACACCACCTATAGGCTTGCAGGGGTGCTGCTCATGAAAAATCTTTCAGATCCAGCCGGACGTCTGGGGAAATTCAAAGGTAAGGAATCTGCGGCTAGATATAGTCTCTACCCAATAAGGCATTACCGAGGGGAAGTAACTTGTTCTTTAAAACACAGTACTAAATATGGAAAGGTAAGAAACCTTCACCACTGAACAAAAAAAACCAAGAGTTTGAGTAGTGCAGTGCACTCACCTTTCTATGTAACATTATGTGCACGTGGGAACACTCCCTTCATTTTTAGGTCTCGCCCTGAGCCAGCGCTTGCGCTGGTCTGGGCGAGACATTTAGTCAGTGGGCTTTCAGAAATGCGACCACAGCTTTTTGTGTGGCATTCTGCGCGCGGTTACGCGCACGAGCGCCATCGGGCTTTCCTCTCGCTCTCCCGCGCGCGCCTCGCTCTGCCTCTGTTTTGCACGCCCCTCCCCCACCAGAGCTGCCATCTGGCTTTCTCTGCACGCACCACTCGCGTGCTTGTTTTCTTTTCACTTTCGCGGCCGCGTCACTTTCGCGGCCGCGCGGCCAATGCTTGTTTTCTAGTTTGCAAAGCCAGTGGATCTTGGTTTAATGTGCTCAAAGGGATTTGTCCGTGCACCACAAGCAAACAACATTTGAGTGTGCCTGGTAATCAATATGCTTTGCCAGTGCATGTTTAGAATAGTCAGTCACTGACACTCGCCCATAATCATTCCCTTACTTTTGAACTCCCGGTTCGGGAATCTTCCGCTAACCTCCACCCGTCCCCCCTTTCCTGTCCACACATCAGTTCTCGCAGTTTTACTGCTGCCACTTCTTTGCTTTCTTTATTTGCTACTGCCCCCCTGTCTGTCCCTCGTCTCCCCTTGTCGTCCATCTTTCTTTCAGTCACCAGGCCTCTTCCCCCCTCCCTCTTCTCCCTCGGAGCCAGTTTGGCAAACCTTGGCATCACCAAGTCTCTCTATCCTTGTACTTTCTCCACAAGCCTCGGGCTCTGCTCGTTCCTTCCACCCCTTGTTGTCTCCCCTAATTACTCTCTGCAGAGTCTGAGAAACTTCCATGCGCTGCATTTGCATAAGTAGAGGCAAGCCTGCTAGTGCCACCCGTTCCTCCCTCCCCCCTACAGTGAGCATAAGAAGTCATTGTTTGACTCCCAAAAACAATGCCGTACATCGTTACCATAGAAACCGATCACTTCATATCAAGTGACAGCAGAAATATCGTGCCGGGCCTACAGCCTGCCACTTCCCTTACCCGTGGCTGCCCTTAAGAGTTCAGATTTCGTTTTCCTAACTCTGCCAACTCTGTTCTCAAATAAGGCTCTTTATTGATAGTCGTGGGGTTTTCTTTGGTCCACTTGTTTCCTTAAAACTCATTCACACTGACACGTAAAACAACAGATACATCCAAGTGAGACTTGTCTCAGTGAAAAACATAAAGTGCACTAAATGGCCCAGTAATAACGTTTGGAAAGAATCAAAAGCTTAATTTGTAAAACAATAAACACCACTGCCGCACAAATTTCTTGATAAACTCACAGCCGGCGCTGTCAAGGTCGGGGCGCCATATAACAAGTGCCTGGTCTTGCTTCCACCTCTGGCCTCTTTAATCCACCACCGGCTGCCCCTGCCTCCTCATCTCACTCTTTCCTGTTCTTTTCATCCCGGATTTCCCCTTTTTGTAAATGTATACGCCAAGTGGACTTAAAACATGCACGGGATCATCACAGAAGAGCAACAGGGTAACCTAAAAATAAAGTTAGAAACCAGGCAGTGTCTGTTTGTTATGTTACATCCACAGAGCTTTTATAGTTCTAAGTTTCCATTCATACGGAGTCAATGCGCTAAAACCTTGTGTGAACATTACCAGCGGCCCTCACAGGAAAAAATTCTACACCACGTGCTGCAATATTTAGCATTGCGTGTACTCTCCTTCTTTTGCCCCTCATTCTTTCTCTCTTCCTTCTCCATCTTTTTCTTCACTATTTCTCTCTTTCACACTAAACTATTAATTATCCCTCTCCTTCGTTCCACAGCCTCTTTTTTCCTTTCTTTGGCTTCATCTCTGTCCTCCAAGCCAAAATAAATAACACAAAAACACCAAGTGCACTTAAAAAATACACTGGCTCAGCACAAAAGAGCAACAGGGTAACCTAAAAATAAATTTAGAAACCAGGCAGTGTCTGTTTCTTATGTTACATCGCAAAACCAAAGGGGATGATGGACGTAGTGTTGAACATTGCAAGCACTCACCCCCAGTCAACTGATCTGGGTTTAATCCATCATCATTCTTTAGCTCACTCTGCCACCCCAGTTCAGACATGGCCATATGCAAATCAGTCTGACCCTGTGCCTCATGGGAACAGTCCAGCCCGAACTGCCAAGCCATGTCTTCCCTGGACCGGAAACATGCATCCTGGGACCGGTTTCTGGCTTACAGCCGTCATCAGCCAGTCTATCTTGAATCCAGTGGCAAAGTGAGCAAGGGACCCACGTTTCGGCATACCCTGCCAACTTAGGGCGAACATAGCAAAACCAAAGGGGATGATGGACGGAGTGTTGAACATTGCAAGCACTCACCCCCAGTCAACTGATCTGAGTTTAATCCATCATTCTTTAGCTCACTCTGCCACCCCAGTTCAGACATGGCCATATGCAAATCAGAGTGCTTGCAATGTTCAACACTCCGTCCATCATCCCATTTGGTTTTGCTATGTTCGCCCTAAGTTGGCAGGGTATGCCCAGACGTGGGTCCCTTGCTCACTTTGCCACTGGATTCAAGATAGCCTGGCTGATGGCTGTAAGCCAGAAACAGGTCCCAGGATGCTTGTTTCCGGTCCAGGGAAGACCTGGCTTGGCAGTTCGGGCTGGACTGTTCCCATGAGGCACAGGGTCAGACTGATTTGCATATGGCCATGTCTGAACTGGGGTGGCGGAGTGAGCTAAAGAATGATGATGGATTAAACCCAGATCAGTTGACTGGGGGTGAGTGCTTGCAATGTTCAACACTCCGTCCATCATCCCCTTTGGTTTTCGTATGTTACATCCACAGACCTTTCATAGCTGTTTCCATTCGTACGGAGTCAATGCGCTCGGACCTTATGTGAACATTGCCAGCGGCCGTCGCAGGGAATCATCTGCAACACGTGTTGAAAAATGCAGCGTTAAAAAACCCATAATGTTGGAACTTGCCAACATAATCAGAGGGCACACTTCACAGTTAACTAAATATACAAACGAAAAGTTTTAAAATAATCGGAGGGTACAGCACTGTACAGCGTGCATATCACATACAAATTACAACAGTGAACACTGTACTCGGTAAAATATCATACCAGCTGTATAAATAAATTACCTTATTACAAAAACTGTATTCAGAGCATTAATTACATGCGCTTTCTGTGTTTAGCTGAAACAACGTTACAAAACTTTATTTCCCCCTTATTTCTAACGTAGCATTCTAACCTCCAAACTAGAACACAAATCCTTCCTTTCTGCATTACTCTTACTGCTACCACATCCCCCCTCAAACAGCATACCTTATTTCAACCACAGGTCGGCCCTATCCTGCAGAGCGATTCCTTCAATGAAAACGCCTACAGACAAATTCACACTTAAACATCTACATTTCACTAACATCCACCTAGCCATCTAAACGTTACTGGCGCCACCTACATTAACATACGAAACTGGATAAAAGAACGCAACAATTCACAAGATCAAACAACTGACATCTAAACAGAACAAGCATTGGCATAGCTAATAGGTCTCGCTTTGGGACCTTATAAGTATTTAGTTATGCAGCACAATCGCTAAACACTTATAAGATCCCAAACGCGAGACCTATTGGCTATGCCAATGCTTGTTTTCTCTCTGTTCAAAGCCTAATGTGTAGTATCTGGTTTACAGCATTTGTATGTTTAAGCCACAAGGCTGGTAAACATGAAATATCGCCTCTTTAGAGATCAACTACTTGAGAGAACTGATCCGTGTAATTCAGAATGCTGCTCAGAGTAGGTCTGTCATTATTCTGAGGACAACAGGAACATATACCTGTCATTACTTTTCGCGCCAGCACCTAGGATCCTGACAACATTACTTGGCTTTATGGCTTGGTAATATGGTTGCTGATTAACTCCAGCACCTCACTCACTGACATGCAGCTACTACAATACCATGCTCTTCTGACAGGTCTCAAAGGGGTTTTCCCTCCAGTTAGTGTTGACATTGTATGTGTTGCACTTTCGGAGGTAGAGGTCCTTTGCTCTCTGAAATCCTAGTCCTAACTGAATGCTAGTGTCTTAAGGACTAGAGTTTGAGAGGAATACATTTTTGGCTGCCAGAAAGTGTTCCTTAAATTTGACGCGTGGGTGAAGATAGAATTTGTTTCCAAAGTGTTTGTCTAAACTACAGTTTCTCGTCATTTAGCACCATATTATTCTCAGTCAATGTCTTCATCTGGCAATAGTAGGCCTAAAGATGAACAGCTTAGATGTTCCGTTCTGTGCGGTATTTGTTTACAGAAAAAAATGAATGTATGCTTTGAAGCATGTTAAGCAAGATAAGAAAGGATACAATTCTATTTCCCCTATGTTTGCATCATTTGCTTAGAAAAGGCTTAACCCAATGCTTGTGTTGATGAAAGCCAGTTTAAACTCTTAAATAGTTTAAGTAATCGCCTGCATGTAAAACAAACCATTTCCCTTGTAGCTATCTATTCTACCGGGAGTGCTGGTTATATTCAAGCATTCTCAGCTGATCTCCTTGTACTTAATTCCACGGCGTGTGGTGTGTGGGGAGAAAGCCACCTTAGCACAGGGTGCCCTGCGATTTACCGACTTCGAAAATAAGTGCTTGTCCAAAAATGGTCTCCTGCTTTCTTTTCAACCAGACAATTCACATGCATGTGTTTAACCCCAGGATGTTTTGTAAGCATCCGTCACAACCTGCAAGTAAAGATTATTTTGTGGTTATTTAGCATATTCTTACTTTGTAAAACTTCAAGCTTTTTCTGGGTCTTCCAGCTGGAATGCTTTTGGACAATCTCTTGAGGTGCCCATTCTCTCTGGACAGATAGTGTTTCCATTGGGGTTTCATCATGGTTCCAATTAGGAGTCACTCCATGGTTTCAGCTGCTTCCATTGAGATGTGCAACAGTAGCATCTGTTTATATTCCTTTGTAATAGCAGCCCTCTGTTGGATAACACAGTAATCAGCATCTGCTTTTTTTCGGGGGGGATGAACTCTCATCTTGACATTGGTTAGGCAGCTGCTTGGTCTCCTTCAAATAAACACTATTTGAACTTAAAACAATTCCTCATGTCTGGGTTGAGGTGATCCTGTCTCCAGTTTAGTCTGTCGCAGGGTGTAGCATCCTTCTAGTATTCGTCAGAATTACAGAAACCACCCATATCATGCAAGAGGTAGGGATGGCTGCTGGTGCCCAGCAGTCCCTCCCTACACTTCTCTGATTGAATACCTGCCCCGTCTTTTGCCGTGATTGTCATCCAGTAAAGCCTGCTCAGGTTTCCTTGGTATACTTTTATCCAGTCACACGCGCAGCACTCTCCTCTTTGAAATGGATAAAACCAGAAGCTTAAGGTTATGGACATTGGCATCCATGACATGTTAACAGCCAAGTTATTCAGTTTTTGGTGTGTGGGGTGTTTCAGAACCCACAGAAGTGGGAAACTCCTACTAATGTTTTGCCGAATGCTTTCTTTCAACAGGTGGTGGCCCCTTTCCTCCATCTCCTTACGCTGGAAGAGGCAACTATGATTTTCGGGGACAGGGCTACCCAGGCAAACCCCGCAGCAGGTTTGTATTGTGCCTCTTTTTTTAGTGCTCACTTTTAATTCCGGAGAGCTGTTGACTCCAATTCCAGCATGTGCAGACATGGCTCACTCAGTTTCACACAAGAATGTGTCCTAGTGTTTTAACAGTGGTGGTCTGCCTCATTCTGGTTAAAGAGCTGCTCAAGGGATTGAAAGCTGTTGATCCAAGTGGCTACACTTGACAGGACAACCACAAAATAATCTCGTCCAGAGTTTTTGGTCTATAACACATTCAGTACAGAGCCCAAGTGAAGTCTGCTGTATTAGCCAGAGTCTGAAGGGATCTGTTGAACCTGGTCTTCCATGAAGGTTTCTGTTTTACATTTTCATTACATTTGTTGATAACCTTTTCTGAATACATTCATGCATGCGTACATGTCTACGTCTGTATGCTTGACCGAAGTGCTGTCATTGCTTTGTATTTCACTGAGGCCCATGAGAGTGCCTCAGCAGTCCCTTTTCTCCCCTAACACAAATTCCTAATCTTCTACAAACTGATTTGAATTAATGGAGAAGACCATTACACACTTGCAGAAACATGTTCAGGAGAGTTGGGCCAGGGTTGCAGTAGACATTTGAGGCGGTAAGGTGATAGTTCAATGTGATCCAGATTCTGGCTGCTTATTTTACAGTCTAGTTGTTTTAATGCCTACCCTTATTGTGTTTTCCTAACAGGATGCTGAGAGGTGACCCCCGACATATTGTAGAATACAGAGACCTTGATGCCCCAGAAGATGTGGACTTCTTTTAAAAAGAACAGACATTAAATGTTTTAAATACACTTCAGTCATTTTGGATCTGAGATTCCAGCCGTTTTGCTTGCTGACCCATCCATCGTCACTGTCCATCCCTCAAACTCATTTGGCAGCTGCCGGTAGGGGCTCTAGTCTTTATCCTGGTAAAAAGCATTCATGTTTTGTACATTTTTTTTGCCTCTTTTGAGCTTGTTATAAATGTGACCTTTTTCCAATAAAACGTTTTACCAAACAGTATTTATTGACATCTGGCATTTGTTTTTGCTGTCTGATTGGGTTGATTGGACATGGCTGCAGTAGAGGCTGGAGTTAGTAAGCAAGTTTCATTGGTTCCCACTAGCTGTGTAGGAATTATTGCGTTTTAGGCCTGGTAATAAATGTTTGTTTTTCATTTAAATTGGGTTCCTTTGTATTTATTCAATGACACTACAACATAGTGCTTTGAAGTAATCAGCACTTTTAGGTCCTGCCTGCCAGATAGCGTGTGAAAGATCTATTGAGGGCTCACTAAGAACGTACAGTGCTTGCAGCCTACCCGTTGCTTCCCATTAGTTGGCATTCTTGTCACTGTCATTTCTTCCTTTTTATTCAGTGGCTTTCCTGGTCCCATCTTGTTTTTGTTCCTCCCATGGAGCATAGTCTCTTTAGCATTGCTTTGATTGGTTGACTTATAGCCTTCCACTTCTCACTTTTAGGGAACTTTTTTTTTCTTTTTTAGATGAGCATTCTGAGAGTGCATGTTTTCCAGCTCGCTTCTTCTTGTGCTTCCCCTTCAAATGGCTGCCCCGAGCTCAGTGTTGCGTTCTCATGTGTGCTGCTTGCTCTCATGTGTGCTTCTGCACTCGCCCAACTGCGCCCATGTTGTTTTCACCATCGTATGCTTCTCCCCCTGCCTCCAGTGTTCATGGACGTCAATTCACCAAAAAGCCAGGGGTACTGAAAGTGGCATCACGTACACTTTGACCAGAATGACTTCGCAACTAGTGACATAACAGGACCTGAGATCTTTCCATGACAATGGAAGGGTCTGGCATGGAAAAATGTTGATAATAGGTCCTACCACGTTGGGTATTGCCAGTGTAGTGTTGGGGGAGGAGACTGTGCCAGTTAGTTTTGTGAACAGGGCAGTGGTTCCCCTAGGGTCCCTGGGTGATACAGAGATGGTATCCAAAGCTTACATGCCTGATGACACCTAAAAGTACAGGCAATGGTTTGCCATCAATGGGCAGAGTGGAGGATCTGAGATACCGGAGCCAGTATCACAACTGTCAGGTGTCATCTGGTGTCTGCAGAGTGAGCTGTCCCTGATGCAGTTGTGACAGCTGACAACCTAGTTAGCAACCGTCCTATGGCTTTGGTCTCCTGGAGTGGGTGGAGTCTCTCCGATCTCAGAAGGTAGCTGAGAGTCCAGGTATGCCTCAGGATCAGCAATCCAGCAGTGGATAACAGCAGGGTCCAGGGTACCTTGGAACTGATCAGCTCTGGGCAGGTGCATGAAAGGCCGCTTGTAGTTTGTTGTGCCCCTGCAGCTTCAGCAGGAGATCAGTCTTATGACTGTTGGAGTTCACTTCTTTGTCCTGGGTACAAGAGAGTAGGTATAGTTCTTCTGGGCTCTTTTCAGGTCTCAGCAGGTTGAGTCCGCTTCAGATCTTCCTCTGGTCTAATTGTGTTTGGAGCGGAGCAGTTGGATGCCACACTTATACCTGGCACCAGCTTGTGGATGGGGTTGAGGTCTGGATCCTCCCGAAGTATAAAAGCTTCCCGGGTTACCTTATACACTTTTGCCGGGACAAGCCTGCCAATCCGACTGTGGTGGGCTCCCCCTGGGCTAGAGATTTAGGTTTCTCCCACTTTGCTTTTCCTCAGCAGCAAAAGCAATTCAGTGGGACCTTGCTGAGAACGTATCTAGCCTTTTGAAGCCCTCTTCGGCTTCAGCCTGGCCACGCTGGATGAATCTAAGCTCCAAATAAGTAACTGACTTAAGTGTGAAAGAAATCTTGACCAGGCGACGGTGCCAAAATTATCCGGCCAGCCAAGGACCACCTTTGGCCATGAAATTTGAATTTCTCCTGCTCAGAGCTTTCCAAACAAAAGTAAAGGGCTTCACTGGGATCTCATCTGATGGCTACCTGATTTTGTGGAGAACTCCTCGGCCACAGGAAATAGAAATGGTTACATTTGCCTGTCTTTCGTATGCTTCTGTAAAAGAGGCATTGCTAATAATCTGGAGCAATGATGCGAATAACTGCACAGGAGTTTCTAGTCCCCTCTCTATAGAGAATAATTGGAGGAGAAAGTTTAAGGGGATGTGAAGATTTGGGAGTGGCAGACACGGTAACTGGTTGCTAAGGATACACACTGAAGTGCCTATAATCGACTGGAGACCCTATGGCTAAATAAGGTATACCGGGATACTTGGACAGCTTGGCATAGAAATAATTAGGGAGTTACAATAGCCATTCAGCCAATAAGTGTCATGAGGCTGAGAACACATATATGGATATTAGATAGGGACTAATGGAAGTGAGTACCTCTTCGACTATGGAGAATGCACGTGCAGGGGGATCCCTGTGCATGGTGGTGGAAAAAACACCGTTCAAGTTCTGCAAAAATTGCCATCACAAGTTCGCCCAGAATTACCAACATCCAGTCTGCAACCTCTGCCTTCCCATAGACCACCAAAGTGAAGACTGCAACGTGTGCTTGCTGTTCACCCCAAAGACTCTGAGGGTGAGCGAGAGGCAGAGAAGAGCTAACTAGAACATGCAAGGCCAACATACACCACTGTCCCTACGAGATCTGGGCCTCTCGAGTGACGACAGCGTCGTAAAAAACCAGAAGAGACTGAGAGACATCCAATCTGAAAGACAATTAGTTATAGATTCCTTACCTTAGAATTACCCCCAGGCGTCAGACTGGATCCGGAGAATTTTTCGTCACCAGTAGCCCTGCGCGTCGAAAGGTGGCGTCGGTCGGCTCCACGTTTGTCGTTGGCGTCTTGATCCCGGGATGACGTTGCAGTAGCGACTTGGACGCCGTCCTCGCGTGCTGACGTCAGTTGTTTCTTTTTTCGCGCCAGCCATTGCAGATCTGGAGAGAGCAGTACCTCCAGTCACTTTTTGACTGATTTTTTTTTTTTTTTCTTTTTTTTTTTTAACGACTTTTGTCGATGTTCTTTTTGAGTCTTCAACTCCTGGTGCACATCAGGGATGCCCGGTTTCAAGGCTTGCGGTTCCTGCCGACGGTTGATGTCGGTGACGGATCCGAAACCGCGTGTGCCTGTTCTGTCTGGAACCCGACCACGACTCCAAATCGTATTCTGACTGCCGGACCATGAATCTGAAGTCTTTGCGGGAGTGGTCCCGAAAGCTTCTCGACGCCTGGCAGTCCGCTCCACGCGAGGTCCCGGTCGCGTGGGAGGTCGAGGTAGCGGTTGCGGAGCTGCCACCACCACCACCACTACGGAAGGGGTGTCCCGCCACGTTCCGCCCAGAGCTACAGGCCGGCACAAGCTGTTCAGCCCCTGCGTGGCTGGGGACGTGGGAACCACCGCCTTGGGTCTGGGGGCCAGCATGCAGGCTAGTCCACCACAGCCCCCTCTGCAGCAGCCTCCAAACCCTCCTAGTCCGACCTTTCAGAGCCACCAATCACCAGTGGGTGGCAGGATTCGCCATCACCTCCCCCACTGGCGCACCATCACGTCTGACAGGTGGGTTTTGCAGATAGTCCGAAGGGGCTAATCCCTCCCCTTCAAGACTATTCCCCCCCCCTTCAAGACTATTCCCCCCAGCCATGCCACCTCACTACCATCGCATGTCGGAGGATCTTCTGGCCCTTCTCCAACAGGAAGTTACGGGTCTCTTGGCCAAGGGAGCCATCGAGCGAGTTCCTGCCCCAGAAGTAGGTTGTGGTTGCTATTCCCACTATTTTCTGGTGCCCAAAAAGGACAAAGGCCTGCGTCCTATCTTGGATCTCAGGAACATCAACCGCTTCCTCCGGAAGGAGAAGTTCAAAATGGTGATGCTAGCTCACGTCCTTTATGCTCTCGACCCTGGAGACTGGATGGTAGCGTTGGACTTGCAGGACACTTGCTGTCACATCCCCGTCCTTCCGGCCCACCAGTGCTACTTACGGTTCACGGTAGGCCACGAGCACTTTCAGTTTACCGTGCTCCGCTTTCACCTTACCAGCTCCCCTTGGGTGTTCACGAAAGTGATGGCGGAGGTCGCAGCTCATCTGCGCAGATATGGGGTTCCAGTCTTCCCCTATCTCGACGACTGGCTGTTGAAGGCAGGCTCTCCCCAGTCTGTCGTCACCCACCTCCAGACTACGGCCGCTGGGGTTCACCATCAATGTGCCGAAGTCACACCTGACTCCCTCTCAGCAGCTCCTCTTCATCGGAGCGGTTCTGGACACGACGCAGTTTCGGGTCTATCCTCCCAAGCAGCGAGTCTGGGATATTCGGGCTATGATTCCGATCTTTCAGCCTCTATACCGGGTTTCAGTCAGGGTGACCCTGCGGCTGCTGGGTCTGGTGGCCTCCTGCATCCTGCTGGTGGATCATGCCTGATGGCATATGCGGGCTCTGCAGTGGGACCTGAAGTTCCAGTGGGCACAGCATCAGGGGAACCTGTCCGATTGCGTCCAGATCTCGGAGGGCACTGCACACCAATTGCATTGGTGGCTAACGAACCAGGACTGGGTCAACAGCAGATCCCTCTCCCTTCCCCAACCGGAGTACACGGTGGTGACGGATGCATCACTTCTGGGGTGGGGCGGCCACATGGGAGAGGCGGAGATCAGTGGCCTCTGGTCTCCGGTGGAGTCCGAGCTTCACATCAACCTGCTGGAGCTCTGGGCGATTCGTCTTGCACTCAAGGCATTCCTTCCCTCTGTCTGGGGGAGAGTAGTGCAGGTGTTCACGGGCAACACCACCGCCATGTGGTACTGCAACAAACAGGGCGGGGTGGGGTCGTGGACCCTATGTCAAGAGGCCCTTCGTCTCTGGACATGGCTGGAACATCGGGGCATATCCCTGGTGGTTCAACACCTGGCAGGTTCACTGAACACCAGGGCGGACGAACTCAGCCGCAGGTGCATGATGGATCACGAATGGCGTCTTCACTCGGAGGTGGCACAAGGTCTCTTTCAGCGGTGGAGTGAGCCTTGGTTAGATCTATTCGCCACCGAAGAGAACGCGCAATGTCGGCAATTCTGGAATTTCCAAGGTGGCACTCTCTAGGCAACACTTTTTGCCGCGAGTGGAGTTGCGGTCTTCTATACGCCTTTCCGCCTATACCACTTCTGCCCAGAGTGCTGAAGAAGATGAAGCGCAATCGGGCCCAAGTCATTCTTGTGGCTCCGGATTGGGCACAAAGAGTCTGGTATCCCGAGCTGTTACACATGGCCATCAATCCTCCGATCCGACTGCCTCTTCTGGAGGATCTTCTGTCGCAGCAGCAGGGGACGGTCCTCCACCCGAACCTGCCTATTCTCCACCTCCTTGTGTGGCGATTGAGCAGCGACAGTTGACAGCCTTTGACCTTCCTCCCGAAGTCTGTGATGTTATCTTGGCAGCCAGGCGTCCCTCCACCAAGACGGTATACGCCTGCAGATGGAGCTAATTTGTGGCATGGTGCACAGCAAAGGCTGTGGATCCCCTTTCTGCAACTCTTTCTGAGGTTATCTTGTTCCTCCTTTCTTTGGCCCAGCAGGGCTCTGCTCTGGGCACTCTTATGGGCTATCTCTCAGCCATTTCAGCTTTTCTTAGGCTTCCTGATCAGCCTTCTCTTTTCAAGTTCCCTGTTGTAAATCGCTTTCTTAAGGGCATTACTCCTCTTTTTCCTCCTGTTCCCTTCTTAAATGCCTCAGTGCGACTTGAACTTGGTTCTTACTTACCTTATGTGCGCTCCCTTTGTGCTGCTTCATAACTGTCCTCTCAGACTTCTTACTCTGAAGACTGCTTTTCTGGTTGCCATCACCTTTGCTCGCAGGGTGAGTGAGCTACAAGCTTTCTTCCAAGCCTCCTTTTCTGGCTGTTCATCCGGACAAGGTCGTCCTCCGAACCAGACCTTCCTTGCTTCCCAAGGTGGTTACTTCCTTCCACATTGGTCAAACCATCACTTTGCCCACCTTCTTTCCGCATCCTTCTAAGGAGGAAGAGAGGCTCCACCATCTGGATCCAAAACGTGCGCTTTCCTTTTATTTGGATCGCACCAAGAAATTCCGGGTGGATGACCAGCTCTTTGTTGGCTACGTGGGCGCCAAAAAAGGTCGGGCACAAACGGACCATCTCTAGGTGAGTCGTTTTGTGCATTAAAGCTTGCTACTCTTTGGCAAAGAAGGAGCCTCCAGGGCGACGGCAGCTACCACTGCTTTGGGACAGGGAGTCCCCCTCAATGACATCTGTCAGGCAGCTACGTGGGCATCTCTGCACAGGTTCACAAAACACTACTGCCTAAACAGCCAAGACCGGAGAGACTGCTTCTTTGGCCGTTCTGTTCTGCAGGACTTTCTGGTGTGAACTTGGTTCGCAGACCCACCTCTGGGGTTGGTATTGATGGGGTAACTATTCTAAGGTAAGGAATCTATAACCAATTGTCTCTTTCAGATGAACAAGTTGCTTACCTTCGGTAACGATATATCTGTAAGAGACTTAGATTAGTTATAGATTCCTTACCGCCCCACCCATCCTCCCCGTTCTGCGAACTGACTTCTAGGGTCAGGGAATCCCTTTCAGGGCCCTAGTTTTGTGCACCGGTGGTCAGTGTCTTGCATGGCTCTGCGCTTCTGGCGTGGAATGTCGTGTAAAAGAACTGATGTCTGCGTGAGAGGACGGTGTCTAAGTAGCTACCGCAACGTCATCCCGGCGACCACGATGTCAACGACTAACGCGGAGCCAACCGACGCCACCTTTCGACGCGCAGTGGTACTGCTGACGAAAAATTCTCCGGATCCAGTCTGACGTCTGGGGGTAATTCAAGGGTAAGGAATCTATAACTAATCTGTCTCTTACAGATATATCGTTACCGAAGGTAAGCAACTTGTTCGATCATGGAAGTAGAAGGACAAGGGGGCAAGAAGACTTCTCGAGAGGTAAGAGCCACCGTCCTCTAAATAAAATTAGATGCGTCCAAAAGACACTCTAAGCACTCGACGACCATAGTCGTTCCTCGAGACAAAAATACCCTTAGATCCTTGGAAAAGGACTCCACAGCGGAAAAAGACCCCTGAAAAATCCAAGACGTCAACGGATGGTCGAGGAAAAGACGCATTGACGTCAAAACAGGAGCGGTCGAAATCTGAAAGACGTGGCTCGCCGGCCGGCAAAGTCTATAAAATAGCCTTCGACAACGGAGAGAAAATCTTAAACTATCGATGCCGAAACACAAGCGTGAGAGATGGAGAGGAAGAGAAGAAGGCTCATGGCTGAAATGGCTAGTATTTTGCAAAAAAGGACTTCGACAAATGTCTAAAGCAATGTCTGATCCCTACTAAGAGCTTGATGATGATAGAGCAAGGGGTAAAAAACGTCAAAGACATAGAGCCGCCCTTAACTCCTGAGCCTCAGGAGGAACAAGAAGAGGACAAAGAACAAATGCACATAGGTTCTGAGGCTTCAGAATATCGAGCAATACAATGGCAGGATCTCGAAACCGATTCCCCAGAAGAGGCTGTCAACACACATCCTTCGAGGCCGTCACCACCCGACGACATTGGGGTGTATAATCCGTTAATTAAGAAGGCAGCAGATAGAAATGGAGTTCAACTTCAGGAGGAAAACCCCCCCCCAATCATGCTTTTTATTAGAGACTCTCCTGCCTGCCCAATCTAGAAACCAATTTCTCCCTATGTGTGTAAGATCAAGGGAAAGAATCTTTTAAGGAACATGCCACATGCAAGGCAGTTTCACCTCCATCGAGGAAAAAGTACAAACACTCCTCAAAGGACCCAAATTACATTTAGGAGTCAGTCCCAGCAGATTCTATTATATCATCCACTGCTAGGAAAAGAGCAAATGTACCAAGCACAACAGGCCCTCCCCCAGATAAGGAGAGTAAGAGGATGGACCTTATGGGCCGAAAGGTCGAGAGAAGTGTGGCAAACTAATGGCGCATTGCAAATTTGAATGTGTTGCTCAACCGCCATGCATATCAACATTGGGAAGAGATAGGGGAGTTAATGAAATGCCTACCAGAGCAGTATCAGAAAAGAGCAGCACCCTGGTAGACTATGTGAAAAATATCGCCAACACGTGCTTAAAATCAGTCCTTGATGCTGCGGAGACCTCAAGCAGACAAATGATTGGTATCGCAGAAAGAAGGAATGCATGGCTGCACATTTCAGGGTTCAAAACCAGAAGTACAAAACATTTATTTTAAATGCACCATTCAATCGGGAGCAACTCTTTGGATGTGCAGTAGATGACACCCTAAATCAATTAAAAAAGGATAACGAGAGCATGTGTAGAGGAAACACCCCTTCAAAAAGGCCTTCTGGAAGGGGGAATTTACATCCAGCAGCCTCACACCAAACTTACCCACAAACGGATCAGCAAGGAAATTAATCACACCAGCAGCATTTAAATTGGCAGTACCAGCATGGAAAACAGTCCTTTCGAGGACGCCAACTCAGGAGAGGTCAACCGCAAAGGGGAGGAGCCTCTCCTTCAACCAAGTAACGTAACATCAAGCATAATACACACTCGAATAAGATCTTCGAGTGTGTTAACAAGGGAAAAGAACAAAAGACAGACTTACAACACCAGGTATTCCTACATCCAACACCAGCAGGAGGCAGGATAAAACATTTCCTTCACAAATGGAGACAAATTACTTCAGTCAAATGTGTTTTAAGCATAATACAATACGGATACTGCATCAAATTAATCAAAACACCTCCAAACAAAGGTCCAAGGAGTAAGATACATTCCAAAGAAGAAACATGTCTACTCAAGGAAGTAGAGGAAATGTTGGCAAAAGACGCAATAGAGTTGGTAGCAAATAAGGAAATAAACAAAGGAAATTACTCAACATGTTTTCTAATTCCAGAGGTAGATGGGACACTACGTCCTATCTTGGATCTAAAGTTTGTGAACAAATGTATAAAAGCGCAAAATTTCAAGATGGCAACCCTGTAAAAAGTAATACCACCACTGCAAGGAGGGGATTACATGGCAAAAATAGACTTAAAAGATGGCTCCTTACACATCCCCAAGAACACAAAACACAAAAAAAATCCTCAGATTTGTGGTGGACAAAAGACACTACCAGTTCAAAATGCTGGCATTTGGAATAAAATCAACACCAAGGGTAGTCGCAAAGTGCCTAGCAGCAGTAGCTGCATACCTTTGAAGGCAGGGCATACATGTGTATCCATACATCGACGACTGGCTGGTAAGGGCAAACTCATACAACGGATGCAAACAGCATATTCAACAAGTGATAGAAATTCTGTACCAGCTGGGATTCTCAATTCACTTGGAGAAACTTTTTCCAGAACAGGAGAAAATGTTCTTGGGGGGGGGCAGAATAAATTCAATTCAAGGTAAAGTATTTCCCAGCGAAAAGAGAACAGTAGCCCTGTTGAAAGACACCGCTATACTGACAGTGAGGAGAGTGGGGAAGCTACTAGCAATGATGGCTTCCTGCATCCCTTTGATATCAAACATAAGCCTCCACATTAGACCATTTAGGAATGGCTACAAGTACAATGGTCACAGGCAACAGGGAGTTGGGAAGATCTAGTGGTTGTCACGCAAAGGATACAGGAGGAGATAGCGTGGTGGAACAGAGCCAACATAACACAAGGAAGAACATTCACACAACAAACTCCAACTGTAACCATAATAGACTCCTCTCAGAGGGGATGGGGAGCACACATGAACAATCTCAAAATAAGGAGTTTGGAAAGAGCAGGATGCGATACAGCACCTCAACATCCTGGAACTAAAAAAAGTATTCCTAGCCTTAAATGCCTTTCAGAAAGACCTATGGGTAAAGACAATACAAACAGACAACACAACCTCCATGTTCTACATAAACAAGTAGGGTGGGACACGGTCGCTACCGCTGTCAACATTAGCACAAGAAATGTGGAATTGGTCAGTTCAAAGAAAAATGGAGATCTTGGCGTTCACCTACCAGGGAAGGACAATGTCGAAGCAGACTGACTGAGCAGACAAGCTTCATGGTCTCATGAATGGGAACTTAAAGGGTCGGTACTCATGAAGATCTTTCAGAAATGGGGAACACCAAAAATAGATCACTTTGCAACAGCCCAGAATGCAAAATGCCAACGCTTCGCCTCCAGCCAATAATGCCACCAGTCCATGGGGAATGCACTGTGCATAGACTGGTTAGGGAGATTTGCGTATGCTTTCCCCCCCCCTCCCCCCCCCGATACCACTACTTCACAAGGTGATCAACAAATGCAGAATCAGCAGCATGACTTTGATTCTAATTGCACTACAATGAGCGAGACAGACCTGGTTCTCAGAACTAATGGAGCGATCTCAGGGGAGAATTCACACATTACCAAACAGACCAGATCTGTTATCGATGCAAGAAGGAAGGGTGCTTCATCCAGAACCAGTCATTAAGGTTGGCAGCATGGCTCCTGAAGACTTAGAGTTTGGACACCTAAAGTTACCTGAAAATACAATAGCAGTCTTAAGAGGGGCAAGAAGACCTACATCAAGAAAGTGTTCTATAGCAGAATGGAAACTATACTCACTCTGGTGTCTTAAGGAAGGTTTACTAAAGAACACTAAGGATAGGACCGTACTAAAGTACTTGACATATCTACTGGATTGTAAGCTGACTTAATGCATCCGTGAAGGTTCTCTTAGCAGCAATAGTGGCATCACAAGGGGTCACCTTGAAAGAAATGTCTTCACTTCACTAGTCGTTAAGTGGTTCCTAAAGGGAGCAAAGAGAATCGCACCCCCCAAAAAGGTGCCGGGACCCACATGAAATCTAAATGTTGTGCTCACTCATTTAATGGAGGCACCATTTGAATTGTTACTTAGGGCTACTTTAAAGATGCTCACATTAAAGACTGTTTTTTTTTTTTTAGTGGCTATAACATCACTACGCAGTTAGTGAGTTACAAGGGCTCACTTTACAGAAAACTTATTTCCAGGTAGACAAATTAGTAATTGTCATGAGAACGGATCCGCAATTCATGCCAAAGGTGATCTCAGAGTTCCACATGCACCAAACGATACAGAGCACCAAGTTTCTTTCAAAAGCCGAAAATGCATGCAGAACGGACATTACACACAATAGACGGGCAGTAATGTATTACATCGAAAGGTCAAAGGCTGACGGGAAAACAAAGCATCTCTTTGTATCATTTGCAAATAGTTTTCTACGAAGACTGGTGTTCAAGATCACAATTGCAAGATGGATAGCCCAAACTCCAGTAGTGACACAAAAATTGAGGAGAGACTTTACAAAGCACTCCAGGGGCACATTCAGCAAGAAAGAAAGGATCAACCATTACCTTTTTAGCAAACACACCTTCAAGACATTTGTATGGCAGCAACATGGTCATCAATGCACACGTTCACAAAGCACTATTGTGTTGATATTCAGATAACAAGGAAGCTCAAGTTGGACAAAAGGTCTTACAACATCTGTTTTCAAATAAACGCTCATCTTCAATACGACCACCACTGTAGTAACAAACTGCTACAAAATCTATGCACAGCACATGAATCCAGAAAAGATTTGTGCTGCAAAACGTATAGTTTCTTACCGGTCAGTGTAGTTTTGGAGCTTGAAGAATTTTGTGGATTCACAAGCGAACCCATCCTCCTCTGCCAATGACGATAAAGGGAGGAAGCAAAAAAAGAGATGGCGACCAAAGGTGAGAGCTTCCGGGAAGCACGATGACATCACAAAGGGACACCAAATGAAGGTCCGTCGACACCCACCAACAACAAAAATAGTAGAAAGACCATTATTTTTTAAATGAATTCCGGCCCCAACCACTAGATGGCGGAATAATGCACAGCATGTGAATCCAGAAAATTCCTCAAGCTGCAAAACTACACCGGCAGGTAACAAACTATACGTTCTGCAGTAGCGCTGAACTAAGAGGGGTCTTTCAACATTATACAAAGACTGGCAACAAGCCTCCGAGCTCGGTTCAGATGCACTGAAAATATTCTGTCTGCAGATCAGTGACGATGTGAAACTATAATGTAAGTACTCGACAAGCTGAGAAAAAACACCTGACTAATGCTACATTTCTTGAAATCTGCCTTCTGGATTCTGCATTTGCATAAGAATCTGCTGTGGCAATTATCTAACCCCCAGGTGTCCATTGGGCAACGCCTACTTACGTTTGCATAACTTTAATGTATTCAACTATTTATTTTAGTCCTCACTGATTAAGCAAGCATTGACAAAGCTAATGGGTCTGGCTAGTAAGTGAAAATGCTAGCCGGACCTATTGGCTTTGCCAGTGTTTGTTAAATGCAGGAGCTGGCTAGGGTGTACACCTAAGCTGGTGGATGGAGTATGAATCGAGAATATGGTATTGGGCACTCGGTACTCCTAGGGGCAGATTTACTAATATTTCGCATAACACAGCAAGGCAACTTGCTGTGTTGCCGTACATAAAACAGAGACGAAATGTGCCATATCTACTAAGATAGGGATCACTTTTGCTTTCTCCTAGTGCTGGTGCACTGTGTACTGCCTAGCACCACTGCAGGCACCCTTGCGCTGTGCTGTAATGGTACCTGCGGTACAGGCAAGATTGTATTTGTGCAGGAAGGCATACCTTCCTGCACACATACAACCCTTAGAGGCAATTTCCTCTTTCTATGTGTGATGCAGAATGTATCATGCATAGAAAGAGAAAGTAACAAGGAAAATGAAGGTATTTCTCCTTGTTACGCATCTGTCTTTATGGTGCACCATTTTGGCACATACTTAGGTTTACAAGGGTTTGCAAATCTGGGATTGCGTCAAATTCCATGGGTGGATGCATTAGAACACCCTTGCTCCACTCTTGGAACTCCATTCATTACGAAATATAACACAACACAAACTACTGTAAGTTTATTTGCATAGTTAATAAAAACCATTGCAATACAAAAACGTCAAGTTAAAACAATTCTGCATACAATATTAAAAAGATATTTCATAATTTGCATCTTTTTTAAACCAATACTATAACTTAATAGACATTCTACTGGCCAAGCAGTTTTTTTTGATACAGCTCATGCTGTTAGTTGTTGAGTTGTTTAGTTAAAGTCCACTACTACCCGTCGCTTCTTATGCCGGAGATCAATGAAAATGCTTTTAAGTGTATAAAGTGCTTGAAGTTTTTTAATAAAGTACCTTAGTGCCACGCCCAATGGGAACAAGTGAAAGTAATAAAATTGCAGTTTTACATGGATGCTGTCCTGTAATGGGTTACGGCTATGCTGCTGGCATTTTCTTTTCCACCAACCTCATGAACTTTACCAGGCAGCAGTTCAACTCTGGGTCATTAGGTGCAAAGCAGGCCAGCACTGCTTGTCTTCTGGAGCGTATCCCTCGCTGATTGAAATGGCGTTTTAGCAGTTGTTTTCGTTCTTCCAACAGTTCTTTACAGGTACATAACAGGTGCAGCAGATCTTCTGGTGCTGAGCCACATAAGCGGCAAGAAGAGCCTGCCTTCTCCTTTAGCCAGTGAGGAAGGTACTGAATGCAAGTTAGCAGGCCAAGTCTGTACTTCAAGAACTTTATTTTAATAGTTTTGGCGTAACCCAAATCAAGATAATTCTGAGCTGCTGGCGCAGAGTACTTGTTCAGGGTCATCCACCCATGTGTCCTTTTCGAGAGGGATGCCTTATCCTCGACCCACGAGAGGTATTTGACTGCCTTCCAGACCAATTTTTTGAGCGTTGAGTTGTTTGTAGGAGTATCCCAGAGTTGGTTTAGGCCAATATTGCCCAGGCTGCTTTTAAGGTATTTGGCAGCGGGTGAGGCGGCTTGTTGTTGTAGCTCCTTCCATAGGTATTCATTTAGTGTTCCTTGGTCGGATTTCCGCACTTTGTCCCAGGTGATAATGTACGCCCCCTGTCTTGCCAAAGACTGTTTCTGAATACCAAACTCTAGCCTGATTTGCTCTGGCGAAGTATGTTTAGGCAGACCAAAAATAACCCTGTATGCAGCTATGACTGTGTTATCAAGAGTTTTAGCTTCTCTTCCTCTCTGAGCTTCACTTCCGTAGGCAATTGTTGGCAGAAGTTTGGCAAGTGTTACTTGTGCCAAGGGAAGGAGCGACGGACCATTTAGTTTGCTGTTTAATGCTTTTAAAGAGATTGCTAAGGCAAGGCCTTTACCTCTGATGCTGGTTTTCTGTGCGATAAAGTGGCCCCCTTTGTCTATCTTCACGCCTAGGTATTTATTTTCTGACGTATCCTCAATATGGGTCCTGCCCCAAAACCAAGCTGCAGGTTTTTTCCTGTTTTTGCTGACTATCATGGTCCTCGTTTTCTCAAGGTTTATGGTTAATTCATTTACTTTCGAATAGTCCTGCATAACGTCCAAGAGATGTTGTAAGCCTACCTGTGTGTGGCTATATCGTCCGCGTAAAGTAGACACTGTAGTGTTAGCCCACCTAGCCTTGGGGCGTGAGAGTTACAGCTGTTTAATATCGGGACGAGGTCTGCTAAGAACAAGTTGAACAGTGTGGGGGCTAAGACGCATCCCTGTTTAAGGCCTTGATTGGTTGATATGCGTCTTGACAGGAGTGACCCATCACCCATCTTTATCTGAACCCATGTGTCAGTATGCAGACTGATCAACAGGTTTAGCAGAGGCTGAGGGATCCCCCAGCTGCTCAGTTTGGACCATAGGGTGTTACGATTTATGTGGCCAAAGGCAGCCTTGTAATCTATGAAGCATAAATGAAGGGGCATTTTTGTTGATTCAGCCTTGTCTATTAGCATTGCAATGGTTAGAATATTGGTGGTTCCAACTGTTTTGGCAAAGCCAGTCTGATTAGGTGGAATTACAGAATTCTCTTTGGCCCAGGCCTGCAGCTCCTCTAGAAGGGTTCCTGCAAAAAACTTTGCCTCGTTATCCATAAGGGCCACTAGCCGATAGTTCTGTGGTAATGACTTGTCCCCTGACTTAAATATTGGAAAGATTATTGATCCTTTCCAGGAGCCAGGCAGTGTGTTTAATAACCTTATTTCCGTAAAGAGTGGTTCCAGCGCTACTGCCCATTCGTTTGCATCTTGTTTATAAAGGACGGATGGAATTCCATTCGGACCTGGAGCCCCCTCTCTCCTTCCTTCCTTTACCAATTTGCCGCTTGATAGTATTGATTTTACTCATCAGATCATCAATTGTTCCTAAATGACCTTCACGTTTACCAGAGGTTGTATGGACTCTGTGTCCGTACTATATTAGTAGCAGCGCCTCTTGAAGCATTTTCGGTTCTTGACTCCAGAGTCGTCTGTTCCATATCTTGATTGAAGTGATTCATGAGGTAATTTGCCCATACTTCTTCTGTGATGTTAGAAGAAACTCCATCATGCAAGGGGCGTATAAATTGATTTATAGTTTTCCAAAATTGCACTATTACTCTGTTTGGTGTCCACGTGTAGTTTTGCCCAGAGATTGTCCTCCACAGATCTATTAGCTTCCCATTTGTGTTTTTTCAACAGTGCCTTTTGCTTCCGAAGTAATTCTTGTTGTGTTTTATATGCTGGGTTATACCGAAGATGCCTCAACGTATGGTAGATTGATATTTTTGTGAGCTTAATTTCCTTTTTGTAATTTTGTGAGACATACTTCATACTACTGTGACTCAGTTGTGTCGGCAGTTTAGTCCTAGTAGCATTTGCTGCCATAGTTGTTGTAAAATTCTCCCATCTCTCGACTTCACGCGAACTGACCCTTGACTTGAAATGCTGTCTTGCATTTTCCAGCATACTGATATCGGCTGCTGCTGCGAACTTCATTCTTTTAAAGTTAATGGTAAAAAGTGATCCCTGAGGAGCCAAAGACAGCTCAAATTTGGGCATGCTTGTTTTGAGCACAATTTCTTGGGGCCGATGGTCACTATCAGCTTTATCGCCCATCTGGAATGAAAATATATGTTGAAATAGAGGTAAGGAGATGAAGGTGTAATCTTTTATTGTGTTTACTTTCGTCGAGTAGTGTGTTGTTGCGGGGGGGGAGGGGGTTGTCTCCGGCAAATCTTCCACTGATTGCTCTGAGGTTAAAGTGTTCGAGTCCCTCCAATAACCGCTTCCCGGTTTTGGTTTGTTTATTTGATCGCAGCTTCCCTTGCAATGGGATGTTCCAAATTGAGTTTTGCAATAGAACTTCATCTGATGAAGTGCCCAATAAATTGAGGTTTAGATCCCCGGTCAGTATAAGGTCTGTTGAATGTCCCTCTATGCATACCTCCAAAAAATCGCATAATTCCTTTGCTGCCTTTATTTTCTGTTGTGGATGAACATAAGCGTTGATTATCGTAAGGTCAGTACCTCTTTTATCTGATGAGGGCGGAGTGAGAAGGTTTACTGCCATTGTCGCTGGAGATGTTGGTCCAATTTCCCTAGCTGTAGATATACTTGTGATTGAAACATACGTTACTAGGCCGCCTTGGAGGTGCCCATATTTTGCCCTCCTAAGTGCACTAGAAAAGAAGCGCAGGAATACCTGAAGGTGCGGAGGGTCTGTTTGCCATGTTTCTTGTAATGCTACAATGTCAAATGACCTTATGTAGATAACGAAATCTCGGTCAGTCATTTTGTTTGCTAGACCGTTTACGTTCCATGAACATATTTGTAGAAGCCCATATTTGCTGGTTCTTCGAGATGGGCTGGTGTATTGTCAATTTGTTTGATTATTTATTGTTCTTGCAATCCATTCTTATGTTTGCCAGCTTGGTGACATTATAGAATCCTGGTCCTTTCTGTTGTTCGCTGGAAGAAGCTCATTGTTCGTTCGGCAGTACCCCACTGCCCCTCTCAGCACTGATGTTCCAGATCTTTTCAAAGTTGCTTGAGCCGCAACTATGTTTCCCGGGTTTAATAATTCAGGGTATCCTGGCTTAATGTAAGGAGTGATTGTTATCCCCCAGTTTTTAAAGGTTTGGACCTCTAAAAGTATTTTTTGTGCAATCGATGACGTTATCCATGTTTTTGTTTTTTCTCCTTCCGTGGTGTCCTTGCATTTGATCAATTCAATTGAAACCAAGTCCAATGTTGTCACCTCTTTCAGAGATGGTATGTGAGATAGCAGCCGTAGGATATTACCTCGATTCAAAATGTCATGTCTGCCTTTAGATCTATATTCTGGTGTAAACCATATAGCACTAGTTCCCCTCCTTACTTTCTATGATTGTTTGGGGACTGAGGGGTGGGCTCGTATCTTAGAACTTCTGATGCGGGCTGGTGTCTAGAGGACTACATTTTTCCTTCCTCATTGTGAAATTTAAGATGTTGTATTAGTCCAAGCGATTGTCCTCCACTTCCCTGCCAGGAGGGATCCGGAATGATTCCCGCTTGTTCTGCGGGTGCCTGGGACTCCCTGTCTCCGTTGGGCCCCTGTGTGTGTAGTAGGGGCTGTTTGCATATTAGAGGCTGTTGGAATATCATTATTATCTTTATAATAATACATTTCATTTCTCTTCATTCCTCCAGGCTCCCTATTGTGTGAGCATTGTTCGTCTAATTTTTCCAGATTTGTCATGAAAGCCTGGTCACAATTGGCTGGTCGATGAGTGGTGAGTGATGTTGGGGGGTTGCTATTTTGAGGAAATGTCTGGTTAGGTTCAAGTGTTTCAACTCTCGCTGTAGTCCCTAATCCCTCTTCCTCCTTAGTTTTTAGCGGGTTGATGCTGTTTCCTTTTTGATGCGAGAGCTTTGTGTCTTTGTTCTCGACTTTCCCCAGCGCTTGGATCTTATCTATTCCTAGCATTCCACTAGAAGAGGTTTGACTTATTCCTGTTTCAGCTTCTATGTTCTGTTTGAGAAGCCCTGCTATGTTGGTATCGCTTTCATACTTTATTTCAGTTTGTACTGATGATATCCCAAAGAGGCGCAGGAATCCATCTTGATTTGAACTTATTTTTTGGTTACGGCCTTTCTGTCTTTTTGCACGTCTTTGCCTTGCGTTCATTTTGTTATCCAAAATATCTTCTGGAAGAGGGTCAGAAATTTGGCCTGCTGTTATGATTTTATTGCCCTCCGTTCTTATGGCTGTTGGTTTTCGGTTTATCTTGGTCAGAGGATTCCCTTCATTAGAGTTTTTGGCTAAATGTGTTTCCCTGGCTTCATGAAATTCCTTTACGGGTTTTTCGTCTGAAGGCTGTTTATTAGAACATTGTGGAGCCCTTTTGATTTGGGTACACAAGTCGCTCAGCATTAGTGGGAGGGAGGCTAATTTATCAACGATCGGGCCACATCCACAATTTTGGCTGATACCTTGCGATTGATCCTGTATATTTTGTAAAAACGTGTTTAAGGTGCCTAACTTTCCGTCGATTGCAACCACAAAAACAGCCAGAGTATTCAGTAGCGTTAGTTGTGCGTCCATTTTTATCAGATTGATATTGGAGGGCCTCAACCAGGAGTTGCACTGTTTTTTACAAACTTGTCCAGGCACTTCCGTGGTCTATTTGTTGCGAAACCCCCAGTAGGTCTCCTGAGTTTGTTTTAACGTTTTGCTCCCCATTAGACTCCCTGACAGCCTGGTGTTCCTGGTTCTCCTCGATTGTCATATTTGATGTATTTGCGGGGGGTTCACTCCTACACTTGTCCTGGGAGTAGGTGGCCAGGAGGTCATCCCACTCTTCCTTTCCCAAATATGAGAAGTTTTCAGGGTCTTCCAAGTCGTACTTTGAAGACATATCCTGTTTGGATTGTACTGATGACGGTGCTGATAGCGTTTTGTGATCCATCACTGAGTCCTTCGTTGATGATGCAGGTAATGGCAATGAGGGTTCCATTTTGTTCCTCTCCTTCCTCTCCTTTGTGTAATTGTGCTTTGTATTCTTTGACCGCGTAATTTCCTCCGGGCTTCCCAGCTCGCAGATCCTTAGTGCTTCAGTCGTAGCACAGTTACCTGTTATATTTTTGCTGTGGAGTGCCTGTCCTGCCGTTGGCAAAACTTGTGCATCTGTTGGTCCTTCTCCTGGTCCTTCTACAAAGGTTTTACACACTTTGTTGGTCCCGTGTGCTCGAATTGACTCTATCGGCTACAGCCAGCTTAACCGGAAACTTGGTGCTCTGAGGCTCAAATGTCTTTTGGCATTGTGGGGTTGATATTAAATTCGAAGTCCTGGAGTTGCCGGCTAACGTGCTTGGGCTTTCCTTTTGGTTATCGCTTCCCTGCGAGTGAATGGGTTGTAGTGGCTGGAGAGGTGACTGAAGGCCCGGCAATTCTGTGGAGTTTGAAAGGAGGGGGTCACCTGCATTTTCTAGAAAGCAAAATTCCGTGTAAATCTTTGGTTGGAATAGATATTAAATTTTTTCCGTTATTGGAGGATCCTCGCTTGGGTTATTTATGTCAGATTATTTCAATTAAGGAGAAGTTGTGCTGTACAGCTGGCCTGGTCTTTGCTTGTGGTTCATCCATGGAGCCCTCTGACATCTTGGGTTTCCGCTTACGCTTATTTATGTTGCCTTTGAGTGTCGGGCCTTCTCATACACGACCTGATCTCATGGTATGCTTTGCTGTGAATACCCTTTTTTATCTGTTTTTGTAGGTAGAAGCTTGGAAGGACTTTAGAAGAGTCCTTTGAAGGTTTTGTTCTTGATCTTAGACGTCTGTGTTTTTATGAGCTTTCTTGCTTTCCTATATTCTGCCCTTTTAGTCAAGCATTTCCTGATGGTTTGATAATTCGATATACACTGCAGTGCACTATGGTGCACTAGTGGCTGCTAATAAGGCAGAGCTGCTGTTGTTGGCAAGAGCAGGTGCGTCGATGTGCTTTTCCTAGGCCAATTTGTAGTATTGTTGTATTTGCAAGTTGGTTTTCGTTGTGAGCCAAGTTTGAGGCCAAGTTGAGGTTGAAACCTGAAGTCTGAGGCCCAGAACTCTCAGCCTCTCCCTCAATGACACGAAAGCCTCTGCAACGATGCTGGCTGAAATAAAAATGGAGATGGAGAATGGAGGCAGGTGGAGAGGAAGAGTAGATCACCTTTTGCAGTCCTTGACCTTCTCCTTTCCCTTTCAAGGCACACCCAGTTTTGCCTGCTTAATGGCTTTGACTTGGCTTAACTTAGTTCCTGAACTGCTCCTGGTGCTCCCTTTGGTATTGAGTTGATATTAAGTTGCCCCCCCCTCCCCCTTTGTCCAGGCCACTGATGGTGCCACTGGTGGTGCCTCAGGCTCTCGTGTTTTGGTTTGGATTGGGGTGAGCAAAGACACGCAGATAGCAGGTGGCCCCCCTTCCCTCCAGCATTCGCACAGATGCCCTGCACACTTTTGCTTTTGACCGGTGAGCCCTCTCTTGGTCCTGCCTTGCTCTCACCTCACACCACTTTCTCTCTCAGCTGCGAGGCTCACCTGCCTCACCACTGCTCCTGTGGTACTGCCATGTTGCGCCGTCGCGCCACCATCTACCGTGGCAGACTGCGTAGTTTGCAGGGCTTTCCTTGGATGCACAAAAAGCGCAGCGCGGCGCCGACACACGAAGGGCACACACAGGATGCCGGCTCTAATGCTGCTCCATCACGGCTCCACCACGTAGACCTCGCAGCCCGCTCTGCTCTGCTTCTTTGCCTGCCTGCTGTGTATCGGAACTGCGGTGGGCATGGGGGGGGGGGGGCGCGCAGCGGGCTGGAGCAGGGCACTCTGGTGAGCCGCAAGCCACACCCAACCTAGTTGGCCCGCTTCCGCAGACTCACCGAGCACGCACTCTGTGGTCGCTGCTAATGGCTGCGCTCTCCGCCCTCACGCTTACCCCTCGCTGCCGTTTCCACCGCGCTACGGCTTACAGAAGCTCCCGATGCTCCTGATGCTCCCGCCCACTGGTGAGGTATTTCGGCCGATGTTTTTGCAGGATTATCGTGATTTGCAGCCTCTGCAGATACTCGCTGGAAAACAGCAGCGCGGCTGCTCTCCGCTCCTCTCCTCTCCTTCAGCTCCTCTGTGCTGTGCTTCCGGTACTGCGTCAGTTCCGGCCACCACAGGGGTATCATCAATCACAAATTGCACTGTCCTTGATGATGCACAAACTACTGCGTTGCACTGCATTTCTTTACGAAGTCACGCAAGGCAATGCAAATCGCCCCTCTCATGGCTTTGTGAGTCTTACTTAAGCTTTAGCGTTGCTTTGCGTTGCCTTATGTGACGCAAGGACAATGTAAAGTCAGTTAATCTGGGCCTTAATTTTTTTGCAGCAGTTTCCGGCCTCAACACTGAGCGGTGCAGGACCCCCATATTAATAATAGCAGAGACTCTACAAACTCAAAGTAACATGCACCATAAAGGTAAATGTATCCTTCTCCAACGTCGATCTGTCATAGCTGAGCGAGGTTTTTTGAGTAGTCCCAGTGGACTCCTGTGAGAAAGTGCCATCTTTCTTGCATGGTATGCCCCCACTTTTTGCTGAATTGCTGATGTACTTGACTGAGTGTGCCCTGGGCTCCTGCCAATCAGGTGCCCAGGGCCTGTGTTCCTTCCCTAAAACTGCATTGTAGCCTAAACCCAATTTGCATCTCTGGCCACATGTCAGCCCCTGGTAAATGGTACCCTAGGTACCCAGGGCACTGTGACCAGAGAAGGCCTCTAAGGGCTGCAGCACTTATTGTGCCACTCTTAGAGGCCCTGTACCCTGACACACACACACTGCCTTTGCAGGCTGAGTGTCTTGGTGCAGAACAAAACAGTCAACATGGCACACATCCCTGTGTGCCATGCCCACAAACACACTGCCCTGGCATACCTCAGTCACCCCTCTAGCTGGGTGCACTATGCCAGTGGTGAGGGTACCGGTGCATGAGCCCTGTACCCCTACAGTACCCAGGTCCATTCCTGGGCACTGTAAGTGCAGTGCTGCCATTAAGAATATATGGTGCTGGGAGGTCGTCATCACGAACTCCACAGCACCATGATGGCTACACTGAAGACTGAGAAGTTTGGTATCAAACTTCTCAGCACATTAAACCCACACTGATGCCAGTGTGGGATTTAATGTCAGATGCACGACAGAGGGCAACTTAGAGTTGCCCCCTGAACCTAACCTACAATCCACGTCCTGTCTGAGAGGCTGCCTAGGCTGCCACCCAGCAGACATGTTGCTGGACCCCTGGGTAGAGAGCCATCTGCTCTCCCGGGCCTGCAACAATGCACGTCCTGGGCGAGGTGCTAGGTCTCCTCCCCCAGGATGGGCAGGGGGAAGCTTCAAAGGCATGATCCCTTGGTGAGCCTCCCCAGACCACTTGCTGTACTCAGCAACTGGTCCCCACCGGTTCCAGCCCCCACTCTGGCGGGAAGACTGGCGGGAAACCACAAGTGAGGAAAGGGGGTGTGCCAGCCTCTGCCAACCCCACCCCTCAGGTGGGGGAGGCGAGGTGAAGCACATCTCCGGGCTCTCGCCATCTTGAAGATGGGGAGCCCTACCCAATCAGGACTAGGCTCCTGCCCCCTCCCCTGGAGAGTGGCAGGATAGGGGTGTACCCACCCCAGGGAAGGGACCCATTGGTCCCTGCCCTTTACCTACCTGTAACGCCCCTAAATCTAGTATTTAGGGGCACCCTGAACCTTCCTTCCTCAGATCCCGAATTCGAAACAAGCAAGAAGAACAAGAAGAAAGAAGACCTGCCGTGCAGCTGCTCACAAGAGGACGACACCAACTGACTTGGCCCCAGCCCTACAGGCCTGTCGACCCTCAAACCTGCTCCTGCTAAACCCCGGCGTCTCCAGTGGTCAGCAACCTCAAACCCCGGAGGACCTGACTGCCTTGTGACTCTAACAGAACTGGGACTCCCACGAGCAGTGGTACTGCTCAAAAGCAAGTAACCAACCCCTGGTGCCAGCCAGGAACCGCGAATCCTGCACCCGCCGAGCCCGGCCTGTGCCTGAGTGGACAAAGACCACGAGGACGTCCCCCCGGCGACTGTGACCCAGAATCCAGCACCCAAGGACCCTCCTTGACGCTCCTGACGACGCCTGCAGCCTCAGAACCAGGGTCCCCTCCAACCGCGACCAGACACCCCTGCACCCAGCGCCCTGCAGCCCCCTGTGCCCAACTCCGGGGTGCCTACCTATCCTCCAACTACCCAACTTACCTCTCGAAGTGGTGGTCGCACCTGAAGAATCTCCGTCCCCGAGCTTGCAGCCTTTGTTCAACTTCCAGCTTCTCCATTGAAATACATTGAGCGCCCGACGGCTCAAAAGCACCCTGCACCCAGCCGCCCGAGTGCCCCTGGGAGTGCAACACCTATCCTATTTTTCTTCCCCACTTGCCCTGGGTAAGTGACCAGGAGCCCAGCTCCCACAGCCGCGTGGCCTGCCTGCCAGCAGCCACCAACCAAGGGCCCCCTGCCCGCCATAGGCTAACATCGGGCCAAACTCACTCTGCACCCGGCCGCCCCTGTACCGCTGAGGGTGTACCAACTGTACCTACCTGACCCTGGGAGACCCCTGAGTCTATGCCCAGAACCTTAACTCTGCCAGTCGAGTACTTACCTGAAAACCGATAACCTACATTTTCTCCATAAGGTAACATTGACTGGGTTACACTGAAATTTCTTCTAAGTGTCGAGTTTTGAAACTTTAAAATAATCACTAAAAATCGTCCGATAAACGAAATTACTCACCTGTTATCAGGAGAGATCCCAGTGCTGGATCTTGGTGCCCAGCACTGACCCTGAAAAGCAATTACAACTGTACTTACCGATAACTTGATTTTCCACCCTAGGATAACATTGCCTGGTTTCCTCCAGAAATTCTTCTAAGTGTCGATTTTTTAAACAAACAAATATTCCTTAAAAATCGCCTGTGTAACAAAAACGATTTCTTTCAACTGTTTACAGGAAATGCACCAGGGTTGAATCCAGGATCCAACCCTGAGTAAGAAAATCATACGTAAAGTAACAAACTGCTTTTACTTAAAAACTCCCATTGAGCTCAATGTTATAATTGTTTGAATTGTGTTGCCTATTGCAACAACTGTAGCTATTGCATTCAACAGTCTATTGTGTATTGAAAGTATATAACTAAAGCATCTCATTCTGAGAAAGTATTTTTATACCTACCTGTGGTTCTAAAATAAAACAATATATTTTTATATACAAAACAATTGTCCTAGAGTTCAGTTCGAGTGTGTGAGACTATTTGCTGACTGAGTGTGTACAACAAATGCTTTACACTGTCCTCTGATACTGCCTTACTGCTCGACCAAGCTACCACTTTAGAGAGTAAGGTTATATCTAACTTTAGCCTCTGCCAAACCTCTGGGGACTCTGTGCACACTGAACCTTACTTTGGTTCAGTATATACAGAGCCGCTTTCTTACAACTCCCATGAGATGACTTTACTCAGAGGTTCTGCTGTACTAGTCTTACAGCCTCCATCAGCTCTGAAGAACAGCCGTTTCATACCATGGCTGTTAGCCTTGTGCCTTTCTGCTGAACCAGGTGCAGCTCTGTTGTGGTCTGACATGGCAGCAATGCAAAGTGTGTTATATGGGGATGGGGGGGGGGGGGCGTGGCAACCATAATGTCTGAGCAGAAGTAACCCGCTCGAGCTCCACTGCGTTCTCCCAGTAAATTAAGGTAACTGGGTCTCGCCCCATTTCTGACCACCAACGATCGCTGCTGAAGTCGTAGTCCTGGGGTACACCGAAATAGTGGTCGGAGCAGCCCTGCACCAGCTCTATCGGGAACGCATTAACCCGGACGTACGTGTCATGGCCGTGAGGCGATTGAGCCCGCGTCCGTGAAAGTGAACGCAAGCACAGCTGACGACCTGTGCCGCACAACAGCCAAAATTAAACTTTCCCCCAATGCATTAAGCAAGTGGAAAATTTCGTTTTTGGGGAAATTCCTCTTTAAGGACACTTTTGTGGAAAATTGCAGTGCTCCGCCATTCTGCCTAGCCCTAACATGGCACCCATGCCGCATGGCGCCCTCATGGCAGCGCGGACCAGGCCCCAAGCAGCACCGCAATAATGCTTCAGCATATTCTAGCAGAGATGGCAAAACCCCCTCTCCCCCATGCACAATGTAACACCTCCCAGACACCTGCATTGCAACGGGAGCACTCCTTGGGTCACCCTAGCGCTTGAGGCTCTCCCCATGGGCCTCTGGGAGCTCTACTGAGAATGGCGGCAGTGGGCGGCGCACATTCTTCTCGTGCCCACCATCATCGAACTGCACAAAAGATGATGAAGACTGTACAGTGGTCTCTGGCAAACCTGAAATGAAGCGCCAGGAGCCGGCTATTGTTTAAATGTATTTATTTTTATTTTACAGAGTTTTATATAGCGCGAACTTTACCCGAATCGGGTATCAGAGCGCTTTACATAGCACCAGTTGCATTACATGAGGACACATTCATTTTTGTTAGGCATGGGGAGATTAAGTGATTTGCCCAGAATCACAGGATGTTCAGCGTCATTGCCGAGCGTCATTGCCGAGACTCAAACCCAGTTCCCCAGATTCGAGGTCGACCGCCCTCTAGCCGTTAGGCCAACTCCTCTCCTCCTCTTAAAGGAGCCCACCCACATAATTAGATCACGAAAGCATAACCGCTTTGACTGTGTGACAAGCTCGGAGCCTCCAACTACTTAAGACCTCGCCAGGGGGTAAATCCGCAGCCATATGGGCAGAATATCTTATTAGCACTATCCTCTGCCCAATGAGAGACAAGGAAGTAACACAGGAAATCGCGACCTACCACTTGACTCCCCAAGCTCCACCGGGTGCTGCCCTTGAGTGTCTGCTCATCACCCATATACTCGAGATCTCAACCACACACTATATGCCTCAGAGAAAGCCGCAAACATAGTGTCGAGCTACTTTCAATCAACAGAAGCAAGGGACTCACGCTCTATGGCATCCAAAGTGGGCGAAATGGCGTTAACTAAGGAAGACCTTCTTTCCTCCCTTCAAGATTTTAAAAAGGAATTGAGAGAATACCTCAAAGCGGACCTTGTCACTGCTTCGGAAACCCTTCAATCTGACCTCAACTCTAAACTCACTACCTTACAGCAAGATGTAAGAACCTGCACACTAGACTTTGACGCTAAATGCCAGACTCTCGACCGAGTGGATCGACTAGAGGGCTCCTCAGACCAACTTAAGACGCGCCTTCAAGTTGCACTACTGAAACGTGAAAGCCTGGAAAACAGCTCACGTCTTGATAACATTCGCCTGTGAAACCTGGAGGAGGGAGCGGAAGGTCCAGGCATTCTTGGTGGCCCAGTTCTTAGAACTTCTGTGGGAGAGCAGCACTATGATTTAATTGGCTCGTGTCCACCGAGTTGCCCCACCGGCGTTGAGCGAGGGGAAACGTCCCAGAGATGTTCTGGCAAAGCTACACTCTTTCAAAGTGAAGGACGCTGTCCTGCAAGCTGCGAGAAAAGTGGAAGAGGTATCCTTCCAAGGCATGACATTCTCGGTGTTTCAGGATATTGCTCCTGCTACTTTATCCCGATGGCTACAATTCTGTCCTGTTACTCACAAACTACGCCATGACCATATCAAGTACAGATTAACTTATACCTGTGGCCTCGTCTTCGAGTACCAAAACAAAACACATCACTTCTCGGACCTAGCAGACGCTGAAACTTGGCATGGGATGACAATCTCTGAGCAGGAACATTTTGAGGGCGGATCGGAAGGACCTGTCCACGAGCTCTAAGACCGGGGCGGACAAGAGACAATGGCTCTCTGTAGGAAAGTGGCCCTGTATATACTGAACCAAAGTAAGGTTCAGGGTGCACAGGATCCACAGTCCCCAGAGGTTTGGCAGAGGCTAAAGTTAGATGCAACCTTACTCTCTAAAGTGGTAGCTTGGTCGAGCAGTAAGGCAGTATCAGAGGACAGTGTAAAGCATTTGTTGTACACACTCAGTCAGCAAATGAAGCCACACACTCAAGAACTGAACTCTAGGCCAATGGTTTGTGTATAAAAAAATTATATACTTGTTTTATTTTAGAACCCACAAGAGGTATTGCAATATGCTTTCTCAGGATGAGATGCTTTGGTTAATCACCTTACAAATAGGCAATAGACTTTTTGATGGTAGTAATCACAGTTGGTGCAAGAGGCAACACAGGGTCAAATACAATGCAACATTGAGCTCAATGGAAAATTGTGATTAATTACAATTAATTACTTTGTAGATTACTTTTCTAACCACAGGACTGGATCCTGGATTCAGTCCTGGGACACTTCCTGTAAGCAGGTAAGAAAAGTGTTTTGGTTATTGTAGTGATTTTTGAGGAATATTACTGTATTTCAAAAGTTGACACTTAGAAACTTTTCTGGGTAAAATTACCAATGTTATCCTATGGAAGGAAATGCAGTTTGCAAGCAAAGCAGGTTTACGTTACTTTTGTAATCCAGTGTTGGGTTCTCTGGTTCAGCACTGGGGTATCTATCTAAAACAGGCAAGTAATTACGTTTGTATCGTTGGCACGATTTTTAAAGAATATTTGTAAAATGCAGAAATCGACACTTAGAAACTTTTTCAACAAAAGCAGGCAATGATATCCTATGCGACGAATTTCGAGTTACTGGTAAGTACGGTAAAAATTACTTTTCATGGTTTGTACTAGACTAAAAGAGGCAGTACTGACGTCTCTCCTGATAGCAGGTGAGTAGTTCGGAATTCGTTACTGTTGTGATTTTTAAACAATATTTTAGTATTTCAAAAGTAGACACTTAGAAGAAATTTCACAGAAAACCAGTCAATGGATCCCTATGGAAGAAAATGGAGTTAGCAGTAAGTAACGTTGTGATTACTTTTTAGGGCAGGTGTTGGGCACCCCGGTCCAGCACTGGGGCCTCTTCTAATACCAGGTGAGTATTTTCGTTTTCGTGACTCGGTTGATTTTAGGTGAATATTTTAAAGTTTCAAAACTCCACACTTAGAAGAAATTCCAGGTGGGAGCCAGTCAGTGTTACCCTATGGAAGAAAAGTGAGTTATCGGTCTTTGGGTAAGTACTCGACTGGCAGAGTTAAGGTTTTGGGCATAGACTCGGGGGTCCCCCAGTATCAGGTAAGTACAGTTGTTACACCCTCAGCGGCACAGGGGCGGCCGGGTGCAGAGTGAGTAGGCCCAATGTTATCCTATGGCAGGCAGGGGGCCTCGGGTTGGTGGCTGCTGGCAAGCAGGCCACGCGGCTGTGGGAGCTGGGCTCCTGGTCACTTGCTCAGGGCAAATGGGGAAGTAGGTTAGGGTAGAGGTTGCACTTCCAGGGGCACTCGGGCAGCTGGGTGCTTTTGAGCCGTCGGGCGCTCAATGTTAACCAATGGAGATCTTGGACGGTGAAAAAAGGCTGCAGGCTCGGGGACAGTGACTCTTCAGGGGCGACCAACACTTCGGGAGGTAAGTTGGGGTCTTGGAGGATAGGTAGACACCCAGGAGTTGGGCACAGGGGGCAGTGGGGCGCCGGGTGCAGGGGTGTCTTTTGAGGTCGGGAAATCTTACCCCCTGCTGGTCGCGGTTGGAGGGGTCCCTTGTAATGAGGCTGCAGGCGTTGTCTGGGTCGTCGAGGAGGGTCCTTGGGCACTGGATTCCAGGTCGGAATCGCCGGGGGGACGTCCTCAAAGTCTTTGTTCACTCAAGCACAGGCTGGGCTCGGCGGGTGCAGTGTGTGCAGGTTTCGCGGTTCCGTGCCAGGGCCGGGTCTTTTGTAGTTTGTTTCTTTTGAACAGTACCACTGCTCGTGGGAGTCCCTGGGTTGAAGGCTGTGGCACAGAAGTCAGGTCCTCCGGGGTTTTTGAGGTGGCTGAGGCCGGGGTTCCGCAGGTTCAGAGGTCGACAGGCCGGTAGGGCTGGGGCCAAGTCAGTTGTCGTCGCCTCCCTGTTAGCAGCTGCACGGCTGGTCTTCTTGCTTCGTCTTTTCTTGTTTTCGGATTCGGGAACTGAGGAAGGAAGGTTCAGGGAGCCCCTAAATACTGAATTTAGGGGTGGTTACAGGTAGGTAAGGGCAGGGACCAATGGGTCCCTTCCTGGGAGTGGGTACACCCCCTATTCTGCTCCTCTCCAGTGGGAGGGGGCAGGAGCCTGTCCCTGGTTGGCTGGGTCCCCCCATCCTCAAGATGGCGGGGACTCGAGTTTGTGCTTCACCTCGCCTCCCCCACCTTAGGGGTGGAGTTGGCAGAGGTGGGCACAACCCATTTCCTGCCTCTGGTTTTCCCGCCGGTTCTCCCGCCAGAAGTGGGGGTAGAACCAGTGGGGACCAGTTTGCTGGAAGCAGCAAATGGTCTGGGGAAGCTCAAAGGCGGCAGGCCTTTGAAGCTCCCCTGCCCATCCTGGGGGAGGAGGCTTTGGCACCTCGCCCCAGGATGCGCATTGTTTCAGGCCCCTGAGAGCAGAGGCTCTCGACCCAGGGGTCCAGAAACATGTCTGGTGGTGGCAGCCTGGGCAGCCACTCAGTCCGGACTCTGGAGGTCGGGTTGGTTTCAGGGGGCATCTCTAAGATGCCCTCTGGAGTGCGTTTTACATTAAATCCCACACTGGCATCAGTGTGGGTTTAATGTGCTGAGAAGTTTGATACCAAACTTCTCAGTTTTCAGTAGTGCCATTATGGTGCTGTGGAGTTCGTAATGACAGACTCCCAGCACCATATACTCTTAATGGCAGCACTGCACTTACAATGCCCAAGAATGGACTTGGGCACTGTAGGGACACAGGGCTCATGCCTCTGTGCCCTCACCACTGGCATAGTGCACCCAGCTAGAGGGGTGGCTGACCTAGGCCAGGGCAGTGGTTTGTAGGCATGGCACACAGGGATGTGTGCCATGTCGACTCTTCACTTTTTGTTCTGCACCAAGACACGCAGCCTGCAAGGCAGTGTGTGTGTGTAAAGGTACAGGGTCCCTAAGGGTGGCACAACAAGTGCTGCAGCCCTTAGGGGCCTTCCCTGGTCACAGTGCCCTGGGTACCCATGGTACCATTTACCAGGGGCTGACCTGTGGCCAGGGATGCCAATTGGGTATAGGCATCAATGCAGTTTTAGGGAAGGAACACAGGACCTGGGTACCTGGTTGGCAGGAGCCCAGGGCACACTCAGTCAAAGCACATCAGCAATTCAGCAAAAAGTGGGGGCATACCATGCAAGAAAGATGGCACTTTATCACACAACCCCACCAGAAACGAAAGATGAGACTAACCTTGCCCTAGGGAGTCTTCATTGTCTAAGTGGAAGAACCTGGAAAGGCCATCTGCATTGGCATGGGCAGTGCCAGGTCTGTGTTCCACTTCAAAGTCCATTCCCTGTAGGGAGATGGACCACCTCAACAGTTTTGGATTTTCTCCTTTCATTTGCATTAGCCACCTGAGAGGTCTGTGGTCAGTTTGAACTAGGAAGGGAGTCCCAAACAGGTAGGGCCTCAGCTTCTTCAGGGACCAAACCACAGCAAAGGCCTCCCTCTCAATGGCCCTCCAACGCTGCTCCCTGGGGAGAAGCCTTCTGCCTATAAAAGCAACAGGTTGGTCTTGGCCTTCATCATTGGTCTGGGATAGGACCGCTCCTATCCCTAGCTCAGAGGCATCAGTCTGCACAATGAACTGCTTGGCATAATCTGGTGCTTTTAGAATTGGTGCTGAGCACATTGCTTCTTTCAGAGTGTCGAAAGCCTTTTGGCAACAGACTGTCCAGTTTACTTTCTTTGGCATCTTCTTGGAGGTGAGTTCTGTGAGGGGAGTCACAATGGACCCATATCCCTTCACAAACCTCCTGTAGTACCCAGTCAAGCCAAGGAATGCCCTGACTTGGGTCTGAGTTGTTGGAGCTGCCCAGTCCAGGATGGCCTGGATCTTGGGCTGTAAGGGTTGTACCTGGCCTCCACCAACCAGGTGGCCCAAGTACACCACAGTGCCCTGCCCTATCTGGCATTTGGATGCCTTGATAGTTAGGCCTGCAGTTTGCAGGGCCTTTAAAACCTTCCCAAGGTGGACCAGGTGATCCTGCCAGGTGGAACTGAAGACAGCAATATCATCAAGATAGGCTGCACTAAAGGACTCTAACCCAGCAAGGACTTGATTCACCAACCTCTGGAAGGTGGCAGGGGCATTCTTTAAACCAGAGGGCATAACAGTGAACTGAAAATGCCCATCAGGTGTGGAGAATGCTGTTTTCTCTTTGGCTCCTGGGGCCATGCCAATCTGCCAGTACCCTGCAGTTAAGTCAAAGGTACTCAGGTATTGGGCTGCACCCAATCTGTCTATCAGTTCATCAGCTCTTGGGATAGGGTGTGCATCTGTCTTGGTGACAGAGTTGAGACCTCTATAGTCCACACAAAACCTCATCTCTCTCTTTTCACCCTGTTGATGAGGTTTGGGGACCAGAACCACTGGGCTAGCCCAGGGGCTCTCAGAGGGCTCAATAACCCCTAGCTCCAGCATCTTGCTGACTTCAGCTCTGATGCTTTCCTTAACTTGGTCTGACTGACGATAGATCTTGTTTTTGACAGGTTTACTGTCACCAGTGTCCACATCATGGGTACACCAGTTTGTCAGACCAGGGGTCAAGGAAAAGAGCCCAGCATACTGCTGCAAGACTTGCTTGCAGTCAGTCTGCTGTTGGGCAGTGAGGGTGTCTGAAAAGACAACTCCATCTACTGACCCATCTTTTGGGCTGTGGGAGAGGAGATCAGGGAGAGGTTCACTTTCAGCTTCCTGTTCCTCATCTGTCACCATCAGCATAGGGATGTCAGCCCTGTCATTGTAGAGTTTTAGGCGGTTCACATGGATAACCCTTTTGGGTGTCCTGCTTGTGCCCAGGTCAACCAAGTAGGTGACCTCACTCTTTTTCTCTAGGATAGGGTAAGGGCCACTCCACCTGTCCTGGAGTGCCCTTGGTGCCACTGGCTCCAAAACCCATACCTATTGCCCAGGTTGAAATTCAACCAGTGCAGCTTTTTGGTCATACCAGTGCTTCTGAAGCTCCTGGCTGGCCTCAAGATTCTTGGATGCCTTTTCCATGTACTCAGCCATTCTGGACCTTAGGCCAAGCACATAGTCCACAATGTCTTGTTTGGGTTCTTGGAGAGGTCTCTCCCAGCCCTCCTTCACAAGACAGAGTGGTCCCCTCACAGGATGGCCAAACAGAAGTTCAAAGGGTGAGAAACCTACTCCCTTCTGTGGTACTTCTCTGTAAGCGAAAAGCAGGCATGGTAGTAGGACATCCCATCTCCTTTTGAGTTTTTCAGGGAGTCCCATGATCATGCCTTTCAATGTCTTGTTGAATCTTTCAACGAGGCCATTGGTTTGTGGATGGTAGGGTGTAGTAAACTTGTACTGCACCACACACTCCTTCCACATGTGGGTCAGGTAAGCAGACATGAAGTTGGAACCTCTGTCTGAAACCACCTCCTTAGGAAACCCTACCCTGGTGAAGACACCAATGAGGGCCTTGGCTACTGCAGGAGCTGTAGTAGTCCTAAGGGAAATAGCCTCAGGATACCTAGTGGCATGATCCACTACCACCAGTATGAATTTGTTCCCTGAGGCTGTGGGAGGTTCCAGTGGACCCGCTATGTCCACACCTACCCTTTCAAAGGAAACCCCCACCACAGGTAGTGGTATCAGGGGGGCCTTTGGATGGCCACCTGTCTTGCCACTGGCTTGACAGGTAACACAGGAGCTGACAAACTCCTTCACCTTTTGGTGCATCTGGGGCCAGTAAAAGTGGCTAACTAGCCTTTCCCAAGTTTTGGTTTGGCCCAGATGTCCAGCTAGGGGATGTCATGAGCCAAAGTTAGGAGGAACTCCCTGTACTTCTGGGGCACTACCACTCTCCTGGTGGCTCCAGGATTGGGGTCTTTTCCCTCAGTGTACAGTAATCCCTCTTCCCAATAGACTCTGTGGGTACCACTGACATCTCCCTTGGCTTCTGAAACAGCTTGCTGCCTCAGGCTGTCAAGAGTGGGACAGTCTTGCTGTCCTTGGCACAGCTCTTCCCTAGAGGGTCCCCCTGGGCCCAAGAGTTCAACCTGGTAAGGGTCAAGATCCAGGGGCTCAGTTCCCTCTGGGGTATCCAGGTTCTCTCCCTGAGGAGAGGGGTCCTGCTCGTGTGGCTGTGTAGAAGCTGGTCCCCCAGTCTTCTTTCCTTTTCTCTTGGTAGGTTGGGGCCATCATTTCAGGCTCCAACACTATTTCTTCACCCTGCCTTTTGCTCTGTGCTCTTGTTTTTACACACACCAATTCAGGGATGCCCAGCATGGCTGCATGGGCCTTTAGCTCAACCTCTGCCCAGGCTGAGGTTTCCAGATCATTTCCTAGCAGACATGCAGCTGGTAACTTCTGAGAGACCACTACCTGCTTCAGGCCAGTAACACCCCCCCAGCCTAATGTCGCCATGGGATGACTAGTGGTGACACTGTCAGCATTGGTGACTGGGTAAGTTTTCCCAATCAAGTATTGCTCAGGGGAAACCAGTGTGTCTCTCACCATAGTGACACTGGCACCTGTATCCCTCAGAGCTTCTACCCTAGTTCCATTCACCCAGGGGTATTGTAAATATTTCTTTAAGTTGGGTGGCCACACAGCTACAGTGGCAAACTCCACTTCCCCTAGTGAGACTAGACTCGCCTGAGTGTATCCCCAGATTTGCTCAGGGCACTCTTCTGATCCCATCTGTAGACTTGCTGCCCCAGGAGTAGCTGTACTGGGTGCCTTAGGGGCTTTGTTGTGGGGGCAAGATTTATCTACAGTTAGGTGTCCTAACTTCTTACAGTTATTACACCAGGCCTTTAAGGGATCAAAGTTCTTCCCCCTATAGGGCTGAGGCACATAGGGAGTAGTTTGGGACCCACCCCCCAGAACAGGTTTTTGGGGCCCTTTGGAAGACTCAGACTTCTTATCTTGGGGCTTCTCACCACCTTTCCCCTGGGGAGGTTTGGTGACCACCTTCTTTTGGTCACCCCCAGTGGTTGTCCTTGTCACCCTAGTCTTGACCCAGTGGTCTGCCTTCTTTCCCAATTCTTGGGGAGAAATTAGACCAAGGTCTACCAAATGCTGATGCAACTTTTCATTTGTGCAGTTACTTAATATATGTTCCTTCATGAACAAATTGTACAATCCAGTAAAATCCTGCACACCATGTCCAGCTAACCAACCATCCAGTGTCTTTACTGAGAAGTCCACGAAGTCAATCCAGGACTGGGTCTGGGTTTTTGAGCCCCCTGAATCTAATTCTATACTCCTCAGTAGTGAATCCAAATCCCTCAATCAGAGTCTTCCTCATGAGGTCATAGGACCCTGCATCTGGCCCAGAGAGGGTCAGAAGCCTGTCTCTGCAGTTACCAGAGAACAGTTCCCACAGGAGTGCCCCCCAGAGAGGTTTCTTTACTTTTCTTATTTCACAAGCCCTCTCAAAGGCTGTGAACCATTTGGTGATGTCATCACCTTCCTCAAACTTAGGGACAATCCCTTTGGGGATCTTGGGTTCAGAAGTTTCCTCCCTATCCTTATTTTTGGTATTGCTGCCACCATTGATGAGTGCTAAACCCATCTCCTGTCTTTCCTTCTCTAGAGCCAGGAGTCTGGTCTCTAGGTCCAGTCTTTTGGCCAACCTTGCTAACAGGTTGTCCTCCTCACTGAGGCTGTCCTCCGTGTCCTCTCTGGGACCTGGACCACCTAGGTGGCCCCTAGGTCCCCAGAGGTTTTCTTTTGGAAATAAGGGTGTAGTGCCCCTGTCTTCCCTAGGAAGTGATGGAGGTGGGTTACCATCCCCATCCTCCTCACTCCTTTCCTCCTCTGTTTGGTCATCACCATGCTCAGAGGGGTGGGCCTTAGCATACTTAGCCAGGAGCTCCTGGAGCCCTTGTTTGGTTGGATGCTGGCCCATTGGTATATCTTTAAGTTTGCATAAGGACCTTATCTCTTTGAAAGACAAATGAAGATAAGGGGTGAGGTCGAGCTCCTCAACCAGCTCCTGTATGTCATTATTATCTTCACTAATAGCTGGGTTCTTGTCTTGAGGCATTTTAACAAAAAGTTCTAACCCCTCTACCCTTGACTATAGTGACTTTTTATTTCCTAAAATTCTAAAGGGACTTAAGCAAGGCCCTAACAAGACTTTTAGTAATTTGGTAAAAAAAATGCCAATTTAAAAAAATCTGAATTCTAAAGGCAATTTAAGAGTTCTGTTGTGTGATCAGATGGTAACCAAGTAGTCCAACAAATGCAAGTTTGTATCCCACCGCTGATCCACCAATGTAGGAAAGTGGCCCTGTATATACTGAACCAAAGTAAGGTTCAGGGTGCACAGGATCCACAGTCCCCAGAGGTTTGGCAGAGGCTAAAGTTAGATGCAACCTTACTCTCTAAAGTGGTAGCTTGGTCGAGCAGTAAGGCAGTATCAGAGGACAGTGTAAAGCATTTGTTGTACACACTCAGTCAGCAAATGAAGCCACACACTCAAGAACTGAACTCTAGGCCAATGGTTTGTGTATAAAAAAATTATATACTTGTTTTATTTTAGAACCCACAAGAGGTATTGCAATATGCTTTCTCAGGATGAGATGCTTTGGTTAATCACCTTACAAATAGGCAATAGACTTTTTGATGGTAGTAATCACAGTTGGTGCAAGAGGCAACACAGGGTCAAATACAATGCAACATTGAGCTCAATGGAAAATTGTGATTAATTACAATTAATTACTTTGTAGATTACTTTTCTAACCACAGGACTGGATCCTGGATTCAGTCCTGGGACACTTCCTGTAAGCAGGTAAGAAAAGTGTTTTGGTTATTGTAGTGATTTTTGAGGAATATTACTGTATTTCAAAAGTTGACACTTAGAAACTTTTCTGGGTAAAATTACCAATGTTCTCCTATGGAAGGAAATGCAGTTTGCAAGCAAAGCAGGTTTATGTTACTTTTGTAATCCAGTGCTGGGTTCTCTGGTTCAGCACTGGGGTATCTATCTAAAACAGGCAAGTAATTACGTTTGTATCGTTGGCACGATTTTTAAAGAATATTTGTAAAATGCAGAAATCGACACTTAGAAACTTTTTCAACAAAAGCAGGCAATGATATCCTATGAGAGGAATTTCGAGTTACTGGTAAGTACGGTAAAAATTACTTTTCATGGTTGGTACTAGACTAAAAGAGGCAGTACTGACGTCTCTCCTGATAGCAGGTGAGTAGTTCGGAATTCGTTACTGTTGTGATTTTTAAACAATATTTTAGTATTTCAAAAGTAGACACTTAGAAGAAATTTCACAGAAAACCAGTCAATGGATCCCTATGGAAGAAAATGGAGTTGGCGGTAAGTAACGTTGTGATTACTTTTTAGGGCCAGTGTTGGGCACCCCGGTCCAGCACTGGGGCCTCTTCTAATACCAGGTGAGTATTTTCGTTTTCGTGACTCGGTTGATTTTAGGTGAATATTTAAAAGTTTCAAAACTCCACACTTAGAAGAAATTCCAGGTGGGAGCCAGTCAGTGTTACCCTATGGAAGAAAAGTGAGTTATCGGTCTTTGGGTAAGTACTCGACTGGCAGAGTTAAGGTTTTGGGCATAGACTCGGGGGTCCCCCAGTATCAGGTAAGTACAGTTGTTACACCCTCAGCGGCACAGGGGCGGCCGGGTGCAGAGTGAGTAGGCCCAATGTTATCCTATGGCAGGCAGGGGGCCTCGGGTTGGTGGCTGCTGGCAAGCAGGCTACGCGGCTGTGGGAGCTGGGCTCCTGGTCACTTGCTCAGGGCAAATGGGGAAGTAGGTTAGGGTAGAGGTTGCACTTCCAGGGGCACTCGGGCGGCTGGGTGCAGGGTGCTTTTGAGCCGTCGGGCGCTCAATGTTAACCAATGGAGATCTTGGACGGTGAAAAAAGGCTGCAGGCTCGGGTACGGTGACTCTTCAGGGGCGACCAACACTTCGGGAGGTAAGTTGGGGGTCTTGGAGGATAGGTAGACACCCAGGAGTTGGGCACAGGGGGCCGAGGGGCGCCGGGTGCAGGGGTGTCTTTTGAGGTCGGGAAATCTTACCCCCTGCTGGTCGCGGTTGGAGGGGTCCCTTGTCCTGAGGCTGCAGGCGTCGTCTGGGTCGTCGAGGAGGGTCCTTGGGCACTGGAATCCAGGTCCGAATCGCCGGGGGGACGTCCTCAAAGTCTTTGTTCACTCAAGCACAGGCTGGGCTCGGCGGGTGCAGTGTGTGCAGGTTTCGCGGTTCCGTGCCAGGGCCGGGTCTTTTGTAGTTTGTTTCTTTTGAACAGTACCACTGCTCGTGGGAGTCCCTGGGTTGAAGGCTGTGGCACAGAAGTCAGGTCCTCCGGGGTTTTTGAGGTGGCTGAGGCCGGGGTTCCGCAGGAGCAGGTTCAGAGGTCGACAGGCCGGTAGGGCTGGGGCCAAGTCAGTTGTCGTTGCCTCCTTGTTAGCAGCTGCACGGCTGGTCTTCTTGCTTCGTCTTCTCTTGTTTTCGGATTCGGGAACTGAGGAAGGAAGGTTCAGGGAGCCCCGAAATACTGAGTTTATGGGTGGTTACAGGTAGGTAAGGGCAGGGACCAATGGGTCCCTTCCCTGGGGTGGGTACACCCCCTATTCTGCTCCTCTCCAGTGGGAGGGGGGCAGGAGCCTGTCCCTGGTTGGCTGGGTCCCCCCATCCTCAAGATGGCGGGGACTCGAGTTTGTGCTTCACCTTGCCTCCCCCACCTTAGGGGTGGAGTTGGCAGAGGTGGGCACAGCCCATTTCCTGCCTCTGGTTTTCCCGCCGGTTCTCCCGCCAGAAGTGGGGGTAGAACCAGTGGAGACCAGTTTGCTGGAAGCAGCAAATGGTCTGGGGAAGCTCAAAAGGCGGCAGGCCTTTGAAGCTCCCCCTGCCCATCCTGGGGGAGGCGGCTTTGGCACCTCGCCCCAGGATGCGCATTGTTTCAGGCCCCTGAGAGCAGAGGCTCTCGACCCAGGGGTCCAGAAACATGTCTGGTGGTGGCTGCCTGGGCAGCCACTCAGTCCGGACTCTGGAGGTCGGGTTGGTTTCAGGGGGCATCTCTAAGATGCCCTCTGGAGTGCGTTTTACATTAAATCCCACACTGGCATCAGTGTGGGTTTAATGTGCTGAGAAGTTTGATACCAAACTTCTCAGTTTTCAGTGGTGCCATTATGGTGCTGTGGAGTTCGTAATGACAGACTCCCAGCACCATATACTCTTAATGGCAGCACTGCACTTACAATGCCCAAGAATGGACTTGGGCAGTGTAGGGACACAGGGCTCATGCCTCTGTGCCCTCACCACTGGCATAGTGCACCCAGCTAGAGGGGTGGCTGACCTAGGCCAGGGCAGTGGTTTGTAGGCATGGCACACAGGGATGTGTGCCATGTCGTCTCTTCACTTTTTGTTCTGCACCAAGACACGCAGCCTGCAAGGCAGTGTGTGTGTAAAGGTACAGGGTCCCTAAGGGTGGCACAACAAGTGCTGCAGCCCTTAGGGGCCTTCCCTGGTCACAGTGCCCTGGGTACCCATGGTACCATTTACCAGGGGCTGACCTGTGGCCAGGTATGCCAATTGGGTATAGGCATCAATGCAGTTTTAGGGAAGGAACACAGGCCCTGGGTACCTGGTTGGCAGGAGCCCAGGGCACACTCAGTCAAAGCACTTCAGCAAAAAGTGGGGGCATACCATGCAAGAAAGATGGCACTTTCTCACGACGACGTCCACGGTGATCAGGGAAACGCTGGGCCCCAGGCTGATAACGGTTACCTATGTTTTTTCGTATGGGGAAGATTTCAAAAGGACTGACACTTAAATACTGGGCTGAGCTATATCGAAGCTTGTTTCATACATGTACGGTAGGCCCCTATGTGGGTACATGTTCCTTGTCCATTTACAACGTACTACACTCATTGAAAGTCCACCTAATGAACATCGAGATCTGAGAGACCTAACAGTTTGACTTGAACTGCTTTATATCCTCGTTACCTTAATCTTTAGTTTACATCAGCAGAATGCTTATGTGGTTTACAACCTACACTCGCACACTTCTACGATATATTCCAATACTACACAGTTGTTGGGGAACCAGGGTTCTAAAATGTTATTATTTTGTTGTTTAACCCTTTTTGGTCCATGAGTGGGACTGTATTGATGAGTTTTGGTAGGGCGGAGCCGTAGACTGAGAGGGCAGAGGGGGAGCAAAGAGTGGGGCCCTGGGGGCGGGGGGAGATTTTGCTTCAAGGTGAGGTTGGGAAAATACACTTTTGAGCCCTTGAATGTGACTAACTCCCTAGCAATACAATAGTATTAACCACATTGACATGTTATGAGATTTATACAGCGCGTAGCTGCCCCTGCAATGGGGCATGCCAGCGCTAGTCCTAAAAGAACAAACTGCAAGAAACGACCTATCGCAAAGTGCTGCAGGAAGCAGATAAGAAGAGAACAACCAGGTCTTCAGGATTTTGCTGAAAGACCGTGGTTTTGGACAGTCCTAATGGACAGAGAGTGCGTTTCAAAGGGCAGGGGAAAGAACGGCCTCCCTCTCTGACTCTCTTAACACTTGGAACAGAAGCCAAAATACAATCAGCTGAACACAGTCACCTTTAGGCATGTACGGGGACACTAGATTGGACAGAATGCCGGCCCCCTGGGGAAGAAAGGCTCATCTGGGTGGTGCACAAGGTCTTAAAATGCACACGCCTCTCAACAGGGAGCAACATTTTGTGGGACCCAGTGTCGAAGGCGTCACTTAAGTGTCAAGCAAGATCAAGGCAGAAGACCTACCTTCATCTGAAATGTTGCAGAGTTGCTCAGTAACTGCCAGAAGAGCTGACTCGGTGCTGTGTAATGGCCTGAAACCGTTCTGACATTGAATGTTAAGGGGCTTAATTCCCCGGCCAGATGTCACGAATTATGCAAATACATTGTATGCCGGAGACACGACAGTCATCCTACACTACTTAAGCGTAGCGAGGACCATAGATTACGCCACAAAGCATACCCTCTGATTTACAGTTCCTCTGCCCCCACCAAACACAATGGGGTTGTCCTCCTATTTCACTCATCTCTTGAGTTTCCATCAACGAGCTGCAAATTTGATACGGAGGGAAGAATAATGGTAAAAGGGGAAATACTGGGTAGGATGTGCACAATAGCATCAGTTTATACCCCCCAACTCTGCGCAGTCTACCTTTCTTCACTCATTTCTCACTCTTTTGGTGTTAAGTGGTTTACAGAGGTAGAAATTATAATAATGGGAGACTTCAACTTTATCTGGGATCCGACACTAGATCGTACCCATCCGCAGCACTCTATAACTGGAAACTTCACTAAAGCCCTAAAAGAAACCATCCGGTCAGTAGTGTTGATGAGATGCTTGGAGGACAACACACCCATCCATGCTTTTTTTTCGTTGTCTTCACACACTCCCACGATACATATTCAAGCCTAAATTATACGTTTATAAGTCAATCACAGGAACGCGCTGTTCTGGTGACCGTTTTCCACCCAATTGCATTATCAGACTTACACTAGATTGGATAGCCCCCACTTGTAAGCTTCGTCTGTGGTTTTTCCCCAGTTCTCTTTCTAGAGAGCACCTTTTCCAAGATGAAACATGTAAAACTATTCTGGAATTTTTTCAACTCAATGACCCGTGGGATACTAACCTGTCCCCTACGTGGGGCGCCTATACAGCGGTTATTAGAGGAAAATGAATTTCCCTGTTATCTACTTTAAACAAAAAACCCAAGACCGATTCGCTCTTGAAACAGAACTCCAAACAGCAGAACGGGCACATAAAGATTCCCCCCCCCCCCTCCCACCCTTGCACTTCAAAGGAAAGTCACGGCTCTTAGAGGGAAAGTGAATGCATTGTTTATTTATGCAGCGCAACATTCATCCGTGTGGATATCACGGCGCTAAGGAGAGCACATCCTAAGTGAGAGTGGAGTAATGAGAGAAGGTCTCAAGTTGCTAGGCAGACTCTAGGGAACAGATGAGTTTTTAATTTCTTCCTGAATGCCAGGTGGTCGTCGTGTCATAGGGTTTCTGCACATACAGAGCTATGCACAGGATAATAGGACCTCGGAATATAGTGGTGAGCCAACCATAAACCTTAGCACCCAAAACCCCAACCCAACTAGCCTTAGCGTCCCATTGGCACCAATGTACCAATGCTTAGACAACCCAGAACACGGTATCTCTCTCTCTCTCTCTCTCTCTCAGGACACGCAGAGGCAAGAACACTCTTTCGTCACTTTCGTACCTGTCCACAACATGCGTATGAAGAGTCACTGTATAGGTTAAAATGTTTATTTCAACTTACGTGCTCTAAGATACAGTACACGTGTCAGTACTAGTAGCATAATACATAAGAACAACATAATCAGCATAGTTACTACTCCATAGAATACAAACGGGGAAAGCATCTCATAAAGCAGTGGAGATATGTCTAACTAACATTACCACCCTCCCCGTGCTGGAAGCCAGTTTATTATAATAATAGAAGACCTTTGGGCTTTGACTAGCGAACCCCCATACCTCAGTCTCTTGATGCAAAACTACATCAGCAAACAATCACAGCTCTTCTCTCTGGAAAGGTCGTCTCCAAGTGCTATCTTAGAGCAAGCGATCGCATTATTAAAAGCACACTAATTTCTCAATGGCAGCTGTACATGTGTTATGTCTAGGTGCGAGGGACGGGCCAAATTAGTAGGAACCAGGGAGTTGTTATTCGACCTTGTAACTGTTGTTCAGACTGAGCCCAAAAGGGAACAGGAGAAAAGGTGAGAAACAGAATATGCAGACTGTTGTAGAATAACTTGGCAATAACAGAGGGCGACAGGACAACATCCAATAATAACGTGCGCAAGAGTCATCATGGCAGCCAGGCCTGCGGTAACGCAGCCAGACCGGCCAGGAGGCCATGAGCCACAAGACACCCTCCCCTGGACAGTCCATCGGCCACGACGAAAATGAAGACAGAGTTCCAAACACCTGAGCAGAATAGAGGCGGTTCACTAACAACTAACGGCAAGTCAATCAATCCAAAAATGTGAAAGAGCAGAAAAATGCTATACCGTCCAGTAGGACATCATTGGAATCGTCAAAAAACGTAGACGCCATCCAGTCCAATAGGTCAAAGCTGCAGGAATGGTCTTCAGAGTATGGAGCATCCAAAAGCAATGCGGGACAGCTTGCGTGATATTCAATATAACTTTGTTGTAGGAGATTCTGAGCAGCCGCCCAGATATCCCATTGTGCCAAAATCCCCAGTGCAGCCGCACGCATCATAAAGCCAGCAGCGGAACAGTCCCGTTCATGGGCCTCTAAGGGACCCACCAACCGAACAAAATCCGGGACCGACAATGACGAATTGGAGAGGCAATAATCCATGGTCCATGTAAACGGACAGCGGATGCAAGACATCACAGGTTGCACGCAAGTGAAATACGCAAGCGAAAGGAAAGGGTGTAGGACACACTGATAGTTGCCAAGGGCAGAACATCGAAGCCAACCAGGAGTCGCTCACGGAGCAGCTGGAGGCGTTCGGGATCGAGAAGGGCCCAGTGGAGTGCAGCCATTGCGCAAAAAACAGACCAACAGCAAGACACCGGCCGCCAAAGCGAGGATTAATGGGAATCCACCAAAGACGCTAGAAAAAATAGAATGAATGAATGCCGGTATCACACCGAAAATAGTTTGAAAGGTGGACACGAGGCCAGACCCCACAACCTTAAAAAAGTGCACCAGACCCTCGGTGTTTGATGCGTTAAAAATACGATGAATTAACTCCCCAAAATGCTGGGGGAGGTCAGTGTTCAAAAGGGCCTGTATTTCACTGTGGGTGCTCGCCACCTGGAGAATGAATGTCTCCCGGGCGGATGTGAGCATCACCTCCTCATTCAATAATAAGGCCTTTATTCTGCTCAACTTATTGAAATCTGCCTCCATGGTAGGAATGGAAGGCCAAATAGAGCTATCAACGATGTCGTGAGGGGGAGGAAAAAGCACATTCTTGCAGCAGACAACTCTGTGCGAGACTGTAACAATATACGGAATGCCGGCCTGCAGGCCACAACAATTTTCGTTATTTAAAAGCAAATAGCTACCGTTGGTAAGCAAAGTAAAAGTAGGAGAAATAGCAGGAGCAGGAATACCCTTCAGGACACATGCAAGATTTGGAACTGAAACGCTACAAGCCCCGTGCAATTTAATATGTTTACAAATAAGCGAATGACCCACAGTTGAATCACAAGACTCCCCCGTGAGAAATACTTCCTTGCCATCTCTAAGGCATTTATACATGAAAGGCAAGGACCAAAATTCATGCAGGAAAGCACCACCCAAAGGCTGGAAACGGCCCACAGGATAATGCTTCATGCACGAACTGAACTCAAATAGGGAAAAAGGTAAAGCTATAACCCCATGAACTAGCCACACCGCAGAATCTAGTTCTGCTACAGAGAACGGTAAAGGATCCACTTTTTCAATATGTAACAAAGTGTAGGATGCATCTTTCATGGACATGAACTGCTGTTTGTCTAGTCAAATTAAAAGGCAGAAAGAGGGCAGTGGTGTTTAACAAATTCCAAGGAACTTTACCCAACTTAAGAGTTTGCAAAGTCCATGCAAACTGCATCACTGAGCGCAACTGATTCTGACCATGATACAACATAGAGACATCATCTTGTACAATATCAACAACAGAGGATACAATATTGTCTAATGTGTAAATGCGGGAAGACAGGGTATTTATACTATTGTCAACAACAGCAAGCACCTTTTCCAAATTTGCTTGGTCTATTTCTCTAAGACGGGAAGCAGCTTCCATTTGTGACAGCTTCCAGAGCTCATTATACGCTTCATAAATGAATCTCTTCGGTCGGGGACCACGAGGTCCCAAGATAAAGTCAGATAAGTCAATAGTGCCTGATAGGAGGGATAAATGGTTCTTAACAGAGTCTAAGGACGAATGTTGTAACCATTGTTTACATAATTTACCAACTGAATACGTGGTCACAGTACGAGTTTCAGTAAATCTTGGATCAGGCTTGTCCTGTATGTAGCCAGGAACTGTGCCATGAAAACGCAGTTGGCATGCATTAGATGATATGGGCCATGCCAACCAGGGTGACTGTATCAGTGCAGAAACGTTAAAGGAATTATTCTGAAACTGAGCCTGTAACGCCATAAGGGACATATTAAAATGCAAACTATCATTTGGCAGACTCGACAAGGATGGGATGGTTGGCGCATTTAGTTGTTTAACGGTAGCCAACCCCCAACACGTGGTCTGATAAATGGAAGCATTTAGAAATAGAATTTGGGCTGGGATAAGGCAAGCACGGTGCAAGGCCTCAGTGCCTTGCACCTGCCATGGCTCCGAACCCCAAATTGATTTTAAATCCACTGTGTCTTTCCAATATTCATAACCACCCACCGCCAAGGCGCTCAAAAGGGAACCCGAATATAACAATTTAGTGTGGGTCAACATTATTTTCTGAGTCAATGGAGTTTTTAATTTAAAATAATATGACCCAGGGTTCGATCGATTAAAATCAGTAAAATAGGTGAATTTATTTCGAAGAGTTTGGGAACTACCTGATACGGGGTTTGGGCAGTGTTCCCATTGGGTGTAAGTAGCAGGGCTACGTAGTGCACTTGGCTTGTGGAGAAAATGATTTCCCCAATGTTGGTAACAATACAAATCGGCATAATTCGCAGAATTCATATACAAGTCTTCAGCATTAAAAGAGGCATAATATTTTAAATCAGCAAACAATGCTTCAACTGCATGCACATCCCAATCATCAGAATGAATATTACTTTTACTACATCACCCATCGAGACTCGAAGGACATTTGGTACATTAATAATTTCTGTCGGGCCATGTATTTGAAAGTTTACCGCATCCCATACTATGCCATCAGCAACTGGAAACGCTGAAATGTTCACAAATGTATGGTCACGCTTCATGATGTGTGAAGAGGAATGTGGAGCCAAAGTTCCAGCAACACTGTTCACAGCAGAGCGTTCAGGTAAATAGTGACCATTGATGAGTAGAAAGAACACTGTGACAAAGCCAATGGACATGAACAAAAAAACCAAGAAAAGTACCATCCAAATGTATGTCCAAGGTGGAATCAAAAAATTGTCTCTAAACCACGATACAAAAAGACTAAACTTGGACGGGACTTGTGATGAATTGGATTCTGAGTCAAAAGAATAACGTGTCGGGCTCAGTGGCGTTGTTGGTTGGTGTGCCACCGACTCTGTGGCGGGATAAGTATATTCGTCCTCGTCTATGCAGGGTGATGCAGGGGGTTCAAATATATTTTCAGGCAAATCAACCATCTCCATGGTAACATCAGTGACTGTTCGTGCAGGCGTACCTCGAACGCTTGTCCGATAAATGGCAGGACAAGAGACCGCTGGTGTGACACTATTTAGGATCGGCCAGATGTTGTAGCTTGACATTTTCCACTGAGATGTATCTGTTTTCCTTGCGACCGGGAAGCGGTGGTAGGATGACTGTACGTGTTCCCTTCAAGCCCAGTACTGGAACCGGTGCACGAAAAGAGGGGCCGAATTCTTTTTGTTCTCCACCTTCTCTCGTACCAGGTCGCCAATCTTCGGAAGCCAGCCGGCAACCGGAATCTGCAAAGCAGGGTCTGTGGCTGAAGGCAAATGTGCAATTGCTAGTTTGTCTCGGGCTTCTTGTAAGTCCTGTAACATAGTAGAATGATTATCTACATCAAACTTGGCGGATTGCGCCGCCATGTCTAGACCATCAAGGTCAGGCACAAACATTCGTATGCCAAAGAGCATTTCGTAAGGGGTCCGCCCACCCAGAGGCCTTCTAGGGAGATTATTAAGTGCACGTTGAACAGTATACAAGTGGGCCAGCCAGTTCCTGCCAGTACCTATAACTCTAGCTGTCAAGGATTGCTTTAAGTCACGGTTCATTCGTTCAACGATAGAGTTGCCCTCAGGCCTATACGGAGACGAAAATTTCACCCGCACCCCTAAGGAGCCCATTGCGTCCTTGTAAGCCTTAGAGGCAAACGCCGGACCTTGGTCAGAATGGAAGGTGCCGCATGCAAAAATTCCCACAAAGACTCGCAAATCCCTAATGACATTTCGTGCGTCAGCACTCCGTTGTGGCCAGACCCAGATGAACCGTGTGCACGAGTCCACTGCCACTAAGATATATTTATAGGCAGTGTCTGAAGAAAATGGACCGCAGTGATCCAAGTAAACACACCCAAAGGGTCTGTTCGAAATTGCAAGCGAGGTCTGCGGTGGTCTTGTAACGGTTGAAGGCTTGATCTGTTGACAAACGTCACAGGAAAGCACATAAGTACGTGTATCTTTGTATAAACCACGCCACCAGTAACGCTGCTGCAAAATGGAAATTGTCGCAGACACACCAGCATGCGCCGAAGCCATGCCTTCGTGTGCCGCTGCCATCAAGGAAAGTCTGCGGTCCGCGTTGGGGATCAGCCGAACCCCAACGTTAGGTATTGTTACATAAGGAGCCTGATCGGGACCTATCTGGTAAGAATATTTAGAAGGGAAACCTCTAGGGTAATTAATTCCTTCTTTTGTTGCAGCAATAGCTGCCAAGATATCAGTGTCTATTCTAGACATGGATCTAGTAACTGCTGCTACTGAACACGTGAGTACTGCTGATCTGGCAGCTTCATCCGCCAGACTGTTACCAACAGCGTGTGCGCCCACTCGCTGATGGCCTAGGGTGTGAACCACCTGTGTGAGTGGCAGACGTCTTTGTAATTCTGCCACCCTAACCCAAAGCATTTTATGCTTGATTGTGTTGCCTTTTGCGTCTCTATAGTCGTTTTGCGACCAAAAGAACAGATTGTCATTGTATGATTGAACACAGTAGTAAGAATCGCACACGATTAAAGTGGTCACATCAGGATTTACGAACTCAAGCGCAAGCACCAAGGCACGCAACTCGGCCAATTGTGCGGTACTGTCCCCGAGTGCCTGTGTATGCACCACAGTGGATTTGAACTTTCCGTTCACAAACGTACCTGCAACAATAGCACATGCGGCTGAATAAGCATGCTTGGAACCCGTGGCCGGTTGTGCCGAACCATCGGTGTAGATCACACAGTCGTAATCCTCAAGCGGCAATAAGGACAAAGGAGGAGGATGAATGAATTCATACTGTAAAAACTCCTGAGTCTGAAGAGAAGAGTCGAAAATGAAAGTGACATCCGGAGACGTCAAAGATGTTGCCCATTGAATCCAACGGGGGTGCAAAGCTTTAGAGTTCGGAACACTTGCTTTCGTCACTGCCTCTAGGGCAGGATAGGGTGTTACCACCAGAATGCGTTTTCCCTGTGCCAGTGCGCGCTCCTTCAGGATCGCCATTTGCACTGCTGTTAGCACTTTCTCCACAGATGAGAACCGCATTTCTGCAGAGGTGTATAGATGTGACTTGTATGCGATAGGTACTGTGTCACCTTCATTAAAGGTTAAATACGTGAAACCCACTGCCCCTGGAATGATTCTAATCACCAAGTTTGTGTGGTTATCACGCGTCAAAAGGTATTTAGACTCAAGAAGGTCTGTCTGCAGTGATTGCAGAATGGAGGTATGCTCCGGAAGCCAGCAAGACTTCGAAAAAGTAGGCTGTATCAAGGCATACAGTGGCTTGATACGCTGGGCATATTCGGGAATGTATGTACGTCCGAAATTCAAAAACCCAGCAAAGACTGAAGCTTCTTCAGATTTGTAGGAGGGCACAGCAGTGCACATTTCTCCAGAAAATGGGGGCTAAACCCTTACCTTCATTGTTGAGCTCATAGCCCAAGAACAAAACGGTAAACTCAGCAATATGGGATTTTGCAAAGTTAATTTTGTATCCCTGAACCGCAAATTCAAGAATAATGCGGTCCACTCGGGTCAGATGCGGAAACAGTTCATCGTCAGTCAGATAAATGTCATCCACATACGAACAGGCGTCTGGATCTATGCCGTCTAATAAAGAGACAACACGAGCGGCAAACACTCCTGGACTATTTTTGTACCCCATAGGAAGACGCCTGAATTTGAACATTTTACCACCGGAAGTAAAGGCACACCATTGGCCACTCTCCGGGGCTAAGTTGTGCGTGTAGAATCCATTTGAAAGGTCAAGAGTTGTTTTGTATTTTTTACGAACAAGACTGTCTACAAGCGCAGAACTATGGGTATTTTGCACTGCAAAGGTCCGACAAAGAGTTCAAATGCCGGTAATCCAATACTAAACGGTACGATCCATCGGGTTTAGAAACCGCGAAAAGGGGATTGTTCATAGGTGATACACAGGGTTCAATTACTCCCTGATATTCCAACTGTGTCAGAATTTCGGAAACTGGGCCTTTTGCTTCACGTTTTATGGGATATTGGGGTTGTGGCTGCGGTAACGATCGCAAAGGTATTTCATGGGGGGAGATTCCTCATCCCAACCCACGTGATTGCGGAATAACGCTGGAGCCAGGGACACAGCCCATTCTGCTGCAAGAGCCTTTGCTTTGTCCTTTGGGACATGTCTAGAAAAGCTCGGAAGGATTACCTCCTCCCCTTTACGCGCTGTAAGTACGAATGGGGGTGGCCAGTCCGCCTCTGCCAATAAAATATCATATGAAGAGGTCAGATTTTCCCAAAAAATCCCTTTAATTACACGCTGTATATCACCTTCAATTTGGAGGACTATATTAAATAGTCTGTCAGGGGGTGCCACTCTGGTGTCTGCTGTTTCAACAGTAATGAATGTTTCAGTTGCTGTCGCCTCCATATGAGGACGTAGCGCCTCCCGCACTATGGTTACTTCCGCGGCGCTGTCTAGGAGGGTTACTGCCCACGTCCAATTCAGGAGTCGCGTTCTCACCGTCTGTGGCATATTTCGCTGTTACAGCGGCAACTTTTTCTTCTGAAATTGGGGTCGAAAACGTTGAGTGTCTTCTTCTTTTCCTCTGACCTGTTGTCGAGGCTGGTCTCGTCCCTGTGGGGCCTCACGGGCCCTTCCTCTATCCTGGCGGTCTCCTCCACCGGCTTGTGACGAAGTCTGTGCCTGTAAAGAACGAGGAGAACGCGTATCAGGGATCTGAAACCTATCCGGAGACTTAATTCTCGCTCTATCGCGTAAATCATAAGTACGTTCAGAAGAAACTGAAACCGGGGATGCGCCTCGCGATCCCGGCTTTGTCTGTTGCTTACCCTGTTTTTTCAGCCTCCAGCTCTTTTTAGTGAAGACTGGTTTCTCATCCTTCTCAGATTGAGATTTGGTTTGTTGCTGTTGTGGTTGCGATTGTGTTTGCTGTTTTGCAAAAGGCTTGTTACCCAGGCTGTTTCTACCAATAGTTTTGTAAGCCTGGGTAATAATTTTCGGTAATTCGCGAGGCTTGTCCAATTCTGGGACCAAAGCCAAAGCGTTCGCTACTTGAAAGTTCACTGCATCGCCCTTGACATTTGCAAGAATCAGTTCAGCTACTACTTCAAACACTCCCACTAGTCTCATCCCTAATTCCACAGCCGCTTCAGGGCCGTGTTCATCCTGTACTTTTTTAATTACAGAGGGGAGAACTGTCATGGAAGGCGTACCAAAACATTTAGAATATACTGCTGCGAATACCCTACCCCAGTTGTCACATGCTGTCAACTCGGGAATTAAGTCTTTTGGCAAACTAATCGTCAAAATACGATGTTTATCCACTGGAGTTGTATGTGGAAAAACTGCCTCCAACTGATCAAACTTTTCTGCAAGCCAATAAGGAAAATCATCCTTATGTTGTGGCCGTTTGCCCATCACAGAATTCACCATGACAGGACTTATGGTTACTCCGCCTGCAGCAGCTGGTTGGCCAGGCACTCCAGGAGCGGCTCCATGGATGCTGCCTGTAACATATCGCACTAACGCTCGATGCACCTGCACCAAGGCCGCATACATAGTGCGCAGTTCCACGACTGGTATTGTCATATAAAGCGGATGTGGGGTGTACCCGGCCAAAACAGGCCAAGTGGCCCCTGCTATAGATAAGGGGCCTAAACGAACCGTGGTAGTCGGTTGTGGGAGGGCGCCATTAAACCAAACACGGTGTTGCCAAGCCGTGAGCGGTACTTCAAGATTAGTATAAGGTCTATAGACAGCAGGAACAGCGGTGGGTTCATATGTATGAAACAGATTATCGTTCGCATCCAACGCTGGAAAAGTGATCCAAGAGTAGAACACTTCAAAGTGGAAAGCCGGATCGGCTTGAACCACAAAGACTAGATCAACTCCCGCGTCTGGCACTCCATATATCCGTAAGTGGTCACGGAGTGCTGTGCGGCTATGCGCCGCTATGTCTATACCCGCCATTTCGAACGGGACTTTTCAACAATTTTACACAAGGCAGCACAAAAAGGGTGTTTCTAAGAAACCTTTTTTAACAACTTCAAGCTTAAAAGAACCTACAATTACTATAATATAGGAGGTATCACCATCACACACGCTTCCGGAAGCGTACGTGAGGGGTTTGTGGACAAGCACAAATACTACTCAAGCGTCTCGCAAATAAGCCGCCCCACTCGTTGGTCGCGCCATGTCATAGGGTTTCTGCACATACAGAGCTATGCACAGGATAATAGGACCTCGGAATATAGTGGTGAGCCAACCATAAACCTTAGCACCCAAAACCCCAACCCAACTAGCCTTAGCGTCCCATTGGCACCAATGTACCAATGCTTAGACAACCCAGAACACGGTATCTCTCTCTCTCTCTCTCAGGACACGCAGAGGCAAGAACACTCTTTCGTCACTTTCGTACCTGTCCACAACATGCGTATGAAGAGACACTGTATAGGTTAAAATGTTTATTTCAACTTACGTGCTCTAAGATACAGTACACGTGTCAGTACTAGTAGCATAATACATAAGAACAATATAATCAGCATAGTTACTACTCCATAGAATACAAACGGGGAAAGCATCTCATAAAGCAGTGGAGATATGTCTAACTAACATTACCACCCTCCCCGTGCTGGAAGCCAGTTTATTATAATAATAGAAGACCTTTGGGCTTTGACTAGCGAACCCCCATACCTCAGTCTCTTGATGCAAAACTACATCAGCAAACAATCACAGCTCTTCTCTCTGGAAAGGTCGTCTCCAAGTGCTATCTTAGAGCAAGCGATCGCATTATTAAAAGCACACTAATTTCTCAATGGCAGCTGTACATGCGTTATGTCTAGGTGCGAGGGACGGGCCAAATTAGTAGGAACCAGGGAGTTGTTATTCGACCTTGTAACTGTTGTTCAGACTGAGCCCAAAAGGGAACAGGAGAAAAGGTGAGAAACAGAATATGCAGACTGTTGTAGAATAACTTGGCAATAACAGAGGGCGACAGGACAACATCCAATAATAACGTGCGCAAGAGTCATCATGGCAGCCAGGCCTGCGGTAACGCAGCCAGACCGGCCAGGAGGCCATGAGCCACAAGACAGTCGGTAAGCCAAACTTCTAAAGGTAGTTCATTCCAGTGGGTTGCTGCTAGGTGTGAAAAGGAGCGAACCCCTGCCTTGGTCTTCTTGATGCGTTTTGTTTGTGCCTGTTCCTGGTGGCACGACCTCCGGTCCCGTGTGGGTGAGTAGAATTCAACTCTATCTTGAAGAATTCTAGGGCCAAGATGGTATAAAACGTTGTGTGCATGGCCAATGGAGCGTCCTCATGCACTCTGATGCCGAGCTGTACTTGCTCTTATTGCATATCAGCTTGGCAGCCGCATTCTGGACCATCTGCAGGCGAGTGAAGAGGTAATCCGCCATGCCCACAAAGTGCATTCCCATAGTCCAATTTGCTAATAAGCAAGGCTTGGATGATGGTTTTCCTACACTCCAGATGGATCCATAGAAAGTCTTTTAAGCATTTTTAGTGTCGCAAAGCTTTTCCCCACAAAGTGCACGGACATGGTCCTGCATAGTTAGTGCATTATCCACGAGAATGCCTAGGTTTTTTGCAACCTGTTTGGGTGCGGGTGCGTTATCCAGCGATGCGGGCCACCAGGTTGCATTTCAGACTAAATGTGCTCCTCCAAAGAGTAGAATCTCTGACTTGTCAGCATTTAGTTTCAGGCAATGTTCGGACATCCAGGCCGCCATTTCCGAGAGACAGCTGGTTAGTCTGATCCTTGTATCTTCGTGGCCATCAAGAGCAATCAACAGTTGTGTATTGTCTGCATAAGAGCAGATACTGATTCCCCATTTTTCGCTGATCTTAGCCAGTGAGGACATGTAGACATTAAAGAGGGTGGGGCTCAAAGAAGCTCCCTTGGGACACCGTACTCCATGGATTTTGAGTAAAAAGAAGAAAAAGGGCCCATTTGTATTTTCTGTGTTCTATTGCTTAAGGAGCAAAGCCACTGAAGGGATTTAGAATGTATACCCTTTTCATGAAGGGTTTTCAGCAGGAGGTCGTGTGAGTGTCAAAAGCCACTGATCGATCCAACAGGATCAGGGCGGCGGCTTTACCATGGTTGATCTAGGCTCTAATATCTAGTACAGCCAGGAGGGTGGTTTCAGTGCTATTGGTAGCTCTGAAGCCAGTTTGGGTTGGATCCAGGAGCTCGTTGGTCTTGAGGTAGTTGGTTAGTTGTTCTTTTACCAACTTCTCCATCACTTTAGATAGGTAAGGAAGCTGTGATATTGGTCGATAGTTTGCTGGGTTTTGCACATTTGTACCCGCTTTTTTTAGTAGGGGAACTACAGTGGCTTTTTTCCAGATCTCTGGAAATACTGCAGTATGTAAAGATTGGTTAAATATGCGGGTTACGTAAGGGCATATAGTTGGTATGATCTGGGAAAAGATGAAATTAGGGCATGGGTCGAATGGGGACCCTGATTTAACTTCAGCCATTGCTTTTGCGACCTGCTCCTCTGTAAAGGGGTCAAAGTTATTGAGATAGGATTGGGCGTCGGGGTGAGGGTCTAGGGTTTCCCAATCGATATCATCTGATGGGTGCTGCTCTCTAAATGAATAGATCGCAGAGATTCTATCAGCAAAAAATTTGCTGATTGTCTCACCACACTATTGAGGGGACATGACTTGAGACATACTAGATGGATTACATAGCTCTTTAACTATTTTATAGAGCCCCTTAGGTGAGTTGCTATTCTCACTTGCACGCTTTGCAAAGTAGGTTTTCTTGGCGTTTTTGATAGCATTATTGTAGATTCTCATTTCCACTTTGTATGACAATCTATCTATGTCCTATTTAGATAATCTCCACTTGTGCTGTAGTGCTTTGCACTTTCTCTTCAATATTTTAAGATCAATTGAGTACCATTTTTCAGATGTTGATCTTCCTTGGGATTTGTTCCCTAGTCTAGGGGCACATTGGTCCAGTGTATTGGAGATTTCTGCTTGGAGGCTTTCTGCGCTCATTTGTACAAGCGGTGACATCAGACCAATTGGGTCATTTGGAGAGAAATGGCGCTCGAATGTATCCGGAGTAACTAGCCTCCAGACTCTTTTTACCGCTGCTGATGGTATTTGGGGGCGGGTTAATTTTGCCGGTATGCTAAGAGTAAAGGAGATCAGGGAGTGATCTGTCCACGATAGAGGCCTTACTTCCAAGATGTTAATGGAATCCATATTAGAAAACAGAAGGTCCAGGGTATGCCCGGCAATGTGTGGGTTCCCTAACCCACTGTTTTAATTGCAAAATCTGCATGTCATTGTCTAGATGTTTTGCCTCTGGGTTGTTAATGTCTTCAAAGTGAACATTAAAGTCTCCTTTTAGTACGTAGTGCTTGTGTTTTAAGCATGCGGGAAACAGCTGAGTGAGGAGTTGAGCGCTGAAATCCGGTTTATGACAGGGAGGGTTATAGACCATTGCCCTCCTGAGTATTTTGTGGGCACCATTTAATATCTGGAACGCTAAAATCTCGTGTTTCCCCAACTGAGCCACTGTTTCAGGGAGGCATGTGAAACAGTCCTTAAAAAGTAGGGCTATAACACCTCCTTTCTGTCCCATTCTGTCCTGTCTCAATAGTTTATAGCCAATTGGTAAGGCAATGGCGACATCTGGAGAATTCTTGTCATCTAGCCAGGTCTCCGTGATGAAGGCTAGGTCAGGCTTTATCTCGACTAGTACAGCCCATATCTCAAAGGAGTGTTTGGACACTGACCTAGCATTGAAATGAATACATTTCAGTTGAGGGCCGTTCTGGTTAATTGAGCTCTTTGACTGATCTAGGGATACCTGGATGCACCATTTGCAGCAAAGGCATGAGAAGGGACCCATCGTATTCCCTGGAAAGGCTTTCATACACTTGTCTTATTAACTGGCAAGCAGTCTGCTAGTTCCAAGAGTTTCTCTTTCGGGTAGCAAAGCAGACTATGCCGATCTGAGATGGGAGATGCAGGGGTTCTGGCCCCGGTCGGGAGCGGATGGGCGCAGACGGGCTTGCCTTTGGCGTGCCGGCGGCACGGCCGCGCTGCGGCCCCGTTCTTATGGATGCCCGTGTTGAGCATTAGCCACTTGACCGCTGACTTCGGATACTGCCGCTTCCAGTAACTTCAGGTTTCAGCAGATCCTGAGTCGTGGTCCTAAACCCTCCCACCTTTCTAAAGTGCAACGTGCAGGTAGGCAATTGTGATTGTAGTTGATTATTCCTAGCCCATGGTACAATGACACTTTGGCTGCACTTCGGAAAGCATGCAAGAAATTAGAGCGCGCATGGAGAAAAGACTATGACTCTGTGGCAAAGAAATGCTATTTGTCCGCTATAAAAAACTATCATAGAACCATTTGCACGGTCCGAGCAGCTTTCTATGCCAACGAAATAAAGCTAAGCTCTAATCTGGCCAAATGTATTTTTAAAATTCTTAAGGACCTCAGAGTAAGGAGTAACTTCTGTTTCTATGATTACTTCTGAGCAACAGTGTGAAGACTTGGCAACGTTTTTTGTTGATAAAGTGAATACCATCTATCGGTCCTTTGCGCAAGGGTCTTCTCCTCCAGCCGCTCGTCATGAGCCCCCTCCTTTACACTCTTTGGCAGCTATTCCCAGTATAACGCTGGAAGAGTTTTCTTTACTGAGCAGGAAAATTAAATCTGGCTCTCCGGCCAATCCTTTAAAACCTGCCCAGTTCAGGGATTCACTGTCTCTCTTCCTGGCACCTCTGTGCCATGTTGTCAATACTTCTTTTACTACTGCTGTGGTCCCTGTGCCGTGGAAACAGGCGAGGGTATCCCCTATTCTTAAAAAACCCTCACTTGACCCAGCGAAGCTGGAAAACGTTCGGCCAATATCGCTCCTTCCTTGGGTAGCTAAGATTGCTGAGGCCCATGTTAACAATATTTTAATGAAATATCTCACTACCAATAACATCTTGGATCCTTCTCAAAATGGTTTCCGCCCTGGTCACAGTACAGAGACGGCTCTTCTGGCTGTGACAGAACATCTGCGGACCATTCTCGATTCCGGTCATACAGCGGCACTGATTCTACTTGATCTGAGTGCCGCATTTGACACTGTTTCACATGAAATTCTGTTACAGCGTTTGGAGGATGCCGGGGTTGTGGGCCTAGCACTAGAATGGTTTAGATCATTCCTGAAAGAGATCTTTTCGAGTTTCGGCCCCCCGTTTCTTTCTCAGGCTCATTCCATCGGGCAGGGGGTACCACAGGGCTCTGCATTGAGCCCCATATTGTTCAATCTTTATGTTCAGCCTCTTGCTAAGGTGGCTAGGAATATGGGCCTCACCATGGTCTCGTATGCAGATGATACACAGCTGGTGGTGGCCCTGTCCGATGGTTCCACTCAGGATGCTTCGAGGTTTCGGAGCGGCTAGGCCGCTGTGGCAGAGTGGATGACTTTAAACTGTCTCCAGTTGAATGCGACTAAAACAGAGTTACTGTTGGTGGGGAGGGACAGGAGCCTCTGGAGTGAACAATGGTGGCCTAACGTACTTGGTAGTACCCCCACCCCTAAGTTGGTGGTAAAAAACTTGGGGGTATGGATGGATGCTACCCTTAGCTTTCAAGAACATACCAAAAGAGTTGCGGGTACCTGTTTTGGCCTCCTGCGGGGACTTAGGCCCCTGCTGAAGTTTTTTGATTCATCTACTCGCCAACTGATTGTTCAATCAGCCATTCTATCCAGACTAGATTATGCTAATTCGCTCCTGTTGGGAGCTAATCAGGCTGAGATATTGCGACTGCAGCGTGTTCAAACGCTGCCGCCAGAGCCCTGTTAGGGCTCCCACGTAACTGTCCTTCTACTGGGGCCATCCGGAGGTTACATTGGCTTCCAGTGGCCAAACGGATCCAATTTAAGGCTCTTTGCTTATCTTTTAAGATCCTGAAACTTGCCTCGCCCAGTCTCCTGGCTAACTTGCTAGCCCTGTATGTCCCCACTCGCCAGCTGCGCTCCCTGGGACAGCATTTGGTAATTGTCCCCGTGTGAAGCGCCTTCGGGTCGGAGGTCGATCTTTCTGTTACTTAGCTGCCAAGCTATGGAATTCCCTGCCTCCTCAGATTCGCAGCTTGGATCGCGTGGTGGACTTCAGGAAAGCAATTAAAACTTTCCTTTTTCCTTCTGCTTAGTCCTTTTTGTCTTCTGTATATTCCTTACGCCTACTTGTTGTGTTCTTAGCCCTGTTCCTTCTGACGCTGGCAGCGCCGGGACGCCTCTTTGCTGGGGCAGCTGTACGCTATATAAACTCAGATAACATAACATATTCACTTCCAAATTCAAAGCATTTATCACAGATTAGCAATTCAGTGTGCAGATTTAAAAATGGTTAAGAGCAGGTAAAACAAAGTAAAAACTCTACGAGTGAGCTGTCTCACTTAATCAGGCAATCCTTCAAATAGAGCAGAATTTACCCTGCTACTCCTTAAACACATAGCATGTGATCGGGGAAATTAGGTGGGCACACATTTAGCACGACAGTTGAGGGTCAAACACGAGAAAGACTTTCAGTCACATCAAGAGAGAGACAGGCAATATAGCCACGTCTGAAGAAGACAAAGCAAATGCCTTCCGTGATTTCTACAAAAACCTTTACACGTCCGAGACACCAGGGGAAGAGGCACAACTAGACTATTTGAAGTGAGTCGATTTACCCTAAGTGACGCCTGACCAGAATGAGGAACTGGGTAGCCCGATTAGAGAGGGTAAGGTCCAGACTGGAATCAGTGCTCTTAAATTGCATAAATCGCCAGGGCCCGTCGGGTTTACAGCTCAGTTCTACAAAACCTTCAGCTCAGATTTAGTACCCCACCTCGCACTCCTATACAATCTTATGGCAACCACTTGAATCCCAAAACCAGGGAAGTACCCTCACTACTGTGTATCCTATGGGCCTAACTCAACTTATATGTCAAACGCTATACTAAAATCCTGGCTACCAGATTAGAAGGCATTATGCTAGTCTTGGTTTATCCAGACACATCGGGCTTTATTCAAGGGAGACAGACACATGACAACCTAAGGAGGGTGGGCTACTGGTAGAAAAAGCTACCAAAAATGGATCCTGGCAATTCTGCAGCTGTAATACGGCGAAAAAGCCTTCAACCGGGTGGACTGAACCTTCTTTTTCCACAAACTCTGTAAATTTGCCATTAGCGAACTTCTCATAGCCATGGTCAAGGCGAACTATGTGGATCTGCTATCGCCTGAAGCTGGTCAACAGGGTAGGCTCACGTTTTTAAGCTAGAACGTGGCACACATCTGGGGTGTCTGCTCTCAACACTTTTATTTGCTCTGAGTATAGAACCTCTCGCAGCCAAAATAAGGGCCAAGCCCACTATCCGAGGCATTCCCATCAGCTCAGTAGATCACATCTTGCTATTTGCGGAGGATGTTACTTTCTCTCACCTCCCCATCAACATCTTTAACAGCTCTACAGCAGGAATTAGCTCGCTATGAAATGGTGGCAGGTTATCGCATTAATCTCCACAAATCTTTCCTTCTAAACTTGACCCTGTCCACACCAGAAATGGAAGCGTTGGTGGGCTCAACTCCCTTCCAGTGGGCTAAGAAAGATCTCATGTATTTAGGGATTAAAATAACTCCCAAGTTTTCCCATCTATACCGCGCTAACTACCCTCCACTTCTCCAGCAACTTAAGGCTGACCTTAAAAGATGGGCACCCTTGTATTTATCGTGGCTAGGCTGAATCAATGAAATTAAAATGACTGCTTTACTGCAACTTTTATATCCATTACAAGGACTCCCAATCGAGCTGAGCCAAGACTTTTTTTCAGAGCTTCGAACTCTAGTGCCCCGGTTCATCTGGCAAGGTTTCAGAGCCTGTCTCCCCTATAAACTATTGCGACTACCGAAAGAGGCAGGTGGACTGGCATTGCCTGACTTTCCCCTATACTATAAGCAGCACAGCTAAGGGTGATATCTGAGTGGACCCTACAGGAATCAGATAAACACTGGCTCCATATGGATAGAGCAGTGGTTGGTCATTATGTGTGGGATGTCTTATGGAAAACAAAAACAGACCAATCCCTTAATGCCCACCTTAGCACACCTACAAGAACGACTTTGAAGTTTGGGGCACCGTGAACCGGACGGCTGGGTGGGCTACCTTTCCTTCCCCATACACACCTATTCAATTTAACTCTGCATTCCCACCTGCACTTACACCAGGTCCCTTTGACTTGTGGAGAGAGGGGGAATGCCTCATTTCCGACCTATTCCATGAGTGGGATATTCTCACCTTCGATTACTGCCAACGAGACTTTGGTTTACCAGCCTCGGAAAGATATTATTATACTCAACTGAAACACTGGGTCCTTCATCCGGATGCGAGGCTCACTGCTACCAGAGACCTCTCCCAAATTGAACAATTTGTGAGACGTACGGGTGAAGCTAAAGCCATTAACTCTTTCCTCTGTTCTCTTTTGCTCTATACCTTCCTCAGGACCGAACCGAGACGCACAGAATTCCGGACCAAGATACTCGGCGACCCGGTACCAGGATAATCAATGGCAAGAACTATGGAGGGACATCCCCGGATTTAACCACACTCTGGGGATGAGGGAAGCTCATTACAAACGTTTGTTTGATTGGTATCTTTACCCCACTAAATTCAAAACAATATACCCCAACACTTCAGATTTATGCTGGAGAGGATGTGGGTTACTTGGGGATTTCCAGCGCATATGGTGGGATTGTGCAATCATTCGGCCTTTTTGGTCAGAAATCCTAGCACAGATTAAAGCCAAACTGGGTTACCCACTTCCATCCATGCCAAGCTTTGCTCTTTTGGGACTAAGGGACGAGGCTCTTAAACGTCAAACCCCAGTGACTGCTCCATTATGTGGTTGTGTTTGGGAGCGGCTAAAATAATTTTGGCGGCATCTTGGAAGAAAACCACGTGCCCTCGATAACTCAATGGCATGCCAGACTGTCTGGCTCGGACAATGGAGAGAATGGTAGATATTTTACTAGATAAACGTACAAAGTTTGAATATCTGTGGGGTCCTTTAGTCACTTTGGTGTCAGGTCTCCCACTCACCGCCTGCCCTACTCACAAAAGAGCCTTTCACCTCTTTCAAATTTGACCCCCCCAAGGGAGTTGATAGCGACCTCCGGGTTGCCCTTGGTTGCCCATTTGGGCGTCCCTGGCCCGTTTCCACCTACCATGCTTTCTATGGCTTCACTAAGACAACTCATGGTTTACTGTTAGAGGTACATGGGGGAGGGGGAAATAAGTTGGGCAAAGAATTTACAAAATGGTTAAACTAACGATGATGGTGATGTATCTGCACTGTCTAAATGTAATGAAGATGCCACCACCTATCTTCATCTGAATGCAACATTAGCGTTTCCATGGGAATGTTTGATGTCTTATTCACGCTTCATTATCTCTGATGGCAATGTGCCCTGTTAACATTCAATACAGAAAGTTTGACACAAAGTGTGATATATTAATTCATCTCTGAATACATCGGCCAAGAACATAAACAGTTCTAATGTGCTGTCCTTGACTAACCCCCGCCTGGCACCCGAAGCACATACCTCATTCAAGTCTTTTACAATTCACACACAGCAAAAATACACTTTATTAACACTGCTTTACATATTACTGAATCCAGCAGAATACTTGTAGTCATTTAACCTACCAAACAGGGTTAAGCAAGCCGACTGGACATATTGGCGCTGCGGAAAGATGAGTCCATGATGGACGATTATACATCATATTTTTATCTTTTTTTTCCCGGAGTGACATCCGTGACTCCCTCATCCTTATTTCCAATCTATAGTGATTCTGGCTGAGTTGGAAACTAGGTGCCTCCAGCCCTCACTCTCTTAGGGCTTTATTGCGGGTCTGATGGTCCACAGACAGCCTGACTCGCGGGGGGTACTGGTGGCAGTCTTCCGATCGTCCCATTATGACCAGGGCGGCCAGGCCGCCCCGGGACCACCACAACCGCCAGGGATAAGAGATCCCTGGTGGTGACGCGGTGGCATTGAGGCCGCAATATGCTTGGCATGGGTGCTGCGGCCCCGACAAGCATATTACGAGTTTCCTCACTGCCACACTTTTCATGGCGGTGCAACCGCGTTGAAAAGTGTGGTGGTGAGGAAACCAGGGGGGCTCTACCAGGACGCCTTGTGCCTCAAGCCATGTGGATGCACATGGGGCACGATATGTGCCCCCCCCCCGTGTGCATGTGCACCAGTACCTGCATGGCATGGACTGCAGCAGTCCGTGCTTTGCAGGTACTGCCTTTGACGTTCCCATTGCGGTGCCTATTTTATAGGCACCGCCCTGGGAATGCCAAAGAACTGCCCGCCAGACAGGAGAAAACTATTGATCTGGCAGTCTTTTCCTACATGGGTTTGGCGGTGCAGGAGTAGGGGACGGTCCCTCTCCCGCACTGGCAAACTCTTAATGAGGCCCATGATATCTAGGGCGGCCACATATCTTGGCACTAGGTCTTGATGGTTTACTGGTTTGATACATCGGAACTACTGATTTAATACCCAGGGGCACAGCTTTGTGTGGGAGAAAATTAAGGTTCTACATTTTACTTGGGCTTCCACAGGGATCAAGTGGAAACGTCTTTGGGTTGCTGGACATGTTCCCTGGTATGTTGCCCGCTGCTGAATTCTGAATCAGACTGTCCTTTGTGGTACCAGTTTAAGGGAGCTAGAGAAGTTTAACTGATACCAGGCCACTATTTGCTGTTATCGCCCTGTCCGGTTCCCCCTAGCAACGGTGGAACTCGCTTTACCATCTTCCTGGGCTCGTTAGCACCCATTAGTGCTGGCTTATCCTGGCTTCTCGTGTGCAAAATGTACTCTCATATTTGGACCTTGTCCTTGGGTTTTATAAACAGGAATCCACCTGTTGGGAATCTAGAATAGTTGTCTTCATCTTCTCTGAAAACCTTCCCACAACCTGTAACAAGCAGTTTTTTCCCGATAATTCTCTGCCAACTCGGATCCATTCTTTTTAAAATTCTTTGTATTGTCTTTTTAAATGAAAAGGAGATCAGATGTACATTCAACACTATGGTATAAATTGCATCGTACAAGAATCAATTACCCAACATCTGCCAAGGACTACTTCAGCAATTTCCTAAATTGGACATGTATACTCAGTATTTTTATATATTATATCCTTCTATTCGAGCTGGACCATCAAACCGTTTCCAATTATGAACCTAGCTGATCCTCCTAAACGTTACCCATGCCTGTTATGTGCTCCTTCGGGCATCCTCTACCCTTATATACATAGTTTTCGGCCATGTTATACAAGCCCTCTATCTCAGTAGGAGATGCTACCCTCCATCTTCTCCCCACCTTTCTCCTTGCTACCATCAAGCCCAAGTTAAAGAATAGTTCCTAATACTTTGGCAGAGTGTCTTCGCTCAGATTCCTGCAATTAATAGTTTAGAAGGTGATGCGAAATTGCTGTTCTCTTCATGATTCTAACTAGACACCCCCTTATTTTCTCCCAATAAGGGTTCCTCATGGGTCAGGTCCACAGCATATGCAGGAAAGACACTCTATAAGACACTCATCAAACTTCCAACTCTGTTCATGTGTAGCTCTATATAATATTTTCAACTCCACTAATATAAACCCGGCTCTTATTGCAAACTCCTTCGGCCTCTGCAGTGCATCTTTCCACTCATCTTCAGTGATTTCCAATTCTGTAGACTTCGGTCATTGGGCTCAGTGCATTATTGATTATTTTCTTTAAGATCCCAGATATTAATTTCCCCAAAAGCGGTTCATCTGGTATTCTATCTTCCAGTGCGGAGCTGGTATCATCACCTTGAGGTGCACCTCAAAGAGGGAACAACATGGGCAGTCTAGGAAACCAATGTGGGATCACACTGCTTCACCTCCCAGCAGGTTCGCCCCTAGGCATTATGGTGAATGGAGTTCGCCAAGTGTGTGTACTTGCAAAGTTTCTCAAGTGTTTCACCAGGTAGGTGCAGATTAGTGCTGGCCATCTCTATACACGTGTTTCTGGATTTTTATCCGTCGTCAGTAGAGATTTGGCATTTCAAATATTGGGGGTTGCTGAGCAGGCTGCCAAAATATTCTCGGTTCACAGTAACTCAAGGCGCGCAGGTGCCTCTCCACGAGCTCGTCAGCTCAAATGGCTCGAGGGAGCCTTTTAAACAGGAAACAAATGTGGGATCACACTGCTTCACCTCCCAGCAGGTTCGCCCCTAGGCATTATGGTGAATGCAGTTCGCCAAGTGTGTGTACTTGCAAAGTTTCTCGAGTGTTTCACCAGGTAGGTGCAGATTAGTGCTGGCCATCTCTATACACGTGTTTCTGGATTTTTATCCGTCAGTAGAGATTTGGCATTTCAAATATTGGGGGTTGCTGAGCAGGCTGCCAAAATATTCTCGGTTCACAGTACCTCTCAAGGCGCGCAGGTGCCTCTCCACATGGGCAATCTAGGTTGCTTATTTCATCGCAGTTCACAATGTACGAGTTTATGCTCTCCTTTAAGAGTTGCAAATGTCTTCATATATTTCTGGTTTGGGACGTTCCGCAGTGTGCTTACATCTATTAGATCTCATTCGTTGAAACCTGTTAGGTTTCCAGCCTCGCTCAAGAGGTCCCCATCCCATAAGGGCGTTCCCCTTGTCAGGAGTCCCTCTCATCCCATGTATCTTGTTGCAGATTTCCAGGCCCTTACCACTGAACCCCTTCTTTCCAGTAGTTTATCCCTTCCACCTCTCCTGTACAATTCAGCGAAGTAGGTTTGAGGACCCATTGCATGTTTGTCTACCCTAAGCGAGGGTTGATCTTGCAGAGCAATGCCCAAACATCGGGTAAAACATTGCCCTGTCATACACGCCATGTTTTGTTTTTAAGTGAAATACAAGGTGGCTCCCATAGGATCAGCCTGATTGCTTAGTCGATCCTCCGGAAGAAGGTCTCCAGTATCCGGTAAGGCATACAAAAAACTTGACAGTGTGACCATTTTAAATATGGCTGCACTCCCCATGAGCGGCAGTGGTTGTTTCTTCCAGCATCAAATCATCCCTAAACTTTTGAGATGGTCATAGAAATTACGTCCAAAGAACTCTGTGGGCCCCCCCAAGTGTCGAAAGCCATGGTAATTTACCCTGACAAGGCATGTAGAAATCGATCCTACAGCCAGAGGGGTCATCGGGTAGAACACTGATTCGCTCCAATTAATTTGGACTCAAGAATATTTCCCGAAGAGTTCAAAAACTTGGAATATTCCATTTATGGTCATTTCCGGCTGTCGCATATAGCAGAATATCATCCGCATACAGTGATATCCCATGCCTCCTCCCATCTTAATCCTCTCACTAGGGCATCCTCTTAAAAAATATATCCAGGGGCTCCTGCACCAGAGTGAATATCAACTGAGAGACGGGGCAGCCTTGTCTTGTTCCCCTTTCCGAAACCGCATTGTTCACCTTGAATCTGGCCAGGGGTGACCTGTACAGTAATTTAATCCAGGTAATAAAATTTGGGCAAAAACACATATATTCAAATATATAGTGTCATTAAAGTGTGATAAATGTTATTAATACATCCAGTAACATCATGGCTGCCTGTTTCAGTAGTTCTGTGTAGACTAAGCAGCCAAGCAGTTATCATAGTTTCATTCTAGGGCTCCTGCGGGGCATGAATCCCGTGGATCTGGGTGCACCAGTGTCGTGATCCCCTCTCTCAAACACATCACCACAACTTTGGCCAGAATTTTTGTTTCTATAGTTATGGGAGCGATATCAGCCTACAGGAGGCACATTAATGGCAAGGTTTTCCTGGTTTGTGGATGTTGGAAATTGTGTTTCTGGTTGAGGGGGGTGAAACCCTACTCAAGCAGCAACCACAATATCTGTCAGGGTGAAACACAAGCAAACCCCAAATTAACCTGCACTTAACCGTCTAGTAGCTTGGCACAAAAGCAGACTGGCTTAATTTAGAGGCAATTTGTATGATATTTATGCAGCACTTCAAATATTAATAAAGTGAAAACACAACACAGGAAAATCCCACACGAATTTAGAAAAATGGAATACAATTTAATAAATTATTTGACACCAAAACGACAAAAATCTGATCCGTAGAACCGGACTTATGCAATTTTAAAGATTTCAGGTAAGTAAGTGCCTAAAAGCGCCATTCGCCATTATCTGGTCATGTGAGACCGAGTGAAAGTTGTATGTTCAGGCTGACCGCAATGGAGTGCGGACCAGATGCAAGGATCAGGTTAGTCCTGCTGTGAAGGAGTTACATTCAACATCCCGTTCGTGGTGGAAGGGACTGCGAGGAGTAGAGAGGGCATTGCGGATGGTCCTCGCTGTAGCACAAAGATCCTGTCCGGCGTCACAGGCATTTATTGCTGGAGTTTCGTGTTGGCGTCACCGCTAGCTGTCAGGGCTGTAATGCGAAGTGCAGATATCGCACTGCCAGGGGTGATTGGCAGTCATTGTGGTGTGAAGAGTTGGCTTCGCCAGAACTTTGCTTGGCATGCGGCATAGGTGACTAGATCTTAGGCATAAATGGGCCTGTTGGCAAAGAACCCAAAACTTCATGATTTCTCCTTTTCTTCGAAGAGGTGCTCAACCGAGGCAACACCAAGGGTCCAGGACCTGAGAGGCACCTACAGGAAATGGGAATATACTCTGAAAATACCCTGGCTTTAAGCATCACGTTACTGGATGGTTTGTATCGGGACCTACCATACATCTATGGTTCAAAGAGGTATGTGAAGGGTCTTCCAGTCTCTACATAGGTCTCCCAAACCTTCTGTAATGTCCTGGATGGGAAAGGGTCATTGTCAAGCAGAGAACAAAGACTGGTGGTTGTGGTATCCAGGGGCAGCCTTGTTCTTGAGTTTGCGGTGTAATCAATTTATTTCCCATACCAGACACATTGGTTAAGATCACCAGTGTAGGGTCCATCCCATTTGAAGATGATGGCGCTAGTTCTGCCTTTCACAACCGAGTCATCCTAGATTGGACCGTATATAAGAGCCATGCTCTGACTGCCTTTGCCAGGCAACAAACCTTATTTGGTGGATTTTTCAGCATTTGCGTAATTTACATCTGGTCCTCCCTCCCCCTGACACTTTTCTTCTCTTCTTGTGTTTCCCCTGACCAAACCTGTTGCTTATTCCTTGCTGGTCCAGCTCCTAAGGTATTCTGATATCCGCGGCTTCAGTCCACTTACCTTGGCTCTCTGTTTGGAGTATCTAGACCCAGCCCCTGTGTGTCTAGTAAGGGTGAGTGACTTACCTTGTTTTGAATTGGCATCACAATGTCTACATTGCAGTGAAGCTGTAGTTCTTTTTTGTAGCGCCTGGCTCCAGTCGCCACACCATCGCAGCACAAGAAGGGTGCCCTGGCCCTTGAGTGAAGCAGATTGGTACTTCCCTGTTTCCCCCTATCCTCCAGTCAGGATACTGTGTGCTGACTAGCCTCCTGGCAGGTAACAGGGAGGCAGGGGGACGTCATCTGAATCCAACTATTCTCGAGAACCTGACAATTTGTTAGGTCAAGTAATGGATCCAGGGGATGATACGCTTACTTCCCTGCTGCAACCCATTGCAGATTTACTTAAATAATTACATACTTTTTGCGCTGAACATAGTGTTCTGTTAGGTCGAATAAATCAATTACAGGGCAAATAAATCCTTTCCATCCAATCATTGCAAACTTTTACCCCAGTTGGGGCATCAGGGATCAGAGTAAAGGTGCATGCGTCGACAGAATTAACATAACGACACCTGATGAATTCTCTCGAGACCTGAAACAATTGCCTGCGTTTCTTGTGCAGTGTCACCTACATGTGTTATGTTATACAGATTTGTACAGCGCGCACATCACCCTGGAGGGTATCCTGGCACCAGAGGAGGAAGAAGAACTGGACCTGTCTGAAGAGGGCCTTATTGGAAAAGCCAGGTTTTCAGATTTTAGCGGAATTCGAGCATGGAGCTGGCTTGATGTGATGGGGGAGTTGGTTCCAGGCATTGATGTAAGCTTTGTAGAAGCTGTATGCGACGGATGTGGGCAAGAGTAGACTAGCTGTGCGGAGGTGTCCAGGTGGAGTGTGAAACTGGATGCAGTTGTTGAGGTAGGCTGGGCATTGGTTGTGTAAAGCTTCCTAGGTGTGTGTGAGGAGTTTGAATAGAGGGAGCTTGTGGATTGGGGGCCAGTGGAGCTCTGAGATGTTTGGAGATGCAAGTGCAGTGGGGTGGAATGTAAGTCTGGTGCAGTGCTTAATTTGAGCTTGAGGTTTCCAGTGCTCGGTACCGGCACGTAATTGTGAACACCAGCACTTCTAACCATCTGCTACATGGTGACGCTGTGTATCTAATTTAGAGATGAGCACAACAGCAGTTGTTTATTAATTCAACATACATTAAAAATGATTAATACCTGCCACACACACCAGTCTTATAGGCTTGTGGGCCTAAAATACTCTGAATTGTCACACTTGTCGGAGTGTATGGTTAGTAGTTATGTTGATACTGGCTTTGACAGCACTGGCGGGGGCAATGGGTAGTTGAAGCGGTAGTGGCCTCTTGACGAGGGCCCTGGCACTTGTTTACAAGTTAAGCACTGGTTTGGTGGTTGTGTTCTGTACTAATTGTAGTCTTCTAGTGAATTAGGCAGCAATGCCGAAATGGAGGGTGTTGCAATAGTCAAAGCTGCTGGTGACGAGGGCTTGCAGGATGAATCTGTGGGTGTCAAAAGGGAGCCAGCCAAAGATTTTTCTGAGCAGTTTCGAGGGTGTGGAAGACGGTAAAAGTGACTGCATTGACCTGGTTGTACATAGAGACTTGGCTGTGGATCACGATGCTCAGGTTCCTGGACGCATTGGAGGGACGGGGAATCGATCCACGTTTGGAGGGCCAGCAGGCCAAGGCCTAGAGAGATGTCTTTTCAGATGACATCCACTTTGGTTTTGTCACTGTTCAATTTGAGGCAGTTCCTTCTCATTCAGTCGAATACCGAGGACATGCAACTGGCGAAGTTGCCTTGGTTGGTGAGAGTATTTTCTGATAGGGATCGGATGAGCTGTGTATCGTAGGCATAAAAGATGATACTGAATCCGCAGGAGCGCTTGATGCTGCTGTAGAGGGCCTTGTAGATGTAGGGCTGGGCTCAGGCAGGGCCGACTTTAGCACTTGTGGCGCCAGGTGCAACAACCTTTTTTTGGCACCCCCCTACCCCCCCTCACCTCCTCCATGAACTCCCTCACTACCACTCCATCACTTCACCACATTTCTTCGTAGCCCCTCTGACATACATTAAAATTTTCCAATAGTACACGTTCTGTGCAGCAGGCACATTACGATGAGCCAAAACTGCCATTAGACATAAATCTGATCTCTCACCAGTAGGAACATTAATCACCAGAGTTATCTTGACATTTTTATTGTTGCCTTAAAGCTGCTGGACGCACAAGGAAGTTCTTGTGTTTTTAAACAAAATTATTTTTAAACACGGTACCTCGCACCAAAGTCGATGCCAGGTGCGGGTGCACTGCACTGCACCGCCCCTAAAGCACTGCCCCTATAGCTGGCCCTGGCTCAGGGAGGAGCCTTAGGAGACTCAGCAGATCATGTTGGCATCGTCGAATCGGTATGGGGCCAGGCTGACTGATTGGGTGCAACCCGGAGAGGAGGGAGCTGATCCATTGTACCGCCAAGCTCCGAATCCCGGCCTCGTGGAGGCGTTGGATGAGGATGGGGTGGAAGGTAGTCATGATTGACTCTGCTTGTCTCTCCATGCTATCCTTTTTCACTCAGAATACCTTGACATTGGCAGCTTCATAGACTTTGGACTGTTCTTGAATGTTGTCAAACTTCACCGGAGCAGTGGTCGAAGTGGGCGGGATCTGAGGGGCACGGTGTGCCCATACTTTTTAAATTTAAGTAAAACAGTTCCCCTACTTTATAAGGAAAGACAACTGTCCTGGGACGGTTAAAGCCGAGAGTTTATATGTGCAGCTGCAGTGTAAGTCAGAGAGACTCCTGCGCTGTCAAACCTAGGGAGGGGCAAACAGCTAAAGAAGCCTCCTTGCCAGGGTGCCTGCTTGCCTTATAGAAATGTAAATGTATGCAACAGGTCAATCTGCAAATGTAAAGGGTATTGGCTTTAATTGATGGAATCACTTGAAGCTTCCTGTACACACTTTCTTTTTTTTGAGTGGTAGTGCAAGAGAGTTACTAGCTGAGCTGTGCGCTTTTAAAAGGCAGTTATAAAAAATGGCACTACTTACAATCTGGAAATTTCCAAAATCTATATTTTGGAAGCACTTTTTTAATCTAAAAATCTTTTTGTTCATTTTGTAGCAGCCTAATATACTGTGTGTAATGCAAGTTTCAAATAATGACTTACTTATTCACAGTGCTTTCTGTCACAGACTGGGAGCTCGAAGCACTAGAAGTACACAAGTCACTATTCTCCACTGCACCAACCAGGATTCACTTCCCACTGATTAGCTTAACTTGGATTTATTTTTCATTTAAGCTATGTGTTTTTTTATATGTGGTTACCTGAAGGTGAAAGACAGAAAAAAGTTACAGAATATTTTTTTAGCCACGTCTTTGACTATGCCCCTACACTCACTCACCCCACCCCCACTGCACACATCATCACAGTTCCCATACATTATTTAATGCACAGGTGGTGCATCTGGGACTCTTACCTTCAAAACAGGGGTCTCAGAATTTTATAACCTGTCACCACTTCCCAATGGTATCTGTCTGAAGCAGAATGGATGGATGAAGCAGCAGCAGTTTTTTATAACGTGCTTATGGAAATCCTAAAAGATGTTTCTTTAGTAGTAAATCGGCCCACGATTACTTTAGCCATGATCGATTTGGTCTTACAAGTAAACCATAACCTATGTACTAGGCGAAAAGAGCAAGATATTGCAAACCATCTTATGTGACAATGAACCCTTCGACTCCTACCTCTTCAACAGGCACTTCATCTGCACATTCTGATGAGTCGATGCAGATTGCCCCAGCTTGTTCCTGGGGCTGGGTTTACAACGTAATTTTATTTTTATTTTTTGCATTGGCAGTGCCACGTTTATGACCCATAGTCATGTGAATGCAAGTTTTGTGATGTAGTGCAAGCCTGCATGATACAAAGTGTCATTGTGTCACGAAAAGGGTCATTGTATTGTGCTACAACTTAAAAATTGGCCCAAATATTGGAGCTACATTTTGGGATTATTCCTGATACCAAGTCAGCAAGAGGGGAAAAGCCAGGAGATCACAGAGCAAGAAGCGGAAGCTTAAGTTTAGCCACGAGGAGGCTGAGATTTTGATTAGAGGTAACAAAACTAGAAAAAGATCTGCTGGTCACCTCCAAGCTCCCGGTGGCAAAGAAGGCTGCTTACTGGAGAGGAATCCTTGACAAAGGTAATGCAGTAGCTCCACAACACACGACTGAGGAAGAAAAGGTGGAGTGACTACTAGCTTAAGACTGAGAAGCTGGCTCAGAACTCAGGGTTTGCAATTGCAACTGGTAGAGGCCAGACATCCAGCAGGAGTTGACGCCAACAGAGAAGCAGGTGGTAGCAGCCATTTGCCTGGGGGCTGTTGGCAGAATTGATGGCATTTTACACTAAGACCTTTCGGATACCACCACATCTCATGGTAAGTGAACTGACAAATCAAAACCTCTTTGTAATGTACTTATGCCTTTACAATTATTTTGATGAAATGTAAGTTTGTATAAAGTTTATTAAAAAATTATTTCACATAAATATTTCTCAATATTTAGCAATCTTTAAACCTTTGGCTTTTTTATTCTACTACATTTATTTGTTTGTCCCATGATGTTTTTTGTATTTAAAAAAAAAAAATCAAGTTTGTTTGAATGCCATTTTTGTATTTTAATAGTGGGGAAAAGTGTGATCATATTGCATTCTTTAATAAATTGATTTTACATTGGCTTCATTCACCTCTAACATTTAAAAATAAACTTAAAATATATATTTTTTCAAATTAGTTTTTTTCTAATGGATTGATTTTACTCATTTTAATAACCATTATACTCACACTTTGGTCATGGTGTAACATACCAATACTACAAGGGTGACAATTTTGCCACAGTTCAAGAGTTGTATTCTTTTTAATACTTCCACACAGATGTGAGGCTCTAATTTTATCAATAGATGTCAGCCAGCACCACAATACGCAAAGACTTTTCGTTATCTACAATAGATTTCGGAGTGCTAATACAGTCAAAGAGAGAGAGTATGTTTAAAAGGAAAATATGTCATACGTTATAGATTATCATTTTTCATTTTTAATCTATGCTGTGCTCTTTTTTCTATCTTGTCCCGCCAAAATAAATCCAACCATGTGAAATATATGGGATCTTCTCAAAAAATATTTAAGCCCTAAGCCATAAAATGGATTACTGTAATATCTCTTCATAGTCCCACATACACACAGTCAGACTCCTACTACCATACAGGTAGCAGACTTAAACTTTACTAACGCACTCTAATATCATCCACATAGGATGCTCATGGAAGGGCTAGAGTATCATAGAACATCACTTATGTAGATTCGACTTTGTAACCGCAGACTCCCGATGGCTATGTTAAAAATGTAGGACATATATTTTTATTTTTTGTGCTACAAACCATTCATAATGAAATGTTACTAGGATGGGATATAACAACACTATTTACCAGTATCTTTTTGATCAGGCTCTGAAGTAAGGAGGACAGGCTGCAACTTGAAAGTAAGTTAGATTTATTATAGTAATAAAGTCCCCAGCAGTGAAGCGGTGACCATTAAAAAAAAAAGGCCGCCAACTGCCAGATCCAACTTACAACAGTTCAAGAACCTAAACAAGGCTTGGCATGAGACAGCAGCTGGTACAGGAAAGCAGCTCGCGCAGCCTGCGATAAACTTTACTTGTACAAGCTTAACTAAGATTATAAAATTTACTTGTGCAAGCTTAGCTAAGACTACAACAGGCTCTTCAGATAATATTACTTTTCAACAATCTGCATCCGTGATGCTATAAGACTATAAACATAACTTGTGCAAGCTTAGCTAAGGCTTCAACACATCTCCCTTTATAACAAAATGCTAATAAAACAAGCATTTGCAATGCATTAGGGCTCGCATTTACGAGAGTTTGAGCTACCGGCATTGTTAAATGACAATGCATTTTATTTGTGTTGTTTTTAAAGCAGATAAATAAAAGGCATTGTCATGTACAATACCAATAGCTTAAACTCTTGCAAATGCAAGACCTATTGCATTGCAAATGCGTTCGTGCTATAAAACTTAAAAATAAGCATTAGGAGAGAGCATGTCCTGCCTGCAACAGCAGGCAAGACAAAGCTATTTGAGAAAATAGTGCTCGGAGGCTGTAATTAAAGCCTACTGAGTAACAACACACGTAACTGGGTGTCACCATGGTAGGTTACAAAATGAGACATGGCGGTTCTAAGGAGGGACTACTAAGCCTGTTGACCAATGAACAGCCACCGTTTACAGCAGACAATGAGACAATCCAATGAAAAATATGGGCGGAGCTTCATGGCCCTACCTGAATACAGCATGCCTCGCAGAGCGGCGCATGAGCTGCCCAGGCTCGACCTAAAAAGGAACAACATTTAATAGTTTTAAAGTGCAGGAGGAAAAGTAAGGCAATAATACAAAAAAATAAAAACAAAAAAAAAGCATAGTACAACAATACAGCCTTAACCTTAAACTCATTAAATCTTTTGGGTGTTACAATTTCTCTCTTGGGATGGCAGTCCATAATATTTGCTTCCTTAATATATGAGGGATCGCTCCTTTGACCTGACGTCCTGGTGATCTCACCATCCACCTCATTGGAAACTTCCGTCTTGCGACTACCATCCTTAACATCCTACAACTTCCCGTGATCACACAATGAATGAGATAACCCACATGCATCAGAAGATACATTTTCAAAGGGCAAATTTACCTAGGAATCTGTAAAAAAGGAAAACCGTGAACCTAAATCGGCGGCATCAGCATGAAAACATCTCTCACTCTCTTTCACCTCAACATTTGCTTCTCTATTCGGCAAATGCTCATCAACCTTGGCCAGCCTGTTCTTCATCCACCAAGAACCATTATTTAATTTAGCAGATGATTTTCCCACCCTAAGGATTTTGAACGCTTTGGAGGATTTGGACTCGCACTTCCTGACATGAAACAGAAGTTTAACTTTGAAAAAATCTCCCACCACCCTGGTATTATTATGATGTGCATTGATCTTATTGCTCATCCCAGAATCAGCCTTTCTTTTGACGGAAACATTATTTTTGGCCAAACTATACATCTCTTTGAGATTTAAAAAGGTAACTCTCTTAATCCAAAAAAGAATGATGAAGTCCTAGTTATTCGACCCTTGAGCATGGAAAATGGTGAAAATCCTGTGCCTAGATTGGGAGACGAGTGATAAGCCCATATTTATTACTTAACAAACTTCTTAACATCAATCTTATTGGCCAATGCCACCTGTACTGCTTGCACCACAACTATGTTAAACCTTTCTACAAGGCCAATCATGTTAGGAGCATAAAAGGAAAGTTTTCAAATGTAAAATGCAATTTTTCTTGATAAAACTTTGAAACTTCAGAGAAGTAAGTTGTTTACCATTATCTGTGACAATACTAGCTGGCATGCCTTCATTGTAGAAACACTCCATTAAGAACTGAATGGTGGTTTCAGTGGTTGATTGGGATACCCATTTTATCCCTGCCCACCTGGAAAAATAATCAATGAGAATGAAAGCATACACTTTGTCGCTAGTAAAACTTTCATATGGTCCTAAAAAAATATCTAATGCCTATTTATCCCACGGCCTGCTAGGGAAACTATGAGCAACTGAAATTCACTTTATTGGTAATTAATGATTTGTCAGAATTAATGTAGACGAAACACTGCTTCACAAAACAAAAAATATCTGAATCCATATAAGGCCACCAAAATACTTCTTTAACATGCTTCTTTGTAGGACTAATGATAGTGGGACGAATATCCTTGGGTGGAAGAACATGCTCTTCCTTCAATACCCTATCTCCAGAAACAGATATAGAGTCTCTAACTTTCCACAAAATTTGAAGTGTAGGTCTTAAAATCTTCTTGCGAGGCCAACCTTTATTAGTAACTCCATGTTTTTTAAGGTTCTCAGCAGCCTAAAAACTTTCTAAACTTCTTTAGACTACTCACTACCAAACATAGATAACATATCTTTAACTGAAGCAACAAGACCTTCTTAAACTATCTCAGAGAAATATGCAGCAGGCAGATTAGGTAATCTAGATCAACAGTTCGCAACAATGTTGCATGTTCCTTGAATGTGATCAGCACAAAAGTTATACTCATAATTTTTTGAGAGGATTTTTACCAAACGTGCAGAAGCCCTGCCTGTGCCATTGCTATTAAGTAAAGATATTAATGTTTTGTGGTCAGTTTTGATAGTAAATTCGTTACCCCACAGATAAGTTTTAAAATGCTTTATGGCCCATGCACTCTCTGAAGTCTCCCTTTCGATGGTAGAATACTTGGCTATGGAACAGGTAAGGTGTCGGGAAGCAAAGTCAACAGTATTCTTCACACTTTGGTGCTTTTGATTGAGCATAGCCCCAAGCCCTTCAGCACCGGCATCAACATGAAAATAACACCTCACCTTTTGATCAAAAGGAAACTGGGGTAGTGTACTGACTATGAAGCACTTCAGTTTATCAAAAGCATCCTGATGTACTTTTGTCCAATTAAACCCCTCCCTTTTTAAGCAACTTCCTTAAGGGTAAAGCCAAGTCGAAAAACCGGCATACAAACCTGGTATGAAGCGCACACAATCCCCAGTAAGATCGTAATTGGTCTTTATCAGTGGGTGTGGCTAACTTTTCAATTGCTTAAATCAGACTCCGCTTAGATGAAATACCTTTATCCAAGATAATATGGCCAAGATACTCGACCTCCTGGAATAAAAAGCGTATTCTTCTCCATTTGCAATGTCATTCTGCTATCTTATAAAATATGCAACACCTCTGATAAACGTGAGTTGCGCAAGTCAATGGAATATGTGAAAAACAAAATGTCATCTTGAAAAGCCATGAACCCCTACATGCCCTTAAAATGCATGAACATGAGCTTTTGGAAATCGGATGAGGCTGACGCTAATCCGAAGGGCATGCGTACATACCTAAATGCTCCATCCAGAGTAATGAATGTAGCCGGATGTCTACAACCTTCTTCCAGTTCAATCTGGTGATATGCAGATTTGAGGTCGAAAGAGGTAAAAACTTTCCACCCTCCAAATGTGCTAGCAGTTCCTGAATTTTGGGCAGGGGATGACAGTCCATAATAATTTGTTTATTGAGAGACCTCAAATTGGCACATTACCTCAAGGAACTAGATTTTTTTCTAACACAGTGGAGGAAACCACTCAGATGAATCCACTGGTTCAATTACTCCATCAGCCTGAAGCTGTTGTAGCTCCATACTAAAATCTCTCCTGACACTAAGGGAAACATCCCTAAGTTTGTGTTTAATGAAAGATGCACCAGACCTAAGTTTAATCTCATGAGTGAATCCCTTTATCATTCCCAACTCTTTTCTGAAAATTTCTTTGTAATGGGAAATAACACCATCAATACCTTGGTGAATGGTCATGCAATAGAATGGGATATCTGCAGATGGATCGAGAATAATTCCAAAGTTTACTTGGTGCCGCCATCCCAAAACATGTTGGCCATTCTTAACTGCATATATCTTTCCTAGGATAGTGCAAGATAAAAATGACATGGATGCAACAAGGCCACCTAGTATGTTAATAATTCGTTTCCCTTAAACATAGGCTTTTATGTCATTATCTTCTAGATCTGTTTCTCCAATGTTCTTTGAAGAATGCTTCCCACATGAACGAAAAAGGTGAATATGAAACCACCAGCATTAAGGACTTGATGCAATCAATGACAATTTCGCAATTAGGAGTTTTACATGGATCAGAGTCAACAGATGTGAATACAATTTTCTCTTCCTCTTCACCATCTGCAGTCAAAATCATGGTCTTTTCCAGAGTGTCTTGTGGTGTCTTCGATTTATTCTCCATAATGGTGGTAATGTTGCTTTGTGACCTGCTCACGTTTGAAAAGTGCCACGGCTTCCCACACTTGAAGTAATCTTTATATAAAGCTTGGCATGAAGTTTTGTTGAAGTGCATGTTAGAACCACATCTCGTACATTTGGGCTTGTTGTTATAAAATGTACTGGTACTCAGTCTGCTGAATCTATTTTTATTGCCATTGCATGCAAAAGCCATCTCTAAGTGGTTCTTTTTATCTTCATTAAGCACTTTACATGATATTATTGATCTTCTGATTCCTTTAGCTATTTCAACCACTTCAACAAGTGTTGGTTTTATCTGTCTGAGTAGCTGTTTACTGGACTTTTTTATTATAACTGTGCATAATCACTTGATCACTAATATATTGATCAGTTAAAGTGATAAGCTCACATGTTGCGAAGTGCAGCCACGCAACCCTCAATAAGCTTATTGGTTAATTGATGTCTTGAATAGAAGTTAAAGCGTTCCATAACCACATTTGGCTTATCACTAAAATTCAACTTAAGTCGGTCCAGTGCTTCGCAGAATTCATCTTGTTCCTTAACACCATTAGCAGCTCAAAGTTCAGGTAAATGATCAAACATTTCCTGTGCCTCAGCACCTTTAGAGTTCAGGAACACTCCTTTCTTCCTTATAGATGTAAAATCATTGGCATCTCTGGCAATCATAAAATTATTGGATAGTCCTACCCATTTGCTTCATTTCATAGGTTGATCTCCAGGGTTTTGGAGTAAAGGAGGAGGATTACAACACTGTTGCATCATGCACCAAGTTGGGACAAAAACAATACATTTTAAATTCCTGATAAGTAGATTGGCACATGAAAACTAGAAGTAATGTCGGCTGAGCAGGGGCAATAGCGCTTTGTTGAAATATCAAACAAAGTGGCTGCACATGATTGACTTGTTCATTGGATGCGCCAAAGGCTGCAATTGATAGTGCTGTAGCCGGTGTGGTTGTTTGCATGAAGGCCTGGTCGGCGAGGCACACTAGAAGTCTCACAATCATAAATCTAGCGATATAAGGCGCTGTACACTGCACGGCTCCTTTCGGGCTTTGACGAGACTTCGGGCGGCCAAATGAGTCATCGTGACCAGAGTGTGGGCTACCAAATGAGTCATTGGTGAATAAAATATGTTCTTGCACTGGATCTGCTCTGCGGTGGAGACACAGCTGGGGACAAGCTCGTCGCCAATATGAAGTAAGGAGGACAGGCAGCAACTTGAAAGTAAGTTAGATTTATTATAGTAATAAAGTCCCCAGTAGTGAAGCTATAACCATAAGGGAAAGCCACCAACAACCAACTGCCATAGCCAATGTACAACAACAGTTCTAGAACCTAAACAATGCTTGGCATGAGTTAGCAGCTGGTACAGGAAAACAGCTTGTGCAGCCTATGATAAACGTTACTTGTACATCCTTAACTAAGACTATAAACTTTATTTGTGCAAGCTTATCTAAGAATACAACAGGCTCTTCAGATAATATAATTTTTCAACAACCTTACCTTTTTCAATATATGCATATGACCAAGCGTCCATGATGCATTACTATGAGAACTACTAAAACTATTTTATTAAAATTCATAATCTCAGACCGCTTTGTAGTCACAGCAAGGCTTCACCTAACTAGAAATTACATATAAATACATATGTATGCCTCAATAGAACACATGTTTCAAACTAACATTGTGCAAAATTCAAAAATATGTATAATTGTTAAGTTGAACATATTTATTTTTAAATATGTTCATATGGTAATTACTTATTTTTATTTATTTAGTTCCATCCAATTATGATTATTAATGTGTGGCTCAAGCTGAAACCTTTGTCTTTGGAGCCATCTCTACCCTCCATGGTTGTAAATATATTATACTGATGGATGGGTGACTTGGACTTGACTTCACAAATACTACCAAAGGAAGACAATTTTTGACTGTCTCCAAACCTAACACCAACAATTTCCTCTAAAGGCAAAAGGCAGTGTCATCAGAAGATCAGGCATTACATTTTGAAATACCCAACCAGGGGACACAAAAAGGCATTGTAGAAGAGATGCAGAGCAAATGCTGTAGGCTTAATAAAAAATATAATGAGTCAATTAAAGACACTCACATGGGGCTCCAGTGCTGTCAAATACCTGAGTTTACGATCTCCTCGGGAGCCGATGACTAACCCCCAAATCCCCCCAACTGCGTCCGCGACAGTAAATCTATCTGTCACAAACACCAGCCCAGGGGAAGTGGAAAGAGAAAGAGACTGCCTCAGTTGTCTGGTCCTTCTACATACTGATCTTCTTTTATAGACCTGAAAATAAGCACAAACAATTCTCTCCTGTACTCAAACTCCTTTCTAATCAATTCTCTATATTATTATTCTTTTACCTGTTCAACACTGTAATTCTTATAGCAGTTCGTTGCTGTTTATTAATTGAAGTTGCCCCATTTATTAGATGTTTATAGTCTTTGATGATCAATGCATACGATTAGTTTGGTAGATTGCTGCTTGAATGCATATATATATATATATATATATAACAACAATTAATATTAAAGTTGAAAGAGAAAATCGTCTTCTAAGTCTTTTTAAAGAAATATTTTCTTTTGTTGAAGTATATTATATACTGTTCATTTCTGACATATTCTGCTGCATTAACTAACGCCGACTGACTGAAGCGCTACCTATTTCTTTTCCCTGAATAAATACGCTTACTTGAGTTTGAGAAAAATACTTCTCTTCACTGAAGCATTTCCTCGTGTGCTGAATCACAGCTCTCCCACGACGATAAATTCTGTGAAGCTGACAAACATCTGAGGAACTGAAGTCGAAGACACTGCTCTTTCACGATAAGTTTTGTGCCGCTGACTAAACTTTGAGGAACAAGTCTATTTGACCAAAAGTTTCTTCCTCAGACACCGCTCTCCTTTTTCAATGAGTGTTGGCTTGTATGAGCATGCGTAATACCAACCCAAATTAGGTGCTCTCTGAGGGGAAAGCTGAGAAGGCGCGAATGAGACACTTCTTCACACCAGAAAAACTACAGTTGAAGTGCACTGCGCGATACTCGCGCTGGCGCAATTACACTGCTCCTCAGTCTCGCGTCTGAACAACTAGACCGAGAACCTGATATAAATAGAGTGACTGTCATCTCCACATTTTCAACCACTTGGAAACTTCAACTTCTGCAACATAGATCTTAATGAGGATTTCCACCAGGGGCTTAGCTTTTTCCAGTGCGGGTATTTCTTAATGAGAGTATTTCTAGATTTGCAGAAAGTTCGTTTTAAAGACACGCAGGGGCATGAAAGTGGGTTCCTAACAAGTGCATAGATGAATCTCTTACTGACATTGCTGAGCACTTTGAACATTTTAAAGCACAAGACACTACTAACTCTATACAAAACATATTTTTTTTTAAATTTGTTTATTGGTATTTAAATTGTTATAAGTATCACACATTGACCGATTGACAGTAACATATATCAAGCAAGTGCCTTTTCTTTTTCCAAAACAAAAACTACAGATGAGTACACTATCAGCACAAAATCATGTTAAGCATTAACATAATGGGCAGAAGTACATTCCCGAGGTGCCGGTGCGTAATAGATTTGGGCCATATAGTCAGCAAGTGTTGCGTGGTTGTATCAGTTTGTTGTAGTGCAGGGCCATGATCCAGTGGGCTTAAAGCTGAGTTCTCGCTGTCTCGCTGTTTACTTCAGTGTGAATCGCAGGTGAGTGCGATGGATTTTGATTGTCCTTATATGTTGTCAACCATGTCTGAAAGGGTCCCCAAATGTCTTTGGGCCGGGATGCCACAGGCATCAGTTCCCAGAATGTGTTCAGCTGGTCTTGGCAGAATGTAGTGTCCACTATCCAGCTCTTAATGGTAGGAGCAGTTGTTTGCCCCCAGTGTATAGCTACTCTACGCCATAAGTAGCAGCATGGCTAACAGTCGTCGACCTGCAGCCGGGATCTCTTTAACATATCCCAGTATTCCCATGGTAGGTGTAGGTTCTATGTTCCCACCTAGAATTGTGCTAATCGTCTGAAACATTTCAACCCAATATTGGGCTACCATCGGACAGTTCCAGGCAATGTGTAGAAAAGAGGCCTGCTGTGCAACGCACCACCAGCAGCTGGCCTCTGACCGCAACCCAAGGCGATGCAGCTGGATAGGGGTTCTGTATACTCTGTTCAGGAATTTAAAATGAATTGGTCTTAATTTATAGTTGGGTGATAGTGCTTCTAGCTGCCCACAGCAATAGTTCCATTGCGCCTCAGTGATGGGAGTCTCAAGCTCCGAGTTCCAGCCCTCCATCGAGTTACTCTTCACTACAGGAGCTGATTTTTGCATGGAGTTGTATAGTCTAGTGATGAGCTTGCGAGGGGAGTCATTAAGCAACATTTGTTCCAATGGCTCCAAAGTGGGTGGGGGAGCTGGAAATGTATTATGGAGATTACGGCATGTACTCCTCAGGCTATAATAGAATAACAAGTCGGATAGACTCTAGGTTCCCTCCGGGCTGGAGTGTGGAGGTTCAAGGAAAGAGTCTTCTGGGTAGATATCTGCAAATGTGAGTAATCCTAACTTGCTAGCTCTTCCGATATTAGCTTTGTCTTCAAATAAGGGTAACTGTGGATTTTGTGCGAGGGGAATAGAGGGGGCGTGTAGGATTGGGTGTCTCGCTCTAGTGCGCAATCTGTCCCAGGCCCAGTGCAGGGTTTCGGTTGTGTTTGTCTGTGTTAGTACGTCTGGGCTTTTGGTAGACGGCCATCTTTAAGGGTATCGGAGCGTCCCTGTCCGCTTCAACTGCCAAGTGGGGCTGGAATGGCGTGGGATGGATCCAGTGATGCAGAAACTGTGCCTGAGCGCAATACTCATAAAGCGAAATATCTGGAGCGCCCATTCCACCTTGCGAAAGAGGGAGCGTAAGCATTTCCCAGGATACCCTAGCTTGCTTGCCCGCCCACACCAATACAATCATCAGTGAACGCAATCGCTTGAGAAATGTTTGGGTTCGTGGTAGTGGAAGATTGACCAATATAAGAGCTTCGGGAGGACGACCATCTTGGCTATAGCTATTCTTCCAGCTAGAGATATAGGGAGTTTAGCCCAAATGTTTATTTTCTCTTCTAGCCAAGTTACCGTCCGTCCGTAATTCATGTTCCAAAGTTCCTGTATGTCACGGGTCAACCATATTCCCAGGTATTTGACCGGGCCATCAGCCCAAGTTATCGGGTATTCCGCCTCAAATGGACATGTCGAGTCAGTGAGGGCAAACAGTGTAGACTTAGCCCAATTAATGTGTACGCCTGATAGGCCCCCAAATCTGGTCAGTTCGCGGAGTACGTGATTTAAGTTTTCATCAGGTTTTTTAATATATAATGTAATGTCATCCGCATATAACGAAATTATTAAATCTCGCGCTGAGTATTCTAGTGCTCTCGTCTTGTGGGGTTGTCTAATTCGGGCCGCTAGCGGTACCATGGCTATGGCGAAGAGGAGGGGTGATAAGGGGCACCCTTGTCTGGTGCCACGAGTGACGTCAAATGCTGGTGAGAGTAACCCATTCAAACATAGGCGAGCTGTTGACAGAGTAAAGCATTTTGATTTGTTTTATAAACAGGGTACTCGATCCTAGTCTACCCAGCACTGTAAACAGATATTGCCATTCCAGCGAATCGAACGCTTTAGTAGCGTCCAATAACGCTGCCAGAGGTGGTGTCTGGGGTTCGAGGTTGTGCATCACCGAAAAGAAAGTGCGAAGGTTGTGGGCCGTAGATCTGCCAGCTATGAACCCTGATTGGTCTGGTCTGGCAATCAGGGGGAGTAAGGGCTGCAGTCTGTTTGCTAAGAGTTTTGTGTAGATCTTGTTGTCTATGTTAATAAGAGAGAGGGGTCGATATGAATCACATTTGTTAGGTGCTTTTCCGGGCTTAAGTAGAGTCAGTATTACTGCTTCCCTAGTAGAGGAGGAGAGGGTACCGTTTTCCAGCGATTCTTGGTACATATTCATGAAGTGGTGTGCAAGAATAGTGGCATAACATTTGTAAAATGCCGCTGTTAGTCCGTCTAGTCCCGGAGCCTTATCACTGGGAAGACTATTTATAACCTGTGACATCCTCCTCGGTGAATGGTTGATCCAGGTACTCCCTGTGCCCCTTACTTAGCCATAGTAATTCCAGTCAGTCTAGGTACGCAGTGAGGTCTTCCCCTGTACTAGCGGCTCCAGATGTGTATAGTGTGGCATAAAATTCGGTTACGTGGTCGAGTATCTGTTTTGAGCCCCTGATTGTATTATCACTCTCATCTAGAATCTCAGTAATGTATGGTGCGCTGCGTGAATGTTTGAGGGTGTTGGCAAGAGTTTTCCCTGGCCTGTCTGGAGATACATTTCCCCCTAATAACCACTTTAAATGCCTCCCAAAGTGTGGAATAGGAAGACACTGAGCCTTGGTTCAATGTAAAGTATTCTAATATATCCCTACGGATTTCCTCTTTGAATGCCGCATTCAATAGGGCATTCGGGGGCAGTCTCCATATTCGCTCTCGATTTGCCGCCATGGGGTGTCTTATCTTTAAAGGGGAGGGGGCATGATCTGAAAGGGTTCTAGGCATATGTATAATTTCTTCTGTCCAGGTCGCCACATCCCCGGTTACCAGCCAAAAGTCTAGCCTTGACCAGGCGTTGTGTTGCGTTGTTATGCATGTACCCTCCCGTTTATCAATATGCCATTGTCACCAAATATCTATAAGGTGGTTGTGAGTCACAATTGTGTTGAGTGTTCTGCTGGCTTTGGGGTGTAGGTTGCGGGACGCGCCCTCTCTGTCCAACAACTCGTTCATTATAACATTAAAATCGCCACCCCATATGACTGTGTCCCCCCCAGGGTGACCACTTTGGCCCATACGTCATTAAAAAATTCAGCGGAGTCCGTGTTTGGTCCATATTCTGCCACCAGTGTTATAGCATTGCCTCCCAGTGCACCTTTCAACATAACAGATCTCCCCGCCGGGTTGATCTGTGTGTGATGTTACCCACTCAATCCCACCATGAATCAAAATAGCCACCCCTCTCGCATAGTTTGAGTAAATGGCTGAGTATGTCTCTCCCCCTCGCATATGATGCAATCTATTGGAGTCCTCACTTTTTAGATGTGTTTCCTGTAAGAAACAAATATCTATACTCTGTCTAGTGAGATAGGCATGTTTAGTCTGGCTTTCCTATTATCATTCAACCCTCGTTTGTTCCAAGTTAAAAATGTGTAACCTGTCATCTCGTCGGTGAGTCTGTGAGCGTATTACACTGCCTCATGTCATATAATTGTTGTCCCCAATTCCACCTAGTCTGCCCCACGTGTTGGTATATTAGGCCTGAGTGTATGTTTATTGTGGACCCGGTTTGTACCATATAAGAGCTCGGTGTCGCCCATGTTTCCTGCAGTAGTGTGCATGTACTTGTCTGCTTCCGTAAATTCAACAGTTTCCCAACCCCACCCCCCCCTCCCACACCAACCCCCCAATCAGGTCGTGTCTTTAAGCCATCCCTTTCACCCATAAACAAATCCTCCGCGAACAGAGAGAAAAAAACTCGATGGGAGATCTCCATGGGGCCTGGAATCACCGGTGAACTAACCCGCCATGCCAGCGGGTGGCCAAATCAACAAATATTAACAGAGTCTAACTTGGATACGTTCAATCAAACTGCTCATTAGTTGGAGATCTATGTGTATTTAAGTGGTCAAATGACCTATTACATCTCCCACAGCCCCCCCTCCAGCTGAAAAATAACAGGAGACAAACATCTTATCTGGTAGAGTCTGTATAGTGGATCTCAGTCGTAATCACTCAGTGTAGCTTCACTTAATTCTCGTTGCGTACGGGAGGGTGACCCTTTTGACTTGCCAATGTGTTTAGCAAATTTAAGTGCTGACTTGGCGTCTGTGAAATAGTGCGCTGAACCCTCGTGCGTAATCTTTAGCTTTGCAGGGTAGAACATAGAATATGGGACTCCCGCTTGCTGCAGAATCCGTTTGGTCAGCATGAATTCTCGCCGGGACCGTAGGCGTAAAATCCGGGTAGAACGAGATGTTATTTACTTGGTACATGATCGAGCCTTTTTCTTGTTCCAGTCTTAATATTGTGTCTCTATCTCTATAGTTCAATAATTTAGCAAGGATTGCCGAGGGGTAGAGCCCACCGGCGGCTTGGGGGCCAGCGATCTGTGCGCCCTTTCCACAATGAACACTGCAGATAGCTCGGGGCCAAATAATTCTTTAAGTAGCCCTTCCACATATGTTTCCATCTTGTTGATTGCCGTGGTCTCTGGTATGACCGTAATTCGAATGTTACTCCTTCTGGAGCGGGCTTCTAAGTCATCATTTTTCGCTTGAATTACTCTCAGGACTTTTTCCATTTGGAGTAGGTGCTCTCTTGATTCGACTTGATAGTCATGTGCGCCCGATGCCCTGTTTTCAAGTTGGTCGAGGCGCGTTTTGTGCGTATTCACCCGCTTCCGAACTTGCTCAAGTTGGGTGGTAAGCTTATCTAATTTATTGTCAATCGTTTTGAGGCTTGACTGTACATCTAACATTGTTGCGTAGGTCCTCATCTTGTCGTGTGGGTTCTACCCTCTGACTTGCTTCAGCGTCTTGCTCAGGGCCTGTCTCTGTAGTGCGAGTATTCCTCTTATTATCAAATGGTAATTTAGTCTGTTTGGGGTCGTTTTTCCCCATTGTAGCAGATCTGTGCACTGTTCTTTAGCCCAGGGTATATTGACCAGGCACGTCGCTATAAGTTGAGACTCAGCAGGCCTGATCTTGTGCTTCACTTTGTTTAGTGAGTTCTCAAATGTGAATTTTGCTCTTGCAGGATCCTTACTTTACAATTGCTAACGGTCCCTATTGCTCTTCTTTACTGCCTTGTTGCCCTGGTTTGCGTGCCAGGCGTCCCACTGGCTATCTTTCCTCAGTTTGAGGCTTGTACCAAGTATTAAGTCTTGTGACGCTCCTCCGTTCGCCTGAATTTATATATTTACAGTGTCATTACCCTCAGCTCGCTGTTGTAGAGAAAGATCGTTCCGGTAGGGACTTCAAAGCGCTGTATCTAAGGCCCGCAGACTCAGCCTATATGCAAGCCTATTCAGAGCTCATATGTTACAGGTACCTCAACAGCTATCGACAAATGTCCAAATTGCCTCGGGGCGCACTGGCGGGGGCCGCGTTTCTCAGAGCACCGAGCGTTTGCTAATTATGACCTCTGGCGCGCGGTCGTGTTCAGCGCGGCTCACCGATCTAAGATGGCGTGCGTTTTCCCATCCGTGTCCCAGTCTTGACCATTGATTCCCGAAGGCAAGTTGTAGATTTCGCAATGCTGCTCCCGCATAAGGGCCGCCACACCGAGGGGCCGTCATCGCAACCCCCTGTCCACTGCCCTCCGCCATTACCTCTCTGCGCCAGCGATTGTTCCGACCTTGTAGCTCGGGGTTGCAGGGCACTGACCCGGTCCGGTGGGGTGTAGGTTGCCAGTCGTGCGCCGTCGACGGCCGAAGTCACCACCTCAGGGCTCAGAATCGGAACCGCTCAAGCACAGTCCTCTGCTGTTGCCGCACACAGCCGCTCAGCTCACCGTGCGCGCCCCAGCGTGTCTCAGCGCGGGTGAGCGCGATCAGGCCGGCTAGATTTCTGCGCTCCAAACGGGTCTCAGGTTCATCAGCAGCAACCAGACGCATATCAGGAGGTGCAGCTCCTCTTCCGTTACGATTCTCCGTTATTTTTGTCGACCAAGTAGACCACATATGCAGGATAAGTGAGGGATTATTTGTTCGGCGGGCAGAGCCCCCTTATCGAGCAGCCATATTGCTGCTCGGCTCAGCCACGCCCCAACTCTATACAAAACATTAATGAGTCCTTGCAGACTATTGAAAAATCATTCCAGAATTTTCATGATAGATGAGAGAGTAAAACGACTCGTACACGGTATGAATGTACGTGATAAACATTCCAACAGTAATTGTTCCTCAGAAAACCATTTCCAGATATATACCTGTAGCCCTCAACTGTCTCACTGATGTCTTGGAAGGCATGCAGCTTATACAATCAACCTCTATTGTTTCCTCAACACATACACCCAGACCTGTGTGCTCAGCTTAAAAAATATTGTTGTGTATGAAGGATCATCTGAGGAAGAGGAGCAGCCACGCTGCAATGTCAAACAATAATAGCCCCAGTGAGGATGTTAAGTTGATGCCTTTGAGGCTTTAAAAAAATATTTTTGTGTATTTCTTTATTGAATTTTTGAAAAAGATCAACCTCATATGTGCAAAATAGATAATTAATGCACCCACTGTAATTGTGTTTTCATATTAAAAGATGTTACTATAATCAAAATTGTTTGTTGAACAAATAATTTTGTACAAGATAGATTCACAAAACAAATGAGTTACAATTTAATAATATTTTGGGGGTTATTACATCAGTACACCAACACATGTAAACTACTTAAACATTAGAAATACCATAGTTCTAGTTTTCTAATTAAAGCTTTCATGTAATATTTTATTATACAAAGTATACTATGCTCCATATTTTCAGATTACATTTAAACATCAGTGATTCAGTTGAAGAACTATAACTCGCCAATGTTTAGATTTATTGTATACAACATTAAAGAAGGGCTTCTTAAAACATAAGAAGGTTTGAATCATATTTAAAATTGAATAGGGATATGGTGCATTTATTTTGACCTCTTTCTCGATATATGGTGAGTTATAGTTCTTCAACTGTATCACTGACATTGGTATTGGTTGGCATCAAACAACTTGTAGTCCTTCTAAAAGTAAGGAAAGCATAACTTCTTCAGCAGTTTTCGAATGTGGGAAATAAAGTGGTTATTTTTCTTGCATGCAGGTTTTTTCTGCAGTACCTGTAACAATTACTAGCCTAATATCTTTGAAAATGTTCCCATATTCTTCATCATCTGCTTGTTTTATGTTCTTGTAAAGTATCGCTATTTAGTTTTAAGTATTCCAGTTTATTATTGTGCTCCACTGGTAGTAATAGTAGTCGGTGTAATGTTGTTCTTTTAATATTATGTGAAGGTAATCCAGTTGGAGCAGTAAGTACACAAGATAAGGTTAATTTGTTTTTTTTTAAGCTAAGCTGTTATAACTTTTATGTGAAATCTTTTCCCAGTACCAGCTTGGCCTGATATATATTTTAATATAGGCTGATATTCAGAACATATACATAAATCTTGTTAATGTTGTAGTCCATGATCAACACTTGTTTTAATTTCCTCAAATACTGCGTGTTGATAAAAATTTAATTTTAATAACATGTATTCGAAGTTTTCACCATCCTCACACATTTCACCCATAGCAAGTTCTACCTCCCCCATAGCAATTATTCCTTCATTTACAATATTTGGTACTTTAAGTGGGTCTGCAGGACTTGTAGTAGAAAGTTTATTTGTACTTGCAGAATCACATAATATTTCCGATTGGATTTCTTTTCATCTAAAATATCTTGGTCTAACATATTAACATAAATCTTGAACTCCGGTATTGTAATATTGAATTTGTAGTCATAAAAAGCTTCCTCATAAGATGTAAATGTTCCAATCAGTTCTTCCTCTTTTCGCCATGTTTTAAAGATCTGTAGCAGGGTTAAAAAATAAAATTCTTTGTTTGCAGGATTATCATATGTACTTTTGAATTGATTAATTAGTTTAAGTTTGGAATGACGTATTAAGCAACAGTCTGTTCCCTGCACATTAAATGTTCCACTATGAAGATCCTCTACAACATTATTTCTGTAAGTATAAAATTGATCTACTTCATCTAGTGGCAAGTTTTTCAATAAAGGTCTTCTGTCAGGATATTATGTGTCTAGTAAATTAGTTTTCAAAAATGTCCTCGTTTTCAGGATCAACGAGAGCAAGATATTACATTTCTGGCAAACCTTTTAAAACTCCTATTCGTGTGGATGCTAATCCCAAGCTAAGCCTTGTAATGGCATGAGATTTTGCATACCAACTGGAAGAGCTTAAACGGTTACACACCTCATAACTGCGAACTTCTCTGTGGGATAGCATTTGAAGTCTAAATCGATACAGCCTTTTTGTTAGATTGCTCAGCAGAAATTTCTTCCCATACTTCCTTTATAATCAGTTTTCTCAGCTTTAGTAAAATATGAAGTCACACACCGGGCAACAGCAATTAAATTATCAGCAACAAATTGGATATTAATATTAATATTTCACATATGCAGTCACTCATCTGCTGTGATTTGTGTCCTCTTTTTAAATTGTATGGGTTTTCTTGGGACTTTTCTTTAACAGCATGCCTAACAGAAGACATAAGATTATTTACTCTTCCTTTTCTTAAAATTGGCCTTGGGAATCGCACCCAACATTTTGTAGACTGTCTTGATCTGTTGCGAAATTTTCGAAACAGTATTTTCCTCCTTTGTGACTTTAAAATTTAATAACTTGGTCAAACAATTGTTTTAGAAAGGCGGGGCCGGCATCGGCCACGCCGAAGGTATGGCGGTCGTGCCGGCCCCCGATGACCATCCGGGGGCGGGCCTGTCGCGCGCAGTGATGACGCGACAGGTGCGCCTCACCACTAATTGGTCGGGAGTCCGGGCGTGACCCGGAAGTGATTGAAAACACTTCCGGGTCACGCGTTTGAGCTAACGCCAGGCCGGTTAGAACTGGCATTTGGCAATAAAAGGCTGGGGAGCGGCGGAGGTTGCCTCTTTGCTCGCCGCTCCCTCAGCCTGCCAGTAGTCACGCCAGCCTCGCTAGGAGGCTGGATTTTTAATTTCTTTTTCCTTTCTCCCCTATTACAGGTCGTGAAGCCATTTGAGGGTCTACAGCGGCTTTGAGGGCAAGAAGAACTGAAGCGAGGCGCTTCGAGGGCAAGGAACTACCGGTGTGCGCTATCGGCGGTCGAGCTGCGTGATCGACGGGGGAGCTTGGACGGGGGCAGCTCGCGATGGTGCTCGGGGAGCATGGACAGCTTCAAGTCCCGTTGGTGCTCGGAGGCCTCGAGGGTGCTCGGAAGTGGAGAGCACTAAGAAGAGACCAGCTGTCGTGTGGTACAAAGACGAGACCAGCGGTGGGTGTACACGCGCGCGCTGGTGGTGTAAAGCAAGGGAGGAAATATCAGCATAAACCTGTTTTAAGGTCTCAAAATTAACGTGATGAGTCCTGTGACTGGATTTAAAGTTTGGGCTAAAACGAGATGCACACTCGAATATTCATAGGAAAACATGCTTTTACCGTGTCTGTATAACCCGGATATTACCGTTGAAACAAAGTTATTCCCTTGCTGCAAGATTACTGTAAAATGAATCGGAGGAAGTGACCCTCAGTCACCGCTTCTATTCTCGAGTCGTTACACCTCAGGCTCAGATACTGTCATTAAAGCTGCTTTAAAAGTACAGCACGGTAGACATTACTGGAAGCTCTTGTTCTGTGATCGCATTAGGTCCCTATGACAAGGAAGGCGGTTTCAAGCCAGATATAATTAAAAAGGGCTACTGATGCTGCTTGGTCATACTGCTTGCTGAAAGCATAATAGGAAGATAGGAAATTTATTTTGGTGGGAAGAAAATCCGCCTCGATAGGCATTTCTTTTACATCAGCTCATTTGTACAGTGGGCTCATAAGTCTATTTTGAAACCCAGCGCAGACGGATATAACTTACTGTTTGCGTACCGATGCAATCGGTGTAACAGGCTTTGCCCACACACGCACGAGAGTCTGGGATGGGATCCTTTTGGCATACAGGAGACTAAATCTAGCTGCCTGTGCTACCATCTAGTGGTCATGTTGAAAATGATTTTGTAATTACATGCCTTTCAGAGGTAATAATTTTTCTTCTTTGGGAAGACACTTCATGAAAAGATGTGCAAAGTGAATAGCTATCGTCAAAGAATGGTAACTCTCGATTTACAACTTAAGAATTAAAGGAACTTTTGTGGGACTTGGTGGCTTCTTGAGGTTTAAAATCCGAGGGCGCATCAGCCATTTTTTCATAGTGGGGAATGGTGCATGCCGCCAGGTCATTGTAGTCAAAAGAAAAAAGGCCGTTTCAGGGAGCGCAGTATAGATTTAAGAACATTAAGCTGCCTGTGGGTCAGAAGGTATTGCACCCAACGCGTTACATAAATGTCAGGCCTCTGCGGGTTGGCCATTTGCCCCGGGAGATGGGGGCAGCGGCGCACGCCTTCTGTCCCCAGAGGTTTCAGACCTGGGTCGCGCCTCCGGGTTGGGGGTATGTTTCTGAAGTCCATGGATGCGGTGCCTGGCGTTTTCTCCGGTAGGTGGGGCACGAACTGGGTTTTGCCGTGCCAGGTGCTGTCAGAGGATTTGCTTGTGGGGGTCTGTTGTCAGTCTAATTCTTGCCTGGTGCCTGGGTTCTCGCGCCGCCTTCCCCTCCATGGTGCTGGCTGCTGGCCGAGGGGTGCCACGAGTTGTCCCTGACAGGAGGACAGTAATCCTGAAACTCGAGATGCAAAGCAGTTTGCAGAGCTGAGATGTAAGCGGCGGTGCGATTGGTCCGTGATAAGCTACAGCTTGCTGATTTCCAGTTGGCTGTGCTTACTTTCCGGCTCACCCGGGTTTATTTGTTCTGTCATTTATGAAGAACTATGTGACGGCTCCATCCCAGGTTAACACCTCTGTTTATTGGGGCCCGGGGGTCGATGATAGTTGAGCTTCCTGCTGTACGATAAAAATCCTTCCAGGTGGCCTCTCTTGTTAGGGAAATAAATGCCTCATTATGAAAACAAATATTTGCATACATATCATTTATGCTATTTCCATCTTGGCATTCACACGGTGTGCTTGCATATACTAGGAGAGTGATGCACCTAATTAGCGTGACAGACTTTCTTTGAGTCTGCCCGTCCCAAGCGTGCGATACAAAGGCAGCGCTTAGGGTCCCTCCTGGGTTTTTGTTCTACCGGGTGCCTGATACAAAGGCGGCGTTTAGTCTTGCACCAAGCGAGTGATACTAATAGGCGGTGCTTACGGACTTTCTGGCCCCATCAAGTGGGGGATACGAATAGGTGGGTCGCTTTGTGTGCATACTTACTCTAGGCAAGGGATACAAGGGGGCAGAGTTTAGGGTATTTCTGACTGTCTATACTAGCTGACTGTCTGTACTGGAGCGTGTGACCAAAAAGAGGCAGTGCTTAGGGCCCCTCTCTGTGAATGACGGCACTGGGCACCCAATGCAAGCAGGCAGTGCCTTGGGTAATTTTGTATCTGCCGGTATTGGGTGACGCAAAACAAGCAGTGTTTAGGGTCCCTCTCGATGCCTGACTTCATGGGTTGGGCACCGGTTACAAACAGGCAGGGCCTATGGTGTGTTGTGTGCGGCTGCCTGTTCTAAGTGTCTGCCACAAATAGGTTGTGCCTAGGGTCACCCCCCCCCCCCGCCGTTGGTTTGTCCCTCTGCTCTAGACACCTGGTACAAGCAAGCAGTGCCTATACAAACAAACGGCGCTTAGAGCATTGCACACGTGCTAAGGGGCCGACCCGGGCGGTTTTAGCAAGTGGGGGTAGTTGTCACCTGTGTCCGTTTGGGCGAACTCGAGCCGCCAAGTTTGCGGTACAGGACATGTTGGCGGGGTGGTTTGCGTTGGGTCCCACTGGTGCAGTTCCATTCCCGGAGTGATGGTAGGGTATCTCGTACATGCCAATCTATGTCGATGGCACATGCAGGTGTTATGGGGGTGATTTGAGATATCGCCGGGTAGAATAACACCTGTTCGGTTGGCTATATGCGACCAGGTTTCCAGCGCCAGCAGGACTTGGATTTAGGGGCAGCACACAGACAGTGCACAGGATAACCCTCTGTTATCGGGGTTCGGGGGAAAAGTCATAAATTGAGGCATGGAGGTAAAAAGCCAGAGGTTTTTTGTCACGTCAACCCCAAGATGGCGTTTTATGGCCATATTACACGTTAGCAGGGACTACTTGTTTACCCAGCTTGTGCGGGGTTTCCCCTCCCCATGTAAAAAGCACAGGCCGCTAGCATCTAGCTCCTTGTGAGGGACACCGGTCAGGCTCACAGTTACGTCGGTCTTAGCCTTCTGCCCAGCATTGGGCAGAGGCAAGACGCCTTAGACTCAAGGGCATTACTGATCCGTGCCACCCATGCATAGGTCATCCGTTGAATGGTGACAGTGACTGGTGGAACCATGAGTTGCATAGGGGATCTACCAGAAAACCCTAGGTAAATGCTTGGTGTGTGCCAGAGCCGGAAAAGCAAATGCTAGTAGTGGAATCACAGCTGGTGGTGCCACCCTCACAGGTAGGCCGGTAAAGGTATCACAGACTGACCACCACTGGGTTGTTTTTGCAGGTCATTTCTATCGGTTTACCAAATGCTAGCAACGCTAATCGTCTGTTTACGTTGATTTATTTATGGGACGGATTCCGAGTGATAACGGGGAAGAATCGCGTCACAAGGACGGCAATATGCTTGAAAAAATTGGACGGAGGATCCAGAACAGGCGTGGTCTAGGGCCAAAGGTGTCACACGGTACTGGTGCACCCCTGTGCTTGTGCAATCAAGCATTATATGCCTGTGGTTTGTCACGTGGCATCTCTGCACCCTTGTGCCTGGACATTTAAGCAGTAGATGCTCGCGTTGGGTCACACACTAACTACGCGCCTGCGGGTCTGTGCAGTTAAGCATGCTACTCCTGTGTTGTCACACTGGTGCACCCTTGTGCTTGTGCAATCAAGCTTTAGATGCCTGTGGTTTGTCACGCGGTATCTATGCACCCGTGTGACTGGACACTTAAGCAGTAGAGGCACGTGTGGGTCACACACTACCTACGCGCCCTTGGGTCTGTGCAATCAAACATGCTACTCCCGTGGGCGCGTGCACATTTAGTTCGTTTGGTTGTCTGTTGTCAGACATCCGTGTTGTCGCACACAGTACCTATGCATCTTGGGCTGGGGGGTGTGGGTGACAAGGGGGGGGGTACAGTCTCATGATGTAGTCAATAGGTGATGGCATGTGAACTGTATATTTTATCCAACGACTAAAACCACTAATCATATGTTTGATTTTCATTTATGTATGGCTGGATCCATGACTGTGATACATGGGTGGCGCTCCACACCACAATGACCGCAGGTTGTGGACAGGCAATGGGACCGGAAGATCCGGAACGTGAGTGGCAAGCGACGGCATCAAGTGCGATGAGCGATCAATAGAAAAGCTCAAGAGGTGCCAGCATGCATGGGTGAGATGGTGCGGCCCATGCACTATATTGGTTGAATATAGGTGGGTCAACCATTTGTTGTTGCCAGCCGGGGGATTTTAGCAGTGCGCTGCTCTACAGGTGTATGTCTTGCCAGCTTGAACAAACCCAGGGGTAACTGGCGGATGCAACACCTCAACGCCCCTTGTCGTGAAACGGTATTCTGCCATTACGGCGCCTGTGCTCGCAGGTGCCATCGTGGCGGACATTGCACGGTGTAGGGATGCTCCGTAGTAGGTGGAAGAGCTTATACAGAGCCTATCCCAGAACATGGTGGTCAGGTGTAGGTTGGTCACCGATTCCATGATATGCTGATGGGAGATCTTGGGGCCTGTGGAGCACACCCGGGGGTAGCCTACCAATGGTACAGTGGCACCAGCAATGAGTACCACTGTCTGGGGCAACGTGTCTATCGGGCGCATCGTGCTGCTATGAATTGAGGCCATTTAGTGGCTCCAAGACGGTTTGTCAAGTCCTCTGAGTCAGCCAGCCCTAGCTTTATTATCCTGCGGTTGGGGGGGGGGGAATGACTGGGTATGCCTGGGTAGAAGGGGGGCTGGTCGAAACACTAATCACTGAAGTGGGTTGGTCGACACGTCTATATCCGGGGTACACCCTGGCACAGACACTGCAGGGATTCCAATGGGGGAAAGTGAGTTTGTGAGGGCATTGAGCCACTCGGTAAAAGAATTATTAACAAACGGGTGTGGCTAGCTAGGGCTCTACACCTGCAGACTATAGCCCATGGGTGCATCGGGGGAGTCGTGCTTCCTAATAAGACGGCGTCTATTTGTCCAAATCAGGGAAGGAAATCTTCATGGAGAATCTTCTGGCCTAATTAGTTGTGTATAGCGACAGGGCATGACCTTTCAGTGAGCTTTTGGGGGGGGCCTGATAGTCGGTCAACTATGCAGGCCTGTGGCGTTAAGGTCATGATTGGTGAGCAGTAAATTTAAGGTCCTTAGAGGGCGGCGCCATTCTTGAATGGGGTCGCCCAAGGGGGAGGGACAAGTGGTCTCTCATAGAACTCCAGGGGCAGTTACAGCCGGTTGGCTGGATGGGTGCGGGGGAGCGGGAGTTACGCTTTCCAGTAGGCTGCTTGGCCACTCCGCACGTGCACAATGGCGCAAGTAAACGGCGCATAACTGCAAGGGCCCCATTATGGAGATAATCTACAGGGCGTAGGGGGGTGACCTGGGGGGGGGGGGAGAAGTACCCTCACGGGGAACGGGCCCTCTGCGCATGCGCACTCCGGTTGGAGGGCGGGCATAAGGGCGTAGGGGGTGACCTGGGGGGGGGGAAGTACCCTCACGGTGAACGGGCCCCCTGCGCATGGGCACTCCGGTTGGAGGGCGTGCATAATTTGCTAAGTATCGGGCGCCAGTTATCGACCTTGCCGTAGGCTCAAAATAGGGATACGCAGAAAATGAAATATATGAAATGCTATTAGTATGATTACTGATTATGATATGTTTAGATTCGGATAGGAATACCTTTGTATTAGAGATGTTAAGGTTAGCCATCTGACATCTGTACTTATCAATGTAATGGTTTTCTGCGTATTGTGTAAATATTGTATATTAATTTTGTTTTAAATTTTATGTAAATAAATACGGCCGGGGTTTACGACCCCTAATCCAAAATCTTCTCATGTTATTATCTTGATATTGATAAGGGAGGAGGGGGTCTAGGTAGTACCTGGCCATATAGAAAGGCGGGGCCGGCATCGGCCACGCCAAAGGTATGGCGGTCGTGCCGGCCCCGATGACCATCCGGGGCGGGCCGGTCGCACGCAGTGATGACGCGACAGGCGCGCCTCACCACTAATTGGTCGGAGTCCGGGCGTGACCCGGAAGTGATTGAAAACACTTCCGGGTCACGCGTTTGAGCTAACGCCAGGCCGGTTAGAACTGGCCTGGCTGGCATTTGGCAATAAAAGGCTGGGAGCGGCGGCGGTTACCTCTTTGCTCGCCGCTCCCTCAGCCTGCCAGTAGTCACGCCAGCCTCGCTAGGAGGCTGGATTTTTAATTTCCCCACCCACCGTCCCCTAAAAGCAGGGTTGTACAGGGTGTATTGTTAGGAATTTAATTTTCAGGTTGACATTATGTTTATCATGTGTGATGATTTTTCTTTCCCATTGTTTAGGGGTTTTTTTCCTTTTCAGGTTGACATGGTTATGTTTATCATATGTGTGATAATTTTCTTTCCCATTGTTTTAGGAGGTTTTCCATGTACAGGTTATGTTTATTGTCGTATTTTAGTGCTATTCCTTGGTCAGGCGGTAAGGTCATGATTGGTGAGCAGTAAATTAGAGGTCCTTAGAGGGCGGCGCCCTTCTTGAATGGGGTCGCCCAAGGGGGAGGGACAAGTGGTCTCTCATAGAACTCCAGGGCAGTTACAGCCGGTTGGCTGGATGGGTGCGGGGGAGTGGGAGTTGCGCTTTCCAGTAGGCTGCTTGGCCACCCCGCACGTGCACAATGGCGCAAGTAAACGGGCGCATAACTGCAAGGGCCCCATTATGGAGATAATCTACAGGGCGTACGGGGGTGACCTGGGGGGGTACCTCACGGGGAACGGGCCCTCTGCGCATGCGCACTCCGGTTAGAGGGCGGGCATAAGGGCGTAGGGGGTGACCTGGGGGGGGGAGTACCCTCACGGTGAACGGGCCCCCTGCGCATGGGCACTCCGGTTGGAGGGCGTGCATAATTTGCTAAGTATCGGGCGCCAGTTATCGACCTTGCCGTAGGCTCAAAATAGGGATACGCAGAAAATGAAATATGAAATGCTATTAGTATGATTACTGATTATGATATGTTTAGATTCGGATAGGAATACCTTTGTATTAGAGATGTTAAGGTTAGCCATCTGACATCTGTACTTATCAATGTAATGGTTTTCTGCGTATTGTGTAAATATTGTATATTAATTTTGTTTTAAATTTTATGTAAATAAATACGGTCGGGGTTTACGACCCCTCAATCCAAAATCTTCTCATGTTATTATCTTGATATTGATAAGGGAGGAGGGGTCTAGGTAGTACCTGGCCATATAGAAAGGCGGGGCCGGCATCGGCCACGCCAAAGGTATGGCGGTCGTGCCGGCCCCGATGACCATCCGGGGCGGGCCGGTCGCACGCAGTGATGACGCGACAGGCGCGCCTCACCACTAATTGGTCGGAGTCCGAGCGTGACCCGGAAGTGATTGAAAACACTTCCGGGTCACGCGTTTGAGCTAACGCCAGGCCGGTTAGAACTGGCCTGGCTGGCATTTGGCAATAAAAGGCTGGGAGCGGCGGCGGTTACCTCTTTGCTCGCCGCTCCCTCAGCCTGCCAGTAGTCACGCCAGCCTCGCTAGGAGGCTGGATTTTTAATTTCCCCACCCACCGTCCCCTAAAAGCAGGGTTGTACAGGGTGTATTGTTAGGGAATTTAATTTTCAGGTTGACATTATGTTTATCATGTGTGATGATTTTTCTTTCCCATTGTTTAGGGGTTTTTTTCCCTTTTCAGGTTGACATGGTTATGTTTATCATATGTGTGATAATTTTCTTTTCCCATTGTTTTAGGAGGTTTTCCATGTACAGGTTATGTTTATTGTCGTATTTTAGTGCTATTCCTTGGTCAGGCGGTAAGGTCATGATTGGTGAGCAGTAAATTAGAGGTCCTTAGAGGGCGGCGCCCTTCTTGAATGGGGTCGCCCAAGGGGAGGGACAAGTGGTCTCTCATAGAACTCCAGGGGCAGTTACAGCCGGTTGGCTGGATGGGTGCGGGGAGTGGGAGTTGCGCTTTCCAGTAGGCTGCTTGGCCACCCCGCACGTGCACAATGGCGCAAGTAAACGGCGCATAACTGCAAGGGCCCCATTATGGAGATAATCTACAGGGCGTACGGGGGTGACCTGGGGGGGGTACCCTCACGGGGAACGGGCCCTCTGCGCATGCGCACTCCGGTTGGAGGGCGGGCATAAGGGCGTAGGGGGTGACCTGGGGGGGGGGAGCCCTCACGGTGAACGGGCCCCTGCGCATGGGCACTCCGGTTGGAGGGCGTGCATAATTTGCTAAGTATCGGGCGCCAGTTATCGACCTTGCCGTAGGCTCAAAATAGGGATACGCAGAAAATGAAATATGAAATGCTATTAGTATGATTACTGATTATGATATGTTTAGATTCGGATAGGAATACCTTTGTATTAGAGATGTTAAGGTTAGCCATCTGACATCTGTACTTATCAATGTAATGGTTTTCTGCGTATTGTGTAAATATTGTATATTAATTTTGTTTTAAATTTTATGTAAATAAATACGGCCGGGGGTTTACGACCCCCTAATCCAAAATCTTCTCATGTTATTATCTTGATATTGATAAGGGAGGAGGGGGTCTAGGTAGTACCTGGCCATATAGAAAGGCGGGGCCGGCATCGGCCACGCCAAAGGTATGGCGGTCGTGCCGGCCCCGATGACCATCCGGGGGCGGGCCGGTCGCACGCAGTGATGACGCGACAGGCGCGCCTCACCACTAATTGGTCGGAGTCCGGGCGTGACCCGGAAGTGATTGAAAACACTTCCGGGTCACGCGTTTGAGCTAACGCCAGGCCGGTTAGAACTGGCCTGGCTGGCATTTGGCAATAAAAGGCTGGGGAGCGGCGGCGGTTACCTCTTTGCTCGCCGCTCCCTCAGCCTGCCAGTAGTCACGCCAGCCTCGCTAGGAGGCTGGATTTTTAATTTCCCCACCCACCGTCCCCTAAAAGCAGGGTTGTACAGGGTGTATTGTTAGGAATTTAATTTTCAGGTTGACATTATGTTTATCATGTGTGATGATTTTTCTTTCCCATTGTTTAGGGGTTTTTTTCCTTTTCAGGTTGACATGGTTATGTTTATCATATGTGTGATAATTTTCTTTCCCATTGTTTTAGGAGGTTTTCCATGTACAGGTTATGTTTATTGTCGTATTTTAGTGCTATTCCTTGGTCAGGCGGTAAGGTCATGATTGGTGAGCAGTAAATTAGAGGTCCTTAGAGGGCGGCGCCCTTCTTGAATGGGGTCGCCCAAGGGGGAGGGACAAGTGGTCTCTCATAGAACTCCAGGGGCAGTTACAGCCGGTTGGCTGGATGGGTGCGGGGGAGTGGGAGTTGCGCTTTCCAGTAGGCTGCTTGGCCACCCCGCACGTGCACAATGGCGCAAGTAAACGGCGCATAACTGCAAGGGCCCCATTATGGAGATAATCTACAGGGCGTACGGGGGTGACCTGGGGGGGTACCTCACGGGGAACGGGCCCTCTGCGCATGCGCACTCCGGTTAGAGGGCGGGCATAAGGGCGTAGGGGGGTGACCTGGGGGGGGGGGGAGTACCCTCACGGTGAACGGGCCCCCCTGCGCATGCGCACTCCGGTTGGAGGGCGTGCATAATTTGCTAAGTATCGGGCGCCAGTTATTGACCTTGCCGTAGGATCAAAATAGGGATACGCAGAAAATGAAATATGAAATGCTATTAGTATGATTAGTGATTATGATATGTTTAGATTCGGATAGGAATACCTTTGTATTAGAGATATGTTAAGGTTAGCCATCTGACATCTGTACTTATCAATGAATCAATGGAATGTAATGGTTTTCTGCGTATTGTGTAAATATTGTATATTAATTTTGTTTTAAATTTTATGTAAATAAATACGGTCGGGGGTTTACGACCCCCTAATCCAAAATCTTCTCATATCAATATCAAGATAATAACAAGGGAGGAGGGGGTCTAGGTAGTACCTGGCCATATTTACTTTCTTTATTAGGGATGTCTTAAACACATATTGTTCAATAAAGGTAAGAACTGATTAATCAGTCTCATCCAAATTTTGGTGCATTTTTTATCCATATTAGCATATGAGTATGAGGTGCACTTTTTGCTTGGTACTCTTTTCTCCAAGATAAATAACCTCTCCTATTGCTTTTTTTGTTTGTTAGGAACTTCAGAATAGTTTGGAATTTGTGTTTTAAAAATCGGCAAACATTTGCTGGATCTAAAGAACATAGGGCCAGATGTACGACCCTATTTTGCATGCGCAAACGGGTTTGCGACCCGTTTGCGCATGCAAAATGTGAAAGGGCTATGTACAATTCCAAAATAGCGAGTCACAATTTATTTGCGACTCGCTATTTAGGAATTGCGAGTCGCTATTAGGAAGGGGCGTTCCCTTCCTAATAGCGACCCCAACCCCATGTATGAATGTTTTGAGACCACAATTGTGGTCGCAAAACACTCGCAAATTACCACTCTCTTCAAGAGGGTGGTAATGCAGTCGCGATTTGGAAAGGGTCCCCAGGGGATCCCTTCCACTTTGTGGCTGTCTCTAAAAATATTTTTTAAGGGCAGGCAGTGGTCCCAGGGACCACTACCTGCCCTTAAAAAATGAAATAAACGTTTCATTTTTTTTTTTTTAAATGCATTTTGTTTTCTTTTAAGGACAACGGGCTGCATTTTTTTTTTTTTAAACTGCTTTATTTAAAAGCAGTCCCAGACATGGTGGTTTGCTGAGCCCAGCAGGCCACCATCCCAGGGAGGGCCTGTCATTCCCAATGGGCTCGCAAATTGCGAGAGGCTCATTAATATTCATGAGCTTCGCAATTTGCGTCCCCATTGGGAATCGCAAACAGTGTTAAGCACACTGTTGTACATGCCAAATAGTGCCTCGCAAATTGCAAGTCAGAAAAGACTCAATTTGCGAGGGGCTATTTTGCGCTTCGTACATCTGGCCCATAAGTCTTCTGGTGTTTTCGCAGCCACATCTGGCAAATTGTTAGCCTCATGTAGGAAAGTGTACAAATCATCCCATAGGTATTCCACATAGCGCACAGTGAGGAACCAAGTTGGTGGTCCTAAATTTCTCAATATTCATTTGTACCTCGTTGACATGCCATTATATTTATTAAGATATATTCCAGGCTTTTGTCATTCATTTCCACTTTATTTAGGAAAACTTTAGCTGTTATGTTATTAAATCCTGTTTTAGTTCACATCCCATATGCAACAGCATAAGAGGTAACGATAATTCACTTTCATATAGTAAAGTGAAATATAAGGCATGTTTGCCTAAAATGTGGGTCTTCAGAATGTAGTCGGAGTAGAGGGGTGGCCATTATGTGAGGAGACCACTCCATTTTTACGACCTTTGTCTGCTCCATGTTCACCATGCTTGCTGGCTGCATTTTTGTAGTCTGCCGGGTCCCGGTAAGGAGGAAGTGACCGGGCAGCTTGTGGCTTGTGGAGGCTCGGATTTTCTTCCACACTAGAGCTCTTTACCGCCTTCTTGGCCCTGATGGAGGCCAAGGGACAAACAGGCAGTCAGAGAGGCGTTCAAGACATCTGGACCAAACAAGCCCATTGTTTCTTCAAGGATGAGGTGAGGGGGGTACTGTTATTAATATTGTTAGTAGAGAAAGTAATTTTTCTCCACACCCACAACTCCGAGGGAAATTCAAACACATTGGGGGATGGGGGGTTGCAAGGCCGCTTCTCTCCTGCTTGTGGGCCCCCCCCTTTTTTTTTTTTTTTTTTTTTTTTAACTCCACCACCTGGGAGCGTGGACTGTGGTCAGTTCAAATCCAGTTTAATTTAATACAACTTTTTCTTGTTTGCCGCTTATGGGGTTTTTGGAGGAGAGCTGCCGGTTCTGCTTGGCATAGCCTGGCCTTTGGATTGTCACCAATCCGAATCTGGCCACTTTCTCTGGTTTAGACAAGCCCTACTGCGAGAATCTTGGGCCTATTTTCCTTTGAATAACAGTTCTCAAGTCCTGCTGTGTTCAACTGTAAAAACACATTAAGTGTTCAGGTCGATAGCAGTGCAACGCGGGCCATGAGGTCCGGCCACTTGCGTGGGGCAGCACTTCAACAGTATGCAAAGCAATGAAAAAAAAGACTTGGTAAATGCGATTGAGACAATTTGTGGAGGTGCAAAAAATGAAGGAATGTGCAGTTCCTAAAGTGGAGGTGAATGAGGGAGTGATCAGGTCTTTTATGGATTGCCCTCACACACCCCGAAGGATGTCATGCTTCATCATAGGGCGTTTTGCCCCTCGTCGGGCCGGCGCTGCAATGCCCGACGGGCACCCGCGAAGGGCTCTTTGCCAGAGATCTTTTTATGAAGCTGTTGGGCGTGTGGGGGTATGTGGACAAGGTAGTGAGTGAGTGGTGCAGAATAAAATAGGTCCGGTACTGTCCTACGTAATGAATTTTATTCTGAGGGTGTACTAGCCTAACTAAAATTGAGTGAGCCCTGTCTGGGAGTAATGATCCTACAGGGTCTGTCTAGTGAGGGTGGTCAACATGTTTCTTGCCTTACAGCCCCTAGCGGGGTCTAACGGCAATTCGTCAGGACCGGTGTACTTAAAAGTGAGAGAGAGGGGGTACTCTTGACTCTTACACTATCGCAGCGCTGGTGCAGTGCATCATTGTATAACGAGCGGTGCCGCTGGAGTCATGGCGTATAGCCTGGACTTTTGAGGCCCAGATATCAAAGGAATAGTGCCGATGGGGTCAAAATGACAGAGCACTTCGTTGCTCGATCATGCGGGTGGCGTAGCAACTAGCTGTCGTCCTACCCCTGCTCTGAGCCCCGTCACAACAATTTGTGGAGGGTCAGGCATACCAACTGGAGAAAGTACAAATTCACCAACACCAATTGTGGCCTGCCCTCTGGTTGGTCATCACTCAAATGCTAGTGAAGAGAATCTTCTAAAAAATCATAATGAGGCTTTCCAGCCAACCATCACTGATTATTTTAAATTTTTGGGGAAGACCAAGGTAAGCAAAATGGACCCCGGAGTTCAAATAAAAATGGTCAAAGCCACAACACCGACAAAATTAAGCCGTATAAAATCAGTCACAATAACACCTATTTGTAAACATCCCTCTGGAGAAGTCTCAGCAAAAATGTATACAGCAGCTGGCACAAGCCCACAAAAGCCATCCAAAGCAAACAACTCTGCCTCTATTCAGGTGCCGGGCTACCACTCCCTGGTTGTAAAAGCTCAAGTTTGTTCTCCCTGTACCTCAACTATGGCGATTAAGTCTAGAAGTATAAATAGTGGGACCAGGAACTGGATAAAGGCAGCCTCTAATGTTAGCAACGGATGTGTGAAAAGGATTGCAATCGATGATAACGAGGGTGCAACCTGAAATAGAGTGGAATTCGATTCTAGCCTGAATGAAAATAAAATGGCGATTAATATATCATCAGGTACAGAGGCAATCCCAAGTGATGAGATATTTCTGTCCTCCCTCACATTGTCACCAAAAAATCCAGTTTTATCCAACTACAATAGGGACCTGAACTACCAAAATATGAGACGAGCAGCCTTCTCAAGCCCTAATAATCTGAAAAGTGGAATCGAAATAGACCCCTTCAGTCCAATATCCACAACAGGAAGATCAAACCTTGACCTTAAACCGGCCTTGATCCCTGAGGTAATAGACATTGAGTGTGCTCATATGCCATGTAAATCGGAGAATGCAGACTCTCTGAATAATCATCCTATTTCTGCTGATCTATCATTATTAGCTAAATATGACACATTTTTCTGTGGGAACAAGACAAGCAGAAGACCCGACAAAGCCTCACTCAGGAATATGGGACAGTTTGCTTAAAATCATGGACACCATAACCAATGCCCTGAACTACCATTCGGATAAATTGAAGATTTAGGTGGATCTATTGGACCCTCTTGCCCTTTATGTAGCTGGGATAGATTCCAAATTACTCAACTTAACAAATTTAGTGCTAAGGGCTCAATCCGATAGAGATAATCAAATGATCACCTGTACATGTGCTCATATCATAGATAAAATATCCAATTTACTGAGTATAGTGGGTTCTCTTGTAGATGAAGTCAAGCTTATGTCAGCACAGAATAAAACGGAGCTAGTAAATATAATTAATTGCAGCCACGGCCATTGCACCAAAGCATTAAGGGGCAGATTTACAATTAACTAACGCAGCACGGCGCAGCAAGTCATTTTGCTGCGCCATGCTGCGTTAGTTTGGAAAGCACAGGGATGCGACATATTTACAAGAATATGTCGCATTCCTGTGCTCTCCCCTGCGCTGGCGCACAAACTGCAGCCATGCGCCGGCGCAGGCACCCTTGCACCATGGTGCAAGGATGCCTGCGTGTGTGGGAGATTGTTTTTGTGCAGGAAGGTTCCCTTCCTGTACAAAAACAATCACTACAACCATTTTCCTCTTTCAATGCGTGCTAATGCAGCACGCATTGAAAGAGGAAAAACGAGGAGAAATTAAAACATTTCTCCTCGGTGTGCTCGCTACGCCACCTCTAGGGTGGCGTAGCTTCAAACGCATCTCCAGAGTTACGATTTCTGGAGATGTTTCTTGCTCCATGGGTGTTGCGTGGGAACACCCACAGCAACACCCATGGAACGCCCCTTCACCGCAAAGTGCTGCGTGTGAAGGGGCCGTATTTACAAGGAGAGGAAAGTCACGCAGGGTGGCTTTTCCTCTCCTTGTAAATATGGAGCAGCCCCCTGCGCCACCAGTACGTCACAAAAAGTGACGTACTGGTGGCGCAGGGGGCTTGTAAATCTGCCCCTAAATTCCCAAACACACGAACAAGCCACTCATGAAAGACCAAGCAAGGAGAGGGATGGAAATGAGGGTGTTGATAACAATGAATCTCAAAAGCACATTGACTCTCATCAAACAGAAGTACGACTCATTAAAGAGGACAAAGGAAGTAACACCACCACAATAGGGCAAGGAAGCATATTCAACGGCATCCAAGTCTCTCCGGTTGCTTCTAATGAAAACAAAGCTAATCAACAAAATGTAGCACAAAACGGCGAGGCTAATCCAGTAACAAATAATTCAGAATCATTTTCTAACTCAAAAACATTTGGTCTAACTAAAAGAGCAAGGAAGAAACAAAGAAAATAGAATCAATAGCAAAAATAAACCAATCAACTCAAGTACATTTCCTATCCCAAAGGAAAATTATCTGATTTTCGAATTATCTGAAAAAATACCTTGTAAAGCAAAAGAAGGGGCTAAAGGAATGACCTCAAATTGAAGAAGTCCATGCATGCTATCTTCCCTTTAAAGATGCCCTGGTCAAGCCACCAATCCCCCATAGTGGAGAAGTTTCAAATAGTTGTGAGTTCGGACAAGACTCTACACAAAGGCCCCCACCAGCAAATGGATTCATTCAGATATCGGCACCGGGCAAAAACAAAGCCGCAGCATTTTTATAGCCCTAAAGAAAAATAAATCGTCATACATAAATTAATTTATTTCTTCACCGTCCGGTAAAACCTCAGTGCAATCATATGAAGTTACATCTGGAAGAAACTGCGAACCCAGTCAAGTTGCTCCTCTAGAAGACAGCCAGAGTCTCGAGGACACAGGGTACAAGTCCAATCCCAATTTCATCACTCCCCAATCATCGATCTAAGAAGAACTCAACATCAATTGTGGACAGCTGTACCGTCTCTCATGCAAAGCTACTTTTTATTCGACTGTATGTCTCAAGGGGCCCACACGATATTTTAAATCACAGTAATATATTGAACCTATTCGCTTCAATCGCAGAGCTTATTAACTTAACGTCAGATGCCTTAGAATCAGTCCAATTCAAACAGGACCCTAAAAACCCCAAACTTGAAGCAACTTGTACCATATGGCATAGTGAGCAGATGATTAATAGAATCCTTGAATATGCTCCACAATTTGAGAAATGGGGGATTAAAATAAGGAAATGCAAAGATAGTCAATATCCAACCCTGTTGATTCCCAAAGCTGTGGAAAATAGGCACTTCCAAACAAAATCGACGATAAATGGAAATCACGGGGGAAATATTAATGTTCTGAAAGGGGCAAAAGGCCCGTTATTCAATCCGGAGTTCTCTTCATGCCTTAAATTCACAAGTTGCAGTTCGGGCCCACGAAAATGTAAAGAAATACAAAAAACTCCACCCCAAGAGATGACTGGGCATGGCTCCTAAAAATACTCAGTAAAGGGAATCTTGACAAGAATGATTGAAGGTTGAGCAGTTTGGACAAAAAGAAAGAACTTGCGAATATTACCATCTACTCGTGGAATGTACTTGGCCTTACAAGGCTGTTAGAAGACCATGATACAATAAATTTCATTCAGAATTTAAAAATCTTAATGTTCCAGGAAACCTGGAAAATGTACAATGAGCCCATCGTCGGTTATCAAGAGTATGCCAACTTCGCAACTTGCTCATCTGCTTATGGCCGTACACAAGGTGGGCTTTCTATTTATGTGTCATTGGATCTAGGTGTCATCCATCATGTAATTGATTTTCAATTGAATTGGCTATTATGCATCAAAATTGACTTTGAATCACCGATTATTTTTCTGTTTATTTAAGTATAAAGAGAGTAGTAAAGACGACCCAGCTTACAGTCCTATGGGAAATAATCATAACCCTATCCTCTCAATATCCTACAATCAGTCTTATTATTTCGGGAGAATTTAATATGCACCTGTCTACCAAGAACTCCAGGAACTCAAAGAAGGCAGATACAGTTCTATCTAAGATGTTCCGCTCCCAATTACAAAAATGTGAACTTATGCTGCTACAGAAAGATACCCAATATAATATGGCTGGTGCTCCAACTTTTAAAAACTCACGATAACACCCTACCATTGATTATACCATTATTTCAAATGAATTGTCGATCAATCTTATTGGGTTTCAAGTGGTCCCTAGAATGGAAAGTGACCATAACCCCCAATCTATTACATTATCACTTGCAGTGGATTATTTACTAAAATCAAGAACTCTAGATTCAGGGTCTGAATTTGAAAAGGCTGGCATGGCATTCAGCAAGACAAGAGGAGATGTTGGCGTTCATAGATCCAACAATTGAACTAGCACTTAATGAGTGTCGACACGGGAAACCAATAGTAGAAATCTGTCCATGTCTTTGTTCTACATTAGTGGATTGCTTTCTGGCAAAACCAACATCTAGGGGAAACACGATCATGCCAAAAAGAAATATGTGGTACACAGATATAGGCTACATCTCCAAAAGAAGGCACTTAAAAAAGCTTCCTGGGCAATTTGCAATCAACCAAACTGTCGCCAAACTCACTAATTTGTGCTCATTAAAATGTTTAAGAAAATCTTATAAAAATGAGATTTGGAAGGCAAAAAGGGCAGATCACGAAGGAATATGGGCAAAATTGCATCATGCTGGTAAAATTAACAACTTGAGAGCATTCTGGGGTACAATCAATGACCTGGAGTATGGCAACAGGAGAGCTAATAGTGCTGACATCTCCACGTCAGTTTGGGAGTCTTAATTCTACTCTGTATGGGGGTCTCGCCTGTAAATGCTCTAGGCTCCAACACTGACGTATGTTTGCCTGCTTCGCGAGAATCAAGAAAAAGAAAACCCTGTGGTGATCAACTGTTAGCGTTTGTGTCAACGTGTGAAAATATGGTAAAAGTATAGATAAATATGATCAAATCTAACGGGCGGCAGGCCCAAGTGGGATCTCCAACGCCGTGTTTAAAGCCAAGACAGATTTATGGTCAAGAATGTTATCACAATTATTTAAAGACATCATAAAATCTAATTTGGTCCCCGAATCCTGGCAAGGGAGCATAATACAGCCAATCCATAAAAGTGGCCCACCTGACAGGCCAGCTAATTAAAGGGTAATTGCACTAACTGATGTAGAGGCAAAAATGTTTGCAACAGGTCTACTCGGGGACTTAGAAGAATGGGTGATGAAAAGGAAATTAAATCCAATCTTCCAAACCGTATTTCTCAGGGGCAGTCAATGATTACAAACCTGCTATTACTCACTTTGATGGCAGAGAGAGCAAAAAAAAAAAAAGTATCTGAAAGAGACACGTTAGTGACAGATTCCTTACCTTAGAATATCCCCAGGCGTCAGGCTGGATCTGGAAAGTTTTGCGTAGCAGTACCCTTGCGCGTCGGTAGGCGGCGTCGTGCGGCTCCGCGTCCGTCGTCGGCGTCGTGATCGCCGGGATGACGTCGCGGGCAGTACTTAGGCGCCGCCCTGCGCGCTGACGTCAGTTCTTCTTTTTCCGCGCCAGCAAGCGCAGATCCGGGAAGAGCAGTGCCCTGGTCATTTTTTGACCATACTTTTTGGTGATTTTTTCACTGTTTTTCCATCTTTCAAGGTGTTGTAGGGATGCCCGGCTTCAAGCGATGCGGCGCCTGTGCGCGGATGATGTCCGTCACCGACCCGCATTGGGAGTGTCTCTTCTGCCTCGGCCGAGGCCACGACACGGCGTCTTGTACCGACTGCCAGGCCCTCCACCCGAAAGCTTTGCGAGAGCGGTCTCGAAAGCTCCTCGAGGCCCGGCATTCGGCTCCGCGGAAGCCCCGGTCGCGTGAGAGGTCCAGGGGTCGATCGCGGAGTCCACACCGGTCGTCGGCGTCGAAGTCTTCTTCGTCCGGTAAGTCGAAGCACAAAAAGTCCAAAAGCATCATCGCTCTAGGACTTCGCCTCGCCGGTCTCGCGACTCGGCTGAGGCCCCTCCCGGCACCGTCCCCGCGGCCCCGGACATGCCTGTGGAGTCGCCCCGCCATACCCGCCCTTCCCGGGTTCGGGGGCGGATCCGGCCAAAGTACAGGAATTCCTGTCGGCCATGGCCCGCCTCTTCGGGCCTTCAGGCCCCTCCGGTGCGCCTTCGGGCTCCGCGGGCCCTGATGGGGTTGCTCCGGCGTCGCCGACGGCTCCGGCCCCGCCCGTGCCTCCAGCCTCGATCCCGGCTCCGGCCCCGGCCTCGATCCCGGCTCCACAACCCCCATCGACGCCGGTCGACCTAACGACACCTCCGCCGGCGCTGATGTCTCCGGTGCCGTTCTCGACGCCGCCCTGGGCTCCAGGCGGCGTCGTCCCCAGTTCCTTCCGGCTCCGGACATGGACCCGGAGCGACGCCGCTCGACGCCGGCTCCGGCGCCGATGGGACCTTGGGTCCCAAATGTCCCTCCTCCTCCTTATTTTGAACCAGAGGAGGACCAGTTGGACTGGGAGGGGTCTGATGACCCTCTGACACGACACTGTCAGTACGATCAGGACTGGACAGAGAGTCTAGGGGAGGCCAGTGGTCTGGATACTTCCCCTGACACTGGCATGCTGTCTCCTCCCGTGGCTACGGAGGAGGGAGCCAATTTTGGTACGGTGTTGCGTAGGGCAGCTGGGGCCTTACGTCTCCAACTTCCTACCTTGACGGTCAAGCCTAACATCTTGACAGAGGTGCTTCAGCCGGCAGCCTCCTCTGCGGAGACTGTGCTGCCGTTTAACGACGCCCTCACTGACGTTCTTTGGGCGCCTGGTCCAAGCCCAACACAGGGGCTCCTGTGGATCGGAACGTGTCACGACGCCATCGCCCAGCTCCGGGCGACCCCTGTTTCTCTCTGTCCACCCCACTCCTGAGAGCTTGGTTGTCCAAGCCTCCGCTTCCCAAACCGCCTTCCCTACCGCCCTCCGGATAGGGAATCCAAACGCCTGGATCAGTTTGGGAAGAAGGGTTTTTCTTCCTCCAGTGCTGGCTTGCGGTCCGTTAACACCGCTTGTCTTTTGGGCCGATATACCCACTCCCTGTGGGATTCGGTGGCGGATGTTTTGCCCCAGTGTCCTGAGGAGGTCCAGACACTGCTTTCCTGCGCCATTGCGGAAGGAAGGGATGCGGCTAAATTCACCATTCGTTGTGGCCTTGACACCGCCGACTCGCTGGGCAGGTCTATTGCAACGACGGTGGCGCTCAGACGCCACGCCTGGCTGAGAACCACTGGTTTTTCAGGGGATGTCCAGAATACTCTCATGGACATGCCCTTTGATGGAGTCGGTCTTTTGGGTCCAAAGCAGACCATGCGTTGGAGCGCTTTAAGGACTCACGGGCTACTGCCAAGTCCCTGGGCCTTTCTGCTACACGCCCTCCGCTGACTTCTGCTTTTCGCCCCTATCGTGGCCACGGTAGGGGCGCCCTTCACGTCCAGCAGCCCAGCCACCGGCCCGCGCAGCAGGCGTCTTCGCGTGGCCGAGGACGTGGATTCCGCCGTGGCGGATCGGGCAACCAGCGTGCGGGTCAGGCCACCACCTCCAACCCGTCCGCGGCCTCCAAGCCCTCCTAGTCCCTCCTTTCAGGTGCACGGCACGCCAGTAGGGGGCAGGGTCCGCCATCACCTTCCCCACTGGCGCACCATCACCTCGGACAGGTGGGTCTTGGACATTGTCCGAAGGGGCTACTCCCTCCCCTTCGAGACCACCCCCCAGCCATGCCACCTCAATTCCACCGCATGTCAGGGGATCACTTGGTGCTTCTACAGAAGGAAGTCACGGCCCTCTTGACCAAGAGGGCCATCGAGCATGTTCCGACCCCAGAAGTAGGGCGTGGTTGCTACTCCCACTACTTTCTGGTGCCCGAAAGGACAAGGAGGACATGCGTCCTATCTTGGACCTCCGGAACGTCAATCGCTTCCTCCGGAAGGAGAAGTTCAAGATGCTCACCCTAGCTCAGGTCTTGACTGCCCTCGACCCTGGAGACTGGTTGGTAGCGTTGGACTTGCAGGACGCGTATTTCCACATCCCCGTCCTGCCGGCCCACCGGCGTTACCTTCGGTTCACGGTAGGCCCCGAGCATTTTCAGTTCACCGTGCTCCCCTTGGCCTTACCCCAGTGCCCCTCGGGTGTTCACGAAAGTGATGGCGGTGGTCGCAGCTCATCTGCGCCGGGCAGGGGTTTCAGTCTTCCCTACCTCGACGACTGGTTGCTGAAGGCGGGCTCGTCCCAGGCAGTTGTCTCCCACCTCCAGACTACGGCCGAACTCCTGCACTCGCTGGGGTTCTCCATCAATGTGCCGAAGTCGCATCTGATTCCTTCTCCACAGCTCCTTTTCATCGGAGCAGTTCTGGACACGACGCAGTTTCGGGCCTATCCTCCCGAACGGCGAGTCCGGGATATTCAGGCTATGATTCCGATCTTTCAGCCTTTATCCTGGGTTTCGGCACGGATGACCCTGAGGCTGCTGGGCCTCATGGCCTCCTGCATCCTGCTGGTCAATCATGCCAGATGGCATATGCGGGCTCTGCAGTGGGACCTGAAGTTCCAGTGGGCGCAGCACCAGGGCAACCTGTCCGATCACGTCCAGATCTCGGAGGGGACTGCAAGACAGTTGCAGTGGTGGCTCTCGAACCGGCAATGGGTCATGGGCAGATCCCTCTCCTTTCCCCAGCCAGAGCACACAGTTGTGACGGACGCGTCCCTTCTGGGATGGGGCGGTCACATGGGAGAGGCGGAGATCAGAGGCCTCTGGTCTCCGGCGGAGTCCCGGCTCCATATCAACCTTCTGGAGCTCCGGGCGATCTGGCTTGCACTCAAGGCATTCCTTCCCTCTGTCAAAGGGAAGGTAGTGCAGGTGTTCACAGACAACACCACCGCCATGTGGTACTGCAACAAACAAGGCGGGGTGGGGTCTTGGACCCTTTGTCAGGAGGCTCTGCGCCTCTGGACATGGCTGGAACATCAGGGCATGTTCCTGATGGTTCAACACCTGGCAGGTTCCCTGAACGCCAGGGCGGACGAACTGCAGCCGCAGGTGCATGATGGATCACGAATGGCGTCTTCACTCGGAAGTGGCGCAAGGACTCTTTCTACAATGGGGAGAGCCTTGGTTAGATCTATTCGCCACCGAAGAGAACGCGCAATGTCATCAGTTCTGCGCGTTGGAATTTCCAAGGCGGCACTCGCTCGGCGACGCTTTTCGTCACGAGTGGAGTTGCGGTCTGTTGTACGCCTTTCCGCCTATACCACTTCTACCCAGAGTGTTGAAGAAGATTCGGCACGACCGGGCCCAAGTCATTCTTGTGGCTCCGGACTGGGCTCGAAGAGTTTGGTATCCCGAGCTACTCAATATGAGCATAGATCCCCCGATCCGTCTGCCTCTTCGGGAGGATCTTCTGTCGCAGCAGCAGGGGACGGTCCTCCACCCGAACCTGTCCAGTCTACACCTGCTTGCGTGGAGATTGAGCGGCGGCAGTTGATTCCTTTCGACTTGCCTCCCGAAGTTTGTGATGTGATTCTGGCAGCCAGGCGTCCCTCCACTAAGGTGGTATATGCCTGCAGGTGGCACAAATTTGTGGCGTGGTGCACAGCAAAGGCTGTGAATCCCCTTTCTGCCCCTCTTTCTGAGGTCCTTCTGTTCCTTCTCTCTCTGGCCCAACAGGGTTCTGCCCTGGGTACCATCAAGGGTGATCTCTGTGCTATCTCGGCCTTCCTCAGGCTCCCTGATCAGCCCTCCCTTTTCAAGTCCCCTGTTGTTAACAGGTTTCTTAAAGGCATTACACACCTTTTCCCTCCTGTTCCGTTTGTGATGCCTCAGTGGGACTTGAACTTGGTTCTTACCTTTTAATGTGCGCTCCCTTTGAGCCTCTGCATAACTGTCCTCTTCGTCTTTTGACTCTAAAGACAGCCTTTCTGGTGGCCATCACCTCCGCTCGGCGGGTGAGTGAGCTCCAGGCTTTATCTTGCAAACCTCCCTTTCTGTCTGTTCATCCAGACAAGGTTGTTCTTCGGACGCGTCCGTCCTTCTTGCCAAAGGTGGTTACTGCCTTTCACATTGGGCAGACCATCACTTTGCCTACCTTCTTTCCGCCTCCGCATCCTTCCAGAGAGGAAGAGAGGCTCCACCGTCTGGACCCAAAACGTGCGCTCTCCTTCTATATCGACCGCACAAAACACTTCCGGGTGGATGGCCAGCTCTTTGTTGGCTACGTGGGCGCCAAAAAGGTCGGGCGGTGCACAAACGAACCATCTCCCGCTGGGTTACCTTGTGCATCAAGACCTGCTATTCTTTGGCTAAGAAGGAGCCTCCTGTTGGGCTGCGTGCCCATTCCACCAGGGCAACAGCTGCTACCACGGCCTTGGGCCGCGGTGTTCCGCTGCCCGTTATTTGTCAGGCAGCTACGTGGGCCTCGCTGCACACGTTTACAAAACATTACTGCCTTGACAGTCAGGTCCGGAGGGACGGCTTCTTTGGCCGTTCTGTCCTCCAGGACTTCCTTGTCTGATCTTTGTTCGCAGACCCACCACCGGGGTTGGTATTGCTGGGGTATCTATTCTAAGGTAAGGAATCTGTCACTAACGTGTCTCTTTCAGATGCACGAGTTACTAACTTTGTAACGATATATCTGTAAGAGACAGTAGTTAGTGACAGATTCCTACCGCCCACCCATCCTCCCCGTTCTGCGAACTGATTTCTAGGGTTAAGGACATCCCTTTCAGGGCCCTAGTATTTTTCAGACACCTATGTCAGCTTCTTGCATGGCTCTGCGTTCCTGGCGCGGAAAGTCGTGTACAGAACTGACGTCAGCGCGCAGGGGCGGCGCTAAGTACTGCCCGCGACGTCATCCCGGCGATCACGACGCCGACGACGGACGCGGAGCCGCACGACGCCGCCTACCGACGCGCAGAGGGTACTGCTACGCAAAACTTTCCGGATTCAGCCTGACGCCTGGGGATATTCTAAGGTAAGGAATCTGTCACTAACTACTGTCTCTTACAGATATATCGTTACACAAGTTAGTAACTTGTGCTTTATATCTGTTTTGTAGATCTAAAAGCTCCCATTGACTCTGTTCCTTGTAACCTACTTTCGGCAAAGTTATCAGCATGGCGTTTACCAAAACAGCTGCTAGATATGATCATATTGTTATATTCAAATACGTGGGTGCAGGTTAAATTGGGAGATGGAGGTTGCACCACACGCCGCCTGGAAACACAGTGGACTCAAACAGGGCTGCGTACTTGCTCCATGTCTATTTTATCATTTTATGGCTGATTTACCATATCTGCAAAATGTCAACACACTCTCCAAATTTTGCAGGCCTTACTGTAAAATACTTGCAATACGCAGGCGAAACCATATTGTTAAGCAACACACCAATAGGGCTCAAAAGATTGATAGTCATTTAACCAATATGTTTTAGAAAATGGTCTTCAAAAGAATACTAAAAAAAGAAAATTATGACAATAGGATCAACTAAATTGGATAAGAAATTATGGAAAATCAATGGGTTATCGATTGAATCAGTAAAGCAGTATAAATACTTAGGAATTATGTTTGATGATTGAATGAATTTTAAACAACATTTTAATAACCTAAAGGCCAAAGCAACTTTACTCTCTTTTGCTTTTAGATTATTGAGAGATAAGCTATTATGCCTGAGTCAAAAGCATTTACTGAAGGTAATGAAGACAAAACGGATTCCCTCGCTCACTTATGGTTCAATAATTTTTCAGGGTAAAGATAGCAAGCTCCTTGATAACTTACAAACAAGTTTTTAAATCAACATTTAGGGTTCCGAGAAACGCAGGGAATGCTAATGTCAGATTAGAGTTCGGCCTGTTAAACCAAACCTTGGTGAGACAATCTGCATTTATGACTGGTTTATTTTCGCTTTATTTATCGGATCCCGGCTCTCTTGCAGACTTGTGCTGGCAAGAAATAAGAAAGATTATGCTAGCGCTTGCAGATTATATTTAAAGGAGAGTTTATACACTTTTAAGTCCCTGCCATTCAAACATCTGGATAGAAACAAAATTGTTTTAAAGACTTATCAACTAAAATGTTATCATTTTTATTGGATCAGGAGGTGATTGCAAAAAAAAAGAATGCATGGTCGGTTATTAACTCGTATAATAAAATCCAGCCCCAACCCAACTTAACCACTCATTTAAAACTGGTTATGAAGGATAGACTTCTTATGTTAAGGTTTGGCCGCTATCCAACAAAAGATGTGACTCCAAGATGGGTACAAAATTGGCAATCACAAAACGGTAGATTATGTGGTTGTGTCAATGAAACGTTACTGCATATTGTATGTATCTGTCCCAGATTGCGGCAAGCGAGGCAAACACTGTTAAAATAAATCTTTAAGGAAATAGGAGTGAGAACGTGCCCCCAAGCAATTATAGCATGTCTTTTAGGGCATATCACCGTTCTAACAGTACATTTTGTCAAGTTCATCTTTGCAGTCGAGAAAAAACTGACCTAGGATGATGCTTGGTCCACGCTATAGGAAAAGTAGGTGGTTATGTAAGTACCCATGTTGAAGTACCCGTGTAGCTATTCCATTGGTGTACTATGGGTCTCAGTTAAGGGAAATCCTCATTGTTTGTAACCAGTAAAGCTCACTATGATTAGTACTTCCTATTCCATTAATATTATAAGAATGAAGGCACGTAGATACCTTAAACTTTTTTTTAATGATACCTATTCGAAGTTATCAAGGAGCACCCGTATGGATAGTTTCTGAAAAACGTTCTGAAACATAGTTTTCTCTCGTGTAAGATTTTAATAAGACTCAGTTAAACTTTGAGAAGAGCCACGGGTGCACTTTATAGATTAAGTCATTATTCTTTATTATTACCCATGATATGTGTTTGCACTAAATATAGCTCGCTTGAAGGGATAGCGCAGCATCACTTTAATCATTGGGCTGGGCAAGACAGCTAAGTTTGTCGGTATGGGCGGATGATAAGAGGAAAAAGTTCCATGGTACAGATGGCAGATCGTATGATATCCGATTTGGTATTAATTGCAATACGAAATGTCATATATATTTTGGAATGCGCATGTAAACGCATTTATGTGGGTAGCACCATAAGAGCACTGAAGGAACGCATCAAAGAACACATCAGAGCTGTGAAATGCAATGATACTAGATACCGAATGGCAACACATATGTTGGAATGTGGAGCACAGGGTCCACATAAACACTTCACGTTCTTTGGTATGGATCATGTGGAACCTGACCCCAGAGGGGGAAGCAGGGAGCTGACATGACACAAAGAAGCCACTTGGATTATGTGCTTAAGAGTGGTAGAGCATAGCCTGAATACGGATCAGGAACTACAGTACTTTTTGGGCGAGTTGACAAGATTATAAGACCGTGGTATCTGGGATACATATCAGTTACATTCAAATGTATCCTTTATGAAGGGGGGATATATATTAGCATGCAGAGTACAGAGATGCCACAAAACGGGAGATACCGTGTACTAGACATGGGGTCGTTGATTGACGATCTGATCGCGGTCATGGTTACTACATGTGTAAATATGTATTGTTAGTCAATTTAATGGGGGTACACACCATATTAAAAAATGGTTAAAACTAATGATGGGATATTGGATTCACAGAGTATTGATGTCATCAAGAGGTTATTCAAATTATGTAATTCTTGTGTAAATGAATAAATTATGTATTAGTAATTAGTACCTGCTTTGGGACATGGTGGAGAAATTAATGCTATATTAGTGATACATATATATTTAGGAATTTTTAGAATTTCTTTTACTTGGGGGAGTAACACACTTCTTCTGTTCGACACTATATGCCTAGGCATAAAATATACTTATGTGAAGATTGGGGGGACTGACATAAGCCACCTGATAGGGCATAAGAATGATTATCATTTGTTTTACCACTAAGCACACAGCACGACTATGAGACATTGGGCAGCTCACAAGGTTGTATGTAACAGGAATAGGGGAGGACAGATGGTATTTCTCACACTGGATCTGTGACAGCAATATACCAATCTGCTCGAACCTGAATGTGAACACAGGATGTCACACAATATTGAGACAATGCCAGACGGAACTTATCATGATATCGGGACCCTTTTTTTTTTTTAGGGAGGTTTGAGAATGTTCAATTATTAATCGTGATTTTTAACCTGGAATATTAAATTGAAATGGCTGCAGGTCTATTTCACAATGGTGACAGAAGAATTCACTTGGCTTTTCAAGGGGGGTAGCACAGGAGAGGCATTACACGGCACTCGCCGGTTTTAAAACCGAAATAGTGATACTCTTCCAAGATGGCACCCGTGCTTTGATACGATTTGCAAGTGTGTGGAATTAAAGACTGCTGGGAAAAGAGTATTTAACTGACGGTCTTGGCGTCAGTTCCGGCATTCGAAAGCTGTCCTCTGCGGAAGATCAGGGTTGGACTTGATAATATGCCGCGTCCATTCTAAAGGTGAGAGTCGAGATAATCGGGGTATAGTTCGTAACATAGTAACACTAAGACGCATGGCATTAAGACCAGTGTATGGTCTCTACCTTACCGACTTTGTTTTTGCTCAACTTATATTGTTGTAGGTGGCAGATATTGGGGCCATATATACAGTGATTACCAATTACATTGTGATTTTTGGGGAAAATGGAGGATTTTCATTCATGAGGACATAATGGAGAATAGTACAGAAACTAAATTTAGAGGTGAGAGTTGTTGGTTGAGCTTACGCAAATATATTTTGGGCATACCTAATGAATTATAAAAGTATTCTTAACCTGGGATTCAATTATATCACCAGGATGTACAGAATCGGGGTGCAGAGGAGATTTTCCTTCGTCATGCCGGGACGGAAGTAGAAGCGGTGTGGAGGAAGGCTAGCTTCAGTCATATGATTGTGGTGACAGTGTATTGATCTATGTTGGTGATATTATTTGGAATCAACATACTGATATAAGGTTACTTATTCCAATATTTAGATTCCCAGGAACACAGGTAGGCATCTTGAAATAAATGACACGGGTCCAGTAATGTTGGGAGATGGCATGGATACACTTCGTAGGTGCTATATTCACCATTGACACCAATAGAGTTTTGATTTGATTGCACCATGTCCCGCTCACTTTTAAGACACACTGAATTGTATTTGTTGGTCCTTGCATGGCCACATGTAGGGTCTGCACATGATATAAATAATTGCTTTGCATGACAAAGTATAATTCCATTACGGTTATGTGAATGCACTATATATGATGCATTGGTAAGGAAAGTTTGGGTTTCCACAGTGACATACATATATGTGAATTGTGTGGTGTTGATGCACTACACTACAATGGTATTTGTGTTATTTTCCAGCCCTGATGAAGTCGGGGGGGAGGGGTGGGGAAACACCCAAAATGACGAAACACGTGTTGGCTGGCTAGGCTACCAAAAAGAAAGTAAATTAAAGACAAAGAAAAATACAAGAATTGTGTTATAATATTGTGATTTTTACTGAGTGAAGTGTGTGCTCGGGCGTGGGTTTTTCATTACGGAAGGATCCTTGTGATCTCATTCTAGGGGGTGGGGTGATTCCCCCTTCCTTTGGAGCACCACTATTGATATATAGATATTTTACTTACACACGTTAACCAGTGAGCGCCAGTGCAACCGGTATATTATCACCCAGCAGGACGGAGTGTTATTTAAGTTTAGCGGTATAGTTTTTGTAAGAAGGATTTCTTCTGACTAAATTTCCACCTACTCTGTTTTTAAACTGTTTACAGATAATATTTCTAATAGTCTCCCTCCTTGTATGACTATATGAGAAAGAGCAATTCCCCTTTTTGTAGGTATGGGTTTTTTTTTATACATGCTAGCAAGTTTGGCTTAATTATTTGCATGCAGAAGCATATTAGAGCAAACTGGTCTCTTACTTTGCAAACATGCAATAATACTCTTACCATTTTCCTTTTGGATCGTCCACTTTGTCCTTTTGGAAGTTGGGTACTTTTTCTCTTATACATTTGAAATACATTTTAAATTTTTATTTTTTTCAGGTAATATTTTGAAGGCAGCGTGGTAACTTTGGGTGTACCTGTATATAAAGAAAAGAGAAACAAAAGGAACAGTACTATTACTAATAATTACAGTGAAGTATGAATAAAACATTAACTCTAGATGCAACATTGGTTTTATAATAAATACTATGCCACCTTATTGTTATTTACCTTTGATACAAATAAATACTGCTACTCTTTTTGTAACAATGGAACAGTTTGAAACAAATATGTGTACCTCCTAGCTTCACTTGAACTACAGTTGTAGTACAGCAATAAGAGTAATGTTAATACTTTGCAGAACCCTAGTAGTATTTGGGCTATGTTTGTAGCCTACTGGTAAATGTAATGCAATAGCTATTTGTGTGATATCCAAAAGTTATTTATAATAAACCATATCATTGGGTATTTGTGTCATGGGACTTAAATTTGTTTTAATTTGACTTTATTTTTCCAACCACATTCCAAATAATTAGTGTGCTGCATTTGTAATAGTACAGTCTATTGGTTTACATGGTCGTATAGCCTTCAATTGTACTGAAATAGCTGTATTTACTCTGTAGTATGCTACAAGTTTAAAGTCTAGCCTTTTTAGGAATAAATGGGCTTCTGTAGTATTTTGGGGCTATATTACCAGCTGCCCAATATCATTTTTAACCAATTAGCCAGCTTCTTTCATAACTATATTATATTGCCTACAAAGTTATTGGCCAGTGTTGTAGGCTCATACATACAGCTTTCACTTTACTGCATTTACTGACTGTTTATTAAAGTTATTTGTTTGGGTTCAATGAAGATGGTTTGTGTGAAGATAATTTGACACAGTTATACATTTTAGGAAAGAGAAATTGAGCATATTTTAGGTGTGGAAAATGTTGAGATCACATGGGTGGCTAAAAGAGGTTTAAGGTGGAATAACATCCTACCTATGATTTAATCACTTTCTAATTGTGAGCATCCCCATTTTATAATTATTCATCATATATGCAATGATATTGGTCACCTCACTGGTGTAAAAATTTAAATTGAGATGAAAGCAGCTTTCGCATTTTTAATGAGTTTATTTCCTCCCATCCATTGTGTCTATTCTAATATTTGCCAAAGGATAAAATTGACATACTCAGTGCAAAGTGTCAGCATTCCTAAAAGATCACAACATGTCCTCCATATCTCACTTAAACATGTTTTCAAATACTTCCCTTTATCATGCAGATGGTGTCCATTACACTGCAACTGGCAATAGCATCTTCATTAGTAACATCTGCCAACTCCTACTACAACAAATCCAAAATAATCAGTTATAATTAAAGGCTCTTTTAAGAGCCAACCTAAGAGGAGCATCAGTACATATCAATATATATAAGGGTTATTTTTGAACAAATACTGTTATGGTTCTGCTGGACTCTCTAGAGTCCTATGCGGTAGTACCATGGTACACGGTAAATTTGTAAAAACTTTATTGCCTACATATCACGCCTATGATAACCTCAGTCCAATTACAATTACAAGGCTAAACTATTTTTTTAAAGTAATTTTTAAGCTCTATTCCAAAACACACTGAAATTGGTGTCTAAAACAACATGGCTGCCATGAGGTTTTGGAAAAGTACGCATTGGTCAACCGGATAATCCCTTGTTGTCATCACTGTGTACCGAGATTATACCACGGTACTACAGTGGTCACAGAGCCAACAGAAAAACCTTGTAACTTAACATTTACTTACTGTACTTGCTAGCACCACCCAAAGAATCCTCTACAACCTCTGCTATGCAATACTGACAAATTTCAGGAAAATCGTGCTGACTTTTTTCACACTACGTGAAATACAAATGTCTATGATGAAAAACGCATTAGATTTGCAGCCCATTTTGGGAAGCCTCTTTTTTCTTTGCACCCACCGCAAACTTTCAGTACTCCAACAATGAATCAGGGGCAGCAGCTCTGCAAAGTTTTACAGACATTCCTCAAATGGGTGCAAAGTTAGTAGGGGACAAAAATCCCAAAATTCCCTAGCTCTGCTCACCCTAACTACAACAACTGCAGAGGGGCTACCGCCACTCTTTGTGGGTGTTGAGATATATATATATGTATATACATCTCCATCCATCCTACTGGCTACTGCCAGTAGGTAGTTATAGTTAGGAAAAGCATTTTTTTGACGTGCCTATAACTGCCGTTGTTTGACCAATCTTCATGACATTTTCCCCAAAAAAATGTCAAGGTAAATTCTGGTTGTCATGGAAAGTTTGGGGTGATCCGTGCAGTGGGGACCGAGATTTTGGGGCGTGAAGTAAGGGTGCATTTATAATGTTAATTCCCATAGGAACCTTTAGCCACACCTACAGCCCGAACTGCTTAACGGACTTACACCAAATTTGGCATGGAGGTAGATGTTGGTTCAAGGGAGTGCTATTTGCCTATTTGGTGTAAATCTGTTCAGTAGTTTTTTTGAAATTTAAGCCGAAAATGATAGTGATATCTCTGGTCGCGGATATTTCACGACGGTTTTGCAAGTATTCGTGAATGCACGCGCCAACGGGAATGCTCTGATTGGCTGGATGGAACCTGAACAGAAAGTTGCGGCCACCATTTTATTGCTTGGGAACGGTTTCTGGGGCTGAATATTTCTGGAAAAAGCTAACATAAGGGGTCAGAGTAGAAGTACTCTGACCCCATGTTTGAGAAATTGGGGTGTTATTGTTAGTGACGCAAGTTATGTGTCCAAAATTGATTTTTTTAATCGCATGCGATATTCGTGACAACGATGCGACAGCCAGCACAGCCCCACCGTGTACCATCGCGGGGGCGTCGCGAATAACGCGAAGTCATCACGATTATTGATGAAAATATTTTAAAAAAATCAATGAATCATTAATACGCATTGTTATAGAGATATTGAGATTCTGATAAATGTTTTTATAGAGTTATTTATATAGTGAGTTATCTACTGTGATGGTTAGAATCAATTATATAGTTATAATTTTTGAATGTGGTGGTAGCTATTAAATTTCTGCTTTTGCCCTCCGCGTTTGCTACGTAACTGTGGGGATCGCGATGACCAACATCATTACGATCTACGGCCTCACCGTGAAAACGGAAAATAGGTTTTAGAGATGGTTGTTTTAGAAATGCACTAGAAAAACATGAGTTCAAAGTTTACAGTAATAAACCCCTAGTGTGTAAAATACTGTAATATGTGTGCATATATGTGTTTTCACTTTATGGAAACGGCGTGATCTTCGCGGTGAACGGCGAAGTTATGGCGCCTCGAATAGCCGAGAAAATGGAAAATCTGTCTGAAAGATGGTTTTTAAAGAAACTTAGTAGAAAAATCTGAGTTTAAACATCCTTTGAAAGAAGTATGTATATGGTAATTTGTGTAGTGCAATGTTCAGAATGGATTTTTATACATATTTTTGGATGTGTTGGTGGTCACTGAATATCTGCTTTTGTTTTCTGTTTTCGCAACATGTCCGTGGGGGATCGCGATTACTGACGTCATTTTGATCTCTGGCCTCACCGCGAAAACAGAAAATAGGTTTTAGAGATGGTTTTATAGAAACTCTATAGAAAAACATGACTTTAGAGAATCCTGTAAGAAACCCCTAGTGTGTAAAATACTGTAGTATGTGTGGATATGTGTTTTAGACTTTATGGAAAAGGCGCGATCGTCGTGGTTAACGTCATCACCATGTCCCGAATGACCACAAAAACAGAAAATAGGTCAAAAAGATGGTTTATAAAGAAACTTAGTAAGAAAATATGAGTTTAAACATGCTTTGAAAGAAGTATGTATCTAGTAATGTGTAGTGCAATGTTCAGAATGGATTTTTGGATGTGTTGGTGGTCATTACTCGAGGGGATTGCAACGTTGTCGCAAAGATTGTCAAAAACTAAAGAAAACCCTTTAGAAAAAAACTTTACAATATTTTGGGTACTAGGGTGGCTCTGACAAGAGGTTGGTTGTGTGTATATGGCTGCTATACATAAGACCGGATGCAGAGTTTCAGGCTACTTAGAAACACCCTGTTGCCTTCTATAAATTCCATGCATGTCAAAACGCAGATTGTTGTTATATATACAGCCCATGTGATGGTCTCTAAGGAATGCAGAAACAGTTTTATTAACATGTTTCCTGGCTTTGTCAATCTGTGGACAGAATTGATTTGACCATTTCTGTCTGTCATATATTAAGCTATACCAAGACAGTGTGAGGGAAAAGCTACATCAGTTCTGCAAAGGTTTCTTTCATTAGAATTTCCAGCCCTACCCCAATCAATGTGCCTAGGTCATTGCCACCACAGTGCATAATCATGAGGTGAGGAGCTTGGGAATCCGCAATGGATTTACCCAAAGCCAGCAACTGATGAAACTTTAACCCCCTCTGGCCAACCCAAGTAATCTGCACAATTGGCAAACCCAAGTCCCAGTCAATACCTCTCTTTTTTTTGCAGCCTCATTAGCCCAATAGATATAGCTGTGGCCCACAATCCATACTCTAAGCATTTTTAAGTGAAGGAGCAATAGTAGTCAGGAGAAGGCTGGAGCTGAATGAGGTAGTTTTCCAAAGGAAAACCAGTTAAAATGGAGGGGTTTAAAAATATATATATTTCATTGGATGCTGTCAGCATGAAAGTAAAAAATATTAGGTAGAATCTTATTATTGGCTGTTTTTAAAAAAAGAAATGTAATACAGGCATCGATATGCTTTTGAATCTGTGGAGTAAACCACACCTGTTGTTTCTCATTTAGAAGTAGCACATTCCTTCTAGAATGTGCTGTGAACTTGTGACCTACTGGGTTGTTAGCTTCACAGAGCTAAGAGTGTGTTGGGGGAATGGTGTTAAAGAGACAGAATTTTTTGGGGAAAGTTGAGTAGTGATGACACAATTTAAGTAATGTTAAGCTTTATTTCCAACTCAGGACTATGTAATAAACTGTTGTGTAGTATTTAATTTTTTTTAAAATGAAGCTAAATGTAGGTTTGGACTCCGTTTTTTTCATGATTCCTCCGCGATCATCGCGAATACATCACAAACACACATGATATTCCTTGCTTTCCCAGTCATGTGATATTCGCGGTGACCAAAATATTCACGGTTACCGCGCAGAAGCAGAACTTTCAATACTATAATAGTGAACAGCTATACTGAAACTTGGTCACAATACCTCATATATATATATATATATATATATATATGTTTCAAAGTTGTTGAAAAATACGCGGTATCCATGATGATAGACCTCATTGCGACTTCCGCTGTCTTCGCGAAAACAGAAAATAGTGTTTGAAGATGATTTTTCTGGAAACTCACTACAAAAATGAGTTTGGAAAGTACACTAATAAAGCTCTACTGTTAAATATACTGTAGAATATGTCCATATACATGTTTTACACTTTGTACAAAACACGCGCTCTTCGCGACTAAAGACATCACCATGAAGACGTCGCTCGTCGCGAATACAATTCTTTTTTGGAAAGGTGGTATTCTTCTAAATTGATCACAGAGAAAAGTTAAAACAATATCTTATTAAATATTTAGACTTAGACTTTATTTAAAAAATGTCTTTGTGTATTTTTCAGTTTGTGAAATACATTTACTGATCACAGATTCTCCACAGTAAATGCAACAATGTTGTGCTGACTCACCCAAAAAATTAATGTACTTTTAAATGAACACATACAAATCAAAAAATTAGTGGTATATAATATAAATATAATACACAATATCCAATTATGGAAAGAAAATATGAAAATTATAGAGATTCACGTAAAAAATGGATGTTACAATTAAGAAATAGATTTTTTTAAAACCTTAGAAATTCATTGAAAAAAGCAAAGGTTACAGGGACGTTATAGTTAGGAAATATAATTACAAAAAACCTTAAATTTACTGAAAAAAAGATAACAGGGACGTTATAGTTAGGCTGACATTTCACTCATACAAAACCAGAGAAATTCAGCAGTTATAGTTAGCTGAGCTAACTATAACTTGCGCCCCTGCAATGCACCACTTATGACATCATCAGTGACATCACTGATGACATCACTGATTACATCCCTGATATCACCCCCAGAATCTGACACACCCACCCACACCCCAATATAAACGTTCATACACCCACTCCAACTTCTACACTAGCATTCTCAAAACCATTGACACACCCATGCAGGTACTTACACACCCACTCACTGATTCATAGGTCTACACACATCCACTCAGTTACCCATACAGCCACTCATACACCAACTCACTCACTAATACAGCCACTGATATATCCACTCATAGACCCATGCAGCTACTCAGTCACTCAGAGCATTTCACACACCTAGTCACTCACCTATAGAGTCACACAGCCATTTACTCACCTATACAGTTATACACACACACACCCACTCATTTATTCATTTAGATACCAATACATACTCACTCACCTATGCAGTCACTGACACAAGCACACACTCGCCCATATGGCCACTCTTGCAATCACTCAGTCACATATACAGTCACTCATATACTCCAACACTCATCTATACTGCCTTTCACATATGCAGTTACTCACCCATATACCACTGACACATCCATTCACTCAGAGACACAGCCATATACACACTTACTCACTCACCCATAGAGCCCCTTACTCACTCACTAACCAACAGAGCCACTGACTCACCCACACACTCATCCATACAGGCAGTTACACACCCCCTCACACAAAGTGAGACACCTATACACCTACTCAGACAATCAATCACTTACCCATACAGAAACTCGCGTACCCACTTACACACCTATACAACCACTTAGACACCAACTGACACTCACCCATACATTCAGTCAGACACTTAATTATTCACTTATACAGTTACTCACGCACCCACTGAATCATCCAATCAGGCACTCATACACCCACTGATTTACCAATACGCCTTGGTATGTATATTTAACACTCAAACTTTTTAAAAACAGTCAGTGAATGATGTCATCAGTGATGTCATTTGAGATGTCATCAGTGATGTCACTGACGATGTCATGAGTAATGTAATATGTGAGGTCATAAGCAGCGCATTGGCGGGGCGCGAGCTATAGTTAGCTCAGCGAACTATAACTGCTGAATTTCTCTGGTCTTGTACGTGTGAAATGTCAGCCTAACTATAACGTCCCTGTAACCTTTGGTTTTTTCAGTATATATATATATATATATATATATATATATATATATATACCGAAAGTTTCGCCACAAAGATCCCAGAAATCCCAAATCTCTTGGAAACCGGAACAGACGATAACAGACCCAGCTGTAAGTGCAAGTGAGTATTTTTATTTGAAGCTCAGCATGCCTGCCATGACGCGTTTCAGCCTACCAGAGGCCTTGTTCACATAGCGCCTTGTGAGTAGTATGCCAACATTTAAAGTGCAAAGTGCAGAGTAACACACAACGTGATTGGTTGCCTACACCAACAATGGACATAGAAAAAATATTTTACCATATCAGAATAAATGGCCATTCGACACAAGGCACCGCAATAAATAGCTTAAAAATACTTTTTGTTTAAGAACACTTTGTATGTGCAATTAATCAGTATTTAAAAGTACAAGCAGTAAAAAGATTTTTAAAAAACATTTTGTTATAAAAATCTCATTTAAACATAGTGCAAACACTGTTGTGCAAAATATATATATGATTCTGAGAATTGAAATAATATTTTGCATTCCAGAAAAATTGAACCCTTGCCATTCCTCATTTTATAGTCAAAAGCTCAACATGTAATGCCCTCAAAACAAAGCCTTTCTGTTGCCTTTGGCTTTGCTGTGAAGGCACAACCTATTTACATTTCTGCAGTGAAACAAATGGGAATGCTAACCTTTCAGAGTGGAAAATATTATTTCATTTGTCAGAATCATCTCAAGGTAGGCATCTGCATGCATCTTTAATACCGTTCCCATTATGTGAATGTGATTGCTGCAAGCAGGCACTGATATAAGTGTTTTTGTGTATAAATAAATATATTTAAATATATTGTTACGCCTTTTAAAAATATAGGTTCGCAAAATATTTCATGTTAAAGTAAACATTAAAATATATTAATTAGAATATAAAACAATGTATTTTTCTACCTTCTATTTTTAAGTACACTGCCTCCATTTAAACGTGGTATCTTTTGCAACCAAAGCATACACAGCAGGTACCTCAATTATACAATAATGGTTGTGAAATATCTATTTGCAAAATTTAGGATTAATCATTTTCTTAAATTGTTGTCCCTTGAAATAAAACTTCTTTAGACCATAATGAGTGACTCTCATAAAATTGCTTCATGATAAATCTACTTTTCATAGACTATGTTCGACATTTGAGTCGTCCAAAATTATTTAAAATATGGTCCAGTGTACTGCTTATTACTCAGTGGTTGAGCCCTGCACTTTGATATGTCAATAAATTATCAGTGGTATATTGTCCAATATCATGTTGTTTTGAAGGTAAATCTTAGACCACAGGTTGGTTTAATAAGTGTACGTAGAGGAAAATAACTCTACAAAGCTGCCCAAAACATTGTTAAACATTAGGACTGTAACTGTGGGTTTGTTATGACAATCTGTTTGAATGGAACAATGAGTTCTAAAGCATTTAAGTTGTAAAAACATTGTATGAGTTTGTTGCACCTGCACTCATTTTGATTTTTTTCTTATAAACACATTTTATTGGTTTTTGAAAGATGAAGTACATCAACAAAATGAAAAGGAAAGTGCTCTACAGTCAATACCATACCACCCCACCCCCCATTAAATCACAACCCCGCGAGGACAAAGACTTCGGCACATTTGTCAAACCGTAGTACTCTCACCATTTGCCCAAAATGTTATGAAACTTTTTTGGACAGACCCTTGCAATGTAAATTGGCTCTTCTTGTTGGGCACACCAGTCCATGCCAGATCTCCACTCAGCCAGCACTGGGGGATATTGAGATTTTCATTTACGTGCTATGTCTCTCTTGGCAACTATGACTTCTAGACCCGTAAGTTTAACCCCTAGCACCTCCAAACTAATCGATGATGCCCAGCACAAACAAGTCCATCTTTGCCGTCAGATCAACAGTTCTCTCCAGGATCCTAGCCAGTGATCGATCAATCTGCCTCCAGTAATGTATGATTCCAGGCCACTGCCACACCGCATGAAAGAAATCGGCCTCTGTGAAGGAAATGCAGATACATTTTGGTTCAGGGCGCATGCCAAATCTGCTGTAGCATCATATAAGTTGTATGCAAATAATGCAGTTGTATCATCTGCAGCCGCGCTGATCTAGGTAGTACACGAGAGGCCATGCAAACCTCTTGCCATTCGGTGTCCCCTAGACTGCCCACCCACTGCTCCCACTTCGGCTGGAGATTCCCAAGTATCTCAGGAGCATTACAGACCAATAAACAATAGATCTTGGCGATCCCCCTTTGGCCCAGGCTTCCCATCAGCAATTTCATCTCTAAGGGACTGACCCCGGGCACATCAGTAAGGTGTCATTGATGCTGCATGTGTGTGTAGAGTAAGATTCAAAAATAGATTATGCTGTTCCTCAATGTCAGTGTATCAGAGTTAAGGAAACAAGAACCAACTAAACCCCAGGCAGGGTTTAAAGTTGGGAATCCATGTATTGGATCATAATGCCCTCACACACCCTTTCAGGTGTCATGCTTCATCATCTGGGCTGCTCCTCGTCGGGCCGGCGGTGCAATGCCCGACGGGCTCCCTATAGTAGGGGCACTTTTTCAGAGATCTTTTATCCAATAGCCGTATGGTGAAGTGCGGGTGTGGGGCCAGAACTGTGTAGATGTGAAAAGGTGATTAAAATAGGGTTAAGAGTACCTAGAACGACAAGCTTTATTCTGGGGGTCTCCTACCCTAAGTAAAAACAGACAACAAGGCTCCCGTCCAAGCTTAATGTCTCGGATTGTAGTGTCCTCGTTGAAAAAATGTGCAGGTCAACATGTTTCTCGCTCAAGGTGTAATCCACTTGCGATTCTTCAGGACCAGAAAAGTGAGACTATCTACACTAATATTTGTGACATGGAATTACCTCACAACAAGTGTTTTACTATTCGTGTACCTGTTTGGACCTGGATCTACCTATATGGGGAAACAAAATCGTGACATCATTCAGGTTCCTGGCATCATACAGGGTTGGTATTGTACATGACAGCAACAGCTATATACTTTGTTGGTGACCCTAACTCCTTATCTTTATAGGTGAATGGTGGACGCAATCGCGTTTGAGGACTCTTAAAATAGTTAAAGTGATTAGTGGTGAGTGCCCACAGTGAGCTAATGTGAATTATTGCCCTTGTGGCACTTCAGTAAAGCAGCAGAGATACAATACTAAGAAACTCACCCAAATCTGTATATGAACCAGGCTTCAACAGTACCCGGTAGGCCACGTATAAGGCATTGCTCTTATATGTAACTAAAAGGAGAGAAATGTACGACAACTGGTGGTTACAGCATCACTTAATGTTTGTTAGAAAAATGTTCTCATGGTTCATGTGCAACATACATTGTTCAAGTACTCTTTTGAAAATCAACATAGGTTAATTCTGGAGGTTGCGGTGCTTGGTCTAGATCATGCGCATTTATATTGTTTAAAAACAACATTCACAGACTATTCAAGTGCTGTTGGTGCTGGCGGTAGCCCTCGCGACTACCCCGAATTATTCAAATCTTAGCGCTAATCCAACTCCCATCGCAGCGGCACGGTAACTAGTAACCATGCACTAAAGTGCTCGCACACTCCACTAAAGCGAGCACTGTGCCCCCCAGATTGTTGTGTCTTAATGGGGCAACGTTCATCCGTGATAAATGAACTCGTTGCTTCCCCTGAAGAGCGTTGTTCGTGTGAGTGGACAAAACGCTGTGCCTATCAGCCACAACGAGGAGTTGCAGTAAAACAGAAGCAGCTATATGGTGCTCCCCGTAGCAAGATCTAAACAGGATCTAGACGGAACCAGTTATCCCACAGTCAAGGTTGATGTCACTGCGTGCCATCTCTAGATACTCACGGTTCAGTTTGTTGTGCATCGGCTACGACCTATCAATCAATCAGGGGTTTGTTAAAGCGCGACTACTCACCCGTAAGGGTCTCAAGGCGCTAGGGGTGGGGGGTGTAGGTTCCATCCATCATGGAGGGGGTCTGTCGAAGAGCCAGGTTTTGAGGTTTCTTGCGAAGATGGGGAGCGATGTCTGTCTGAGGTGGAGCGGAAGGGCGTTCCATGCTTTGGCTGCGAGGAAGGAGAAGGAGCGGCCTCCCGATCTGGTCTTTCTGGTGCGGGGGACCACGGCGTAGGAGAGCTGGGCTGATCGTAGGGTCCTTTGGGGTGCGTGGAATTTGAGTCGGCTGTTCAGGTATGCTGGTCCGGTGCCGTGGAGGGCCTTGTGTGCGTGGGTGAGCATCTTGAAGGTGATTTTCGCCTCGACAGGGAGCCAGTGGAGGGTGCGCAGGTGCTGGGAGATGTCAGTGTTTTGGTAGGTTGAGGACCAGTCTTGCGGCGGCGTTCTGGATGTTCTGTAGCTTGCGGGTGAGGTTTTTGTTCCGGCGTAGAGTGCGTTGCCGTAGTCGAGTCTGCTGGTGACCAGGGCGTGAGTGACGGTCTTTCGGTGTTCGAGGGGGATCCATTTGAAGGTCTTACGAAGGAGGCGGAGGGTGTGGAAGCAGGAAGACGAGACAGAGTTGAGCTGGCGGTCCATTTTGAGCTCGGAGTGCAGGATGATTCCCAGGTTGCGTGCGTGGTCCGTGGGGGTTGGTGGGTTTCCGAGGGCGGGGGGCCACCAGGTGTCGCTCCAGGCATCGGGGTTTGGGCCCATGATGAGTACTTCTGTTTTGTTGGTGTTTAGTTGTAGGCAGCTGTTTTTCATCCATTTGGCGATGGCTTCCATGCCTTCTCGAAAGTTGCGTCTGGCGGTGTTGGGCTCGTTGGATAGGGAGAGGATGAGCTGGGTGTCGTCTGCGTATGACACGATGTTGAGTCCGTAGGTTCTGGCGATGGGGGCGAGTGGAGCCATGTAGACGTTGAAGAGCGTCGGGCTGAGGGAGGAGCCCTGGGGGACTCCGCAGGTGGTAGGTGTGGGGTCCGAGAGGAAAGGGGGAGTCTGACCCGCTGCGTCCTGCCGGAGAGGAAGGAGCGGATCCAGTCGAGGGCCTTGTCCTGGATTCCTGCGTTGTAGAGTCTGCGTATTAGGGTGCGGTGGGAGACTGTGTCGAACGTCGCTGATAGGTCGAGGAGGATGAGGGCTACTGTTTCTCCTTTGTCCAGTAGGGTGCGGATGTCGTCTGTTGTGGCGAGGAGGGCGGTTTCCGTACTGTGGTTTTTTCTGAAGCCGGATTGGGAGGAGTCGAGGATGTTGTGTTCTTCAATGAATGTGGCGAGTTGGCTGTTGATGGCTTTCTCGATGACTTTCGCTGGGAACGGGAGCAGGGAGATGGGTCTGTAGTTTTTGAGGTCGGTGGGGTCCGCTGAGGGTTTCTTTAGGAGGGGGTTGACCTCGGCGTGTTTCCAGTCGTCTGGGAACGAGGCGGTCGCCAGGGAGCGGTTGATGGTGTGGCGGAGCATGGGTGCGATGGTGTCTGCGGCTCTGATGATGTGGTGGGGGCAGGGGTCCGTGGGGGCCCCTGAGTGGATTGACTTCATTGTCTTCAGTGGTGAGGGCTGTCCAGTCGTCAATCGCTGGTTTCCGGGTGTCTGGGTGGTTGGTGAGGGTTCAGTGTGTTGGTTGTCTTCGTCGAAGTTGTTGTAGATGCTCTTGATTTTGTGGTGGAAAAAGGTGCTGAGTTTGTCGCAGAGGTCTTGTGAGGGAGGGATGTCGGTAGACTCGCTAGTGGGTTGGGCGAACTCCTTGATGATGCTGAAGAGTTCCTTGCTGTTGTGCGCGTGGGTGGAGATTCTGTCTTCAATCGCTTTTTTCCTCGTTTCTCTGATGAGTTGATGGTGGGCATTGGTGGCGGCTCTGAAGTTGTCGTGGGCTTCTGTGGATTTGGTGTTCCTCCAGGCCTTTTCGAGGCGGCGGCATGTGCTTCTGGACTCTCGAAGTTTGGTGGTAAACCATCTGGCTTTCTTGGCGCGGGTATTGTTGTTTTTCTTGAGGGGGGCTATGGTGTTGGTGCTGTCCGAGATCCATCTATGCAGGGTTCGGGCTGCGGTGTTGGGGTCGTCGTTTTCCGCGATGGTTGGGGTGGAGTTGTTGAGTGAGGAGGTGAGCTGGTCGTCTGTGATTTTGGTCCAGTTTCTTCGTGGAAGCAGGTGCTGGTGTCTGTGGATGGTGGGTGTTCTGAAGGTGAAGTGGACGCAACGATGGTCGGTCCATGGGAGTTCGGTGGTGTGGCTGAAGGTGATGGAGTTTCCTGTAGTGAAGAGGGGGTCGAGGGTGTGTCCTGCTGAGTGCGTGGGCTCGGTCACGATCTGGCGCAGTCCAATGTTGTAGAGGTTGTCCAGGAGGGATGTGGTGTTGGGGTCCAGTTGGTTGTCGAGGTGGAAGTTGAGGTCTCCCAGGAGGGTGTAGTTGGTGGATGCAATGGCCTGCGGGGAGATAATGTCCGTGATGGAGTTGGCGAAGGGTCCAGGGGGTCGGTAGATGAGGGTTCCTCGGAGGGTGGCGGTGGGGCTGGCCAGTATCTTGAAGTGAAGGTGTTCCATCAGTTCTGTGGGCTCGTCAGGGAGTGTGCTCAGGCGGAGGCTGGATTTGTGGACGATGGCGATTCCTCCTCCTGGGCGGGTGGGGCGGTCCTTCCTGGAGATCTTGTATCCTTGGGGGATGGCGATGTCCGGTCCCGAGGTGGTGTTGGTCCAGGTTTCGGTGAAGAACGCTACGTCCAGGGTGGTGCTGTCGAGGAGGTCCCAGATTTCTGTGGCGTGTTTGTGGAGGGATCGGACGTTGAGGAGGATGCATTGCAGGGTCTTCGGTTCGGTTGTGTTCTTGTGGGCGGGTTGTGCTGGATCCGTGTTCTTGGCGGTGCTGCAGGTGTGCCGGCAGCGGTGACAGCTGAAGGGTCCGTGGGAGTCGGCTGGTGATGCTAGCTTGCAGTTGTTGTTGCGGCCTGGGTTGAGTGCGTGGAGAGCTGCTGGGTCGTAGCGTTGGCGGGGCGGAGGTCCAGGGTTCCTGGCGCCGGTCGGGTCGCGGACGGGGGCAGACTGGCTTGCCTTTGACGCGGCCGCGCAGTGGCCGCCATTAAGTAGGGGTCGGGGAGGGCTGGACAGCTGGGAGGCGGGAGCGGGGAGGGAAGCTGTATTGGGCCGGTCGCGTTGGGGGGGAGGGGCCGCGGGGTCAGCGGCGGGGAAAGGTAAAAGGAGGAAATAAGGGATAAAGAAAAAAGGGAAAATATGCAGAAATAAGGCACGAAAGAGCAGAGATGCAGAAAAGTGCAGAAAGGTGAAAGATAAAGGGTAGAAAAACGAGTGAAAGCAGAGTTAGAGGAAGGAGACAGAGGTCCACTGGACCACCAGGGATGAGGCGCAGGGAAACCTGCGGGTGGAGGAGGGCCTCGATCACCAACACTCGAGAGTGCAGGGGCAGGGGCAGGCCTCACTTAATGGTGGAGCTGCGAGGGTGGGAGAGCAATTTCACTGACAATGAGTCAGTGGTCTTGCTCGCCTGTCCCGCAGTGGCCGCCATTAAGTAGGGGTCGGGGAGGGCTGGACAGCTGGGAGGCGGGGAGGCGAGCTGGGTTGGGCCGGTCGCGCTGGGGGGGAGGGGCCGCAGGGGCAGCAGCGGCGGGGAAAGGTAAAAGGAGGAAATAAGGGATAAAGAAAAAAGGGAAAATAGGCAGAAATAAGGCACAAAAGAGCAGAGATGCAGAAAGGTGAAAGATAAAAGAGGGTAGAAAAACGAGTGAAAACTAGTGAAAGGGCAGAGCGAGAGGAAGGGAAAATGAGCAGAAATAAGGCACAAAAGAGCAGAGATGCAGAAAAGTGCAGAAAGGTGAAAGATAAAAAAGGGTAGAAAAACGAGTGAAAGAGCAGAGTTAGAGGAAGGAGACAGAGGTCCACTGGACCACCAGGGATGAGGCGCAGGGAAACCTGCGGGTGGAGGAGGGCCTCGATCACCAACACTCGAGAGTGCAGGGGCAGGCCTCACTTAATGGTGGAGCTGCGAGGGTGGGAGAGCAATTTCACTGACAGTCAGTGGTCTTGCTCCTACCCCCGCACCACTCCTACCGGGTCCGGGTGGTGCGGGGGTCAAAGGGCTCACTTTTTTTTATATGGCTGAGTGTCACATGCCGGGGGTGGGACTACACGGCATGTACGTTGCTTAACCAATCAGTGTGGGGCCGTGAATTTGGCTGCCATCTTTGAGTGGTGTATCGGCGTAATGGATACGAGGCGTCTCTGGTGGTGGAAACAATTAACGAGACTGTGATTTCGGCGGCGATGTGTACCTAGGCCAAAATAAACAAGGAGGGTCATTTGTTTGAATACTATGCGTGTTATCAGAAGTTAACTAATTGACCCTTATCAAAAAACTTTTTTTTATCAAAAATCTAGTTTCATATTGGTCACTCGCAAACTCCTCAGGCTGTCATATGGAAATGGTGCGATGGGGTGGCTGAATACGAACCAAAAATGGTCACGGATGTGATCTAATCATAAGCAGTGTGTTGATACTCATGTGTAGTGGGTGACCTTCGGTATCTATGAGCTGCTTGGTATAGCTCTAAAAGATCAGATACAGGTCATAGGTACTGCTTCGTTATTTATAGGAGTCTGCTGGGGTGCAAAAAATCATGTCCCGCTCTACTGTCATTTGTTTAGTCAGGTTCTAAGTGAGCTCCATGGTATGTCTTCGTTGAGCCCCTTGTCGCTTGTAGATAAGCGATGAACCCACCTTTGCTCTTTTGCGAATAGGCCTCTCTTGGTTATCTTAGGGAATGCTTCTAGAATATCCCATTTCAAAGAGTCTGGTGTGTGGTTATTCTCAAGGTAGTGAGAGCACATTTTCGTGTTCTTATGACATCGAAAATTGCTGCGGTGTTCTGATATACGTAATTTTATTGGGCAACTCGTCATCCCTATGTAATATAAATTACAGGGGCATGTAATCAAATATATGCAGTTGGATGTATTGCAATTCGTGTGTGACCTCATCTCCCATGTGAACGTGTTATTGAGTGTGATGGTCTTCTGTACAGAGGTGAATGCGCAAGCTGTGCAAGCTCCGCATGGGTAGTGGCCTTTTACCGATGGTAAATGCCACAATGTTCCCTGTTGATTAGCTGCTTTCACCTTAGGTCTAGTATGGATCAGCATGTCTTTGATGTTCCTAGAACGTTTAAATGCGAAGCGTGGAGGATCCAGGCTCATGGAGCCTGTATTTAGTATGTTCCAGTGTTTTTTTATGGCTTTAGTTATGTGGTTGGAAACAGGTGTGAAAGTGGTCACACAGGTTAGGGTCTCGGTCTGGGTCTGCTCTTTATGTTCCAAAAGACCCTCCCGGTTATTGTTTCTTGCTCTCTTGTTGGAAAGTGCTATGCTCCGTGGTGGGTAGTCTCTTGCGGCTAAGTTTTTGGCAAGGATGGCTGACTCAGATTTGTATTCTTCCACTGTGCTGCAGTTTCTCCTCACCCTCAGGAACTGCCTGAAGGGCAAGTTCTCTTTAAGTGCTTTGGGGGGGTGGCTGCTGTAAAGCAACAGGCTGTTCCGATCAGTGCTCTTCCTGTGCATGGTAGTCATCAGACGTCCTCCCTCTATTTTTATTGTCCGGTCCAGGAAGGCTATCAGGTTGGGAGATACAGTGATGGTAAACTTCAAGTATGGGTTTAGGTTATTGAGCCACTTAAAAGTTTTGGTAGGATTCGGGGTTCCCTGTCCAGAAAACCAGGATATCGTCAATGAATCGCTTCCACAACCGTATATTAGTACGGTATGGGTTTGAATCAAGCAGGACATGTTGTGACTCAAAGGCGGCCATATAGAGGCAGGCCACACTGGGAGCAAAGGTACTTCCCATGGAAGTACCTTGTGTTTGATATAACTGCCCCTTAAACTCAAAAAAGTTTTCTGTCCGCGCCAGTGTGGCACATTCCATGATGAAGCTGGGTGGAGTTAATGATCCCCAGGTAACTGAATTGAGCTCTTCCTCTATCACATCTAGGGTGGCTCTCTGAGGGATGTTAGTATACAGAGCTTCCACGTCTAGAGTGATGAGAGTCAATCTCATTTGTTGGTTGAAACTGGTCAAGTAGACGCAGTATGTCGGTAGTGTCTTGTATATACGATGGTCCATGTTTCACCAATGGTTGGAGGAAATGGTCACAGAATTGTGACAAGGGTTCTAAAACCGAGTCGATACCGGATACAATTGGGCGGCCAGGCACTGGAGTGACCCCCTTGTGGATCTTCGGTAATATGTAGGGGGTCTTGGGTTCTTTTTTGATCAAGAAGGAAGCCTCCTTCTTACTTATCCATCCTTCGTTCTCTGCACTGTCAACCAGCCCTGTGATGGTTTTTGTCAAACGCTCTAGGGGGCTCCCAGAAATAGGGGTGTAGTACTGTCTATTACTCAGTTGCCTCAAGCATTCGGTATCACAGTCCGATGTAGCCATTATGACCGTTGCTCCACCCTTATCTGCTTGTTTCACTGTGATGGTGGGGTCGTTGGCTAGGGACTCAATGGCCGCCATCTCTCTTTTAGAGATGTTGCTGTAGTGCCTAGGGTCAGAGGCTGCTTTAACCTCCTTTAGGACCACCTGTTCATAAGTTATTACTTCATTCGGTATCATCCCGTTGTTCGGGGTGAATGTCGAGGGGCTATGTAACCCCGAGTCGTCTTCTGGTTGAACAGGTTTGCCATAAAAGAATGCTTTCAGGCGTACCTTGCGGAAAAACTGGTGCAATTCGCATAGTTGTTTGAAGTGGTCCACCTTGGGTGTGGGTACAAATCCCAACCCCTTCTGAAGTACTTCTTCTTCCAGTTTGGTCAGTTGTCTGGGTGACAGGTTAACCACTAAGTTTTCTTTTTGGTGTGGCTCCTGGTTACCATCACTCGTTGCTGTTGCTCCTCCCACTGTACCCTCTTTTCCTGTCGATTTCCTCTTCTTCGCCCACGCCCTCTGCCCCAACCTCTGCCTAAAAAAGTCTGGCTCATGCCTGGGGGTCCAAATTGAGGTGGGCCTTGGGGAAACATGGGGTAGTGCCAGAATGCTGGTCCCTGCTAGTGTGGTGGCTGATAGGTATTATATCCATGCCTACCGCCCCTCCTGGGCTGGTTGGTTTTCCAATTTTCCACACTGGAGTCGCTATTACTGGAGGACCCCCTTCTGGTGGAATTAGAGCTGGTATCTGAGGTTGCCCGTTCCTGGTGGTATAAAATCCGCTTTGAGGTATGGGTATACCTTTTCTTTGTCAAAGCGTTGGATGTCTTTTTGGAGTTTCACAACTTTTTGTTTCATAAGGTACTCCTTATGTTCTGCAATTTCATTGTTCAACTCTGTTAGTTTGGTTTTGAAACTTGGGCCTGGTACCGCACTCTTCAGGGTGCTCTCTGCTGTTTGGATCCGAGCCAGTAATTCGTTGGCTAATCTTTTAGCCGTCGTGATGATCAATATGAGAAGATCCCTTGTGCACTTCCATGATATTTGTGACCATTCTGTCTTGAATAGGCCATCCTCCCAAAAAATTCTGGGGAAGTTCTTAATGATTAGACCATTGGGCGAGATATTGGCCCTAAGGTATTCAGTCATTAACGCACCATGTAGGGTGATTTTGACCCATTCCCTCTTCATAGCTGGTAATGGTTGCCAATCCTCGGATTGGCTTCCCGTTGCGCCATCACTGTCAAGACCCAGAATGGACGGGGTCCTTAGTATTTCTGCTGCTTGGTCCTCTCCATAACTCAAACCCTGGCCTTCCATGGTGTGGATAACAGGGTGTGGTTTGGACGACTGGATAAAAATTCAGTATGAAACGTCCACTCTGATGTAGTGGAGTTGGATTTCCAAAAGGGGGGGGACAGAAGAAATCTTACCCACCGAGATCAGTCCCACCGGTGTTTAGCCGTGCTTGAATCTGTGTACAAATAAAGGGACAAGGGGGCTTTTTACTCTTTTGCCAGAGTAGGAGGTCCAGCATAAAGGCCCCAAAATCAAGATTCAAAAATGGATTATGCTGTTCCTCAATGTCAGTGTATCAGAGTTAAGGAAACAAGAACCAACTAAACCCCAGGCAGGGTTTAAAGTTGGGAATCCATGTATTGGATCATAATGCCCTCACACAGGCTTTCAGGTGTCATGCTTCATCATCTGGGCTGCTCCTCGTCGGGCCAGCGGTGCAATGCCCGACGGGCTCCCTATAGTAGGGGCACTTTTTCGGAGATCTTTTATCCAATAGCCGTATGGTGAAGTGCGGGTGTGGGGCCAGAACTGTGTAGATGTGAAAAGGTGATTAAAATAGGGTTCAGAGTACCTAGAACGACAAGCTTTATTCTGGGGGTCTCCTACCCCAAGTAAAACCAGACAACAAGGCTCCCGTCCAAGCTTAATGTCTCGGATTGTAGTGTCCTCGTTGAAAAAATGTGCAGGTCAACATGTTTCTCGCTCAAGGTGTATTCCACTTGCGATTCTTCAGGACCAGAAAAGTGAGACTATCTACACTAATATTTGTGACATGGAATTACCTCACAACAAGTGTTTTACTATTCGTGTACCTGTTTGGACCTGGATCTACCTGTATGGGGAAACAAAATCGTGACATCATTCAGGTTCCTGGCATCATACAGGGTTGGTATTGTACATGACAGAAACGGGTATATACTTTGTTGGTGACCCTAACTCCTTATCTTTATAGGTGAATGGTGGACACAATCGCGTTTGAGGACTCTTAAAATAGTTAAAACAGTGATTAGTGGTGAGTGCCCACAGTGAGCTAATGTGAATTATTGCCCTTGTGGCACTTCAGTAAAGCAGCAGAGATACAATACTAAGAAACTCACCCAAATCTGTATATGAACCAGGCTTCAACAGTACCCGGTAGGCCACGTATAAGGCATTGCTCTTATATGTAACTAACTAAAAGGAGAGAAATGTACGACAACTGGTGGTTACAGCATCACTTAATGTTTGTTAGAAAAATGTTCTCATGGTTCATGTGCAACATACATTGTTCAAGTACTCTTTTGAAAATCAACATAGGTTAATTCTGGAGGTTGCGGTGCTTGGTCTAGATCATGCGCATTTATATTGTTTAAAAAGAACATTCACAGACTATTCAAGTGCTGTTGGTGCTGGCGGTAGCCCTCGCGACTACCCCGAATTATTCAAATCTTAGCGCTAGAGTAAGCCCGAGCGGAGTTCGCGTAGCAGCAAAAAAACTGCAACGCTACGCGAGCATGCGGAGTTGCTTGTTACGCATGCTCGCGCCTGCCCGTGAGATGTTTCTGACGTTTGGCAACGCGGATTGCGTGTTCGGGGGGAAATATTGCGCAAACTTCACGCGGTCGCCAATGGGCGCTGCCATCTTGTTTTTCTACTCTTTGTATGGTTCTGGGGCCTGTTTTTGAATCCTCTCAAATCTTTTCAATCCTTTGTTTCTACAACTTTTTCTGATTTTATTTATCTATCCCTCTCTCTTCCTAAGTGTATATTTTGCGTTTTATTTCTACTTTTACTGCGTTTTTTGTACTGCTTTTCTATTGCTTTTTTTTTTTTTACTTTTTACTTCCCTACTTCTTCTCCGGACTTTATTTTTTACTTCTACATTTTCTTTTCCGCCCCCGCACCCTCCCAGAACCATGGCTAAGGGTAGTGCGACCAGGAGCCGCCTTCCTTGCGGAAGGCGGCGCCCGGAAGGGGTGCAGGCCCGGGCCTTATTCTCAGAGGTGGAGGTGGCTGCCCTAGTTTTTTTTGTGCAGCACCACCTCCCCTTAACCTTGGCAGCAGGAGGCAGGCCTGGTTCCGGCTATGGGATCCAAGAGCGTCACCGCCGGTGGGCGAGGGTGCGCCGGGCAGTGTTTTGCTGCTCTGAGGTCTGGCGCACCCACAACCAGCTGACTCACCGGTGGTCCGACATCCTGGACCGGGAGCAGGACCTGCTGGACCTGCTAGGTGTTGAGGTAGAGGGTTTGGTGAGTAGCTAATTATATTACTATTGTGTGTTCTTTTCTGTGTTATTGCGAATATAATTTTTCCCCCAAATAGCAAGAATGCTGCTGCTGCTTACATGCAGGTAAGTTATGTTTAAAAAATCTTATATTATGTGATTGTTATTCTTCTAGACAGGTGCTCGGCGCTACTAATCTTACTTGTTTGCAACTTTGCGCTCGCTTGGGCTGATTATGTAAGAGAGGTTAGAGAACTTAAGTTAGGTAATGCTAGAGAGACTCCTCTCCTTTGTCCTGTCACTAAGATAGTGGTGGTAGGTAGTTATTATAGTTAGTTACTTAGTATAAGTTAGTAATTTTTTAGCGGTCCGCGTGACCCGTCTTCCATCACGTGCTGCTGACTCCAGTCCTTAGTAGAACCTTTTGTAGTTTGTTAGTGAGTGAATAATATAGCAACTCAGCACATCAGCAACCAACCAACAATTTGGTGTATGCAATATGAATGCGTCCATCTATGCATTTTTGAGGACTAAAATAAATGGAAATGCAGACTTAGTGAACAATTGGCCCGTCAAAGGGGGTTGATTCATTGATGATTGCGTATGAGATCGGAACTTAGAAGAAGCAAATATAATTTTTGGCAACTCATTCCAAAGTCTTTGGAATAGGTGGGCTAGGTGGTAGTTAGGTTTAGGATTCTGGAATCGGAATAGAACACTGGAATAATAAAGAGATAGGACGGTCTGCGACCGCGATACTACTAGTCGATCTGATTAGATAGTTCAATTTTATTGCAATTGTCGTTTCCTGTCAACAAATCTATTTTGAGCGTTTTTAAAAAATATTTATTATTTGTTTAACACCAATCAATTTTTGTCTCTTTATTATGTCTTACATGACAAGAATCCAGGGCCAAGAAGACGACTGGGTCTGCTGAGGCGGGAGCTGTAGGTGCCTCCCAGGGCCAGGATCGCTCCTCTACAGATGGCTCTGTTGCAGCCCCAGTAAGTCCTCCTGTTATTAATAATTATATTTCCATAACTTTTACTGCATCTTATTTTTTCGAACTATTTATTTCCGTTTCCTAATTGTAATTTTTACCAAATCTTCTTCGATCTATCCGTTTCTAAATTCTTGTTATCCCTGCATTACCTACCTACTTAGTTATTATATTTCTAGCGTCTGTTTTTTTTTTTTACAGCAGTCTATCTGCCTCTGACTCTGTACTACTACTATTATTAGTCTGTCTGTAGCTTGCTTTATAATTTATTCTGGTTTTCCTCGCCCCTTATATTTTGTGAACTGCCTAGTGGTGGTGGTACTGTCAGCTCAGAGAACACATTGGTCCTTTACTACTACTAGTACTACTACTCTGCTGTGCAGATTGCATGCCCAACTAAGGTATTCTACGCATGTTTGTTGAGATTAGAACGCTTTCTTTTACTTTCTTCTCATGCTCAATCAGTAAATAAAATGATGGTCACGTTGGACACCCCAAAGTGGTGTATTTTATACTTTTTCTCATCTAGGCCTAGTACTATTATTGTTACTTTAGCAGCAGCAGTTGATTGTGAACAACTGATTACCATGCACCATGGCTGGAAGGAAGTATGAGGAGGGGGAGGGCACAATTATATTTTCCAACCAAGAGAGAGGAGTTGAGACTCGAGAGACCTCATGTCCGATTGTCCGCCCGGTTAGCCACTCTTTTTCTTTTTAAAAAGTTTTAATACTCAGATTCACCAATAGCTCTAGCCACTGAGTCCAGTCCTTTGGGTTGTCCTCTTCTTGAGAGGCTTTTCGAAAATTTCCACCAACAAAATGCCCAACCAGATATTTTATTACTTTTGATAGGATAGGAGGACATACTACTCTCTACTCTACTCTAGTACCCGGTTTGTACTAGTGATGTATGTATGTATTGTATTTTCAATCTTGCTAGTGAAAATAAATAAATAGGGGGAGGCGTATATGGCATCTACAAAATGTGTAATGTTTTTTCTAGGCGTACCGACCACCAGTGCCGGGGCCCGCGGGGAAGGCGACGCCAGCCAGGAGCGAGCAGATGCGGCAGCTGCAGGGGTGGGTGAGCCAGCAGCAGTGGCGGGCAGTGGTAAGTTATATCCCTTACTTATTGACAATACACACTCACTGCAAGGGTGTACACTGTACTGTTGAGATAGACTAAGTTGTTGTGAACAACGGTTGAAGAAGACACCCGGGCCTTTACTTAGCATTAGCAATAGCATTAACGGCGGGAGTTGAGTAACTAATGGCCTCTTCTATCTGACTTCAACTCAGCTGGGAAAGTTTTATGAAGAAGACTAAGAGTCAGACGACCTTGATGGATGGGTTGAACGAAAAGGGAAAGAAGGATGGAAGGAGGAAGGACGGGTGACATGTAATATATGACTGGCAGAGAAGGATGCGTGGGTGAAGGAAGGGGGCCCAGGATGCATAGGTAGCTGATAGGATGCATGGGTGGTTGAAAGATGGGTGAAAGGTGAAAGAAAGGATGCCTGCCTGGGTGGGTGAAACTGTATGGATGATAGGAATCCTCCGGGGAGTTTGATGGGTCAAACTCAAAGGCAAGCAAGGACACATGGGTGGTGGTTTAAAAAAAAATTACAAATGTATGTTGTTGGTGAAAGGTTTGTTGCGAGATTAAAAGAATGATAGCCATGTTTACTTTGAATGGATGTATGCCTGGATGGTATTCAATCATAGCATAGGTGGAGACTGTCACTGGATGAAGACAATGTAAAAGAAAAATAAACCGTGCCAGAGTAGCAAAGCCAAGGGTAAAGATAAGAATAAGATTAGAATAAAAAAATATAATGCTAGAAGAGCAATGCAATGATAAATGGAAAAATCGCTGGGAAGAGAAACAAGGACTGTTTTTTTTCAAGGTTTTTGATTCAAGGTTGTATTTCAGAATGCTCCCTTGACTCACAGTAGTTTGCAAGCACAACATATATAGTGTGTATGTATGTACCCGTACCCACCCATTATCAATCGCCTCCCTCCGACTCTGAGGCCCACTCCCTACCTATGTCATTTCAACCGTGTCAGCCATGGGTGGGCTATCGGCTGCATGGTTACACAATCAATAGTGCCTCACGTCGTCCCATATATAATCATTCAGATCAGATATCATCTGCCTTGTTGTCGTAGTCAGGGTGAAAGTGAAATTAAGCAGTTGCCATTGATGTAACAGAGTATGGCCATAATAGAAAAATAAGATAATTGTGTAGTTGTAGACTACAGCTGCCCCACCTGCAGACAGTAGTAAATAACGTGAGTCTGCGACACGAGTATGTCTGTCTAGGGCGCAAGCTGACTGAGCTGGCATGCCTACAAGGTTAATTTAGCTAAACAAGAGAGAGAAGAAGAAGACTTGTCTACTCCATAGTGCCTGGTAATGCCTGAAATCCCACAAATGTTAGAGGCCAAGGAAGTGGGAGGATACCACAAATGTTATCTACTGTGCTTGCTTGTGCTACTGTGCCACTATAATTTTATGTGCATAATTAATTTTGTGTTACTGTTTTGCTAAGAGTATTGGTTACAATTGTCTTTTTTCTTTCTTGAAATAGCTACTCCTTCCCAACCGAAACAATCAAACAGGAAGGAGTTAGCAGCCATGGCCCGGCAACAGAAACTGGAGGCAATCCGTGCGGAATATTGGCGGCTGGTGGTTCTGGCGGAGGAGGAGGAGGCGGCAGCAGCTGCAGCTACAGCTGCAGCCTCCTCCAATGCCCCGGGCCCCAGCCAGGCCCCCCCAGTGCCACCAGTGGTACGGCACCGTGGTCTGGAAGCCGCCCGCCGCACTTCTTTGTACACTGCTGCCCATCCCTGTTCATGCTACTGCAAGGCATTTAAGCGCTGCATGCTCCTCCAGATGGCGCGCCTAGAGAAGCGGATAAACACCCTGGAGAGGAAGATCCGGCAAGCCCGCCGCTAGAACTCCGTCGCCTTGCCCCTTTTTTAATCTTTTTTTTTTGGTGGGTGGGAATTGGGAGCTGGGGAAAAGTTTGGGTTTATGGACATTGGACTCTTATGATGGACATTGGTTGGGGTTGGGGAGAGGGGTGGGTCAGGTGTTTTTTTCCATTAGTTTATTAGTTAGGGAAATAAATTATTTATAGTTTACATATGATGTAAAGGTTTTGTGGGGGGCTTGCTCTTTTACTTGACATGGTTTCCTTTGCTGCAGCAGGGCCGCAGCCAGTTTTTGATTGAAATAATCTGCTAATAGTGTAACACACCAACAGATAGATACGGTACCCTCACTTGTGACTTGTCCTACTAGTACTGTCAGTCTCTCCTCCTAGTCTATGCAGTCTGCAACTAAAACCCCTATGGACTCGGAAGGGTGTGTGAATTAATGAATTAATTTCCATATTATTATGCCTCCCCCAAACCTCTTCTCTTACCTGTGATTGATGTTTATTTATACTTGGGCGAAGCGATGTCTTCATGGTGATGGTTTGGTTTCCCAAGGTGCCTTGGTGGTGGTAGTAGTAGTAGACACTGACCGTAGCATTTGCAAAAAAAGAAAATGACAGTCAGTCACCTGAGGGAGACTCGGGAATGAGTAGTAGAAGTACAGTGCACAAGAAGACTGCCAAACAAGAAACCATGATGATAAGCAATGCTAAAGTAAAATAAACCAGAATGCCTGGAGGGCTAGCCTAGTACAAGTTACAAACTGAAGTCGACTCGAGCTATGATGATGAAGCGGACAAGTGGCTTTGTAACCTTTAGTGCTGGAACTAGGATGATTGATGACACTATGCAAGCAACCAATTCTATTATGATGGATTATGTTCCTCTGGAAAAAAATTGAATATCGAATACTGTGCATAGGTGGGCAATCTAATATTGCCAGTGTGGGCTAAATTATATATACTTAGAGCAGAAGAAGATCCTCGCCCTGCCTTGAGTTAGTGTTGCTTTCACCACATCCGCCCCAGCAAGTGTGTGATCAATAATTGGTGTAAATTTAATTTAGTCACACCTCAATATAAATCACACAGCCCAGGGGAAGAGAGTTAGGGTTTGATGAATGGTTGGGAAGGGGGATTTGAGGGAAAGGTAAGACAAACACTACACATGGACAACACGCAATCTTGGCAGCCAACCATCTTAACTCTGTTAAGGGAGAAAAAGGAAATGCATGCATGATAATTGATGACTTTATGAGAAGTTCTAGACTAGTAGTACAGGGCAGCAGTATATTAATTATTATTATGCAATTGCCTTGCCTGTCTGCCCCCAGAGAGACCCAAGTTACATACATTTATGTTCTGTTGTACCGAGCTTCCTTTTAAAGCTAGCAAAGAAAATTTAAAAATATCTGTAGGAGTCAAATATAAGCAAACATAAACAACAACACACAGTCGTAATGATTGAAGAGAAAAATGAATCAAATGAAATGATACTATAATTATTGTCAAATTGGGATTTGCATCTCGGCATTCCTCTTGGTCCTTCCTTGGACTGGCCATCTGTCAATCTTGGGTGCCTGCCTGGCGGATGCGGTTTGGTAAGTGTGAGTTGTTTTTCCCAGTATAGCGCCGGGTAAAGGCCGACCTGTAAGTGTAGATGGTAAAACAAAAAGGATATTGAAAAATAAAGAAGAAAAGTAAAGTTAAACTGCATAAATTAAGGAGGAGTACAACAAGAAAACTTTAAGAGGCGGCATGGCTAAATCAGGTCTACTCTGTTTCCAGCAGTTACCTCCAACAACAGGAGCAGGCCCGCCCGCCCACCCAACCTCCACTTAGCTTAGATTTTGAGCCTGACAGCACTGAGCACACATACACACACACAGCAACATAGCATTTTCCAAATTAAGTAACAAAATCAATGCACCACTGTCAGTCACACCGCCACACTCACCTCCACCACCACACAGACATGTAGGTCTGGTGGTGTTGTTTTTTTATCTTTTAGGCCATTTCATGAAATGCCCCGAGTTATTCCATCAATCATCTCCGATCCTACTGACTGCGAGTATGGTATGGTCATGGTGTCCAACTCTGTAGTGTCCCGAGTGAGTCCAGAATCAAAAATGCAATGGATCGGCCTTCAGTAGTACAAGAATTTTGTTATTGAACAACAAGAAGGGAAACATTGACTTGAGTCACTTGTTTTGTGTGTAGAAGATTAAATACAGGTAGACATCATGCACAACAACACAAACACCAATCACTCAGTCAGCGTGCAATGCATGCTATCATTTACCTGTTCTTCCGGGGCAGTCCCTCTAGGCTCGGAAAGGAGAATAGATATATAGGCAGGTTCTTTGGAGGGACTAGAGGCAGGCACACATTTCACATTTGTTGTACTATTCTCCATCCAATGTCTGGCTTGAGGGAAATGGATTTAGGGCGAGTCAGACTCAGGACTCGGAGGAGTGGACTTACTTCTTCACTGACTGTACACAGTTGCAACTCCAATCCGGCAATTAAAGAGTAAGAAGGTGGTGATGGATTTGTGTGATTCGAACCAGAAAGACAGTGACACACACAAATAATAAAAGTAAATAATATTCCTTAGCTATTTCTTTTTGGGGGCTTTTTTTTGGAGGTCATAGCAAGAAAGAAAGTAACTCGAAAGCCTAGTTGTCAGGGAAGTAGAGCTCGTCCTCAAACTCTGGTGGTTCACCCAGAAGTAGGTCACCTAACACACTACTTCCATTACCTGAGTCGCTGTCATCATCTTCCTGCTGTGCTACTTCAGGTTTGGTGTAATATGGTGGTATAAAGTGCTGTTTCATTTTGATCATGGTTAACCTCTCCACGTTTTGGGGCGAGAGACTGGTCCTTTTCACTGTTACAACGGCACCAGCAGCACTGAAAACATGCTCAGAAGAGACACTTATGATAGGGCAAGCCAGATAGTTTATCGCCAGCATGCTGAGCACTGGCCATTGGCGCCTTTACCCATACAGCAATGGGTTTTGATCAATGCAGACCTCTGGTGGGTCATCCAGAGAGACCTGGACCGCCCGCTCAATGCTCAGGGGTGCTCCGCCTCTTTTGCCTTAGCGTCAGCACTGGACCTAACAAGCCCTTGCTGTAGAAACCATTCCTATGCTGATTTTGGGGCCGATGCTCCTGTTCTTGTTGTTGATGTTGTTCTTGGTGGTTTTGGCTGCTGTGAGCCAACCGCACTGCCCTCGGGCTCTGAAGTTGAACTTGAAGCAGGCTGCCCTGCAGTACTTGTTGTGCCCTAGAGGAGCGGGCCTCTAATTCCCGGCCGTTCTTTTTCTAGCTGACTGGCTTCCACAGCTATCCAAGTTTAGTAGTTGGCAACATCCCCGTCTGAAAAAGGAATGAAAGTGTGCAGTAATGATTTGTACCATGGATCCAGAAGTGTGGCACAAATGTAATGGTTGGATGACACAATGCCTCTTTGCACCCTTGTATTTTCAGATAAGCGAAGGGTTAAGCTCTCCACCAACTCATATGCATCTTTTTCTTCCTCCACACCTGCGTACATTGCAGACACCCCCTTCAGCTGTTCCTGTAGCATGTGCAACAATGGGATAGCTTGGCCCATAGTACAGTCCTCCTTGCTGACTTCACGTGTGAAGACCTCAAAAGGAAGTAGCATCTCTGTCAGGCATTTAACTAGGCCCCATTGCTCCATCTCAATGATCATGCCTTTCACAGTAGCATCCTCTCTTTGCATGACATATTCATTGATTGGTCTGTAATGCTCAAACAGATGTTCATATTATCAAAGGACAAAGGCTCCTGTGAACACTTAATGAAGTAATCTCAATGTATATGAGCACAATGGCAATATATTGGGTTATAGAGATATTGGAGAGAGAAGGAAGCAAATACACCTCTGATTTGTTTTTGAATCAAAAATATTTATATAATCCTTTGAAATGAAATACTGTTACACAATAGTGCATTTGGACATATGGTTCTGAGTGAAAGGTGTCCCAGTGAAAAACGGAACCTAGAACATTAGTGACATATATGTGAAATATATACAAGGTTTCCAATGCTTAATATAAACGACCATTTACATATATATGTACAGTATACAGCGCTAGATACAGTGATCAGTGCTGGTGGACAATGGTTCGTTTATGCAACTTGTCGACGGCGTTTCGACCCTGTGTGCAGTGTAGGGTCTCTTCAGGACCTATGATCGTAGGGACACCTATGAGAAGATGAGGGATAATGTCAGTATGTGGCTCATTTTAAGCAACTGGTATTATGTGGTGGAACTAAGGTTTCGTTTGTATAGTACCTGAAGGGTAATGGACCGGCTCGTGTGGAGGGTGTGGCACCGTGCAAAGGATAAAAAAGGGGATACTCACATGTGTCCCAGCCGGGAGCTACACACGTGAGAGAAACGAGTAATTAGCATTCAAAAAGTGGGGGTTGAGGGGGGAGGAAGATGGCGGCCGTGACTACGGTCGTGCGGGTTTGAGCTCCCGGAGGTTACCCCTCCTGCTCCACTCACCATGAAGTGTGGATAGTCTGTTGACCAGCCAGGCTACTTCGTTGACCCCAGGGTGAAGCGTTGGCGGTGCAGGCATGCTTTGGATTGCCTGCGGTATTCTACGTGTGGATTCCCATCGGCGTTTGTGAGTCGCGCTTCCTGGTGTGCGCGCGCCGCCCAGATTGCAGAGTGGATGGTATCGGCGAAGAGTCAGTCCAACGCGGAAGTGATTGCCAGGCACTGCGGTAGTGTGATGCCTCCAAAGCCTGGGCGGGGAAGAGCGCGCAACGCCGCTGAGATGCCTGACAGCACGGATGGCAAGAAAGTGATAATAACCACAGGGAAGAAGGATGCTGCACGTATGGAGGGTGGTAAGAAGGCTGTCCCTGTATTTTTTCAGGCTGTGAAACCCAAAAAAAACATTTTTACAACACCAGTTACTACTGAACCTGAATCTAATATAGAGGTCCGGGCAGAGGATTCCCCAGCAGACTTGTTAGTCAGTGATGATGGGGCTATGGGTGGTATTCCCCAATGCCTTGCTGGAAATGGGGAGGAAATGGATAAAGACATCGGAAAAGATGCAGAAAAGGTCGCAATGGGGGGCACCTCTCGTGGCTCAGGTAAGAAGTCACAGACGTAATACAACGATTTGCCCTGGTACTTCAGATATGGCAATAAGGAAGATAAGGGACAATCAGGATTTGAGGAAAGAATATGACTCTGGAGATCCCCCCTTTTACTCAATGTCAGATCCTTCGGATGCTTCAGGGGAAGAATCTGATTTGGACATACACAAGGGAATCGGTAGCCCAAAAACAGTATGCAAGCAAGGGTATCACTTGGCCGGGAGTGTTGATTCTATTCAATGGGATTATTCATATATGAATGAAACTGAGATGGCCAGTGGAACGCAGGCCAACTTCGAATCTGCCGAGAAACCTGAAGATATCTCCCTGGCAGTTATCTACCAGAGCATTATGGCTCATAGGGCGGAGACGCGGGCAGAGAGCCAGCGTATGCAAGGGGCATGTCGCAAATTGCAGAACGCAGTACGAAAAATTGCTAAGTCTTGTTCCGAGTTCTCTGACAGGTTCAATGAGGCTGAGACCCGTATATCCAACTTGGAGGATGAACTTGCCGTTCAGAAAGCAGCTACAGAGACTCTACGCTCCGCTAAGGATGATACTATCTGGAAAGTTACTGATTTAGAAAATCGTCTACGACGGAACAATCTCCGAGTACTGGATATTCCCGAGGGGGCCGAGGGACAAGATCCCCGAAAATTTATCATAGAACTCTTCTCTGATGCCTTCCCTGGGCTAACGCAATGGGACTGGAGCCGGGAGATCCAGAGGGCACACAGATTTCCTTTTGTGCAGCGCAATAGGCCGGGCCAGAGCCCTCTTAGACCAAGGGCGATTTTAATTTCAGTTAACAATTATCTAGCGAGAGAAGCAGTGTACGATCTTGCACGTCCAGATAGAAAGAAAACTGGGAAGGGGGTTGAGTTCTTTGTACGTCCTGATTATTGCCCACTCACAGTTGAGAAAAGATGGCAGCTCCGCCAACTTATTACGCCATTCCGAGATAAGGGGGCACAAGCCTTCTTGCTGAATCCAGCCAAACTTAAAACCATACACAATGAGCATGTACGGTTTTTTACAGTGGAATCAGCTGCTAAAGAGTACTTACAAACGCTTTGAGGGTAGGGAATAAAGTGGGAAGAAAGGAAGGGCTAAAGATATTTTTGAAATTAACTGATCTTACTTGATATTATTTGGTACCCTTTGCTATTTGGGTATTGATAGTATTATGTCATTTTCTAGGTGGGATGGTAGGATGTAATATGATATGGTGATGGGAAAAAGAAAATTTCAAATTCAGGTTGGGGCAGGGGGGGGTCCGGGAAGCTCGATCCATTTCAGGAGACCGTGTGTCTCCAAACCTCCAGTTTTGGGATGGGTGGGGGAGGGACACGGCGCCGGCTGGAACCGTGGTTGGGTGAGGAGGGGGGTTGTGGATGGGGGAGGGGTGGAGGGTGGGGGTGGGAGGTTGGGGGGCAATAGTAAAAATAATCCATGATGGTTTGATGAAGAGAAATATGAAATTCAATGGTTTTAAGTACATAGCCAACGAGCAGGAAGTTACAGGGAAGATAGATGGGGGATAGTGGCATAATGGGCGGTATCCGGATTTGCTCCCTGAACGTAAGCGGTCTGAATAATTATAATAAAAGGCAATGCGTCGCTAATGAGCTACGGGCAGTACAGTCTGATCTGATATGTATACAGGAGACCCATATACCATGGGCCAAAAGGAAACTATTGGCGGAATTAGGTCTGATAATATTAGTTTGTACCGAGCAATCCACCACTATACGGGGGGTAGCAATTCTAGCGAAGAATCATATACAGGGGACAGGAAGGGCACTGGCAGATAAACAAGGGCGATGGGCCATAGTAGAATGCCGGATGGGTGGCCAAATCTATACGATATGCTCAATATATGGTTCTAATTTTGATGAAGCCCTTATAATTGAAAGGTTAAATGTGGAATTGGCGCTTTGGCCCACACCATTAATCATCTGTGGCGATCTAAATATACATCTCGAGCCAGAAGCGCTACAAGATGATAATAAGCCTTATAAAGGAAGGAAACCAAAGGTATTCAAGGCTCTACAATCTTTATTAGTTGATCACGGATTGGTGGATGCATGGGCTACACAGCGCGGCATGGAAGCAGGCTACACTTTTTATTCCCATCCGAAATTAGTAAGACTTGATTATTTTTTTACACCAGGTCTTTTGTTATCAGGAGCTAAAATACAAATATATCCACGGGTGTCCTCTGATCATGGACCTTTAGTGTTGCACCTCAAAATTGATAGGATGGGAATTAAGGTGCGATCATTTTCATTCGATAGGAAGTTACTATTGGATGAAAATTATGTTACATATATGCAGATTTGGATCGAGCAATTTTTTGCCATAAACCGCAATTCAACAGGGACGGGGTGTGTGTGGGACACTTTTAAAGCTGGTTTTAGGGGGGAGACTCTTAGTTTCGGCATATATAAGCAGAAACAAATGCGACTGATACTTCAGGAATTATATGCCTGTCTTAGGGTAGCGGAAGAAAAACTCATGCAGGGTATACATCTGGGTCAGGAGATTACAGCTTTACAAACGGAAGTAGCTCGGGGTAAAGCTAAAATCAATCTGTATTGGAGCAAAGAGATAGCAAAGAAACAATCTATTAATAAAAATATAAATTATGAATATGGGGAGGCAACTGGACGCTGCCTGGCTCAAAGACTGAGATCTAAAGAAGCAGCTCAAAGGATCAGCTCAATGGTTGACTCTAGTGGCAATATAGTAGAATCTGATGTTGGGATTTTAAAGGTGTTCCATGACTTTTATGAGGCACTCTATACCGGGGAGGCTTATGATCTACGCGCTGGGGAATCTCTGCTACAGAACTATTGCACTAAACTGAACACGCAGGATGCAGAATTACTAGAAGCTCCTATTACTATGGAGGAACTAGAAAGAGCTGTCAATAGCCTAGCCTTCGGCAAAGCGACAGGGCCGGATAAACTCCCATTGGAAGTTTATAAAACTTTTTGGGGAATAATAAAGATGGATATGTTAACTACCTTTCAACAGGCTCAAGCAGGAGTGGCCCCCCTAAATTGGGATGAGGCTAGTATTATTGTTTTTAAAAAAAAAAGATAAACCTGCTGATCAACCTGGCTCATATCGGCCTATATCGCTTTTAAACGCAGAAGGCAAAATTTTTGCCAAAATTTTGGCAACCCGGTTGGCTGAAGTAATAACCCCGTTGGTGTCTTTACGGCAACATGGGTTTATCCCCGAAAGGGGAACAACGAATCATATTAATAGGGTTGTAACCTTGCTTGACATAGCTAACACCACGGGGAGTGAATTTAGCTTGATATTAGATGCCGAAAAGGCATTTGACCGGGTTGCTTGGGACTTTTTATGGGCTTTACTGCGCGGTATTGGTTTTAAACAGAATTTTATTACTGCTATACAAGTTTTATATCGGCGTCCATCAGCTAAAATCAGTATTATGGGCCTGGAATCAAGCCCTATTTACATCTCGCGGGGAACAAGGCAAGGATGTCCCTGCTCCCCCTTGTTGTTCTCATTGTATATAGATCCGTTTTTAAAAATGTTAGAACAGAGTGCAGGGATAGAGTCGGTCATATTGAGGCAGGAACACTTTCGTGTGTTTGCATACGCAGATGATGTGGCAGTGGTAACTCCAAATCCTATCACTGCCATCTCAGAAATAGAACAGCTGGCGGTAGAGTTTGGGGCTGTATCAGGATACAAACTCAACGTGGTAAAGACACAAATTTTATGTTTAAACATTCCTACAATTGATGACCAGCGAGTTTTGAATGAGGTAACATATCTAGGGGTCAAGTTGAGGACATGTTTAAAAACATTGGTTGAGGTTAATTGGAGTTACATTTTAAATAATGTCCGAAATCAATTGGATCGGTGTGAGTGTTTACATCTTTCACTTGTGGGACGCTGTAATGTCCTTAAAATGTTGATATTACCGAAAATTTTATATTTTTTTAGATCTGTACTATTAGAAATCCCACGCCCCCAATTGGCTTTATTACAATCAATTTGTGCTAGGTTTTTATGGGCGCAGGGAAAACCCCGTAGAGCTATGCGCTATATGACCCTTCCACGGGAGAAAGGTGGTTGGGTCGTTCCTGATTTTATTTTATATCATTATGTATGTATATTGCAACATATGAATATTTTATTAACAGGGGTAGAACCAGCCAGCGCTGCCGAAGCCCCCTCGATTTATCAAATGTTATTGGGCAGTGATGCTAAAAGTCGATTGCTTATTAATTTAGAGCCAAGCTATTATAAGAAAACCAGGTTTAAGGTTTTATATACCGCCTATAAAGTTTGGAAAGCGATGCGAAAGTACTATGGAGTAGAGAGGATATCTCAGTATACCCCCCTCACAGCTACGACACTTCTCCCACCGATATTTTGGGATAGGATTATAGATAGATGGCGGACTAAAGGGATTAATGTTATTGGAGATCTATTTGCCAATGGGGGATTAATGTCCTTTGAAATGTTAACAGACAAATTTCATCTTAATAGGTTTGAATTTTTTTAATATTTACAGGTGCGTGACTATTTGGGAAAACATCGGTGGAATATGGCCAGAAACCCTATAATTGAAGCTGTGAGGAAGAACGCACGTATTGGGATATTGTATAATTTACTTTTACCAATGCACATGCTCCCTCCCCCTCTACAGACCCGTTTTGACAGCGCTTTGATCGTGCCATCTTCCACACACGTGGATCCTCACATTGTGCGCATTCACGTAATAGCCAGCTCACCACCCACCTCACACTTGGGGTAAGTTCCAGGTCTGTTCCAAGTTGCAATACTATGTCATGCCTCCAACCCCCACTTTTTGAATGCTAATTACTCGTTACTCTCACGTGTGTAGCTCCCGGCTGGGACCCATGTGAGTATCTCCTTTTTTATCCTTTGCACAATGCCACACCCTCCACACGAGCCGGTCCATTACCCTTCAGGTACTATACAAACGAAACCTTAGTTCCACCACATAATACCAGTTGCTTAAAATGAGCCACATACTGACATTATCCTTCATCTTCTCTTAGGTGTCCCTACGATCATAGGTCCTGAAGAGACCCTACACTGCACACAGGGTCGAAACGCCGTCGACAAGTTGCATAAACGAACCATTGTCCACCAGCACTGATCACTGTATCTAGCGCTGTATACTGTACATATATATGTAAATGGTCGTTTATATTAAGCATTGGAAACCTTGTATATATTTCACATATATGTCACTAATGTTCTAGGTTCCGTTTTTCACTGGGACACCTTTCACTCAGAACCATATGTCCAAATGCACTATTGTGTAACAGTATTTCATTTCAAGGATTATATAAATATTTTTGATTCAAAAACAAATCAGAGGTGTATTTGCTTCCTTCTCTCTCCAATATCTCTATAACCCAATATATTGCCATTGTGCTCATATACATTGAGATTACTTCATTAAGTGTCCACAGGAGCCTTTGTCCTTTGATAATAAGTTTATTACCCTGGTTCCGCGTGAGTAGGGTTCCCTTGTTCCTGTCCTACAAACAGATGTTCAAGCATGTAATAAGTTGAGTTCCAACGTGCTTGCACCTCCTGGATGAGTGCTTTAACAGGCATTCTATTATCACGTTGAATGATCCTCAGCTGCTGCCGGGCTTTAAAAGAATGGCTGAAATGTGTGCAGATTCTTTTGCAGGTGGTCAGTAAGTTGCTGACTCCGTCTTCCTTTTCCAAAAAGTCTTGAACAATGATGTGAATGCAGTGCGCCAAACACAGGACCCTGAAATAGCCACCATTGGCCATGGCCTTAACTAGATTACTTCCATTGTCCGTGGCAACAAAACCAATGTTAAGCCCTCTTGGTCGCAGCCATTCAAAGACCTTGCTGTCAAAGTCTCCTAAAATGTTTGCATCAGTATGAGATTTCTCCATGGCGAATATGGCTACAGTTGGATGTTTCCGAGCGGCATTACAAATCTCAGCAGTGTCAACAACACCTGCTGCAGATATCTTTTCTCTAACCCCCACAAAAGAGATCCAGTGTGCAGTGATGCACATGTAATCAGTGGCTTGGCAACTGGTCCACATGTCTGTTGTCAGGTGGATAGTGTGAACAGCACTCTGCTGCAAAGCTTGTCCAAGCAATACCAGCACGTCGTGATGTAGTGCTGGAATAGCAACTCTGGCGAAATAGGACCGGCTGGGAACCTTCCATTTCGGGCAGATGTCTGCCACAAATTCAAGAAAACCCACCCCTTCCACAAAAGAAAAAGGGAGGAGGTCCAGCTTAACATTTTAGACAGCTCCGCATTGTACAAACGTGCCGTTGGGTGGTTGCGTTCGTACTGCCCCTCCGACCTAAACATGCTGAGAATGGTAGCCTGGATTTTTTTCTTTTCTGGTGCCACTGATGCAGGTGACTTCTTGACGCCAGATGTTAGGCTCAATGCACATTTTTTCATTGCAGTACTCTCTTGCCTTGGACCCCTTGGTGTCTCAGCCTGACTCTTGTGCCATTGCGATGTTGCTGATGATGATGTGGGCGGTGCCACTGTACTGCTGGGGACAGGGCTGCTTTGTGTAACGGAGAAAATGTCTCCCTCTTGTTCACCTTCCACTATGATCGGTGCTTCTTCTTAATCCCCTCCACCAACAACACAAGCAGTTTTTTGGCCGCTAAGGTGCGCCTCCCACTGTATCAAGTGGTGTTTTCTCAGATAGGTTGTTTGACCTCCGGTACCATAGTTTGTACCAAGCTTACCCTGACTAACACCTTGTCCACAAATGGAGCATATAGCAATGTTCACCTCCTTCTTGCTAACCGAAAAAAAAGTCCTAAACTGAGGAGGTCAATTTTCTGTCGATGCTGGTGCCACTTGCAATGTCGGATGAACTGGTTGGTGGGCGTGACGTTTGACTCTCTGCAGTACCTACTTCTATTGAGGTGGTTGTGGTGGATGTAGGTCGCTGCCGGCGAAATATGGAAGCTGGAGGTGGTGGTATCATCTGTGTTGGTTGTATCCGTGCCACATCCCTCACAGGAATTTGGGATGGGGTAATGTCGGTCTCCACTGGGGCGGGATAATGTCCATGATGACTGGCTCATCATCCTCCTCCTCTTCTACATCTACCTCCATAACTCTAAGGCTTTCTGGAACCTTCCTTTTCCCTAGCCTTGTCTCGTGGCGTGTCTCACTCTCAGACTGAGTTGGCTTCCAAGTGGTGTCTAGATCATCAGAAGGGGGGCTTGCAGAAGAAGTTGATGGACTAACCCTCCTTTTCCTTGCTGGGGATCTGGAAGACAATGGATTTTCTGCAAGAGTGGCTTGCTCTTCTTCCTCTGCAGGAAGCTCGATCTCCTGAACTGCCCCTACTTCGGGAGGAACAACTACTATTGGGGGTGGTTGCGGCTGTTGCCCACTTATCTGAGTTTCCTGCATTGATTGGGTACTACTTTGCGATAACAATAAGTCAATTTCAACATCTCTGCTTGTCAGCGTTGGACTCGTGATTAGACTGGCTGCCTCTGTGACAGACATGGGCTTGGGCCTAGGTTGGTGGGGGTGGGTCCACTGATGCGGGGGTGCTGCTCCCAGCTTGCTCCCCGGACACCGCTGCTGCAGGGGCAATTTCTGGTTTCCCAAAAAAGGTCTTGGGCGACATACCGGTCTTGGTAAGTGGCAGTGCCTTCTTCTCACTGGCAACTTTCTTGGTACTGGACCTGGTACCTTTCATTGGGGCCATCTTGAAGATGTCAGCAGCACGCAGTGGCACAAGTTGAAGAGATGTCTGTGGTCACACGTCACGTGACGTCGTGCGCAGCAGGACTTCTGTCTGGCAGTACAATTTGGTGATGTTGTCTCCTCCTCTTTTGTGCACCTAAAAGCAAAGAAGCAAGAAGAACATCAGTAAGACATGGAATTCATTGTTGTGGTTCAATTACTACTAGTACAAACAAATAAATATAATATATAACTTAGTGTGTGGTCACACTTGTTAGTGTTATTAATATTATTAAATGTATTACCTCAGTTATTAAAAAAACATAACAATACAGTGTAGCCATTTGTGAGACTGACAACAAGGGCTTTCATGGTTGGTGTACTGTACAGTACACTCAGGAAGGATGGGAAAGAAGAAGAACAAAAATACAAATGTAACGTACCGGGTTTGGCATTGTGTATCACGTGGGATGCAGCATTCAGGGAGCTGCAGCTGACAATGGATGAAAGCAATACGCCAAGAGGAACAAAGGAAAGACATGCAGGTCTATGGTAAAAGCACACTAACTTCCACTGCAAAATGGCCACCAGCCAAATGGTTACTCACAACAAGCGGGAGGCCTGGAAAGCAATGAACTCAAGCAAGCCTTTATGGACACAGACTTTACATAATGTCCCCTGGCCACATGGGGAGGCTCAGCCAAGGCAAATGCTGGCCCACTATTACAAACAGACTCTCACACTGGCCAGACAAAGGAGGCATGCTAAACAACACCGCTTTAATGCAAAAATGCCAAAAACGAAAATCCACAGAGCTACAAAAGGTTTGCAAGTTACAACCACACACATCCAACAAAGGCATTTATTTAACACACATGAAAAAAGTTAAATACCAAAAAAACACATTTTGCATTTCATTCCAATGCCATCCATGCCCTAAATGCTGTTTAAATGCAACAGACACCACAGAAACAGTTGTTTTATGCACCCATGAGAAGCTCTGGGCCTATTGGTTGGAAAACCCATTGGCAGACTAGGCCACATAGTGAATCAATTCAAATCAATAATATTGCACATTTATTAGAAAATGTAGTGAACTGTGCTAAATTTTTTGCTGGATAAAAGAAGAAAAAATTGCATGCAAAACAACAACCAGCAAGAAGGCATGGCCACCACAAAGAAGGCTTGCAGGCCTAATACAGAAGCACACTGGCTGCCCCTTCACAAAATGGCCACCAGCCACATGGCCAGGCCACAACAACAAGAAAGGGTAGACAGACAATGCAGGCCTATGGCAAAAGCACACTGGCTGCCTTTCCAAACTGGCCGCCAGCCACATGGACAGCCCACAACAACAAGAAAGGGAAGACAGGCAATGCAGCCCTATGACAAAAGCACACTGGCTGCCTTCACAAAATGGCCGTCAGCCACATGGCCAAGCTACCACAACAAGAAGCAATAAGCCAAGAGGAACAAAGGAAAGAAGACATGCAGGCCTGTGGCAAAAGCACAATAACTACCACCACAAAATGGCCACCAGCCACATGGTCACTCACAACAACAACAAGCAGGAGGCCTGGAAAACAATGAACTCAAGCAGGCCTATATGGACACAGACTTTACAAAATGGCCCCTGGCCACACCGGGGGCTCAGCTAAGGCAAATACTGGCCCACTATTACAAACACACTCACACACTGGCCAGAAAAAGGAGGCATGCTAAACAATACAGCTTTAATGCAACAATGCCAAAAACGAAAATCCACAGGGCTAAAAAAGGATTGCAAGTTACACAACAACCACACACATCCAACAAAGGCATTTATTTAACACACATGAAAAAAAGTGAAATGCCAAAAAAAAACACATTTTGCATCCATGCCCTAAATGATGTTTAAATTCAACAGACACCACAGAAACAGTTGTTTCATGCACCCATGAGTAGCTCTGGGCCTACTGGCTGAAAGGCCTATTGGCAGACTACTGGGCTAGTGAATTAAATAAATATTGCAAATTGATTTCAAAAGTTGGAGAAAATGTAGTGAACTGTGCAACATGTTTCCTTTATAAAAGAAAAAAATGACTTACAAAGAAACAACTAGACCCCTACTGTAAATACAGGCCACCCACCACAATAAATAAAAAAAGAACTATGAAAAGTACAAACAAATGTAGGTGCAATGCCCCAATCAAACAAACACCAATTTTGAAACTTACTTGTGAAATCTCAAATTCAAAAGTCCTCAAATCCAATTATATAAGATGCAGCAGACACAAAGAGTGATCCTTCCAGATCCAAATAAAAAGTGAACAGGAGATGGACAAAGCACTGGGAGGAGCCTGCTGGACAGGACCAGGAAGTTGGAGACTCTGGGGCACTTCCTTCCTCTTCAAAAAAAAAGTAAAAAAAGAAAAAGGACTCCTTGCACAAAAAAGTACAGCCAAATGTCAATCTGAGGAGTTTTTTTTAATCCAAATAGTCATATCGAGAAGGTTTTGATTCTGCTCAGGAGAGAACCTTCTCCAGATTGCAGATTCTGCGTGTTCAGGATCGCGTTCTTCACAAAACTTCTGCCGGAAGTCTGATGGCGCGCCCGAATCACGTGTTCTTGCGGGACCGTGCGGCCGGCTACCGGCCGGCGCTCGTGAACAGATGTGCAATCTTGTCGGCGATCGCAGGCACCCGGTAAGTCGCTCCCGCACGCGCGAAAATGCATTTTTTTGGGTGCGCAACCACAAAAAAAAAACTCCGCTCCATTGTGGAGTGTCGAGTTTTCCGGCAACTCCGCGTTCTACGGGGGAACGGGGAATTGCCAAAAATCCGCAAACTCCACAAGCGGAGCCGAGTTTTATGCCCAGGTCTAGTGTAGAGGTTGCAAGTATTTATGAAATTGGGTTTAAAGTGAGTTTGTAGGTTTTGAAAGGAGTGCTGGGGAAGCCCAGTCAGACATCTTCGAGCGATGTGACTTCAATCAATTCCCAGTACTGGAATTCCTCCTGTCATGCTACATGCTCCAGCCAACAGCCCCTCCAAAGTGAAGTCTGTTGGGTTAGTTTCTTGTCCCACCCCGTGAATCTGTAGACCACCTGCCATACAAGAAAGAGCATCCTTGTAACCTCAGGGTTATGGAGAGGAATGGGCCGACGGTAAAGAAAGTGCATAACTCCATCTAGTCTGAGACGGGCTAATTCCAATTGGTAGGCCGGATAACTCCAACCTCCAGTCAGCCAGTCATTAATAACTTGGAGCTGGGGTGCCCAGTAGTACAACTGGATGTCAGATACCCCCATCCCTCCATCATATACCAAACATCAAAACTTATTAAGTGCTATGCGTGTGGGGTGAACCAGGTGCCGAGGATGTGGAGCAGGATCTTCTGCAAAACATAGGAAGAAGGGAAGTATCATCATTTTTATGAGTGCAATTTGGTCCAAGGAGTTGAGGGTGAGAGTGTTAGAGGAACAGAGGCTGGCTTTAGTCGCCCACAGGAGGAGGGTAAGATTGATATTCTGAGTTCCAGCACTGTAGTTATATGCCCCTATAGATATTTGAAGCTGAGACGACGGATGGGAGTATCAGATTGCCATGTGATCACAGCATTATCTACGCACAGTGGAATTCATAACGACTTGACGTCTTTCACCCGGAGTACCGAGGCCTTCTTCAATAGGTGGAAAACATTCAGGGCATGTGGGCCGGATGCTAGGGGTTCCTCAGGGAAGAGGAGGATATCATCTGCATATAATGTGATCCTATCCTCCAATGTGCCACCCCAGCTCCACCCCCGCATCTGGGCATCACTCCCATATCCCATCCTTTATAAAGGAGTGTAACATAATTGCGAAAGGTCAATCCAAAGCCTGTGCCATGCCACACTAAAGCAAGATAGGCCTAACCCACCGTGTTGAAAGCTTTCTCAAAGTCCACAAGCAGAAGAGCTGCAGAATCCCCAATGTCCTGGATGTGGGCAAGCACAGTATGAACACACCAGATTCAATGCCTAGTGCCACGATTGGGCATAAAACCACATTGGTCTGGATGTACCAGGGTACACAAGACCCGATGCTGCCTAATTGCTAGCGTCTTGGCAAATATTTTGATATCAGTATTAATCAGTGAGATAGGTCAATAAGAGGAACAGCCAGCTGTCTGGTGGTCCAGTTTAGGAAGGACCACAATGGTCACCAGGTCAAGATCGAGGAGGGGGGAGGACTTTTTTACTCCGCTTCCTTGCATAACCAGAGTAAATGTGGGGCAACAAGATCCTGTAGTTTACTGTAGTACTTAAGAGGGAACAAATTCCGACTTGGGGTTTTCCCTGGATTGAGATCACACATTGCCGCAATTACTTCTTCCTCTGTTAGGGGAGAATCAAGGCCCTCACGTTAGGACTGGGTAAGATGAGGGAGAAGGATGCCAGCCAACAGAGGGTGGATGAGCTCCTGAATGGGCCTCAGCCTGTGGGCATAGAGCCGCTCATAATAGTCTGCGCAGGTGTGGGGTGTGCAATGGGCTACCCAATGAGTAATTGATGGAAGGGCCCAGCCTGGAACTAGCGTCTCTGATGGAAAGCCACTAAAGGAGTTTACTACTTATCTCACCATGTTCATACACTCAATGAATAGATGCACACCAGCACTGGCTGGCCTCCTGAAATGCAAGCTGTCTCAATGAAGCCCTGTTGAGCTCTAGTTGTCGGCTGAAGGATTCAGTCGTGTCTTTGCCACTCAAGTCTCCAGTCGAAGTATACGGGATACGGCTGAACTTGTCCCTCTCCGCATGTGTAAGGTAAGATTTAGCCTCCCCTCAAATTGTAGCTTTGCCTGCCGCCCATAGGGCGCCGCACTACAGACCGACCCTTCGTTAATCTCAAAATATGAACATAGCTCCACTGACAAATGGTTGAGAAACTGGTCATCTTTGAAGAACAAGCTGTTAAGTCGCATTTAGAGTGCACTGGGGTCACCACCCTGACCACTAGTGGAGTGCGATCTGATATCCAGCAAGGAAGAATACTGGCAGCCGTCAAGCATGCCACATTCATGGCAGGGAGGAAAAGGAAGTCAATTCGGGATAGGGTTTTTGTAAATGCAGAGGAATGGGTATATGCCCTCTCCCTCGGGTGCCACACCCGCCAAATATCACACAGCCCCAGGAAACTAGGGCCTTGGACACCTCCCTGCAGTGTTGTCTGGGGGGGCAGAGATAGGTATTTCAGGTTTCAAGGTGGTGTTGAAATCCCCCCAAGGAGCATTGTCCCAAGAAGCAGGTCGGCAATCACCTCTGTAAGTTTGCCAATGGTTTGTTTGTGCAGCTGAGGGGGGAAAATAAACACTCAAAATATTGTATGGTTTTCCTTCCAACATCCCCACAACCCCAACATGGAGGCCCTGTACGTCATGGACAATCTGAGTCGCTACCAAGGGAAGGTACTTGTGGATTAGAATAGCCACCCCTCTGGAGCCCCGACCAAAGTCTGAGTGGAAGACACGACCATAGCGGAATCTACGTAAAAAGGACCAAACGCTACCAGCCGGGCATTAGTCCAGCTGGTAACGTTTAAGAAATTTAAGAATCGCAATGCATATGATACAGTCTAATAGGCCATTGACATTCCAGGAGATTAGGTTAAATTCAGCCATGGGGCCAACGTGGAGGGCTAATTAATTGTAATCGGACCCCACTAGGAACCGTAATGTATGGCTCAAGGTGTGTGTGTGGAAACAACTAGCAAATAAAAATCAACAAGGACATAAAACATTACCCCACCCCCAACAATAACAACCCCCACCCAACACTTCCAGCCCACAAACATCTGTCGCCGAACATCCTGCAACAAAGTAAATGCAACATATTTTGGGGTGTTAGAGGTGGACCTCCCCCAATGCAGGACTGCTTGTCAATAGTCATGACGCCCTGAGCCCAGGACCGGCAGCCTCAAGCAAACAGATAACCATGGGCCCCATGGTTATTACAGCTGACCCTGCGTGAACTCTCCCCCACCCATATCAGAGGCATCCACCCGCAAGGTGTCAGAGACCCCACAGAGCACTGGCAGGGTGCGCGGGAACCCCTCTCCAGTCTGGGAGCAGCCAGGATTGGTATCAGAGGACTCAGGAGAACATCTATGCCACCTGCATCTCCCTCTGGATTTGGATCTATGGTGGTTCCAAGGCTGTGCATAGGTGGTAAGAGATGACTCTGGGCATTCTCCAGCAGTCATAGCATCTGAGGGCCTGCTTCTCTGCAGCCCATTCCCAAGCCTCTTCCGGGGTATCGAAAAAGTGAGAGCGGGAACCATGGAATACTTTCAGCCGTGCAGGGAAAAGTAACATATATTGTAGGGACATCGCTTTCAATTTGTGCTGTTTTCAAATGGACTTTGTGTAGTCAGGAAAAAGCATGATATGGGTCGATTGAAAGTAGAGCTGTTAATGAGTATGCGCCTGCTGCAGGATGGCATCCCTATCACGGAAGTTCAGAATTTTGGCGATGACAGGGCGTGGAAGTGCATCAGGTGAAGGCCATTGTGTCCAGGCCCTGTGCACTCCCTCGACCATGAACCATGGTGACAGAGCCCCCTCTGGGACCCATGATCGGATCCAATCCTCAATGAAGGTCTCTGGATGTGGGCCTTTGGTCCCCTCCTGGTACCCCGCAAAGCGCAGATTACTGCACCAAGGGCAGTTTTCAGCATCTTCCGCTCTAGCCTCTTTGGTACAAGTAGTAGAAATCAGCGCTGTTACCTTTGCCTTGAAATCCACTGTTTCATCTTCAAGGGTGGAGACTCTACCTTCCACCTTGGTGGCTCTCCTAGCCACATTGCGATGGTCTTGATGAAGGAGGCCCACATCAGCCCCCACCTCACTGATTTTTATCTCTAGGGCCTCCCGAGATGATTGAATGGCCTGCAAGATCTGAGCAACTTTTGTTGCGGAAGGGGGCTTAAGAGTCTGGCTGCTGACCAGCAGCTGTCCGGTGGAGTCTGAAGAGGTTGTAGTAACTTTGTCCATCTTTGGGTTCCCATCTGAGGGGCCCTGCCTTTCCCATAATTCAGCAGAAAAGGAAGGGCCAAGCCCCGGCTCTGTAGAAAGGATGAAGGGGGATAGGCCAGCACAAGCACCGACCCCCAGTACACTGACAGCCCCTCCTCGCCCTCTCACGATCAGCGACCCCAGGAGTCCAGGAGGGGGTGGCTCGCACTAGCCCCCTGGCCCGCTTGCCTCAGCAACCTCGCTGAGGCAGCACAAGCAGCCGGGGGGACTCCCACCATGCAAGGTGGGGTTAAGAAGAGAGGCCCTGCCTGAGATCGCCCCGAGAGGTGCTTTGGCCACCCCTCTCTCCCAATGGCATGGCAAACACTGGGTCCTACAGGCCAAGGGAACCCAGCAAGCTTTCTGCCACTCTGGGGGGGGGTTAATTAGGTTGTCCTTTAGATCTTCAAGCCCCCACGGCCTCAGGGGCAGCCCCAAACTAGGCCAAACAGGCACCCAGAATTACCTTCAATTCATCACCCAGGCGGGGGACAAGACATCAAGACAGTACAGGGCCTGTCGGTGGGGCCTGCCGCTCCACCCCTGACACAGCCAACAGTGCCCTACACTCCCCAAGGAGCCAGCAGTTCCCTGCGCTCCCCAGGGTCCAGCAGCACAGCCCCCGGATGCAAGGGATCACCCACCGATACCACCTCCAGGCGGTTGTGAGACCCTCCGTTGGATGCTAGACACACTGCCCAGTATCCGTGCCTTACCTCATCCATCTGGCGGCGTCTGCCTTTTTTGACTGCCAAAATACTCATCAGTTAATTGGGGTCCCACTGCTACCCCCGAATGGGCATCATGTTGCCTCTCCGAGTGGGCTGTCGCTCAAACAGCTAGTCCATGCTGACCGGTGATCCAGTGGTTCGGCACCCCTACAACGGCGTCGGCAATCAGCAGGTCAGGCAATTCCCCCAGGCAGCCTTCCATGGGCCCATGCCACAGGATGCCTTTGGATGGAGGAGGAGGTCCTGGAGCATTGTAAAGATGAATCTGCCATCTTGGCTGTTCCGTCCACATCCTCCACACAATTTGATTTTAACATACATCATTTAGGCCCTGGAAAATTATGGCTCAATGTGCTTAAATCTTTGTTTGCAGTTTAGAGATTTTGACATGCTTCTTATTGATTTTACTGAGTAGTTTCCCCTGTGAATGCTTGTTCAGGAGATGCTTCCTTCTTGTCTTTCCTCTTTTGGGTAATGTCTGTCTTGAGATCAGATAATATTTTTCTAGGATTTTGATCAAAACTTATGGTGCCTTGTTTACTAGAATTTAGTCCTTGATGGCTGATTGCCACCATTGTTAAATTGTGGTTTCACCTATTGTAAAAAAAAGAATTTGATCTAGTCTTTAAGTAATGATGATTTTTTAATAGGGGTGGGTGGAACTCAAGGAGTTTCACACCGTGAAATTCAGCAGAGTTACCTAAGAACTCTGCGACATTCTGCGGAGTTCCGCAAGCGGTGAAGTTCGGTACGCTGCTCTGACTTTTAGCCCCGGGAGCTTGTTCCGTGCTGTAAAATCAGCACGAATGGCAATACGTAGTGCACCAGAAGGCGCTGCTTCTTTCTAAAAAATCTACTCAGCTGCAGCTTTCTCAAAGTGAGCAGCAGATTCCTCAACGTGAGCGGTCATGACCACCGACGTTGAAAAATCTCCCTGGGAGGGGGTCTAGCGCTCAATTTTCTCAAAGCCGCACATGAGAAAAAAACTCTGCCATGCGACAGTTGGCAGAGTTTTTCTGAAACTCCATGGTCCATGCTGAGTGCAGAGTGGACAAAACTCTGCGGGAGGAGCGGAGTTAGCCCCCCATCCCTAATTTTTAAATGACTCTGTTTGAGTTACGTTTACTGTTGCAAGTGGCAGCCTATTCCATCTAACGTCCAGAAATCATGTTAGCGTTCCTCTTTTTTTATATATATATATCTTTAAAATCTACCTTTTCTTCCTTTATAAGTTTATAATTGAACACATTCTGTGTGTACTATATATTGCAATTTTTAATGGGGCGCTTTCCTTTCTTGAATTCAGAGGGTTTCTTTAGGGTTAGCATTCAAAAGGCAGGTATTGTGACACAGTTGACCATTACAGACATCTGGGCATTTCTGCTTCCTGGGTCAGTGGAGAATCTGAGTCTCTTGCATTCACAAAGTCCGTGAATGCTGGTCTATGGGAGGCAATATATATTTAGCTATGAGCAAAGGGTTCACATTAAATATTTCCAAATTGAATTTACATTTCAGTTTTTTTTTTTTACAATATTTGTTTAAAATATGAATCTACATTTCCAAGGCCGACGAACAATGTCCCCATTACTTAACTGGCATCTTCATTCATCCATAATCTTCCTTAACACGGTCCTAGATACTAGTTCTCTTGCTCGCATGGTTAAGATCACAGGGGTGCATAGGTACATAGATGCATAGATGCTTGGTATTTCATGAAGGTTGGAAGGGGGAGTACATATGCATCACACAACTATTTGTAGACAGAAAATTAAGAAATATAGATTACATTTATATCATGATTACAACAATACTATCTACATCTATCTACATTTTCTAAGATTAAATCATTTTCTGTTCGACAAGAAAATACTTTCCTGAATGTAACATTATTAATTTACATTATTTTGCACTGCTATAGCTTAAAAATGTATATTTATATGTTTCACACTACCAGCAAATAAAGATAACACAATGTATGTTGGGTTTCCCATCCGGCATTTTCTCCATTCAAGCTTTGCCATGTTGCCCATGTGATGGTGTCCCCCCCCCCAATCCGATTTGCATATCTTCTTTTTTTGTAAGTTTTATTCTGAACACTGCAAGAGATTTTTTATTTCCAATCATGCGCAAATATTAATTCAGGCAATGACGTCCAGGACTGTATTTTTTACCATTATTGCTTGATCCTATAGTCTGCTACGGTGTTGCTTCCTTTTATGTCTTTCTCTAAAAACCAGGAGATTGCACACTCAATGAAATGTACTGTATTTTATGCTTTTAATTGGTCTTATCACTGTCTTTTTTGACCTATGCGATGTTTATATGTATTTTTATGATTAATTTGGAATTAATCAAATAGTGATTTGACTTGACTTGATAACACAAGACAACAAGGGCCATTAGACAGACTCACTTTCAAAGGTGTCAGATGTCAGGAGGCGTTTGCAAAATGGGCAACGAAGATGCCTGAGAAGTTAGAAGACAAGGAGGACCCACCACAAACAACAACACAATCTTATCGCCAGCATAGAAGAAGGCAACATTGATTTCCTGTCAGAAGGTTGCAGGTCATAAAAGACACAATTTATATCTGGCAAGATCACAGAATATAGAAAGACTTCTACAACATGTCCTTATTAATTTGACAACAGCAAATGACTCTTTTTTTTAATTGCACAAAGATTATGTATGTTGAACTATTAGTATAGCTACTCAAAATGTTTTCTTTATTCAATTTGAGGAGGTGAAGTTGTCTTATAGGTATCTTTTATATATTTAATATTCCTGTATGCTATGATCATTTTCTTAGAGTTCGTTTGGTGTTTGTTGGACATTGTATACCTTTCTTATTATGTGGCTTTTCATATTACTTTTATAAATATTATATATTTAAAAAAATACGTTTGTTTTTCTATTTTTATTATAATTATTTTCGGTTAAATACTAGATGAGTATGTTGAAAAATGTGTTTCTATCTTCTCTCCCTTTATTAGTTTATAGTTGAATACATGCTGTGTGTACTATATATTACAATTTTTATTGGGGCCTTTTCCTTCCTTGAACTCAGGTTTATTTAGGTATAGCATTCCAAAGGCATTTATTGTGAAAAACTTGACCATTAGGGACATCTTGGCATTCCTGTTTCCTGGGTCAGGGGAGAATCCGAGTCTCTTGCATTTATAAAGTTCATGAATGTCGGTCTATGGGTGACAATATATATTTAGTTATGAACAAAACTTTCACATTCAATAATTCCAAACTGAATTTACATTTCAATTTGTTTTTCTATGTTTGTTTGAAATATGAATCTGTTTCCAAGGAAGATGAACAAGGAGGTAACGTCCACATTTGTTCACTGAAATCTTCATTAATCCAAGTCCCAGTCTTCCTTAAAACAGTCCTAGATACCAGTCTTCTTGCCCACTTGTTTAAGACCACATGGGTGCATAGATGCTTGGTGTTTCGTGAAGGTTGTTAGGTGGAGCACATATGCATCACACAACTATTTGTATACAGAAAATGTAGAACTATACATTACAGTTATATCATATTTACAACAATAATTTTTACATAAATGATCTAAGATGTAATCATTTTCTGTCATGAGCCAGATTTAGACTCCGATGAGGAACTACCACCACTACAAGTTCAACAAGACGGGACACATGCAGCAAAGGGTCGAGCTCGATGTACAGAGATCACCAACAACTATTTTTAAAGTAAGAACGATGAGCACATCTGAGAAATAGACAGCACACAAGCGTAATGTTTTGTGCATGACAGAAAGAGTACCTTTTAATCAGGTTTCAACATTGTAAATCTTCATCCTCAATTGTATCCACAGGGTATGTACTATTGTGCCAACAAAGCACAAAATATAGAAACACAAACATTACAAAGTAGCCTCATAATTCTGAGTGTCTACATTGTTTACTTTTTATGCCCTTTGGCGCTGGTTGTCTTCTCAGCAGGACTGGGTAGCGGAAGAGGGGACATGCCAGTGCCTGATTCCTGATGTGTTTCGGCGTGTCCGCCGGGTACAGCATCCTTCTTGCACTGATGTTACAGCCGTCTTCACTCTCAGATGGTGGCAAAATGTTAGGGACAGACAAGTTGTGTGTCTGTATGTTTTCAAGAACTGTGGTTGGTTTGTACTAGCCCACATACAACATCTTGGCAGCAGTGCCTCATGTCATTTTGTATATTGACAGTTCTCCTTGCAAGAGTGGTTGTGGCTACTGCCAATCCATTGATTGATCGAGTGAAGGCATCATAGCATGCCGTGTGCTGCCTGTGCCTGCGTCTTTGCAGATGTGGTTCCTTCTCCATGTCAGCAAACCAACTGTCTTTTCTATAATTGCAGCTTGACCTTGACATGCTTCGCAGATGCCAATCAACAGTCTTAATCTGCTTGGCTTGCAGGCGCTGTGCTGAAATGATGGATTTCTCCAGGCCACCAAACAAAGGAGAACTGCCTGCCATATCATCAGACACATTATCATTGTGGACTGTTGCTTGTTGGACTCTACATTGTCTGTGTGTCCTGCCCACAGTTGTAGTTATGTTCCTGCTTTGGGATTGATCCTCATCACCTTCCATAAAGTCTGGTTGTGGTGCCACGTTTGCTCTCCTAGTATTTGGAGTAAAAGGGGTAGGAGTTGCAATTGTGCTGTCCTCCATTTCCACATGTGTGTCAGTAGCTTCATCAGCCTCAATTGTTTCTGACACGTCCGGGGTGGTGATCTATGGAAATGTGTATATATATATAGTAAATGTAAATAAATGGTTATTGGTTATTCACAATATTGTTGAAAACTGTGATTTATGTGTTTGTTACATGTATATAATGTACAGATATGTGTATTTATCAGCACACAGTACACCATGTAACTTAGATGTACTACAACCCCTATGGTGCACTGCCAAGGTAGAGCAAACATCTCAATAGAGTTTTGTTAGCTGAGATGCTGTACTTGAGGAATTACAAACAATATGTTATGTAATTAAAGGTGAGATGACTTACCCTGCTGGAGTCTGACGGATTGGAGGTGTCCATGTCAGACACTGGAACCACACTTTCAGGTTTAAGTGTCCCCTCAATCACTGAATCCACTGGATTCGGAGGGGGGTGTTTGGAGGGTCCCCCACCTGTGCCACGAGCCTCAGCCATCCTGCTGGTCACCTTCTCTTTGGTGCGGGATATCAAGTCACACCAGCATTTCCTGATCTCTGGTGTGGTTCTTTGGGTAACACCAAGGGAGTTGCCTTCCTCCAGAATGCTGTTCCATCTTTTGTTCTTCTGGCCCTCAGGGACAGTAAATGATGCCTTCCCAAAGAGCTGGCCCATGTGTGCCACACATTCTTCAGTTAGCAGCTCCAACTCCTTTTCTGAAAATTTAACTTAGCGCTTCCTATTACCAGAATCCTTGTGCCCATCTTCCTTGGACATTGTGTTCTCCAGGAACTGGAATTCCACTGCCAGTAGTGGGACAGGCGCACTCCTTCCTTCCAGCATCTTTCTAGGCTTCTGGGTTGTGGCCACAAGGAAATCGCAATTTTGCGATTTACAAATTAGCGATTTCCCAATTGGGATTGCGAATTTGTAGAAATCACTATTTGTGGAATACACTCCTACGTACATCTCATTTTGCGATTCCCTAATAGCGGTTTCTACTAATTCTCTATTTGGAAATTGCAGAGCCTTTCTTTCGTACATATAGCCCTTTGTTTCTAAATCAGGGTCACTGCAGGAGGCTCTACGCTGCATATTATGGCACTGGTTAGCAAATTATGTGGTACAAAGTCTGTACGTTTTGAGGCATATTAGTTTTTGAAACAATTATTTTATTGACATTCATTATTTTTGCTTAGTGTTCGGATTTGAAACGATGATAACTATTCTAATACAGGCCACTACACTTTCAAAAGTCAAGTTTAGCTTATTATGGGAGCAATTTTATTATCCAGCCCTTTTTGGTAACATTCTACTGAGCTTTAAAGTCCAGACTCACAGCAGTACATGCCAGACAGACAGCACACTTCTCCCCCCGCCACACCCAAAACAACAAGCCAATACTTGACTTCCCGTCCCCACCTGCCTCTCACAGCAGCACATCCCAGGCAGACAGCACACTTCTCCCCCGCAAAACAAAACAATACTTGACTTCCTGCCACTACTAGCCCCTCACAGCAGCACATCCCAGGCAGACAGCATACTTCTCTCCCATCCCCCACAAAACAAAACAATGCTTGACTTCCTGCCACTACCTGCCCCTCACAGCAGCACCTCCCAGGCAGACAGAACACTTCTCTCCCACCCTCCCAAAACAAACCAATACTTGACTTCCTGTCACTACCTGCCCCTCACAGCAGCACATCCCATGCAGAAAGCACACTTCTCCCCACCTCAAAACAAGCCAGTTCTTGACTTCTTGCCCCCACCTGCCTCTCACAGCTGTGCAGCAGACCGCACACTTCTAACCCTCACCCCCAAAATAAGCCAATACTTGACTTCCTTTCGCCACCTGCCCCTCACAGCAGTACATCTCAGGAAGAGAAGCCTTTACCCACTGTCCTGTCTGACCCCCACCCCAAACCTCCCTAAATTCAGTTGTCCTTCCCCAGCCCCATACATAGTTCTGCTGCCTCCCCCCCTTCCACACGCACAGAAAAGTAGGTGAACAAGTTTGATATATTAATCAGAATTTTTTTTTTTTTTTTACAACTTTACCATTGTGGTTGTAGAGGCAGTGGCCCTCACAGTAACATGGCCTCTTCCATTCGTGCACACTCATACATTTGTTATTCTTTTTTCCTCTGTTAGAAAATATGTTATAGGCCCATTCAGTTTGAGCATTTGCTCCTCCATTTTGTATGCCACTTTTGCGCTGCATATCTGTTTCTTCAGTTTCGTTGCTTACTGAGTTGCTGTTCTTGGCCAAACGAAAGTTATGTCTTAACATTTCTTATAAATCATGTGCCTCATGTGAGGCAACCCAGCTGTGCCTTAGTCTAGAGAGCGCTCTGGCCTTTTCAAGGCTACAGTGTCAGGTACTGATAAGAATGTTTTGCCGCAGCTGCAGATTTCTGTAATACATGTCTTAGCTTGAGCTAACCGGAGCAAACTGGTTCTAACCGGTTTATCACCTTCCTGTTTGTTCACTACTATAAATGTAGCCCTCAGATACCTTATGTCAGCTCACTCCTGTACACTCTCTTTGGAGGCTATACGGACCTGTGCCCGCTCGAGTGTATAATAAATATTACTTGTTATACTTTCCTTTCGGCTACCTTGTTCTTTGTCAACAAGTGGACAGAGTGGTTTTGGAACCAGACAAGAGTTTCTGTGTTGCTAATAATTTCTGGTCTCCACAAATGGCGCCTGAACAGGGACCTCTTCGAGGATGATCCATCAGACGAGTCCAGAGACAGGCTGAGGAGCAAAGACCCGAGAAGGCTGGATTACATGGGCCCCACACGAGGAGACTAATTTCTCACATCTGAAATCCAAAGTTTCGAACTGAGGCGCTTTGGCACTGGGTCATCCCAACAGAGGTCCTGAACTGGCAAGCTTGGAAAAGAAGACTGTTTGGTCCCAGAACAGGTGGTTGGACAGAAAGAAGAATCAGGAGACATTGTCAGTTGCGATTGTTCTGAGTCAACATTTGGTGTTATTTTCTTGCTGAAGACCCCCTAAGTATTGGTTTCTGGGAAAAGTCCTCGAGGCATAGGTCGAGTTTGAGTGACATTTCAGGGGCATTGAAATATAGTTCAGAAATTGGATGTGAGAAGTGTGATTACAAAATGCTGTGTTTTATCAAACTGCGTAGATGTTTTTCTAGATGCTGTTGCTTGAATGTGAGATCGGATGAAAGTCAGCCAGTTTCGAAGGAAGGAACCCCAGCATGGGACATGATGAAAAGAAAAGGATATGATTCAGTATTATTTAATTGCTTGTTACACAAATACACTAAAAAGAATGTCAAGTAGCAATGGCTTATAGATGGTAGTTTTGATCAACGGAAACTATACTACCTTGAGAAATGCTTGTTCGATAGGAAGTCTCGACACGCTATGTTTGAGGTTCTGAAGTCATGGCAAGATGAATCAAATAGGAGAAGGCAGAAGGAATGTAAAAAGGCGCATCCGGAGCGAAATAAAACTATAACAGCGAAAGCGCTGGAACACGACTTTAATAGAATTAGAAATAGTCGAGAATGTCATGATAGAGAACATAGAATGTGAGCCGATAAGACTTATGTCTCCCAGCCATCCGGTGGAAACTCACAAGATGATGAGATTATGGAACACTTATTACAGACAACTTCAGTAGCCCGACCACCGTATGCGCCGAATGCCACAGCACCCCCACCCCTAATAGATACTCCCCCCTCAAATATATCCGGACGTTCGAACATTGACTGAAGTAGGAACGGAAGGTGGGACTGCAGCGTCCTCCATGGCATCTCAAGGGAAGGTTGGGAGACAGTTTGTCAAAGGGACAGATGGGACGATGCAGTGGTGGTCGGGTTTGTTTCAGGAAGAGAAGGATAGAATAAGGGATATATCCAACAAGTGGATGGATTTAGAGATCTACACCATCAAAGACATTATGCAAACGGTGGCAGACATGCCTTTGACATCCCAAAATTATGTCATAGAGTGCATGGCTGCTAGAATAGAGAGAGCCTGGGAGGGTTTAGAGAGGTTCGAAGAGTATTGTACGAAAGTGGTTAGAGAAATATGGAAACGCACTAAAGGGTGCCTTTATGCACCAGAAAACATAGAACAGGTGGTGGTTGACTGTGTATGGCATAGGGAAAAGTGTTTTAACACATTCAGAGAGGTCGAGAAACCCAACTCCTCCCCTTTAATAGTTCAGCAATACCCTATGAGGGAAGTACCTCCCATTCCGGGAGAACCTGCTGCACCGAATGAGGCAGACAGCAGAGTAAGCCCCAGTTCATTCATGTCCCCTGGAAACGTGAAGAGGTTATGTCTATAAAAAGAGATCTACCCGACCCACGGAAAAACCCATCTGGGTTCTATAAAGAACTTAGAATGGCAATTTCCACGACCACAATGTCCCTAGGAGGCGTTAATTTTTTTTCTCAAGAGCTCATTACCCACTGAAATATGGAATTCCATTAGGACGAACGATGACGTGCCTACGCTAGGAAAAACATGGGCCCAATTTGTTGAGTTAGACAGAAATCGACCAGCTGTTGCACCTCCGGACACAGACACTGTTAAGTTACCAGAACGTATTTTGACAAAATTACAGTCATCATACCTCCACAGACTATTAATTGGGATAAGTTAGCGGTTTGCAAACAAAGGCCAAATGAAGATGTTTCTGACTATTTTACTCGATTCGAGGACGCTTTCACTGACTTTAGTGGCCATGATGTGGCGACGGAAGCTGGGTAAAGACTGTTGTGGATAGATTTGTCGGAGGCTTGCAAAAGGAAATACATGATAAGTTAGTTCAGTCAGAGAGCTCTTGGGCAGTTAAGACACCTGCAGAGATCCTACATATGGCCCAGTATTATGAGAAGTGGAAAAAGGATGAGAATGAGAGGGCTGAGAAAAAGACAAAGGATTTGAAGACAAAGGTACTCTTGCAACAAGCACTTCCCAATAGGAGACGTGGTATGGCAAGAGGCAGAGGGAGAGGGCGAAGCTATTCAGCCCCACCGACAGGTCAAACACTAGGACCCAACCAATGCGCCTACTGCAAACAGGAGGGCCATTGGCGATCCGAGTGTCCTCATCTGGTTGAAGAAAAGGGTAAGTCAGTGCAGCGAGGAAGAGGACGTGGTCAGCAGAGGAATTCAGGAAATATGGGTTCAGACACAGAAATGCGAACATTTTTTACAATGAACCATACTACAACGATGACTATTTTGAGGACGATTACTGTTAGGATCGCCACAGAAAGAGTACTGTTCAGATCAAAATACCTGTTGACCAATTGAAACCCTATGTGAATTTAGAAATATACGGGCAGCTGCAGAAGTTCCTATTCGATACTGTGGCCGCCAGAACGTCAGTAGCTCACTACTTGGTCCCGGCGGCTCCTCTTTCTGGGCAAACAAATATTTCTGTGGGTTTCTCTGGAATTCCCGTAAAAAAGCCCCATTTCTGCACCTATGACCGCAGCCATTGGGTCCCTTTACTGTAAATACTCTTTTTGTATTAACAGCAGATTGTGGTGAAAACCTACTTGGATTGGACATGTTTGAAAAGTTACATGCTACTATCTATTTCACTCCAGATGGGGTTTATTTCACTATAGGTGCTACTGATTATACCAGATGTATGTTTTCTAAACCAGACTCCTTGCCTCCCGAATTGTGTGCCATAAATACGGACCTCTGTGCAAAGGGCGACAACGATGTAGGTAAAATGGATATAGACACCATTCATATCAAAATAAAGGAAAATGTTAAATTACCACATATACCTCATTATACAATTTCAAAAGAAGGAGAGGAAGGCCTAAAACAGGTGGTGTCAGACCTAGTCCACGTAGGCAAGGTTAAAGAAATAACAGGTAGCCCCTGCAATAGTCCTATACTCCCTGTCCTAAAAAAGGACAACAGGGAAAGAATTATACAGATCACCTAGTAGTTGATTTGCGTGCCATTAATAAAATAGTTGTCCCCCAGTTTCCTGTTGTTCCAGACATGAACACTATATTCACCATGGCTCCTCCCACTGCGCAGTATTTCACAGTTATAGATCTTAAAAATGCCATCTTCAGTACCCCTATTGCCGAAGAGAGTCAGTATCTTTTTGGGTTTTGCTTAGCTGGTCGTTCATTTACATTTTGTCGTGCCCCTTAGGGGTACACAGAAAGCCCTAGTATTTACAGTCAGGCCTTGAAGAAGCAACTTGATCAAATATGTTTACCGAAGAATTCCACTCTTATACAATATATTGATGATATTCTTATAGCCTCCAACACTGAACAAGATTGAAAAGATGACACTGTGTCCTTCCTCCAGCATTTGTTTCAATTAGGGCATAAAGTTTCTCTTTCAAAATTGCAGTATTGTCAATAGGAGGTCACCTATCTCGGTCACCTCCTGTCGAAGGGGGTAGACGTATACATCCAGACAGGATACAATTGATACAGTCTATGCCCCGCCCAAAAACACAATCTGAAGTACGTGGATTTATAGGCATAACATCCTTCTGTTGCCAATGGATCCCCAACTTTTCTTTAATAGTCAAACCTTTGATAGCCTTAACCACAAAGGATGTGTGCTAACCTTTACCGTGGACTGATTGATGCGAACGCGCCTTCGTACAATTGAAATCAGCTCTGTGCAGTGCCCCAGCATTGGGAAATCCAGACTACCACAAACCTTTCACTTTGTTCGTACATGAGAAGGGGGGCTGCGCATTTTCAGTTTTGACACAGGAACAGGGTGGGAAGAATAGACCATGTGCATATTTTCCCGCAACCCTGGATCCAGTTGCTTGCGCGGAATGGCTAAAGCAAGTGAAGCTTTTGTGGGAGGAAATGATCTCACCGTAATGGTACCCCATGCAGTGGATACTCTATTAAATAAGACGCAGACACAGCACCTCACCAGTGCACATCTAACACAATATGAATTGACTTTATTCAGCTCTAACATTACCCTAAAAAGATGCAATGTCTTGAACCCAGATACGTTACTGCACCTCCCTTCTGATGAAGAAAAGGTTGATCATGATTGGTTATTCACAACCGAAGACGAGATGAAGGGATGGGTAGACTTGACAGACACACCCCTATCTGACCCCCAGGGCATGCTGTTCGTAGATGGTTTATGCTTCAAGCTACCTGATGGAAAGACAACATATGCAAACAATAGTTGAGACTGATACGATACCCCATGTTAGAACTGGGGGTCTCTAGTTGGCAGAGGTAGGTACCTTTGACCAAATAGGGACCCTTGCTTCTAGTCAGGGTAAGGGGGATACACTACTAAAATAACCCCTGCTCACCCCCTTGGTAGCTTGGCATGAGCAGGCAGGCTTATCTCAGAGGCAGTGTGTAAAGCATTTGTGAACACATACAGTAATATAGTGACAGCACTACAGAGGGACACCACACAAGTTGTAGTATAAAAATAAGTATTTTTATATAGACTTAACACAAGACCACAAACGACAAAAATCCACAATACTGTACTTCAAAAATGGTAGAATTAGCTTAGTTCTCTTTAGATGTAAAATGCAACACTTTGAGTTCAATGTACCTTTGGATGCGTAACGCTATACAACGAAAGTGTTGCAGGGAAGGTGATGTGTCGGTTCCTTACACGCAAGAACGGTGATGCGTCGGGTCCCTACTGATGCGTAGGGGATGCGTTGGTTCTTCTCGGCGTGGGGAGGTGATGCGTCGGTTTCTTACTGCGCTTCCGTGGCGATGCGACCAGCAGCGCGGTGATGCGATGAAGATCCGGTGCAATGAAACAAAGATGGCGTCTTCTTCTTGATGCGACACGATGCGTGCACGCCCGACGGCCGTGCGGCGATTTAACGATTCTTCTGAGCCGCGACAGGCCCTGCGACACGCTTCCCGGTGATGCGGCGGCGTCTGATGCGATGTCCATCCTCTTCTCCGGCGATGCGAGGCGCTTCGGCGATGCGATGCGACAGCTGCAGCGGCAACACCCTTCTTCAGCGATGCGACGACAGCGGCTGCGACACGTTTCTCCGATGATGCGGCGGCATCTGATGCGACGTCAATCCTCTTCTCCGGCGATGCGAGGCGCTTCTGCGTTGCGAAGCGACAGCGGCGACACCCTTCTTCAGCGATGCGACGACAGCGGCGGCGTCACGCTTCTTCTTCGTGAGTCGCGCTTCCAGCTCCTTGCGACACGCAATCCCTCAGAAGGCCCAGCACAACAGCAGGCACTTTGAAAGAACTTTTGGGGAGCTGGTGGGTGAAGTCTGTTGTCCCTGAGACTTCAGCAGGAGGCAAGCTCTATATCAAGCCCTTGGAGATCCTTTACAAGTTGAATTAAAGTAGCACAAAAGTCCTTTCTCCTTTCTTTGGCAGTCAGTCAACCACTGCAGGCCAATCCCTCACGCTTAGGGATAGTCTCCTCCTCAGTTTCTCTGGTTCCTCTCCTCAGCAAAGGTTCTTCTTGTTTCCCAAAAGTGATCTAAAGTTCTGGGGTTTGGGTCCTCTCTTTTATACTCATTTTCCCTTTGTTCTCTGAAGGCAAAGAGGCCTTTGCCTAGTCCAAACCAGTTCTGGTCAGTCCTGGAGCACTTTGTTGACAAGACTCCTTCTTTCCTTTCACAGTGTAGGCCAGGGACATCAGACGCACCACAGGAGGTGGAGCCAGCCTTGTGGAGGGAAGGCACAGCCCTATTCAGGACCAGGTGCAACTCCTCCCACCACTCTACATGGAGATCTCTCTATTCAGTCCTGTGCTGACTCACCCTGCCTCCTGGAATCCCCCAGCCCCTGTCACTCAAACTCCAGACAAGGAATACACAACCTAGCAGAGGCAGGCTTGGATAGTTAGGCAAGAAAATACATACTTTCTAAAAGTGGTATTTTCAAACACAGAATGTTAAAACCAACTTCACTAAAAGATGTATTTTATCATTCTGAGTTCAGGCATACTAAATTCGTTTTTCTACCATGTTCCCTGGGTCAGTTAGGATTATAAGATGTTATAATCAAACTGCCCATTCTGGCCTATGGGGAACAGGTAGCCTTGCAATAGTGAAAAACGAAAATGGCTGTAATTCACTATTAGGACATGCCACACACACCAGGGCATGTCCTACCTTACATACAATGCACCCTGCCCTAGGGCCTACCTTAGGGGTGACTAATATGCAGGAAAGGGAAGGTTTGGGGACTGGTAAGTGGGTGCACTTACCAAGTCGACATGGCAGTACCAGACTGCACACAGGCTCTGCAATGGCAGGCCTGAGACACACTTTACAAGCTGCTCCTGTGGGTGGCACAACCAGTGCTGCAAGCCCACCAGCAGCATTTGAGTCACAAGCCCTGGGCACAACCAGTGCACTGTACTAGGGTGTGACAGTGAATCAAATAGGCCAAACATGGAGTCACTAATCCATACATCAATTTATCATAGAGAGCATATGCACTTTAGCACTGATCAGCAGTGGTAAAGTGCCCAGAGTCATAAAACCAACAAAAACAGGTCAGAAAAAGTACAGGAGGAAGGCAAAAAGTTCAGGGATGACCCTGCAAAAAGGGCCAAGTCCAACACCCCACAACTCCACTCAGGCTGTAAAGTTGATAGCTTTGATTAGAGCCTATTCGGAGTGGCGCATCATTTTGTGAGATTATGGGCAGAAGGCGGGTTTCTTACATCACATGGGACCCGGATACAACATGGAGACTTAGTTTTACATCTCAAATGCACTTACCTTGCCTGCAAAAGTAGGTATAGTTAAATGTAACGCTCATAAGAAGATTACAGATGATGTAGGTTGAGGTAATGCCTTTGCTAATGAGATGGCAAAAACTACTAATAGTACTAAAAGAATGGTATGTACATCTCGGGAAAAGCTAGGTGGGTCCTTGAAGCAGGAATGTGTGAAACTACAATGGAAAGTGTAAGGGACATTCAGAGTCATGCATCCCCTGAAGAGCTGGAAATGTGGAAGGAGACAGGCAGGTTAAATGACAAACATTGTTGGGTGGATCGCACTGAAAATCACAGATGGCTGCTAACGAACGCTTATGTCCATTCAATTGTTTCTATGGCTCTCGGGCCAGCTCACATAAGTGCGAAGGGCATACAAAAGGTTCTGGATCCTGTTTGGTGTAATGCAAATATCACTAGAACAGCCACCGCCTTAGTTAAGAATTGCATGATATACCTCCAGCATAATGCGGGGAAAGGTATACCGACACCTTCAGGACATTTTGCAACCGCTGATTTACCATTTGAAGTTCTTCAGATAGACTATATAGGTATTGAAAGGTATAATAATTTGAGATATGTTTTGATGGTAGTCTGTATGTTTAGCAAATGGATTGAAGCCTATCCCCTCAAAGATAATTCTGCTCTTAGCACTGCTAAAGTATTGCTTAAAGAGTATTTTCCTAGATATGGAATGCCTAAAGTTATTTGGAGTGACAACGGGTCGCATTTCATTGGTCAGATAATGAACAAGATGTGTTCTGGATTACAGATCAAACAAAAGTTTCACGCTGCCAATCATCCCCAATCTGCGGGTTTGGTGGAACGCTATAATGGAACATTAAAACTAAAATTGGCAAAAATATGTGGTAGTTCAGATTTAAAATGGCCTGACGCTTTGCCGATAGCCCTACTCTCTATAATAACAACCGTACATAGTCAAATGGGCCTATCACCCTATGAGGTGGTAATGGGCCGACAAGCAAATGTGTGGGGTGTGCCGAGACCAAAGAGATTTACAGACCTTGAATATCCTTTGCTTGCTGACTATTGTGAACAACTTACTAAAAACTTGTATTTGATTCACCAACAGGTCAGGTCCAGTCTACCTCCTCGTTTGCAAGGCCCGGAACACAGCATCAGGCCCGGGGACTGGGTCCTGATGAAGAATTTCCAGCAGTCCAATTGCCTTCAGCCCAGGTGGAAGGGCCCTGTTCAGGTCCTTTTGGTAACGCAAACAGCTGTAAGGCCGCTGCAAGGAAGAATAGAATTCATGCAACACATTGTAAGAAGGTGCCCTTGCCCCTCCCACATGATCAGTGGGTGAAAGATGGTCTCCTGATGAGGAGGGGGAGAAAGTACCCGCCTTTGTGCCATTCAGTGATGGAGTTCTGGTTGAGCATGCAAAACTAAGAGAGGCTCAGGAAAAAGAGCTTCCAAGGCCTCTGCCTGACACTCTGTTGTTTGAGGACCATGAACAACCTGGTCTTCAGTGTTACAATTTGAGGCCATGTAAGCCAACTGCACAGAACACTTAGTGTCCTATTGTTTTGGACACCACCTTTATCGTCGTGGGATTAGTTAGGAAAGAGCTTAGGATGGAGCAAGCTCCCACTGCCAGGTGCTCAAGAGCGCCAACTTTAATGGACTAACTTGTGCCGCGGGGTTAGTAAAATAAGGACGCTGTGAACATTGGTTCTCTTATTCTCTCCTTTGGTGCTCACATACCCTTCTGGTCCTTTTGTTTATATGATTTATGTGTGCATTATAATATTTCTGTTTTGTAACAGACGCTATTAATGCAAACTGTAAAGAACCCTCCTTGCACCTATTCCACTAGGAAATGATCTCTGAGGAAATAATGGAATTGCACCCATTTGGCAGAAACATGCATCCGGACAATGTAGGGGAAGGCGCCCTATTGGTTCGACAGGCACCTCTTAGGACATGGTCCCGTAAGGATAAATGTACTTTGGTTTTTATCTTGCTGATAATAGTTGCAGGAATATTTGGTATGTCCTGGTTTTTCGAAGAGTTTCCCTGTTCATACCCTTGTCAATCCCACTTCGACACCACATGAACACTATCACGTGACTCTTAGCCCACCCAAGCAGAGTCATAGGTTGTGTTACCAGAATGGTACACTTATCCAGAGCCTTCATGAAACGCATGAGTCACTAAACACTATCAAGTGTTGGGTTTGTGGCCTGTTGCCTGCCATGGGTAAAAAGAGTTTCGTATCAATGGGGTAACCTGAAAGACCACTGGACTCTGGTAAATAGTGGTACACAAAAGATAGTCACAGTGGAAATTATTCACAATGTATCTGCAACCAATACATGGTCTATATACAAGGAATATGACAACACCAAATGGCTCATTCAATAAATGATTATGATTTAATAAATATCACAAAAATTGTCATCATAGATCATAGACTCAAAAATTGTGAACTGAATATCACATTTAACATTTAGTAAAAACAGGTGCATACAGCGTGAAGTGATAGGTGCGTAGTTCGGATAAGTGAAAGTGATGTGCAGGGGGAAAGGTGGTGCATATATATACATCAATATACAATAATGATAACCTAACCTGCCAAATTACTGGCAAAACATACAAATGCAAAATCATAAACAAAAGATGCAGATATAGATCCTCTGTCATCCAGGTTTGATAAGTGAAGGGAAGGAGATGTCGACGTTTCGACCCCTTTAAAACCGCAGGTGGGGAAGTGCACAATTCCTGGAGGTACTGCAATACTTGGTTGATGCATAAAGTGGAGAATGTTTAATGTGATCCTTATCAGCGGTTTTCCTCATTTTAGTTTATAAAATGTGTGCTGCAGCTCTGTGTTCAGGGATGTGGTCTTTTTAAACCATACTGCTTGCGTTTTGTAAGGATATGAGCAAAGGACATTGAAACCGGTCCCTTCCTGGCCCTGTAGTCATGTTTTTAAATTTTCAGGCAAAAACACTCAATGATTTCTGAATAATAAGTGTAAAAGTGTTAACCTCTTCGCTGCTAGGCCTTCCCCCCCCCTGTGCTAAGCCTTTTTTTGGCTATTTGGGGTAGTTTGCGCTTAGGCCCCTGTAACTTTTTGACCACATAAGGTATCCATGCCAAATTTGCGTCCTTTTCTTCCAACATCATGGGAATTCTAAAGGTACCCAGGGTTTGTGGATTCCCCTGGAGGGGACCCAGAAATTAGCCAAAATACAGTTAAATGTTGGGTTTTTGGGGAAAAATGGGAAAAAAGTGCTGCAAATGAAAGCGTATGGTTTTTTCCCTGCAAATGGTATCAACAAAGGGTTTGTGGGGCTGAAATCACCATTTTCCCAGCTTTTAGGGAATTACAGACTTTTGTCAGAAAGCCAACATTTTTTACACAGTTTTGGCATTTTACTGCGATATAGCCTATTTTTGCTATTCTTTGTGCTTTCAACATTCTTCCAGTTAATGATAGAAATGGGTATGAAAGCAATAATGGATCCTGGAAAGCTATACATTTTTAGAAAAGTAGACAAAATTCTGAATTCAGCAAGGGGTCATTTGTGTAGATCCTTTAAGGTTTATTTATAGAAACTAACAGTTAAATGTAGGAAAAATTGAAAATTAGTTGAAAAAAACAGCCATTTGGGCCAACGTTTTCACCTGTAACTTCTTCTAATTGTGACAGCTGTTTGAAAGCAATATACCGTTACATCCGCTGGACCTTTCTGGTTGTGGGGATATATAGGACTTGTAGGTTCACCAAGAACCCGACGAACCCAGAGCCAATAGCTGAGCAGCGTCTTGCAATGGTTTTTCATTATGTACCGGGTATATAGCAATTAATTTGGGAAAATATATACATGGAAAAATCGGTATGAAAGACACCTATGTATTTCTGAAATTGGAACAAAATATAGAATTTAGAAACAGTAGATATTTGCACATTTCCGAAATTGTGAGTACCCATACTAGCATGAGAATTATAGGTCATTTTTCAAAATGACTTCTTTTTTACACATTGTCTTTCATTTGGAAGGCAGAAATGCATCGAAAGTCAATAGGTAATAACAGTTGCTTTACAATTCTGTGTTACCCTAAGTCTCCTGATAAAAATGGTACCTCACTTGTGTGGGTAGGCCTAGTGGCCGCTACAGGAAACGGCCCAAAACGCAACGTGGACACACCACATTTTCACACTGAAAATGGACCCTTTTTTTGCAAAGTGCCTAGCTGTAGATTTTGAACCCTAGCGCTGCCGGCACCTAGGGAAACCTAGCAAACCTATTAATTTTTTAAAACTAGACACCCAGGGGAATCCAGGATGGGGCGACTTGACTGGCTCTCACCAGGTTCTGTTACCCAGAATCTCTTGCAAACCTAAAGATTTGTCAAAAAAACACATTTTCCTCACATTTCTGTGGTGGAAAGTTCTGGAATCTGCGTGGATCCACAAACTTCCACCCACCCTGCGATCCCCAAAGTCTTCTGAGAAAAATGGTACCTTACTTGTGTGGGTAGGCCTAGTGCCCGCGACAGGAAACGGCCCAAATCGCAACGTGGACACACCACATTTTCACACTGAAAATTGACCCTTTTTTTGCAAAGTGCCTAGCTGTAGATTTTGAACCTTAGCGCTGCGGGCACCTAGGGAAACCTAGCAAACCTATAAATTTTTGAAAACTAGACACCCAGGGGAATCCAGGATGGGGCGACTTGACTGGCTCTCACCAGGTTCTGTTACCCAGAATCCCTTGCAAACCTAAAGATTTGTCAAAAAAACACATTTTCCTCACATTTCTGTGGTGGAAAGTTCTAGAATCTGCGTGGATCGACAAAATTCCACCCACTCGCCATTGCCCAAAGTCTTCCGAGGAAAATGGTACCTCACTTGTGTGGGTAGGCCTAGTGCCCGCAACAGGAAACGGCCCAAAACGCAATGCGGACACACCACATTTTCACAGTGAAAACGGACCCTTTTTTTGCAAAGTGCCAAGCTGTAGATTTTGAACCCTAGCTCTGCCGGCACCTAGGGAAACCTAGCAAACCTATACATTTTTGAAAACTAGACACCCAGGGGAATCCAGGATGGGGTGACTTGACTGGCTCCCACCAGGTTCTGTTAACCAGAATCCCTTGCAAACCTAAAGATTTGTCCAAAAAAACACATTTTCTCACATTTCTGTGGTGGAAAGTTCTGGAATCTGCGGGATCCACAAAATTCCACCCACCCCGCGTTCCCCAAAGTCTTCCGAGAAAAATGGTGTGGGTAGGCCTAGTGCCCGCAACAGGAAACGGCCCAAAACGCAACGTGGACACACCACATTTTCACAGTGAAAACAGACCCTTTTTTTTTGCAAAGTGCCTAGCTGTAGATTTTGAACCCTAGCTCTGCCGGCACCTAGGGAAACCTAGCAAACCTATACATTTTTGAAAACTAGACACCCAGGAGAATCCAGGATGGGGTGACTTGACTGGCTCTCACCAGGTTCTGTTACCCAGAATCCCTTGCAAACCTAAAACTTTGTAAAAAAAAACACATTTTCCTCACATTTCTGTGGTGGAAAGTTCTGGAATCTGCGTGGATCTACAAACTTCCACCCATCCCGCGTTCCCCAAAGTCTTCCGAGAAAAATGGTACCTCACTTGTGTGGGTAGGCCTAGTGCCCGCGACAGGAAACGGCCCAAAATGCAACGTGGACACACCCCATTTTCACAGTGCTGTAGGGTAGGACATTTGTGCCGGCACGGTGATTCCACCCAAACATATGTGGAAAATGTGTTTTTTTCAGCTAAATTTGAGGTTTGCAGGGCATTCTCGGTAGGGAAACGTTGGGGGATCCACGCAAGCCATACCTCATTGGACTCCCCAGGGTGTCTAGTTTTCAGAAATGTGTAGGTTTCCCTAGATGGCGGCGAGCCCGAGGCCAAAACCCCAGGTGCCCCCCCAAAACCAGATAGTTTTGTTATAGGTAATTTTAAAGTCTCCACAGTACGATTTGGGGCATTTCCTGTTGCAGCCACTATGCCTACCCATACAAGTGAGGTACCATTTTTATCGGGAGACCTGGGGGAACGCTGGGTGGGAGGAAATTTGTGGATCCACGCAGATTCCAGAACTTTCCCACACAGAAATTTGAGAATAAAGTGAATTTTTCAGCTAAATTTGAGGTTTGCAGGGGATTCTGGGTAGGAAAATGTTGGGGGACCCACGCAAGCCATACCTCGCTGGACTCCCCCGGGTGTCTAGTTTTCAGAAATGTGTGGGTTTGGTAGGTTTCCCTAGATGGCCGCAGAGCCCAGGGCCAAAAACTCATGGGACCCCCCTTGCAAAACCAGGTTGTTTTGCAATAAGTAATTTTGATGTCGCCTCGATAGGTTTTGGGCCCTTGCCTGTCGCGGGTACTTGACTCACCCATGCGAGTGAGGTACCTTTTTTATCGGGAGACCTGGGGGAACGCTGGGTGGGAGGACATTTGTGGATCCAGGCAGATTCCAGAACTTTCCCACACAGAAATTTGAGAAAAAAGTGAATTTTTCAGCTAAATTTGAGGTTTGCAGGGGATTCTGGGTAGGAAAATGTTGGGGGACCCATGCAAGCCATACCTCGCTGGACTCCCCCGGGTGTCTAGTTTTCAGAAATGTGTGGGTTTGGTAGGTTTCCCTAGATGGCCGCCGAGCCCGGGGCCAAAAACTCATGGGACCCCCCTTGCAAAACCAGGTTGTTTTACAATAGGTAATTTTGATGTCGCCTCAATAGGTTTTGGGCCCTTGCCTGTCGCGGGTATTTGACCTACCCACGCGAGTGAGGTACCATTTTTATCGGGAGACCTGGGGGGAATGCAGGGTGGTAGGAAAATTGTGGTTTTTCTGACAACAGAATATTATGACACAGTAATGCAAGGAAAATGAGTGATTATAGTCACATTTTGAGGTTTGCATGGCGTGAGTAAAAAAAACATGTTGGGATCCATGAGAGGCACATCACCCAGCACTCCCCATTTTTTTTTTTACTTTACAGAAATATCTAAAGTTGGTAAATTTTCCCTAGAGACAGACTACACCTTAGCACAGAAAGACAAACGAGACAAATATGACTGCCTACCCACCTGTTCCTCAAGTACACACACATACTGGTTGGATTTGGCACAAGGGTGAGTAAAAGGTTCAAAATGTATATTTTATTAACAAGAGATTTCACAAAAAGGAAATGCACTGTTAATAATTAAAAGGTTAAAAACCAGAACCAATGACTCACAGCTCGTGAGCTGTAAAGCCACGGCAAGGCACCAACCTCTTTACATGCCATTCACACACCTTTCATACTTGACACACACTTTCACACCACCAACTGCGGCCCCAGCACATTACAACACTCACATTCACAGACAATGTGGAGACAATTTACACCCTGGCAGAGAGAGACAGAAAAGACAAATATTCCTTCAAAATGAACAATTCCTTAAGTATTCACACACACTGGTTGGATTTGGCACGAGGGTGAGTGAAGGTTCAGAGCATAAAATTCTATTAACAAGAGATTTCACAAAAAAGGAAATGCACTGTTAATATTTAAAAGGTTTAAAACCTGAACCAATGACTCACAGCTCGTGAGCTGTAAAGCCACGGCAAGGTACCAACCTCTTTACAAGCCATTCACACACCAGCACATTACGGGCCCAGCACATTACAACATTCACATCAACAGATAGCGGCATTCAAGGGCCCATCACTTTCATACGCCCACATGACTGACACAGCAATCACACCGGCTGGTGGTTGACATAGTGTCTGCAGTGGCGTTTGACTAGCAGAGTGTGTAATGACCAGCAGCAAGTCACTACTCACACACTGCCAGCCAAATGCCAGCCCACACACACCGCCAGCCAAGCACCATCCCACCCATACTGCCAGCCAAGCGCCAGCCCAAGCACACTGCCAGCCCACGCACACCACCAGCCAAGCGCCAGTCCACACACACCGCCAGCCAAGCACCAGTCCATGCACACCGCCAGCCAAGCGCCAGTCCACGCATACCGCCAGCCAAGCGCCAGTCCACGCACACCGCCAGCCAAGTGCCAGTCCATGCAAACTGCCAGCCAAGCGCCAGCCCACGCACACCGCCAGCCAAGCGCCAGTCCACGCACACCGTCAGCCAAGCGCCAGTCCACGCACACCGTCAGCCAAGCGCCAGTCCATGCACACTGCCAGCCAAGTGCCAGTCAATGCACACTGCCAGCCAAGCACCAGCCCACGCACACCGCCAGCCAAGCGCCAGTCCACGCACACCGCCAGCCAAGCGCCAGTCCATGCACACTGCCAGCCAAGCGCCAGTCCACGCACACCACCAGCCAAGTGCCAGTCCACGCACACCGCCAGCCAAGCCCCAGTCCACGCACACCGCCAGCCAAGCGCCAGTCCACACACACCGCCAGCCAAGCGCCAGTCCACGCACACCACCAGCCAAGCGCCAGTCCACACACACCGCCAGCCAAGCGCCAGTCCACGCACACCGCCAGCCAAGCGCCAGTCCACGCACACTGCCAGCCAAGCGCCAATCCATGCACACCGCCAGCCAAGCACCAGTCCACGCACGCTGCCAGCCAAGCACCAGTCCATGCACACCGCCAGCCAAGCGCCAGTCCATGCACACAGTCATTAAATTTGTTTTAAATTAACAAATAAGAAAACACAAACTAGTTGCAACTAGATACAAAACTATAACTACAAAAACAACAGCAGTAACTAAAGACATCATTCTATTGCCAAACGTGAAACTGAACAACAATATATAAAACCATACAGACCAGGCAGTACACTATTAGACTCATGGTTGCTCCCAAAAACTCTTTTGAGTGTGATACACTCTGAAACATGTGGGCACACAGCCCAGGATTAGAAGGACAATCGGAACAGTGCATACGACTCTCCTTCCGCATACCTCTTCGCAAGCAGACTCTACATCTCTTACAGGGATTGTTTCTTTGGGGCGTGGGAGGAATTAAATCAGGAAAGTGGCGATCTTTCAATCTAGCCACATCCTCCACCACTCCAACTCTAGGAACACTTGCCTGTTCCACAACAACAAGGCTGCCTATCACAGACTCCTGAAACTGAACAAAAGTCATCTTTAACGCAGGAGAACACTCCTTGAACACAACAAAAGCATTGAAAGTTGCTAAATTGAAGAGATGGATGGCCAACTTCTTATACCAAATGTAAGCCTTACGAACAGCAGTGTAAGGTTCCAGCCTCTGATCTACTCTATCGACACCACCCATGTGCTTATTGTAGTCTACAATGCACACAGGTTTGCGCACTTCAGCAACCTGACCCCAAACAGTCACAGGTGAAGTACTCTCATCATGAATGGTAGTCAGCATGTACACATCCCTCCTGTCCACAAATTTCACAGCTAGCAGTTCCTCACTACGCAAGGCACTGCACTGTCCCCTCTGAAGCTTTTTGCAAACAAGCTCTTTTGGGGTAACCTTTACGGTTAGAGCGGATTGTGCCACAAGCAAAAGTGTCCACTTTGAACAATTCCTTAAACAATTGCACAGCAGTGTAGAAGTTATCAAGGTACAAATGGTGGCCTCTGTTAAACAGTCCTCTAGCAAGATCCCACACAATTTTCTCTGAAACTCCAAAAGTGGACGGACAACCAAGGGGGTCAATAGTGGAATCCCTACCAGTGTACACCTGGAAATTATAGACATATCCTGTCCTACTCTCAGACAACATATACATCTTAATTCCATAACGTGCCCTCTTGCTAGGAATGTACTGCCTAAAAACCAAACGGCCCTTGAACAGGACCAAAGACTCATCAACAGCTATTTCTTTCCCTGGAGTATAGATCTCTGAAAATCGATCTACAAAGTGATCAAGAACAGGCCGAATCTTAAAAAGACGGTCACAGTCAGGGTGATCTCGTGGCAACGCCAAAGCATTAGCAACAAAATGCAGCATCCGAAGCAAAAGTAAATACCGATCACGACTCATAATTGCAGGAAATATGGCCGTTGCCATCAAAGGACTGGTAGACCAATATGAAGCCAGGGACGCTTCCTTATCAAGCCCATCAAAAAAGTCAAACCCAAAACCCTTCTTCATCTCATCCAGATTTGTGGGAGTCCACCGGGTAGCTCTAGAGCGGGGCCTAAGTCTGGCACTGTTGTCCCTCAAAATCTGTTCAGCATACAAATTAGTCTGCTCAACAATCTCAGCCAAAAATACATCATCCATAAACAACTGAAAAAACTGTATAGGCAAACAAAATTCACAATTCACTCTACACCCTGCATCCCCACTAAAGGCAGGCAACACCGGCTGCACCATGTTTGGCTCAACCCAGAGTCCAGCACTTCCAGTAGGAAGCCTTGCAGCCTCAGGCTGCAATACCGATGTCTCTTGCTGCACCATCGGCACATCAGTGTCCTCCTCTAAAACAGGCACTTCATCCGCACTGAGAGTAGCTTCATCCGCACTGAGAGTAGCTTCATCATCAGATGATTCCTCGTGGACAGAAAACTCACTGCCAGAATCTTGCACTCCCTCCTCTCCCTCAGACGCAATGTCAGTCTCATAATCCTGCTCAGAGGAAGACTCAAGAAGCATACCAACCACCTGCTGAGCAGTAATTCTACGGCTAGCCATAATGCTTACTAATAAAGGTAACTTGTCAAAAAAATTCAACAACAATAAATCCTTTGTAAAATAAGTAATAAACACATTGTGGCTTTATCACAAAGACCTATATACTCAAACACTATACCATTCACTTGCCAGAAGCAGCTAGACTCACCACCACCTACTCTGCACAGACACAGTAAGGACCAACAGTATCCCACTAAAAAAGAAAAAGAAAAGAAAATTACACATAAGACAACACAAAACACATCGCAAAGAATTTCATGCACAAAACACTAACTAAATATGCTGCTATTATGACACCACTTACAAAAAATTCATTCATGCATGACATTAATACTCATTGGAGTAAACACAACAAAAATGTTTTTCTTACCAAAACAATGCAACTATGCAAAACTGCAGATCACCCACTGCCGAAACCGCAAACAAGAATCAAAAACTTTGCACTAGAATAAAAAGGAGAAATAAAACATTACAATCAAATATGCAAATAATGCACTAGTCCACACACTATCCACCAACCAAGCAAAGGTGGTGGTAGGTGGGCCTAAAAGCATAAGGCCGATCTGCCCCCACAGGGAGCAGAAACAGCCAAAAAATTCACCCTCATAAAGGGGGAGCGACCCTTGCCCAAGGGGTCACTCCCCAACACCAACACTTAAAAAGCCCTGGTGTCTAGTGGCTCCTGCCCCCCTAGGGGACAGGTGGGCCTGAAAACATAGTGCTGATATGCCCCCCCAAAGGGGGCAGAAACGGCCACAATAAATACCCCATAAAGGGGAGCGACCCTTGCCCAAGGGGCCGCTCCCAACAACACTAAGACAGTCTGGTGGCCTAGTGGGCATACAATATAATTAATTGTTTACTTGGGCCGATCTGCCCTCCCAGGGGGGCAGAAACGGCCCAAATAAATGCTCCCCAAAGGGGCGCGACCCTTGCCTAAGGGGCCGCTCCCCAATAACATATTGCTCCCCCAAGGGGAGCGACCCTTGCCCAAGGGGCCGCTCCCCAACAACAGAAAAAATCCCTGGTGTCTAATGGCTTCTGCCCGGGGGCAGATGGGCCTAAAATAACAAGGCTGATCCCCCCGGGGCAGAAACGGCCAAAATAAATGATTCCCAAAGGGGAGCGGCCCTTGCCTAAGGGGCCGCTCCCGAAAAACATATTTAAAAAGAATAATAATCCCTGGTGGCCTAGTGGGTTCACAGTGACTTAATTTTAATTTATATAAACTCGATCTGCCCCCCCAAGGGGGGCAGACCCATACAAAAAAAAATTGATCCCCCAAGGGGAGCGACCCTTGCCCAAGGGGCTGCTCCCCGACACAAAGGCCCTTTAAAGAAAAAAAAAAATTCCCTGGTGGCCTAGTGGTCACATATGGCCATTTTAAAAAAAAAAATAGATCTGCCCCCCCCCACCAAGGAGGGCAGACCCATCCACAAACATTGCTCCCCCAAGGGGAGCGACCCTTGCCCAAGGGGCCGCTCCCCATCACAAAGGCCCTTTAAAAAAAATTCCCTGGTGGCCTAGTGGTCACATATGGCCATATATTTATATATTTTTATTAGATCTGCCCCCCCCAAGGGGGGCAGACCCATCCACAAAAATTGCTCCCCCAAGGGGAGCGACCCTTTCCCAAGGGGCCGCTCCCCGAGACAAAGGCCCTTTTAAGCAAATGCTTAAAAAGACATCGGAGGAAAGGAAAACACTTTCCTTTCCTCCGATGCCTTTTTAAAATCCCCCCACCCTCCCCGAGGACAAACTTACCGCTTCCTCGCCGGACGCACTGGAAGCAAATGGCTTCCAGCGCGTCCGGTATCATGTAATGACATCAGCGCGCGAGGCGCGCTGATGTCATTACATGATGAGGTGGGGTTGGCGGGGGGGGGAAGCGGAAGGGCTTCCCCTGTCGTCGCAGGTGGGGGCAGCTTTGAGGGCGGCCCACAGGGGGAGCGCCAGCGCTTCCCCCATGGGTGGGTGCTAGGACGGCCGGGTGCCGTCTCACGCACACGCCCACTGTGACGTCGGACGGCTCCCGGCCGTCCGACGCACGCAAGGGGTTAAGGTAACTATGTTGTTACTGCTTGGATTTTACATGCTTTATTTAATCTTGCATTCCCTATAAGTGTTTGCTATTTCCACGATGTGTTACTTTTTTTTATTTCAGCCAGCATATTACTCTTGTCTCCCCTTCCTCATAACCTATTTCCCATTTTCTGGTTCTCCAGCACCGCGAGGTCATACGAATGGCAATAGCGCTATGCAAATATCATCACTCCATTGCAACAAAAACAAACAAAAGTAAAAAACATTGTCATTTGCAATTCCAAGAACTCTAACTTTCACAAATGTGAAACCGATTGCATTGCAAATGCTTGTTTATACGTCCACTCCACTCCAAATCAAAACACATGGGTAAAAAACATTGTCATTTACAACGCCAATAGCTCTAACTCTCCCAAATGCGAGACCTTTTGCATTCCAAATGCTTGTTAGTTTATATGAGAAGGAGGCAAAGTATTTGTTTGGTTTCCACACTAGAGTAGGTTTATTTTCCACGCACAATCTCTGCCAGGAAGCAATTCTTATTTATGATTGTGACTGGGCACTTCCTGCTACAGATGTTTGCCACCTGTAACACCAAATGAACATGCGTTGTTTCAAGGCGTGCATCAGTCTCATGCAGCACTAGCTTTTTATAAGTATGACAATTATTAGGATATGAAGCACCTCAGAGGTGGTGCTGACAGTTTTTCAGTACCCTCCAACCCCCATCCCCCCCCCCCCCAACACGTTGGTTTATTCTGCTCCAGCCAGCTCGTATTTATAAAATCCCAGGCCTGGGGCCTCTGGGCTGAACTATGGGGCTTGGTTAATGGGCCAGAGTACTCTGGGGCTCAGTTTCCAGGAATGAGAGTCCCCGGCCACCACAGCACAGCTGCAGTAAGAGCTGGTGACGGGAGCACAGCAGCCACAAGGGGATGACATTTCGGGGCCAGAAATTAAGGATTAAGTCATTAAAACGCATGGTGTGAGACACAGAGGTTTGAATGTTGCCCCAGTGGAAACTGTGGGCCAATGAGGGGCATTCAGGGCAGCCTCACTGTCTGGTTCTATTTTTGGAGTCCCAGGCAAAATGATGTATTGTCACGTGAGTGCTCGCCTTCCATTATCAGAAGGCCCTTTAACCTCCTGTTTTGCGGTCCGACAGTGGGGCACCCTCTTGCAGGAGTTTGTAGAGGCACTGTAAGGCAGCTGCCTAAAATAGCTGTAATGCAGCATTGGCCTTGTACAAGAGGTGGGCACAGACCCAGGGTGGTTTTGAGCTGCCCTTAACCCCCCTGCTCCCGTTGACCTCTCTGAAGCTTGGCAGGGCACACTGGGGAAGACTGAGATGTAGGGAAGTGCCCTTTTTAGGTTTCGCCTGCACAGCGCTTGCGTTGTACTAGTGAAATCTATTGTATTAAATATATCTTAAAAGGGACTTACATCCCGCCTTCACTTCTTATTGGTCCTTGTGCTTGTCACTTTACTTTTCCTCGTTTCCATTGGTTGTAGGTGTTCTATTTCATGTTCTTCTGTGTTTCTCTTATCAGTTTCCCATTGGCAAAGTACTGTGTTCATCCCTTTGGTGGAACTTCTTTGGAGTATTTCAAGCAACCATTAGGCAAGCTAAATAAAAACAAGAGCTGCACTCTTGCTTTAAAGTTACAGCGCTGCCCGAGTGCCGTGGGCTCAGTGCGCTGTGCTGGCCTCAGTGGAGACCTCGTGAATCCAGTTCTAGCATGGTACTCGCCAGTCCCCCCGGGGCAACGCGCACTCACCAGTCCCCCCCAGGGGCTGAAGCAGAAACTCACTCTGGTGCTCCCTATTGTTGCCGGGCCTTTCATGTCCCTTTCAACATCGATTTCTCCCCCATCCTCCTCTTTGCTGTATCCCCCCCCCCCTCCTTTATCAGTCTTTTCTCAGTCTTCTCAGTCAGGGTTATTTTCTTCCTGCTTTACTCCTCCTCCCCCCAGTATCACTTGGTGTCCGTTCCTTAGTCTGCTGTCGTTCCTCGTCGCTTGTTGATTTCATTTTCATCATTCACACCTGCCCCATTTCTGCCTTCGATTTCAGTGTCCCTCTGCATGTCTCCCCTCTGTTCTTCTGCCATCACCATCAGGGCACAAGTCCTAAAAAAAGAAGTGGGGGGACTAACCTAATTAATCAGTAAGCAAGTGGCATCACGGCGGGTGACATCATAGCGGGTGACATCACGGCGCGTGACATCGCGGCGCGTGAGGTGTGTGACATCACAGCGTGTGACGTCACAGGAAGTGGCATAACAAGAAGTGACATCAGATCTTAAGCCCTCACATATATGTTTAGCAGGTCTATCATGAGTACATTTGAGCACATTTCGAGTATACTTGCAAACCCTCCTGATTTAGGCAGAAGATTCACACTTTTGTAAGCTTCACATACACCAATGTTGCCTTTTGTCAGCGTAAAGCTTCCTCTACCCATAGTGCTTTAAAAGAAAAAATAGTGATATTTAAATTATTACAACGCCTCCCCAGGGGTAGTAAGCGCTATATAAATGCTATTTATTTTGTGCAAATACTGGGAAAGATCAACACATCTGATGTTCTTACAGTGCATGCAAATCTCCTAAACAGAGCCTGAACAAAGTGAAAAGCTGCCTCTTTTAAGTATGTGTGAAGTCCTAACAAGGTGTGAGCCTTTGTTTCTCCTCTGCTGCATTTGCTTCTAGGTGTGAGGCTCCTGACTGCTGCCAGCCAGGAGACTGGAACAAAAGGAGGCCTGATCACCCTTCAAATTCGGCCTTTGTTTTGGGCCCAGCAGGAGTAAAAAAATAAGAGAGCCCCATCCCCACCTGCACGTTGTTGCAGATCGAAAACAGTTAACAACCTGCAGGCGCTGCTGAAAGTGATCCGGTGTTTGGAAATTACACCGGGAAGAATTCAGCATCTTTGTCAGTGGGGCCCAACTTCTTGGCAGGGTGGACGGCGTCCACCCTGTGAAAAAAGTGGGTGGACGCCGTCCACCCGCGTGTACCCCCGACTCGTGTCCTGATCACCATACCCACCACCCCTCACCAGAGCAGAGCGCAGGGCGCTGCCAGGGTCCCATGTCAGTGTTCCCTGTTCCCTGCCAGCTGCAGAGAGTTTGTGTTGTCAGAGAGTGGCCTTGGCTTCTCCCTGGTGCGGCTGACTCTGCCTCTCATCCTTCATGGTGCAGATCTTCACAGTATCTCATGATACTAGCGCCTGAGGTAGTTACCTTTGCAGAGTGTTCGTTCAAACGTCGAGCGTTGTGAACCTTCGCTTATAGTAAACTATACTAGTGCGTCTATAAAAGACTCTTGTTATCTGTGGATTGCTGCGAAAAAAGTGAGTGCAACCTTGAGAACTTCAGGAAAAAATCATAAATAAATGTAGGGCTTATACATAGTTTGACGTTTGTTAGAAATTGATCTGTTAACTATTAATTGCAGCGATATAATTTGTTGGATCTATTTTTTGTGGTTGTACAAAAACATTCTTTCAAATCTGTTCATATAAAACGATCCGAAAATGAAACTAAACAGTGATTTTCCAAGGACAGGCATTATTTCAAGTTCTGATACATTTCATTATTGTGATGTGGGTTGAGGCTGCTCTGTTCTTTAAACAGATCCGTGTTTGCTATTTTTTATTTCTCATTTCACAAGCTTTCTCTGTTAAGCAAGTTATAATACGTTTTTATTTGACTCTTGGGGCCCACCTTGGAAAGAGTTCTGTAAGTGATAAAGTAAACCATTAGAGTGTGCACCGAAGCTCTTCTGAGTTGGTGTTTTTACTATTAATTGTCAGAGCATGTTACTGTAGGTTCTAATAGGTAGTGAAATAGCTGCCCGGGGCAAGTTACTGTGTACACTATCTTCAGTGGTCTGTTACCTAGCTACCTGGTCACTTCAATAAATTACAAGGCGGTGGTCTGCGATTGGCTGTTTCCCTCTCTCATTCATGTATGGATTTGGTCTACCACCGACAACACTGTTGAATTTGTGAAACAGAACACCTGATCCCAGTATTTAAGTTCTTGAAGAATCATGATCCTCTCTGCTTTGCAGAGTCATTATGTCCACATGGTGGCTTGTTTTTGTCCAGTTACTTGGCCCTTGGGTAGCATTTAAGGTGGTCCGGTTCCTCCCGAGAGGTTTCAGAGCGGTCTGGTTTGGGGTCTGCCTAGGTCTGTCAGTGAATCTTTTCTTTATCCTTCTGGGTGGTTTGTCTTGGAGTTTGTGTTCAGTGAATTCCTTGATCATCTGGGGTTGTTTGCAGATATTTTGGTCTGTTCCGTGAAATCCAGGGTCCTCTAGCCTTAGATTTGGAGCTTTGTATTTGATGTTGGCTTTTATTCAGCTGCTGCTTGTTCTTCTCTGGAGGTGTCTGTGCTGTCTGTGCTGTCTGTGCTGTTTCTTTGACTGACTAGTATATTTCTTATTTTTCCAGGGTTGCTTGTATAAACTTGACGCTTGATCTAGAGGTTGCTTTTTATTTAAGACTGTATTCTTGGGTTGCATGGGTTCCATGGGACGTTTTTACGGTAGTACAGCCATATCATCGCAGTGGTGCCATTTATTTTTGCACGGAGAACCTGGTGATGTCCACTAATCTGCATTGCTTCCAAGTGGTCTCTGGATCTCTGTGTGATTACTTTCCCCTGTTCCTGCTCTCCTTTAAACCAGGGGGACCCCTTGCATTTATTCGGGTCTTTGGTGCTCTGTTTTGCTGCAACCTGACCACTTCAGGAAAGAATGTGAGTAGCAAACTGCATTTTGGACTGGGGAGCAAGTGGCGGAGGCTGAAGCAGAGTCCTTCATATGGCCTCTTTGCTCCTGACACATGTTGGCCTTTTGTTCTGGACATCCTGTTGTGCCCTCACCCAATGCTTCTCGCCTGACACACTACCTGAGTCAAAGGTCTGCCACCGTGTCATTTTCTCACCTCAGGTGAGGTTTACGGAGGTGGGGTTGAGGTTAGCAGTTTTCCTGTTAGTTAACAAAGGATTGATTAGTTCCTCAGAGGGAGCATGGCCTTTATTGGTAACATGATTGCAGTGGTTTACATCCCTGTTGGTTCATAACATCTCATTCACTGCTGTCGTCTTAGGAAGTAAGTGGAGGAAAACAGTGAGCTGACTAATGTCCCCACTATAAATCAAGTCTGTCACCCTTGAAGACGCCTCCCCACCGACCCCTTTACCTGTAGATAAAGTGACCACCTCACTCATGGACTCTCAGTGTTTCTGATCCTAGGCTTTTTACTTTAAAACTATTGAGATGAAGATTGTTAGTTTAATTAGATCAATGGAAGAAAGCCAAGACCACCCTTTGGATCTCTTTCTGTAACCTTGACATTAGACATGCTCTGAAATTTGATGCAGGAAGAACTTCAGCTGAGCTGTTTTTGCATCCCTGGTGGCTCATGGTGGGAATGTCTAAAGTAGGTGGGCTCTCAAAACATATTTTGGCGACGTGGCTTGCTGTTAAGAAATTCACAGTGAGTGGCTTTACAAGAACACCTTACTATAGGTTCCACCAGAGGAAAGGCAGCATCAGCAGCAAATACGAGTCATGAAAACCTGTCTAGTGGCTGCATATGTACCTCCGCTCGCCTTTGCTCTGCCTGGTGGCTGCATGGTTAACTCTGCTCGCTTCTGCTCTGCATGGTTAACTCTGCTCGCCTTTGCTCTGCCTGGTGGCTGCATGGTTAACTCTGCTTGCTTCTGCTCTGCATGGTTAACTCTGCTCGCCTTTGCTCTGCCTGGTGGCTGCATGGTTAACTCTGCTCGCTTCTGCTCTGCATGGTTAACTCTGCTCGCCTTTGCTCTGCCTGGTGGCTGCATGGTTAACTCTGCTTGCTTCTGCTCTGCATGGTTAACTCTGCTCGCCTTTGCTCTGCCTGGTGGCTGCATGGTTAACTCTGCTCGCTTCTGCTCTGCATGGTTAACTCTGCTCGCCTTTGCTCTGCCTGGTGGCTGTATGGTTAACTCTGCTCGCTTCTGCTCTGCATGGTTAACTCTGCTCGCCTTTGCTCTGCCTGGTAGCTGCATGAGTAACTCTGCTCACCTTTGCTCTGCCTGGTGGCTGCATGAGTAACTCTGCTCGCCTTTGCTCTGCCTGGTGGCTGCATGGGTAACTCTGCTCGCCTTTGCTCTGCCTGGTGGCTGCATGAGTAACTCTCCTCGTCTTTGCTCTGCCTGGTGGCTGCATGAGTAACTCTGCTCGCTTCTGCTCTGCATGGTTAACTCTGCTCGCCTTTGCTCTGCCTGGTGGCTGCATGGGTAACTCTGCTCGCCTTTGCTCTGCCTGGTGGCTGCATGGGTAACTCTGCTCGTCTTTGCTCTGCCTGGTGGCTGCATGGGTAACTCTGCTCGCCTTTGCTCTGCACAGACAGCAAATACTGATCTTATGCAATCTGGAAGGTGTGGGTTTCACGGAGTCTGGGGATACAGCCTAACATCACCAGTCCACTCACTGTCTTAAAAGAAGCATTGGCAAACCCAATAGGTTTCGCCTATTGTCCATGTCATGGCGCTTTTTTTTTTAAACTAGAAGTTATATTGCACAGCAGCTCAACTGCTCTGCAATATGTAAAAAAAAAAAAACATTGACTAAGTCAATAGAATTCGCATTGGGTACATGTTTTTTTTTCTTGGTCCTCCCCAATTTACCTAATCTCCCCGCTTTATAGTACCACCAGTAACAGCACAATAGATTGCCTTTCTCAATAAACACGTCATAACACTCTAACAAAGTTTCAGTAACTTATATTGCACAACTGCTCACCAAGCTACAACTTACAACAAAAAACAATTTATTATTAATCACATAAGTGAAATCTGTTGCATCTACCAATGCTTGTTGACATGGTCACCCCCACGTTTTGCCCTAGTACTGATGCTTTTCGACTGAAAGTGCACTGGGTCTGATAACCAGGCCCCCAGTGCCAGTGCTCTTTCTTACAACAAGGTAAATGTCTAATTTTGACACAATTGACAAGGTCTTTAGAACCCCTGTAAGTCCCTAGTAAATGGCACCCCTGATACCAAGGGCATGGGTACTGTAGCATGTATTAGGCCACCCAAAGGGGCCCACACAAAAACTGCATGGAACCTGCCAATGTAGGATGCGTGAAATGGTGCAAACCATTTTGAAAACACGACATGGCGCACTCCCTATGTGCCATGCCAAGGTACACAGTATACATCATATGTACCCCTACAGCAGGCCTTAGTGCCCTAAGGCAGGGTGCATTATATTATATGTGACGGCCCATCTGAATGAGCAGATACACCCCGTGATGTGTAGTTCCATTACTAAATATTGGAAGTGATCAGGAAGCCATCTTAAGGACATGTACTGGCCACTGGTATCAAACACCTCATCTTAATAAATCTGTACTGATGCCAATACTAGATTTCTTATGATGTACAGCCAGAGGGCACCTTAGAGGTGCCCCCTGAAAACCTACTAGTCCTCTAGTGTGCTGGCTGACTGGTATTGTCCAGCCTCCCACCACAGGCGAGTTTCTGACCCACTGTAGGTGACACCCTGCACTCTCAGAGGCTCTGCCTGCTGCAGAGGAAGGTGTTCACATCTCCTCCAACAGGATGGCTAGTGATGTAGCATATCAAGGACAGAGGCTTCAAAGCCTCTGCACCTTTGATATGCAACAACGGCTTTCTCCCAGACCTGGGGAATGCCACCCCCTTCCACCAAGGCTCATTTGGCACCAGAGCAGGTGGGAAATTAGTTAGTCAGGGGCTCACTGTGCCACTGGATTCAAGCTATCCTGGCTGAAGAGGGGTGAAACCCCGAAACCGGTCCTAGGATGCTTGTTTCCGGTCCAGGGAGGACCTGGCTTAGCAGTTCGGGCTGGACTCTTCCCATGAGGCACAGGGTCAAGACTGATTTGCATATGGCCAGGTCTAAACTGGGGTTGCATGGTGAGCAAAAGAATGATGGGTTTAACCCAGATCTCTTGACTGGGGGTGAATGTTTTGATTTGTTCTTCATTCCGTCCATCAATTTTGTGTCTTTTGCACACTTTCAGGCTAGGCACACCTCTAAAGTGGGCCACCTGAAGTGGACAGCCAAGGAGGGGTTTCACAATTTTGAATTTGGTGAAACTAGGAACTCTGGGTCAGGTTTATGCCCACTATCCCCAGAAAGTGGTACTATAGGGGATGTGGTCACCTTCAGAGGTAATTAGCCCATTGGCTACTAACTTGCACTCCCCTAAACACCCCTAAATTCAATATTTAGGGTTTCTCCGACACCAGGATTCAGATTTGTCTACTGGGAACTGAAGGAAGGACAAGGAAGAGCCGAAGTTGTGAGAACAGAGGTCATGCACAGCAATTGGCTTCCAAACCCTGCCTGGCTGCTTGCATAGCGACTCGTCCAGAAGCTGAGCAGCTACCCAAACCCTTGGAGGACTGTTCTTACAGTGAACATCCAAGCAGCATCTCCCTTGGGGCGGAGTAGATCATCCGCCTGCATCTGCAGGCACCGATTGCATCGATCCGGTACTTGGTCTTGCTGCCCATCGGGCCCACTGAGGGAGCAACTCACTGGGAAGAGGTTGTCGTGAATCCAGGAGGCAAGCCCCATTGCTTTCACCAAGTCTGGAGATGCTGACCCCTCCTGGAGCCTCCCAGCACAAATGCCCTAGGTACCGGAGCCCTTGCACTACCAAGGCTTGTTAAGTGTCCAGTCTGGACGCCACCAATGTCAACACCGACTTGTTATCGAGGGGCTTCAGGATGTATGAGATCTTCAAAAGTGGCCTTGCTATCCTGTTTCTCTTCTTCTCCAGGTCATCAAAGCCAAGTGAGAGCCTCTCACTATGGTGACCTGCCAGATAAAACACCTCTGCAGCTGAGCCCCCAGACTGCGTTCACGTAAACTGACTGCCCCTGTGCTCCAGAGATCCTCAAGAGCCGGGCCCCCCTTTGGGTTCTGACAGACTGGCCCTCAATTCCCCCCTTACAGCCTTTCTTTTTCAGGTACTTTTGCCATTGACTTTACCATTGTAGAGCTCAAGGCTACCAACTCTGCACCCGGACACACCAGGCCAGGTAAAACCGAACTGCTGGTGGTTTCTTGAACCTTGACCCCTAAGCGTCTGAAGTCCCAAAAGGCACCCTCAAGAACTGCTTGCAAGTATATGCATACAGGGCATGTTTCTCCCATAGGATAACATTACTGCGTTCAGGGCTCGTACATCAAAACCGTTGTTCGCCTGAATTTTTCTATTTCCATAAAAATATATAACTCTGAAAGTACTTACCTGATTCCGATGATCTTGGTGTCGAAAATTATATAAAAATCTGTGTTATTTTTCTAAATTGGTCTCGAGTTTCTTCTTGAGTGTGTCTCATTTATTGACTCTGTGTGTACAACAAATGCTGAACACTCCCCTCTGATAAGCCTAAACTGCTCGCTCACACTACCGCAAACAGAGCACTTGGGATTATTAGAGTAAGACCTGCAAACAATAAGGGTCCTTTGTACTTGGCCCGGCTCCTATATACCAACAGACACTAGTCAGGGGGTCAGTGGCCCCTCCCCTTGAACAGACTGACCCCAGGTGCAGGGGGCTTGGGCCCCTCACCCACTCTAGCTGTCCGTCCTGAGGGGTGGGGGTGCTTGTCTTCAAAGTGCCACTGTAATGAAAAGGAGCTCTTCCTCAACCCTCACCCTTTTCCCTCGCCTGTTTCTCTTAAGTTTTTCTTACTTCTTCCCTAATTCCAACCCTTCCTCTCCTCGCCCTTCTTTCCTTCTCTCCCTCCTCTCTCCTTCTCTCCCTCCTCTCTCCTCCTCTCCCTCCTCTCTCCTCCTCTCTTCTTCTCTTCCCCTCTTCCTCCTCTCGCCTCTTCCTCTTCTCTTCCTCCCCTCTCCTTCTCTCTTCTCTCTCCTCTTCCTCCTCTCGTCTTCTCTTCCCCTCTTCCTCCTCTCTCCTCTTCCTCCTCTCTCCTTCTCTTCTCTCTCCCTCTCTTCCTCCTCTCTCCTCTTCCTCCTCTCTCCTTCTCTCCTTCTCTTCTTTCTCCCTCTCTTCCTCTTCTTCCTCCTCTCTTCTTTTCCTCCTCTCCCTTCTCCCTCTTCTTCCTCTCTTCTTCTCTTCCTCTCTCTTCCTCCTCTCCTCTTCCTCCTCTCTCCTTCTCTTCTCTCTCCCTCTCCTCCTCTCTTCTCTTCCTCCTCTCTCCTCTTCTCTCTCCCTCTCTTCCTCCTCCCTCCTCTTCCTCCTCTCTCCTTCTCTTCCCCTCTCTTCCTCCTCTCTCCTTCTCTTCCCTCCTCTCCTTCTCCCCCTCCTCTCTCCTTCTCTTCCCCCTCTCTCCTTTTCTTCCTCCTCCCTCCACCCTCTCCCCCTCACCCCTTCTCTTCCTCCTCTCTCCTCTTCCCCCTCTCTCCTTCTCTCCCTCCTCTATCCTTCTCTTCCCCTCTCTCCTTATCTTCCATCCTCGCCCCTTCTTCCCCCTCTCTCCTCTTTCCCCTCTCTCCTTCCTTTCTCCTTCTTCCCCCTCTCCCCTTCTTCCCCCTCTCTCCTTTCTCTTCCTCCTTCTCCTCTCTTCTTTTCCTCCTATCTACTTCTCTTCCTCTTCTCTTCTTCTCTTCCCTCTCTTCCTCCTGTCTCCTTCTCTTCCCTCTCTCCTTCTCTTACTCCTCTCTCCTCTTCCTCCTCTCTCCTTCTCTTCCTCTTCTCTCCTTCCCCCTCTCTCCTTCGCCCCTCCTCCTCTTCCTCCTATCTCCTTCTTCCTCCTCTCTCCTTCTTCCCCCTCTCTCCTTCTATTTCCCCTCTCTCTTTCTCTTCCTCCTCTCTCCTTCTCTACCCCCTCTCTCCTTCTCTCCCTCCTCTATCCTTCTCTCCCTCCTCCCTCCTTCTTCCATCCTCTCTCTGTCTCGCCCCCCTCTCCTTCCCCCTCTCTCCTTCTCTTCCCCTCTCTCTTCCCTCTCTTCTTCGTCCCCCTCTCTCCTACTCTTCCCCTCTCTTCCTCCTCTCTCCTTCTCTTCCCCTTCTCTCCTTCTCCCCTCTCCTTCTCTTCCCCTTTCTCCTTCTCCTCTTCTCTTCTTCTCTTTCCCTCTCTTCCTCCTCTCTCCTCTTCTACCTTTCTTCCTCCTCTCTCCTCTTCTACCTTTCTTCCTCCTCTCTCCTTCTCGCCCTCCTCTCTCCTTCTCTCCCTCCTCTCTCCTTCTCTCCTTCCTCTCTCCTTCTTCCCCTCCTTCTCTTGGTCCTCTCTCCTTCTCTTCCCCCTCTCTCCTTCTCTCCCTCCTCTATCATTCTCCTCCCCCTCTCTTCTTCTCCCCCTCCTTTCTCCTTCTCTTCCTCCTCTCTCCTTCTCTCCCTTCTCCTCTCTCCTCTTCCTCCTCTCTCCTCTTCCTCCTCTCTCCTTCTCTCCCTCCTCTCTCCTTCTCGTCCCCCTCTCCTTCTCTCTCTCCTTCTTCCCCCTCTCTCCTTTTCTTTCCCCTCTCTCCCTCCTCTCTCCTTTTCCCTCTCCCCTTCTCTTCCCCCTCTCCCCGTCTCTCCTTCTCTTCCTCCTCTCTTCTCTTCCTCCTCTCTTCTCTTCCTCCTCTCTCCTTCTCTTCCTCCTCTCTTCTTCTCTTCCTCCTCTCTTCTTCTTTTCCCCGCTCTTCCTCCTCCCTCCTTCTCTTCCCCTCTGTTCCTCTTCTCCTTCTCTTCCACCTCTCTCCTTCTCTTCCTCCTCTCTCCTCTTCCTCCTCTCTCCTTCTCTTCCCCTTCTCTTCCCTTCTCTTCCTCCTCTCTCCTTCTCTTCCTCCTCCTCTTCCCCTCTCTTCCTCCTCTCTCCTTTTCCTCCTCTCCTCTTCCTCCTCTCTCCTTCTCTTCCTCCTCTCTCCTCTTCCTCTTCTTCCTCCTCTCTTTCTCTCCCTCCTCTCTCCCTCTCGCCTTTTTCCCCCTCTCTCGTTCTCTTCCTCCTCTCCATCTTCCCCCTCTCTTTCTCTCCCTATTCTATCCTTCTCTTCCCCCTCTCTCCTTCTATTCCTCCTCTCTCCTTCTTCCCCCTCTCTCCTTCTCTTCCCTCTCCTTCTTCCCCCTCCCCCTCTCTTCCCCCTCTCTTCCTCCTCTCAGCTTCTCTTCCTCCTCTCTTCTCTTTCTCCTCCATCTTTCTCTTCCTCCTTTCTTCTATTCCCTCTCTTCCTCCTCTCTCCTTCTCTTCCTCCTCTCTCTTCTTCCTCCTCTCTCCTTCTCTTCCCCTCTCTTCCTCCTCTCCTTCCTTCTTCCTCCTCTTCCTCCTCTCCTTCTCTTCCCCTCTGTTCCTCTCTCTCCTTTTCTCCCTCCTCTCTGCTCTTCCTCCTCTCTCCTTCTCTCCTCCTCTCTTCTTCTCTTCCTCCTCATTTTCGCTTCCTCTTCTCTTCCTCCTCTCTCCTTCTCTTCCTCCTCTCTCTTCTTCCTCCTCTCTCCTTCTCTTCCCCTCTCTTCCTCCTCTCTCCTTCTCTTCCTCCTCTTCCTCCTCTCTCCTTCTCTTCCCCTCTGTTCCTCCTCTCTCCTTTTCTCCCTCCTCTCTGCTCTTCCTCCTCTCTCCTTCTCTTCCTCCTCTCTTCTTCTCTTCCTCCTCATTTTCGCTTCCTCTTCTCTTCCTCCTCTCTCCTTCTTTCCCCCCTCTCTCCTTCTCTTCCCTCCTCTCTCCTTATCTTCCTCTTCTCTCCACCCTCTCTCGCCCTCTCTCCTTCTCTTCCTCCTCTCTCCTTCTCTTCCCTCCTCTCTCATCTTCCCCCTCTCTCCTTCTCTTCCCCCTCTCTCCTTCTCTTCCCCCTCTCTCCTTCTCTTCCCCTATCTCCTTCTCTTCTTCCTCTCTCCTTCTCTTCCTCCTCTCTCTTCCTCCCTCCTTCTCTTCCTCCTCTCTCCTCTTCCTTCTCTCTCCTCTCTCCTCTTCCTCCTCTCTTCTTCTCTTCCCCTCTTTTCCTCCTCTCTCCTTCTCTTCCCCCTCTTTCCTTCTCTTCCCTCCTCTCTCCTTCTCTTCCCTCCTCTCTCCTTCTTCCCTCCTCTCTCCTTCTGGCCCCCTCTCTCCTTCTTCCTCCTCTCTCCTTCTCTTCCTCCTCTTCCTCCTCTCTCCTTCTCTTCCCCTCTGTTCCTCCTCTCTCCTTTTCTCCCTCCTCTCTGCTCTTCCTCCTCTCTCCTTCTCTTCCTCCTCTCTCCTCTTCTCTCCCTCCTCTCTCCTTCTCTCCCTCTTCTCTCTTTCTCTCTCTCCTCTCTTCCTCCTTTCTTCCCCCTCTTTTTCTTTCTCCTCTCTCCTCTTCCTCCTCTCTTCTCTTCCTCCTCTCTCCTTCTCTTCCTCCTCTCTCCTTCTCTTCCTCCTCTCTCCTCTTCTCTCTCCCTCTCTTCCTCCTCTCTCCTCTTCCTCCTCTCTCCTTCTCTTCCCCTCTCTTCCTCCTCTCTCCTTCTCTTCCCTCCTCTCCTTCTCCCCCTCCTCTCTCCTTCTCTTCCCCCTCTCTCCTTTTCTTCCTCCTCCCTCCACCCTCTCTCCCCCTCACCCCTTCTCTTCCTCCTCTCTCCTCTTCCCCCTCTCTCCTTCTCTCCCTCCTCTATCCTTCTCTTCCCCTCTCTCCTTATCTTCCATCCTCTCCCCTTCTTCCCCCTCTCTCCTCTTTCCCCTCTCTCCTTCCTCTCACCTTCTTCCCCCTCTCTCCTTCTCTTCCTCCTTCTCCTCTCTTCTTTTCCTCCTATCTACTTCTCTTCCTCTTCTCTTCTTCTCTTCCCCTCTCTTCCTCCTGTCTCCTTCTCTTCCCCTCTCTCCTTCTCTTACTCCTCTCTCCTCTTCCTCCTCTCTCCTTCTCTTCCTCTTCTCTCCTTCCCCCTCTCTCCTTCGCTTCCTCTTCCTCTTCCTCCTCTCCTTCTTCCTCCTCTCTCCTTCTTCCCCTCTCTCCTTCTTCCCTCCTCTCCTTCTCTACTCCCTCTCTCCTTCTCTCCCTCCTCTATCCTTCTCTCCCTCCTCTATCCTTCTTCCATCCTCTCTGTCTCGCCCCCTCTCCTTCCCCCTCTATCCTTCTCTTCCCCTCTCTCTTTCCTCTCTTCTTCGTCCCCCTCTCTCCTTCTCTTCCTCCTCTCTTCCTCCTCTCTCCTTCTCTTCCCCTTCTCTCCTTCTCCCCCTCTCCTTCTCTTCCCCTCTCTCCTTCTCCTCTTCTCTTCCCCTCTCTTCCTCCTCTCTCCTCTTCTACCTTTCTTCCTCCTCTCTCCTCTTCTACCTTTCTTCCTCCTCTCTCCTTCTCGCCCTCCTCTCTCCTTCCTCTCTCCTTCTTCCCCCTCCTTCTCTTGGTCCTCTCTCCTTCTCTTCCCCCTCTCTCCTTCTCTCCCTCCTCTCTCCTTCTCCTCCTCCTCTCTCCTTCTCCTCCCCCTCTCTTCTTCTCCCCCTCCTTTCTCCTTCTCTTCCTCCTCCTCTCCTTCTCTCCTTCTCCTCTCTCCCTCTTCCTCCTCTCTCCTCTTCCTCCTCTCTCCTCTTCCTCCTCTCTCCTTCTCTCCCTCCTCTCTCCTTCTCGTCCTCCTCTCCTTCTCTCTCTCCTTCCTCCTCTCTCCTTTTCTTTCCCTCTCTCCCTCCTCTCTCCTTTTCCCTCTCCCTTCTCTTCCCCCTCTCCCTGTCTCTCCTTCTCTTCCTCCTCTCTTCTCTTCCTCCTCTCTCCTTCTCTTCCTCCTCTCTCCTTCTCTTCCTCCTCTTCTTCTCTTCCTCCTCTCTTCTTCTCTTCCCCTCTCTTCCTCCTCCCTCCTTCTCTTCCCCTCTGTTCCTCTTCTCCTTCTCTTCCACCTCTCTCCTTCTCTTCCTCCTCTCTCCTCTTCCTCCCCTCTCCTCTTCCTCCCCTCTCCTTCTCTTCCCCTTCTCTTCCCCTCTCTTCCTCCTCTCTCCTTCTCTTCCTCCTCCTCTTCCCCTCTCTTCCTCCTCTCTCCTTTTCCTCCTCTCCTCTTCCTCCTCTCTCCTTCTCTTCCTCCTCTCTCCTCTTCCTCTTCTTCCTCCTCTCTTCTCTTCCTCCTCTCTCCTTCTCTTCCTCCTCTCTCCTTATCTTCCCTCCTCTCTCCTTATCTTCCTCTTCTCTCCACCCTCTCTCCCCCTCTCTCCTTCTCTTCCTCCTCTCTCCTTCTCTTCCCTCCTCTCTCATCTTCCCCCTCTCTCCTTCTCTTCCCCCTCTCTCCTTCTCTTCCCCCTCTCTCCTTCTCGTCCCCTATCTCCTTCTCTTCTTCCTCTCTCCTTCTCTTCCTCCTCTCTCTTCCTCCCTCCTTCTCTTCCTCCTCTCTCCTCTTCCTTCTCTCTCCTCTCTCCTCTTCCTCCCTCTCTTCCTCCTCTCTTCTTCTCTTCCCCTCTTTTCCTCCTCTCTCCTTCTCTTCCCCCTCTTTCCTTCTCTTCCCTCCTCTCTCCTTCTCTTCCCTCCTCTCTCCTTCTTCCCTCATCTCTCCTTCTGGCCCCCTCTCTCCTTCTTCCTCCTCTCTCCTTCTCTTCCCCTCTGATCTTCCTCTCTCCTTCTCTTCCTCCTCTCTCCTTCTCTTCTTCCTCTCTCCTTCTCTTCCTCCTCTCTCCTCTTCCTCCTCTCTCCTTCTCTTCCTCCTCTCTCCTTCTCTCCCTCCTCTCTTCCTCCTCTCTTCTTCTCTTCCTCTCTCCTTCTCTTCCTCCTCTCTTCCTCCTCTCTCCCTCCTCTCTCCCTCCTCTCTTCTTCTTTTCCTCCTCTCCCCTTCTCTTCCCCCTCTCACCTTCTCTTTCTCCTCTCTCCTTCTCCTCTCTCCCTCTCTCCCTCCTCTCTCCTTCTCTTCCTTTCTCGCTCCTCTTCCACCTCTCTTCCTCCTCTTCCTCCTCTCTCCTTCTCTTCCCCTCTCTCCTTCTCTTCCCCTCTCTCCTTCTCTTCCTCCTCTCTCCTCTTCCACCTCTCCCCTTCTCTCCTTCTCTTCCTCCTCTCCCCTTCTCTTCCTCCTCTCCTTCTCTTCCTCCTCTCTCCTTCTCTTCCTCCTCGCTCCTCTTCCACCTCTCTTCCTCCTCTCTCCCTCCTCTCCTTCTTTTCCTCCTCTCCTCTCCCCTTCTCTTCCCTCGTCTCTCCTTCTCTTCCTCCTCGCTCCTTCTCTTCCTCCTCTCTCCTCTTCCACCTCTCCCCTTCTCTCCTTCTCTTCCTCCTCTCCCCTTCTCTTCCTCCTCTCTTCTTCTCTTCCTCCTCTCTCCTTCTCTTCCTCCTCGCTCCTCTTCCACCTCTCTCCCTCCTCTCTCCCTCCTCTCTTCTTCTTTTCCTCCTCTCCTCTCCCCTTCTCTTCCCTCCTCTCTCCTTCTCTTCCTCCTCGCTCCTCTTCCACCTCTCTTCCTCCTCTCTCCTTCTCTTCCCCTCTCTCCTTCTCTTCCTCCTCTCCCCTTCTCTTCCCCCTCTCTCCTTCTCTTTCTCCTCTCTCCAATCAATCAATCAATCATGGCATTTATAGAGCGCGCTACTCACCCGGGAGGGTCTCAAGGCGCTGGGGGAGGGGGTAAGTTACTGCTCGAACAGCCAGGTCTTGAGCTGCTTCCTGAAGGAGAGATGGTCCTGGGTTCGCCGAAGGTGAGTGGGGAGGGAGTTCCAGGTCTTGGCTGCCAGGTAGGAGAAGGATCTTCCTCCGGCGGTGGTTCTGCGGATGCGTGGTACGGTGGCGAGGGCGTGGCTGGTTGATCGTAGCTGGCGTGTGGGCGTGTAGAAGGTCATGCGGTCGTTGAGGTACTTTGGGCCCAGGTCGTGGAGGGCCTTGTGTGCGTGGGTGAGGAGTCTGAACGTGATTCTCTTGCTGACGGGGAGCCAGTGCAGGTCTTTTCAGGTGCACGGTGATGTGGCTGTGTCGGGGATGTCCAGGATGAGTCGTGCGGAGGCGTTCTGGATGCGCTGGAGTCTCTTTTGAAGTTTGGCTGTGGTTCCGGCGTAGAGGGTGTTCCCATAGTCCAGTCGGCTGGTGACGAGTGCCTGGGTGACGGTCTTCCTGGTTTCAGTGGGGATCCATCTGAAGATCTTGCGGAGCATGCGCAGGGTGTTGAAGCATGAAGATGAGACGGCGTTGACTTGTCTGGTCATCGACAGGGAGGAGTCCAGGATGAAGCCCAGGTTGCGTGCGTGGTCCGTTGGCTTGGGCGCGGTGCCCAGGGCCGGGGGCCACCAGGAGTCGTCCCAGGCGGAGGGTGATGAGCCCAGGATGAGGACTTCCGTCTTATCTGAGTTCAGCTTAAGGCGGCTGTTCCTCATCCAGTCGGCGACGTCTCTCATCCCGTCGTGTAGGTTGGCTCTGGCGGTGGTGGGGTCGTTGGTGAGGGAGAGGATCAGCTGGGTGTCGTCGGTGTAGGAGATGATGTTGAGGTTGTGTCGGCGTGCGATGGCTGCGAGGGGCTCATGTAGACGTTGAAGAGGGTTGGGCTGAGTGAGGATCCTTGTGGAACGCCGCAGATGACTTCGGTGGCTTCGGATCTGAACGGGGGAGGCGGACTCTCTGGGTTCTTCCGGCGAGGAACGAGATGATCCATTCCAGTGCTTTCTCTCGGATTCCGATGTTGCTGAGGCGCTTCACTAGGGTGCGGTGGCAGACGGTGTCGAACGCCGCAGAGAGGTCCAAGAGGATGAGGGCAGCTGTTTCCCGTTGTCGGTTAGGGTTCTGATGTCGTCGGTGGCTGCGATAAGGGCGGTCTCGGTGCTGTGGTTGGTCCGAAACCCGGACTGCGAGGGGTCGAGGATCCATTCGCCTCGAGGAAGGCGGCAAGCTGTCTGTTGACGGTCTTCTCGATGACTTTGGCCGGAAACGGAAGGAGCGAGATGGGACGGTAGTTCTTGAGGTCGGTGGGGTCCGCCGTTGGTTTCTTCAGGAGGGCGGTAAGCTCGGCGTGCTTCCAGCTCTCCGGGAAGGTGGCGGTGTGGAAGGAGGAGTTGATGATGTCCCGGAGATGGGGTGCGATGGTGGCGTCGGCTTTGTTGAAGACGTGGTGTGGGCAGGGGTCGGTTGGTGATCCGGAGGGATGGAGTTCATCGTGCGGGTGGTGTCTTCGGTGCTGATCGGGGTCCAGTTGCAGAGGGTGGTGGTGGCGGGCGTTGGTTCGGGCGGTAGGGTGCGTTGTTTGTGCGTCGAAGCTGTTGTGTATGTCGGTGATCTTGCGGTGGAAGAACGCGGAGAGTGAGTTGCAGAGGTCTTGCGAGGGGGTGATGTCGTTAGCTTCCGGCGCTGGGGTTGGAGAACTCTTTGACGATGCTGAAAAGTTCCTTGCTGTCATGGGCGTTGTTGTCCAGTCGTTCTTTGAGTGCCGACTTCTTGGTGGCACGGATCAGCTGGTGGTGTTTGCGGGTGGCGTGCTTGAGGGCGGTCCTGTTGTCTGTGGTCTGGTCGAGTTGCCAGGTTTTCTCGAGAGTGCTGCAGTTCTTCTTGGATTCCTTGAGTTCGTCAGAACCAAGGGGTTTTCTTGCTTCCGGGTCTGCTGGGAGGGTTTTTAGTGGTGCGAGGTCGTCGGCGCAGGCGGTCAGCCACTTGGCGAGGTTGCTGGCTGCTTCGTTTGGGTCCGTTGTGTTGGTGGGTGTGTTCTGGCTGAGGGAGGCGGTGAGCTGCTCGGCGGTGATCTTGCTCCAGCTCCGGCGGGGAGCCTGTTGCGGGTGGTGGTGGGTCGCAGTCTTTCTGAAGCTGAAGTGGACGCAGCTGTGGTCGGTCCAGTGGAGTCCGGTGGCGTGGCTGAAGGAGATGTGCTTGCTGGACGAGAAGACGGGGTCAAGCGTGTGGCCGGCGTAGTGGGTGGGCGTGTTCACCAGTTGCTTGAGTCCGAGGTTGGCGAGGTTGTCCAGCAGGGCGGTGGTGTTTCTGTCGTTGTTGTTCTCCAGGTGGAAGTTGAGGTCCCCTAGGAGGATGTAGTCGGCTGAGGGCATGGCGTGCGGGCTGATGAAGTCTGCGATGTCTTCGCTGAATAGTGTGCGTGGTCCCGGGGGTCTGTAGATGAGGGTGCCTCGGAGGGTGGTCTTGGGGTCAGTGTGTATCTGGAAGTGTAGGTGTTCGGCGGCGGAGAAGGTCTCGTCGGAGTTAGTCGAGATGCGGATGGTGTTCTTGTGTACGATGGCGATGCCTCCTCCCGTCTGGTTGACGCGGTCCTTCCGGGTGATCTTGTATCCATCCGGGATGGCTATGGCGATGTCGGGCGCTGAGGAGGCGTTCATCCAGGTCTCGGTGAGGAAGGCGATGTCCGGTGCTGTTGCGTCGAGCAGGTCCCAGAGTTCCACGGCGTGCCTGTGGACGGAGCGGGTGTTCAGCAGGATGCATTTCAGGTGGTTGCTGCTGTTGCTCGACTTGGCGGAGGTGGTGCACGTCCGGGGGCAGGTGAATCGGCAGGCTTGGCAGGCGAAGGGTCCGTGGGTGCGTCTCGGTGAGGCTCGGTAGCAGGCAGGGTTCCGGCCGGCATTGAGTGCGGTGAGTGTGGCGGCGTCGTAGGTCCGTCGAGTAGTGTTGCGTTGGTGGGTTCCAGGGATTCTGGCGCTGGGCGCGGTCCAGTCGCGAGACGGGCGCAGACGGGCTTGCTTTAGGCGCGCCTTCGGCGCGCCAGCGGCGCGGCCGTGCAGCGGCCGCCATTTATGGGGAGGTGGGAGGGAGGAGCAGCTGGGAGGCGGGAGGCAGGGGCAGCGAATGGGCAGTCAGGGGCGGGGCCGCAGGGAACGCAGCGGCGGGAGTGGCGAGAGGCAGCGGGGGCACAGAAAGGAAAAACAGGGGAGAGCAGACAAAATCACGGGCACAACAACAGTGGGGCAGCGAGGGGCACAGAAAGGAAAAACAGGGGAGAGCAGACAAAATCACGGGCACAACAACAGTGGGGCAGTGAGGGGTACAGAAAGGAAAAACAGGGGGACAGCAGACAAAATCACGGGCACAACAACAGTGGGGCAGCGAGGGTACAGAAAGGAAAAACAGGGGGACAGCAGGCAAAATCACGGGCACAACAACAGTGGGGCAGTGAGGGGTACAGAAAGGAAAACAGGGGACAGCAGGCTCCTCTTCCTCCTCGCTTCTCTTCCACCTCTCTTCCTCCTCTCTCCTTCTCTTCCCCTCTCTCCTTCTCTTCCTCCTCTCTCCTCTTCCACCTCTCCCCTTCTCTCCTTCTCTTCCTCCTCTCCCCTTCTCTTCCCCCTCTCCTTCTCTCCCCCCTCTCTTCTTCTCTTCCCCCTCTCTTCTTCTCTTCCCCCTCTCTCTTTCTCTTCCTCCTCTCTTCTCTTCCTCCTCTCTTCTCTTCCTCCTCTCTCTTCTCTTCCTCCTCTCCCCTTTACTTCCTCCTCTCTCCTCTTCCTCCTCTCTTCTTCTCTTCCCCCTCTCTCCTTCTCTTCCTCCTTCTCTTCCCCCTCTCTCCTTCTCTTCCCCCTCTCTCCTCTTCTTCTCTTCCCCCTCTCTCCTCTTCCTCCTCTCTTCTTCTCTTCCCCTCTCTCCCTCCTCTCTTCTTCTCTTCCTCCTCTCTCCTCTTCCTCCTCTCTTCTTCTCTTCCTCCTCTCTCCTTCTCTTCCTCCTTCTCTTCCCCCTCTCTCCTTCTCTTCCCCCTTTCTCCTCTTCTTCTCTTCCCCCTCTCTCCTCCTCTCCCCCTCTCTCCTTCTCTCCCTCCTCTCTCCTCTTCCCCTTCTCTCCTTCTCTTCCTCCTCTCTAATCTTCCACTTCTTCCCCCTCTCTTCTTTTCTTCCTCCTCTCTTCTCCTCTCCCCTCCTCTCTGATTTGCCCCCTCTTTCCCTTCCTTCGCTGTCATTGGCTACCCCGCGCGTTCCTTTCCTCCCCTTCCACTGCCCTCCTTTCCCTCTGACACCTCTTCCTCCTCTCTCCTCCTCCTCCTCTCTCCTCCTCCTCTCTCCTTCTCTTCCCCTCTCTCCTTTTCTCCCTCCTCTCCCACCTCTCTTCCTCATCTCTTCTCTTCCTCCTCTCTTCTCCTTCCCCCTCCTCTCTCTGATTTGCCCCCTCTTTCCTTTCCTTCGCTGTCATTGGCCACCCCACGCGTTCCTTTCCTCCCCTCCTTTCCCTCTGACACCTCTCCCTCCTCTCGTGCTTCACTGCGTTCTCCTCTTCCGTCCCCTGCGCGCGCCCCTCTAGCTCTCCTCCTCCTTTCATCTACTCTCTCGCCGTCTTCTTCCGCCCTCGTTTTCTCTCATCTTTGCCTCCCTCTCGTCCTTCACCCTTTTTCTCACAGCTCTTCTCTTTCCGTCTGCCCCTCTACATCAGGCCTTACCCTCTCCCAGGGTTGGATTGGGATTAAAAATCTGCCGGCCCGCTAAAATAAAGTGGCCCACATTTGCATATTGCCTTTTCGCAAAACACTGCTTTGGCGAAATTTTATAAAAAAAAGGGGGGGGGGGGGGTTAAAAAAAATGCACGGATTAGTTTACACTGGTGAAACACACCTGAAAACAAGTGAGGCCACTTTTGCTCAGGCCCCCTGCCCCTGCTGGATATGCATACACGAATGGGCCAGCCCTGCAAGAGGGGGTGACACCTCTGCCCGTTGATAAAAGGGAGGTAATGGACGCCCATCTGCCTCCAGAATGGCCACTCGGGCACCCACTGTGCCGCTGGCTGCATCGAACAACGCAGAAACCACCCAAATCGACCCCCCCAGGCTGCTCTAAAAAGCAGCCCACAGCTGGAACTGGACACAGGCCCCTCTGGCATTGCCTGAGTGCCCGCGTTACCAATCCGACGCTGCCCTCTCCCCCTTTCTTTCTCCACTCTCCACTTCCCCTGTCTCTTCCGTCTTTCCTCTCTCCTTGTTAACTGCGTTTTTATAATGTTTTATGGACAATTGTCTAAATAAACTTATTTTCTACCTCTCTCCTGCTCTCTTTTTCCCTTTTCTTTCTCCACCCCTCCTCACTTTTTCTCACCTCTCCCCGGCTCTCTTCTTCCACCTCTTCCTCTCCTTTCCCATCCACTTTCCACTTTCCTCTTCTTTTTTTCTCATCTCTTCCTCCCCTCCTTTGCCTCTTCCGTTCGCTCTCTTCCCCCACTGCCACCTCCTCTTCTTCCTCCATGCCCCCCCCCCTCTCCTCCATCTGTGATCCACTGCATACCTGTGTCCAGGATACAGAGCCCGCTGCCTGGCGCGGCTCCAAGGTCCTCGAGGGTGTTTGTGTAGAGGATCAGCGCCGGGCATATAAATGCAGCTCCCCCCGAGGGAGCCGGAGAGCAGCGCTGGGATCGGTGGCTGACGGCTCGGACTCCTCGAGCTCCAGGGGAGCCTGACCGTCTATACCCCTTCGATGTCCTAGCACTACAGCTGAAGGCTCGAGCTCCAGGGCTGTCTGACACCTAGGGCTGAGGTCCGGGCTCCCTGGGTGTCTGACTCCCCTATCGCTGAAGCGTCAGGTCCTTTGGGTGTCTGTCTCTATACCCCTTGGGTGTCTTAGAACTACAGATGGCGGCTCGAGCTCCAGGGCTGTCTGACACCTAGGACTGAAGACTGGACTCCCTGGGTGTCTGACCCCCCTACCGCTGAAGCGTCAGGTCCTTTGGGTGTCTGTCTCTGTAACCCCTGGGTGTCTTAGAACTACAGAGGGCGGCTCGAGCTGCCGGGGTGGCCGAGGGTCTATGGCTCCGTAGGGGTCTAACCCCTAGAGCGGAGGTCTCGGTCCCCACGTTTGCCCAGGGCCTCGGGCTGGCCACTGGGGCTGCCTAGCTCCATGGGCGTCTAACCCGCCCCCCCCCCCGAAATGTTAGACTCTTTAGGTGTTTGTCTCCTATCCCCTTGTGTATTCTAGCACTACAGCTGACGGCCCGCGCACCCTGCGTGTCTGACCCCTAGGCCTTGGGGGTAGGAGTTATACCGCGCCTCACCCCTGGCGCAGAGGTCACTAAGGCCCTCTTGGGTGTCTGGATCGGTCTCCTATCGCGAGATCTCGGGCTCGTTGAGCATCTAACCACCGGCAGAGGTCTCTTGTTCCTTAAGTGGCTGGTCCCTACAGCTGTGGTCTCTGCTCCTGGGTGTCTTCCCCTTAAAATTAAGGTCTCTGGGATATTCAGTGTCTCACCCCTGCAGCAGAGGTCTATAGCGCCTTGGGTGTCGGTCTCCTTTAGGTGAGGTCTCGGGGTTTTTGAGTGTCTCACCCCTGCAGCACAAGTCTCGAGTGCCTTGGGTGTCTGACCCCTACGGATGTGGCCACGCCCCCTCGGATGTCTGTATCCCAGCTGATGAGGACGCGCACAGAAGAGCCCGTGCTGCGTACGAAGATCTGAGCAGATCCCTCCCCGAGATGTCTGACCCGCAGCCCCGGAGGAGTCTCAGGTGAGGGGCTCCAGTTTGATTTAGTTCCTGTCCTCTGAAACTGCGCCAACTTCGTCACTCGTTCTGTAAAGCGATCAGAGCCCAAGGTACACCGCACACGTGAACTGTCCATAGCAAATTTATCCATAAGTACATCTAAATATATAGACTGAAATAGGTGTTTACCAAATCGGAGTCGGATATGAGAGGTGTATATCAATGTATGCTCATAGATGAAATGCTGTCAGTGATAAAAGGGGGATCACCTCCCATGCTCTGCATACGATACGATGCACTATTTGTGAGAAAGGCATGTTAGGACGGCATTACTGTAATGCGCACTGCACACGAGTGTCACTCTCGAGAAGTAATTAAACCACCTTTTAGTTCAGTGAATACAACTGTTCAGTTCTATAGCTTGCTTGGGGCCAACTTCCTTCACTGTACACCTGGCCACTGGACTTATGCGGTTTTGCAGACACAGGCTTTTCTGTGCATATGTTATTATAACCCCGCCGCACCTGTCTGCCGCATAATCGCGCGTCTGCAGCATTATTTTCAGATTTAAACAAAAAATAGCTCAAAGAGATCAAAAGTTCCTAAAAAGCACTACAGGCGGCGTAGCTCAGTGCAGACTTTAGAAAGGTCAACTGTTGCTGGTTTCTGTATTCACATGTGAAACTGGTGATACTGGCGTGAGACCTGCTCAGCCTCTATTAATGTGTGCTAAAATTTAAATGTAGAAAATAGAATAATGCTGTTATAGGCCGTGCCACACTATGCCGCATAATTTGCCTTTCCTTGCCGGATAATTTAGTCAATCTTGCCATAATTTGGTTATCAATTGCCGCATAATTGTGGTGTTCCCGACTGTTTTGCAAGACCCTTCGGCTGGTAACCCTACCAGGCCCTTCTGTCGGTAACCCCGCCGGACCCTTCTGTTGGTAACCCCGCCGGACCCTTCTGTTGGTAACCCCGCCGGGCCCTCCTGTCGGTAACCCCGCCGGACCCTTCTGTCGGTAACCCCGCCGGGCCCTCCTGTCGGTAACCCTGCCGGGCCCTTCTGTTGGTAACCCCGCCGGGCCCTCCTGTCGGTAACCCCGCCGGGCCCTTCTGTTGGTAACCCCGCCGGGCCCTCCTGTCGGTAACCCCGCCGGGCCCTCCTGTCGGTAACCCCGCCGGGCCCTCCTGTCGGTAACCCCGCCGGGCCTTCTGTCGGTAACCCCGCCGGGCCCTTCTGTTGGTAACCCCACGGGCCCTCCTGTCGGTGACCCTGCCCGGCCCTTCTGTTGGTAACCCCGCCGGGCCCTTCTGTTGGTAACCCCGCCGGGCCCTTCTGTTGGTAACCCCGCCGGGCCCTTCTGTCGGTAACCCCGCCGGGCCCTTCTGTGGGTAACCCTGCCGGGCCCTTCTGTCGGTAACCCCGCCGGGCCCTTCTGTTGGTAACCCCACCGGGCCCTTCTGTTGGTAACCCCACCGGGCCCTCCTGTCGGTGACCCTGCCCGGCCCTTCTGTTGGTAACCCCGCCGGGCCCTCCTGTCGGTAACCCCGCCGGGCCCTCCTGTCGGTAACCCCGCCGGGCCCTTCTGTCGGTAACCCTGCCGGGCCCTTCTCTGGGTAACCCTACCGGGCCCTTCTGTCGGTAACCCTGCCGGACCCTTCTGTCGGTAACCCCGCCGGACCCTTCTGTCGGTAACCCCGCCGGACCCTTCTGTTGGTAACCCCGCCTGACCCTTCAGTTCTTCAATGTCAGCTACCCCTTCTCTTCAGTCTCACACTATGTAACCTCTCCTGACGAGGCCGGCTCTAGTAGCCGCAGCTGCAGTCTCTGTATTATAGACCCGGTTCCAATGTGTTCCATTTTATGCCTCAGCTCCTAGAAGCAATGCATTCAAGCAGTGTGAGCAGAACAAGCAGAAGAACCGGAAACATACGCCCAGGGGCGGCTTTAGCACTGGTGGCGCCCTGTGCGACACTGTCTGTTGGCTCCCCCCAATGACCACCTCCGCCACGGATTGCCTCACTACCACCCTTTAACAGTGCCCCTCAAGTCTCCATAACCACACTCTCTCAGATGCATTTAGCTTTATAGCGCCACGCAGACCAGTGTAAGGTGTCAGAGCACTTTAAATCACACACACATTCCACACAATCATACATGTGTAAATCAGTGTATAGGAAATGTTACATAAGACAGAGGGCTACAAGGTGTCACATGTCATCCATACTGGTAGGCAGTATAGTTTGAGTCCTTGGTCTGGAAAAGCACAAATTCAGAATTTAAAAGTTAACAACACCATTGTTTGGGCTTCTCTTTAATAAATGATTTCTACCTAAATGAGCCCTTTTTGCAAGATTAGGATAATGAAAGACTGGGCAAAAAGACACATAGCTCTAGTATACCTTGCAGTTCGCATGCAGCCCTTTGATGACAGTTAAGAGCTCAATGTTCTATATTAGGATTTTAACTTATAAACTGCAAGTAACAAAAGGGTCTCTCAGACAAAAGCAGTAACCCACTGAGCTATATACATTGTATGCACTTTATGATCTGCATGGCACACGTGCTTTGCATATTGCCCCTCTGGGCTACTTTATGATTAGTCAAAACTGCCACGAGACAAACCTCTGATCCCTCTCCAGGAAGAACATTAACCACGGGAGTTAACTTCACATTTTTATTGAAGCCTGAAAGTTGCTGGAGGCAAGGAACACGGCAGCAGGTGCTTTTAAACCGATAATATACTTGCAAACATGGCGCCCCCACCCCAAGTCAGCGCCCTGTGCGGTGGCACCGATGGACCGTCCTAGAGCCGGCCCTGAACATACCCTTCGTTTCAGAGCAAGAACGGCCTGGCGCCTCCTGTGTTTTTGGGAGGACAATAGCCCCTGGAGGGGACCTGCCGAACCCGTCCGTCTGATGGATGGCTCAGAAGAACAAACGTTGTTGCATTTCATGTATTTTACAATTTTTGTCATTCTTTATTTTGGCATTTTCTCAAATCACTATTAATTAATGTGGGTCACCGTAAATGCAGAGACGCGTTATTCCATCTGCACTTGTTGAAGAGCCAGGTCTGAGGGTGAGCTGGTTTCTGAAAGCCGCAGTGAGATGCAGTGTCAGTGGATGTGTCGCGGTCCGGTGGGCTCAGCCTTGTCACTTGTCACAAACAAGGGTTCTACCTTTATTAGTGGCCTTTCACCCCTCGCTCATTTAAAATCCTCGCTGATTTATTAACCAAATAGCACTGTACAGATTACATATCGATTCTGCCATTCTTACCAACTGCACATATCTTATGATTATTTTAAATTTACCCAGATACTTCCATTGCAATGCTCGGAGTAACCAGTCGGTTGTTGTTACTTCACGTGCTTACTCGGTAACAATCTTGCTATACTAATCCGACTGTACCCTATGGTTTATACCTGATTTTAGTATTTATTCGCGCTATTTGTATGTTTTTATCTATTAATGTATTTCCTATCAGGCCCTCATTTGGTCGTAGAAAGATCTATTGAATTGAATCGAATTGAATACCGTTCAGAGTGGATTCTAAAATGAAAGGCCGGATCCACCAGCAATCAGATGACATCACAACTATTAATGCAACCAAATGAAGTTAAACACAGTTTTGCACACATTTGCAAACAGTGTGATTTAAAATATGGATTTGATTTGGGTGAAATGTATGGCATACACCAGATTTGAATTGTGCATTTTATCAGAATCACGGGTACTTTTCTTGGAAAGCTCAGAAGCATGACAGAGATACAGAGCAGGAAGGTGAGGAAAGCTACCTGTGTTCACTTATTTACACAAGCTTGTGTCGGTGATACAGAATATGTAAGTGTGAGGTGCTTGTGCGCACCCTTTTAAACACTCCAAAGACAGTGATACAGAACAATAAGGTGAACTGCTCTGTTCACCTATTTACACACACTTGTGACTGTGATACCTGACAGGTAAATGTGAGAAGCTAGTGTTCACCTATGTACATACACTCGTCACTGAGACACAGGACATGTAAGTGTGAGGTGCTTGTGCTCATCCTTTAAAACACTCTTATGATAGTGATACAGAACAATAAGGTGTACTGAACTGCTTCTGTTCACCTGTTTACACACACTTGTGACTGTGATACCTGATAGGTAAACGTGAGAAGCTAGTGTTCACCTATGTACATACATTCATCACTGCGACACAGGACATGTAAGTGTGAGGTGCTTGTGCTCATCCTTTAAAACACTCTTATGATAGTGATACAGAACAATAAGGTGTACTGAACTGCTTCCTGATAGGAAAATGTGAGAAGTTCATGTTCACCTATGTACATACACTCGTCACTGCGACACAGGACATGTAAGTGTGAGGTGCTTGTACTCATCCTTTAAACACTCCAAAGACAGTGATACAGAACAATAAGGTGAACTGCTCTGTTCACCTATTTACACACACTTGTGACAGTGATACCTGATAGGTAAACGAGAGAAGCTAGTGTTCACCTATGTACATACACTCGTCACTGCGACACAGGACATGTAAGTGTGAGGTGCTTGTACTCATCCTTTAAACACTCCAAAGACAGTGATACAGAACAATAAGGTGAACTGCTCTGTTCACCTATTTACACACACTTGTGACAGTGATACCTGATAGGTAAACGAGAGAAGCTAGTGTTCACCTATGTACATACACTCGTCACTGCGACACAGGACTTGTAAGTGTGAGGTGCTTGTGCTCATCCTTTAAAACACTCTTATGATAGTGATACAGAACAATAAGGTGTACTGAACTGCTTCTGTTCACCTATTTACACACACTTGTGACTGTGATACCTGATAGGTAAACGTGAGAAGCTAGTGTTCACCTATGTACATACACTCGTCACTGCGACACAGGACATGTAAGTGTGAGGTGCTTGTACTCATCCTTTAAACACTCCAAAGACAGTGATACAGAACAATAAGGTGAACTGCTCTGTTCACCTATTTACACACACTTGTGACAGTGATACCTGATAGGTAAACGTGAGAAGCTAGTGTTCACCTATGTACATACACTCCTCACTGCGACACAGGACATGTAAGTGTGAGGTGCTTGTGCTCATCCTTTAAAACACTCTTATGATAGTGATACAGAACAATAAGGTGTACTGAACTGCTTCCTGATAGGTAAATGTGAGAAGCTCATGTTCACCTATGTACATACACTCGTCACTGCGACACAGGACATGTAAGTGTGAGATGCTTGTACTCATCCTTTAAACACTCCAAAGACAGTGATACAGAACAATAAGGTGAACTGCTCTGTTCACCTATTTACACACACTTGTGACTGTGATACCTGACAGGTAAATGTGAGAAGCTAGTGTTCACCTATGTACATACACTCGTCACTGCGACACAGGACATGTAAGTGTGAGGTGCTTGTGCTCATCCTTTAAAACACTCTTATGATAGTGATACAGAACAATAAGGTGTACTGAACTGCTTCTGTTCACCTGTTTACACACACTTGTGACTGTGATACCTGATAGGTAAACGTGAGAAGCTAGTGTTCACCTATGTACATACATTCATCACTGCGACACAGGACATGTAAGTGTGAGGTGCTTGTGCTCATCCTTTAAAACACTCTTATGATAGTGATACAGAACAATAAGGTGTACTGAACTGCTTCCTGATAGGAAAATGTGAGAAGCTCATGTTCACCTATGTACATACACTCGTCACTGCGACACAGGACATGTAAGTGTGAGGTGCTTGTACTCATCCTTTAAACACTCCAAAGACAGTGATACAGAACAATAAGGTGAACTGCTCTGTTCACCTATTTACACACACTTGTGACAGTGATACCTGATAGGTAAACGAGAGAAGCTAGTGTTCACCTATGTACATACACTCGTCACTGCGACACAGGACATGTAAGTGTGAGGTGCTTGTACTCATCCTTTAAACACTCCAAAGACAGTGATACAGAACAATAAGGTGAACTGCTCTGTTCACCTATTTACACACACTTGTGACAGTGATACCTGATAGGTAAACGAGAGAAGCTAGTGTTCACCTATGTACATACACTCGTCACTGCGACACAGGACTTGTAAGTGTGAGGTGCTTGTGCTCATCCTTTAAAACACTCTTATGATAGTGATACAGAACAATAAGGTGTACTGAACTGCTTCTGTTCACCTATTTACACACACTTGTGACTGTGATACCTGATAGGTAAACGTGAGAAGCTAGTGTTCACCTATGTACATACACTCGTCACTGCGACACAGGACATGTAAGTGTGAGGTGCTTGTACTCATCCTTTAAACACTCCAAAGACAGTGATACAGAACAATAAGGTGAACTGCTCTGTTCACCTATTTACACACACTTGTGACAGTGATACCTGATAGGTAAACGTGAGAAGCTAGTGTTCACCTATGTACATACACTCGTCACTGCGACACAGGACATGTAAGTGTGAGGTGCTTGTGCTCATCCTTTAAAACACTCTTATGATAGTGATACAGAACAATAAGGTGTACTGAACTGCTTCCTGATAGGTAAATGTGAGAAGCTCATGTTCACCTATGTACATACACTCGTCACTGCGACACAGGACATGTAAGTGTGAGATGCTTGTACTCATCCTTTAAACACTCCAAAGACAGTGATACAGAACAATAAGGTGAACTGCTCTGTTCACCTATTTACACACACTTGTGACAGTGATACCTGATAGGTAAACGAGAGAAGCTAGTGTTCACCTATGTACATACACTCGTCACTGCGACACAGGACATGTAAGTGTGAGGTGCTTGTGCTCATCCTTTAAAACACTCTTATGATAGTGATACAGAACAATAAGGTGTACTGAACTGCTTCTGTTCACCTATTTACACACACTTGTGACTGTGATACCTGATAGGTAAATGTGAGAAGCTAGTGTTCACCTATGTACATACACTCGTCACTGTGACACAGGACATGTAAGTGTGAGGTGCTTGTGCTCATCCTTTAAAACACTCTTATGATAGTGATACAGAACAATAAGGTGTACTGAACTGCTTCTGTTCACCTATTTACACACACTGGTGACTGTGATACCTGATAGGTAAACGTGAGAAGCTAGTGTTCATTTATTTACAAACACTTGTCACTGCGATACAGAATATGCAAGTGAGAGATGCTTGTGTTCACCTATGTACACACACTCGTCACTGCGACACAGAACATGTAAATAAGATGCTTGTGTTCACCTATGTACACACACTCGTCACTGCGCTACCGAACATGTAAGTGTGAGCTGCTTGTGTTCACCTGTTTACACACACTTGTCATTGTGACACAGGATATGTAAGTGCAAAGTGCTTCTGCTCAAATATTTAAACACTCTTTTCAAAACACTTCTATGTAACGTTAATGAGATTAAATCACAACTGCTAATTAAAATAGTGATTGTCAGAAGCTGGCTCTTTGTATAGTATACCGAAAAGAGGTACACTGTGCAGAGAGTCCAGGTTTCCCTTACGAGTGGACAGGGGTTTGCTCTAGCAATCCCAAGGTGCTCTTCTAGGGGGCAGTGTGGTCGAGCAGCCTTAGGCTTATCAGAGAGGAGCGTTAGACACTTCTTGCACATACAGAGTCAATAAATGATGCTCACAATCAAAAAGGAGTTCCACACCAATTTAGAAAAATAACAGGTATTTTTATATATATTTTGAACCCAAGATCTTCATAATCAGGTAAGTACTTTTTTGTAATAGACTTTTTACAGTTTTAGCAATGTTAACCAACAGTGCGTTTTTACGCTTAATGCTTTCCTCTGGGAGAAAGAACATTCACTGCATACATATACTTGCAATACTTTTCCGTGGGACCCTTTTCCGTCGTGAGGTGGTTGACGGACAAGGACTAAAGTTCCACCAGCAGTTTGGTCGTATCGACCCTGGTGAGTCCGGGTGCAGAGGTGAAGGACGGGTTGGTAGCCTTGCATGCTACGCCGTAGAAAGGAGGGGAGGACATGTTAACAAGCATTGAAAATGCAATAGGTCTCGCCTTTCATTAAGTTAAAGCCATTTGCTTTGCTATATAATACCATTAGCAAAGCAAATGGCTTTAACTTAATCAAAGGCGACACCTATTCAGTTATTTATACCAATGCTTCAGTTCTGAAATGATGAGACCATAAAACAACTATAACCAGTCTAATCGAAGTTACCTCAAAGGCAGTGAAGGAAGGCACTGCTGCAGAATTAAGATTTTATTTCACCCTGATGGTGAGCGCCAAAATGAGAGCCCGATAGGGACCCGTCTCAGCGCCTGCTTTTAAGACTGCCGGTGCCGACCGGCAGGACCCGGCCCACTTAAAGCCCTTCTTTCAAATAGAAAAGAATGAAATCCCGGCACCCCAGGCTGTGAATAAATGTGTGATCTGTGGCAGCAGAGAGAGCAGGACTCTGAGCCTTAACGCTGATCACCGTTTTCCCCATTGATAATGAGTCTTTCGTTGTGAAGTTTTTAATATTTCATGGTATGGCCATAATTGCAGTATTACATTTATTCTTAATAAATGCGGATGCGCAAGTCTAATATGGTTTTGATTATGAATGTTAAGCGTTGGGAGGGGCAACGAGTCAAGATGACCCCCCCCTCAGTGGCAATAAGTGGAATATTATACTCTGTGCGTCTGAATACCTGGGATATTTTTACAAACCCGTCAGCTATGCTGGGCGGCACGTGAAGCTGCTTTTATTTTTCTTACATCTGCATTTGTTTCTCGTTGTAAACGGCTTCTGGGCTGCGTCCAAAAGAGCCACCCCGACGCGACATCTCTCCCTGCACACCCGGCCTCGGCTCCTGCAGGGTCTCTTCGGATCTGCCCTGAATAACAGAAGGGGTTGAACCCCGGCCGGGGTGCGAGGGGTTTGGAGGCCTCTCACCTGGGAGCGGGGGGCACTTTATTTATTTCTCACCTAGGCTTGTCGTCAGGGACAGTAAACCGAATATAACCCTTGCGCTACAGTATTAAATGTGTGGATGAATATGTGTTATTAGCGTCGGTGCTGTGTCATGGCTCTAAAGAAACAAGCATTTGAAGGCACGAATGGGGAGGGGGCGGCGGGCGAGCCGCGACGTCATGGCTGTAAAGAAACAAGCATTTGAAGGCACGAACGGGGAGGGGCGGCGGCCGAGCGAGAAGGCATTGGACTGTGGGAGGGGGGGGGAAGGGACGGGAAGAAATTGCCTCACGCAAAACTGAAACGAGCTTGCCTCAAAGTAAAAAAAAACAACAAGTACAACTGCGCAGCCGGGAGGAGGGACAGTGACGTCTCTATGGAGAGAATGCGGCGTGAAGGCAGCGTGATTTGTAATACATGCCCAATCACAGAGCCGGACTGGCGCGTGCAGGCAGCGTGACGGAGAGCCGTTGTGAAGACTTTTCTTATCTGCTTGTTAAATAAACAAGCAGATAAGAAAAGTCTTCACGACAGCCGTGAAGAAGGCGAGCCAGTCCACCAAAAAGCCAAAGGGAGGCAACGAAAAACCCTCCTTTGCAATGGGAAGCCAGCATTTACCTTAAAAGCTGACGCTACCCAATGGAAATGAGGGGCGGGGCTCGAGTCCCCTTCTCGAAACTGACTTGTTTACTATAGCTCTCGCAGGCGAGGAACGCATGCGCGCTCCAACGCCAGGCGAGACCTAAAAAGGGGTACTTTCCTACCCACCAGGGGTACCATTTACTAGGGACTTACAGGAGTGCTAAAGGTATTGCCAATTGGGGGAACAATTGTACAGTTTTAGGTAAAGAGATCTGGCACTGGGGACCTGGATAGCAGGAACCCAGTGCCATTCTTTCAAAATAGCGTCAACTCAATTACCAGGCAAAAAGTGGGGGTGACCATGTCAAAAAGGGGCACTTTCCTACAGTGATAGAGAAAGGTAATGTGAACCACTTCTGCTCACCTGTTTATACACACTTGTGACTGTGACGCTGGACAGTAAGTGTGAGATGCTTGTGTTGACCTGTTCATATATAGTCGTAACAGTTGTGTATGACAGTGAGTGAAAAGCTCACTTATTTACACACACACTTCACAGTGATGCAGAGCAGTAGTAGTAATATTTATTGCTTAGAATACTTAAAATCACATATAATAAGAGTACGGAATAAGATCCATATCCATCTATTTAAAGATGGATATGTGTACTGTCAATCATCATTTACAGTACACAATATTAGTAATAATTATAGATCAAATGACATGCTGAAAACGTTCATACATCATAAATACACATTTCATCACGCATCTAATTTCTTTTTCCGACATCCCCATAAAATGAAATCTAGTAGTGTCCAAACAGTTTGGGGCAGATACAGAGAACCTGTTCAATAGTTTCCGTAAATGGCACAAACGACATAACATAGGCTGTTTCGTTGTTTTGTTCCATACACCCTCAGATTGAATCAATGAAATATATGAAACTATATATATACATATATGAACATTTTTTAATCATAAAGGAATCAATTCATAAATCCAGATTAGCCTGTCTTGTAAGTTTGTAAGAATCATGAACATAATTATTTGTGTGCCCTGAACAAACCTCCATATCAGCTTCAAATTGATATAATGAAATCACTTGGTTAACTACCTTGTTACGCAGCAACCTTTTTATATCAACAAGAACAGTTCATGAAGGGAGTTTATAGTTTGTCAATAAAGTGGATACATTTGAGTTCGAAAAACAGATCTTTCCACCAAGGGTTTGAGGATAATGCCAACCATATAAAAGGTTTCACAGAATTCTCTTCAGCGGACACACAATTACAAATGTAATTTAGCGCTTGAATATTATTCTGAGACAAAATAGAGGGAAGACCTAATTTCAGTCTCTGCCTTGTGTGAGACGGAGATTGTCTAAGGTTGAGTGTCTTCCTCACACAATTGTACCAAATAGTGTCTAATTTTCTTAAAGACAGAGTTCATTAAAATACACACGTACAGCAGCGTGCATACGGTTTCCAATTTAACAGCAGTAATGGTTGAACCTACAGCCCCCTCTATATCTAGAATTGAAACATTGAATGCCATAGTTGATGTATTACATTTATTTTTCAAATTCTCAATCTGCTGTGACCATGGTAGGTGGTCCTGTAGAATTATGCCCAGATAGGTACAACTTTTAACAACCTCTTTTTTTTGCTCGTCTATGATCCACTTAAAACAGGCTTTAGATTTCCCAAAGCACACAATTGTGGTCTTATATTTAATTTATGTTGTTTACTCGATTGTAATCTTGTAAGCGTATTAACTGACGTTGAAGACCTATCTGGGGTTTGGAGAATAACTCAAGGTCATCAGTATAGGCCAGATACGGTATACTGGGCTGACCCAATTTTGGACAGCCCCCTCCTTATTATCTAATGTTGTATAAAGATTAGCAAGATGTATAGAGAGTAATAAATAGATTAACATACATCCTTGTTTTAATACATTTATAGTTTTAATCCATGGGTCAAAGCTCTTTTATCACCGTCTTTGTCCTGAACCCAGGTATCCGAATACAGCTCTATAATTAAATTCAGAAGAGTATAATGGATCCCCCAACCTACCAGAGTATGTTTTGATCTACTTTATCAGATGCATTTGAAAAGTATATCAAGCAGGGAAATCATTTTTTGTTTTTATTGCAAAGGAGTTTTTTTTTTTACCAAACAGTTTAAAGCAACTATTTTGGCCTATTCATATGTAGTGGTAGCAGTTATGTATGACAGTGTGGGTGAAAAGCTCACCTATTTGCACACACTTCACAGTGATACAGAACAATACGGTGGGTGAGGTGCTCACACACATTTATGTACACATGCATGTGATAGTGATAGAGGAGAGTGAGGCGCTTTTGTTCACCTCTTTGCACACTCTAGTGAAAGCGGTACAGGACAGTAAAGAAAGGTGATGTTCTTGGTTTCTTCTATTTGCAAATGCTTGTGTGAGCTCAGCTGCTTGTGTTCACATATTTACAAACACTTGCTACATACACAGGACAACTGGGTGTAAGGTGTTTGTTTTTACCCATTTACAAATGCTTAATAGAGATACTATGCAATCTGGCAAAGGTGAGCTGCATGAATTCAACTTTTACACATTCCCGTGACAGTGGTAAAGGAGAGCAAGTGTGAGATGGCGTAGTACACCTCTTAACATGCACTCGTGACAGTGAGGGTGAGGTGTTCACCTAATTACACGCACATGTGACAGCGATGCAGGATTGAATGGCAAGGTAAACAGCGTACTATGTATGTGTTTGGATAAGAAAAATATTAACAAATTTTAAATTTAAGAGGCGTCTTCAAAAGACAGATGTACATCTGCAGGTTTTCCCCAAATTCTACATATTCCCTCAATAAACTAGATGACAATGTGTAATTTATTGAGCTCTTAGTTACAGGAAGGCTTCATGGTCACTTTCTGTAAACAGGCCTTTAAATTTTGTTCTTATCTTGTCACATTTGCTTTGCATTCAAAGAGCGAAATCAAATGTTGGGTTCTGTCTTCAAGGGAACTTGGTGTTTCCTTTCTCTAACTTCACAGTGGGATCATTTATGCAACAATCATGCTGGGTACTGGGGGTGTGCTGGAAGAAGGCTGTATGATGTTATTTTTTTCTAGCACACAACCAAATGTAAATGTTTGTAAATGAACTGTGCAAATATTTCAGAATACATTAGAATTAGGAAAGCACTAATGAAGCACATTTCAAAAAAATTATGATGTGTGGTGGAAACAAATATTTTAATACCATCAGGGCCGGCTTTAGGGCAGGGTGCTGACCTGGAGAGGGGGGCACTGACCTCGGGGGGGGGGGGCTTTGCTTAGCAATAACTTAAGATTTAAAAGCACCTCTCTGCGTTCCTTGTGCATCCAGCTTTCAGGCAGCAATAAAAAGGTAATGGTAACTCTTGTGATTCAAATTCCTGCTAGAGAGAGAGAGAGAATGGAGTTTTGTCTAGTGACAGTTTTGACTCGGCATAAAGTAGCGCAGAGAGTTAATATGCCTGCTGCAAAGAACAGATCTGTATGTTATGTGGATAGCTGAGTGGATTAGTAAAGCCAGTCTTTACCAGTGCTTTAAAACAAATGAAATGTATTTGAGAGAGAGGCTATGTAGAGATGAGGGTGACTTTTGCCGCGTGGTAGTAACGGAATCTGAGGAGGAGGTCATATTTGGGGTGGGGTGCGCCAAAAAGGATTATTGCACCGGGCGCCACCCGTTCGAAAGCCGGCCCTGAATACCACTAAAGCAAATCAATGCACTAGGTGATGCCATTTCCACACGTTATCATTTGTGTGCTATATAATTTCATTAGTAAAACTGTATGTCTGTTCAAATGTATTGACACCCTACTCCAGTCCACGCTACGCTACTCTGCTGTACACAACCCCATGCCACTCTACGCCACTCCACAACACTCTATGCCACGCCACAACACTCTATTCCACTCATCTCTTATCCACTTTGTCACTCTGCTCCATTCTACGTCACTCCACTCTAATCCACTCTACTGTATGCCATTCCAATCTACACCACTTCACTCTATGCCACTCCACTCTACCACACTCTACTCCACTCTATGCCACTTTACTCTTGGTCACTCTACTCCACTCTACAACACTCCATTCTATGACACTCCATGCCACTACACTACACTGTACTCCACGACACTCTACTCAAGTCCACTCTACAATACTTTTACTCCATTCTACAACACTCCACTCCACTCTGCGCCACTCTACACTACTTCACTCTAGGCCACTCTATGCTGCTCAGTCCTACGACACTCTACTCTACGACACTTGACACCACGCCACTCTACAACACTCTGTGCCACTCTGTGTCACTCTATGCCAATCTACGCAACTTTACTACACTCTATTCCACTCCACACTGTACCACTCCACTGTATGACACTTTACTACACTCTACACTACTCCACTCCATACTAATCCATTGTATGGCACTCAACTCTTCAGTACTCCACTCTACGACACTTTACTCCACTGTATGCCTCTCCATTCTATGCCACGCCACTCTACGCCCCTTCACTCTGACACTCTGCCTTCACTCTATGCCACTGTATACCATTCCACTCCACGGCACTTCACTCTACACCACTCCATCTCACTCTACGAAACTCCACTCTGACACTCCACTCTCCTGCACTCCACTCCACTCTATGACATGACACTCTACGACCTTCCACTATGTGCCCCTCTACTCTACACTACTTCACTCTACTATATGACACTATACTCCACTCTGCTCTCCTCCACTCTACGGCACTCCACTCTGACTCTCCACTCTATGACCCTCCACTCTACGACACTCCACAAAACTCTGACTCGCTACTCCGCTCTGCAACACTTTACTCTAAGACACTCCGCTCTATGCCATGCCACTCTGCTCCACTCCACTCTGACATTCTATTCCATTCTACACTACTCCACTCTAAGCCACTCCGCAACACTCCACTCTATGACCCTCCACTCTATGACCCTCCACTCTATGACCCTCCACTCTATGACACTCCACTCTATGACTCTCCACTCTATAACCCTCCACTCTACGACACTATGCCATTCTACAACACTCCACTCCATAACACTTTACTCTACACCATGCCACTCTATGCCTCTCTGATCCACTCTTTGCCACTCCACTGTACTGTACTCTATGCCTCTCCACGCTACTCCACTATACACCACTCTACTCTGTGCCACTCTACTCCACTTTGAGCCACTCTACTTTACAATACTTCACTCCACTGTATGCCCCTCCACACTATGACACTCCACACTATGACACTCTTCTCCACTCTACGCCTCTCCACTCTACAACACTCTACTCCACTGTATGCCACAGCACTCTAGGACACTCTTCTCCACTCTGTCCCTCCACTCTACGCCTCTCCATTCTATGCATCTCCACTCTACGCCACTCTACATCACTCCACTCCACGGCACTTTATGACGCTCCACTCCACACCACTCCACTCCACGCCTCTCCGCGACATTCTACACCACTTCACTCTGAACCAATCTACTCCACTCTTCTCCACTCCATGTCACTCTGCTCTACACCACTAACTTTTAGCCATGCTGAACAGCAGCCACGCTGGTGTACAGCATGGCTAAAACACATTGGCAATGCCAATAGCTCTTGCATAGGCGAGACCTACTGGCTTTGCCATTGCTTGTTTTCTGTGTTGCCACCTGACATGAGGCGACATTCAGCATCTGTGGTGCTGATGTTCAAAAGGGCCAGACAGGGCCCCATCTGCCCCCATAAATGCCTGTGCTTTGGACTTCTTGAAAAAGTCGAACTTAGAGGCAGCTTTGTCTCGCAGCCATGGGAGCCCGGCTCCTAAAATTTATTGGCGGGGCCCGGGTCACATGACTTAGTTTTGACTGAAGTTAGTTAGAATTGCAGGTAGGACAGCAGTGCAGACAACTGAGTCACTTTTGAAATATAAGCAATTTTAAGATTGGACCATGCTGTTAATTTTATTTGCAGATTTCTGCTCCAGCCGCCTCTGAATATTCACTGTCTCCTCTGGTCACACACTGCCCTCTCTGCTTCTGCCATCTCTGGTCACACACTACCCTCTCTGCTCCCGCCACCTCTACACCTGCACTGCCCAATCTGGTCAAAAACTGCTCTCTCTGCTCCTGCCATCTCTGCACACTCACTGCCCCGACTGGTTACACACTGCCCCCTCTGCTCCCATCCCATTTGCACATGCACTGCCCCCTCTGGTCACACACTGCCCATTCTGCTCCTGCCACCTCTGCACACGCACTGCCCCCTCTGGACATACACTGCACTCTCTGCTCCTTCCATCTCTGCACACGTACTGTCCCCTTTGGTCAGACACTGCCCTTTCTGCTCCCACCCCCTCTGGTCACATTCTGCCCTCTCTGCTCCTGCCACCTCTGTGCATCCACTGCCCCCTCTGGTCACACACTGCCCGCTCGGCTCCTGCCACCTTTGCCCACGCACTGCCCCCTCTGGAATCCAACTGGCCTCTCGGCTCCCACCACCTCTGCGCATGCACTGCCCCGTTTGGTCACAGGCTGCTCTCTCGGCTCATGCCACCTTTGCACATGGAATGCCCCTCTGGTCACACATGCCATCTCTGCTCCCGTCCCATCTGCACACGCATTGCCCCGTCTGGTCTCACACTTCCCTCTCTGCTCCCGCCACCTCTGCGCATGCACTGCCCCATCTGGTCACAATCTGCCCTCTCTGCTCCCACCACCTCTGTGCATGCACTGCCCTGTCTAGCCACATTCTGCCCTCTCTGCTCCCACCATCTGTGTGCATGCACTGCCCCTCTGGTTACATTCTGCCCTCTCTCCTCCTGTCCCATCTGCGCTTGCACTGCCTCGTCTGTCCACGTTCTGCCTTCTCTGCTCTCTATCCAGTGGTGGCTCCGTCGTCCCACTGCTTTTAAGCAGTGCAAATAAAGGAAACATAAAATGACAACTTTGATTTATCATTTTATGTTTCGGTGCTTCTTTGCGGGCGGGGCTGCTCTGCTCTCGGAGCAGGGCAGGGGAGGAGTGGTTTGCCCACTCCTAAGTGCACATGACTGTTTGGCCGGCCCTCTGGGACCGGCCAGTCATGCGTACTTTCCCTGTTCTCCACATAGGCTGCATTGCAGCTTGCGGGGAGAACAGGACCCGATTCCCTGGCTGTCGAACCACGACGCTCAGACCAATCACAACACTGCATTGCAGCGTGTGATTGGTCAGGGAAGCCTGGGTGCTTACCAAACAAAATGCTGCAATGCAGCGTTGTGGTTGGTCAGGGGAGCCTGGCTGTGCTTCCAGTTCCTGGAGTCTGACAGAGGAGACCAGGAGCAGAGACCCGGGACCCGGCAGCAAGGTAAGTGTTTATTTAAAAAAATGCATTTTTACATTGCCTCCCCCTGCCTGCCCCGCCACCCAGAGCCATGCCGGCCGCCACTGTCTCTATCACTTCTGCTCAATAGTGGCTACGGGTGATCTTGGAAAGCGGTGGGCCTGAATACTTTCCCTAAATTCCAGGAAGTGAGGCAGACTTCTTCTAGGAGGATTCGGATTTTTTCTCCCAAGAAAATATCGAAAAATATGGGTTTAAAAAGTGCATTTTAAAGCACAATTTTCATATAAATTTGCTAAAAAGTTGTAGATTTTGAAAGGGCACCCGTGAAATAGTCCAGTCTTTTAATGGAATACCAAGAAAGCCTGACCCTCTCCAGAGTCTACCCCGTTTTTTCCCCCAAAATTTGCCCCGGGTTCACGCTGTGTGTTAGGAATTGCCTCTCACACAACATTTTCACTAGCTATTCCAATCTCTCCAAAATGATTAGATGTGCAGATTTAGGTCCCCTCCAGCATCCCGCCCTTTCTCTTAAGAACACACACTCACGCACGCACATTGTTATTGCAAACGTGAACGTTCATCACAATGGGTCAATAATGGATGCTACTATTACCAAGTTTAATTATCCGCAATTGATCGACTTCAGAAGGTTCAACACTTGAGTTGGCCATGCCCGGATTTAAACATGGGGCCTCTCAGGCTACACCCAGAGCTCAAAAGCAAGTGTGTAATTCACTGAGCTACCTTCTTTATGTAACCCCCCCGTGTCCCACCTCGCACCACACAGTCTTTTTGCATTTACCCATTGTTTGCTAACCCCCCCTCCGCTGGATCTACACCTGTTCACCTGCTCCCCATCAAACTTCCTGTGGGATTTAAACACCACCCAATCACCTTTCTCCTCTCACACAGTGGTGTATCATGGGTGACTGACTGGTTGTCATAGACCTTAATGCTAACAAGAACAGCGGGCTCCTTTGCCCACGGTGGCCCGCAGGGGCGGCTCCTCCTTGTGGGCGGAGGAGCGTCGCCCCACTTGCTTTCTCTCAGTATGAGAAGCAGTAACATAAAATGGTATACCATTTTATGTTACTGCTTCTCACAATGCGAGAAAGCAGAAGGTTTTGATTGGGGGCAGACGGGTGGGCTGTCGCGCAACAGGGCAGGGGAGGAGTGGCTAGCTCAATGTTGCGGGCCCTGACTGTCCAGTCATACGCACTCTGCCATTTTCTCCATGTAGGCTGCATGCAGCCTGCATGGGGAAAACGGCCTCCCCATAGACACCTGTGCGGTCGGCGTCCCAGCCAATCCCATCGCTGCTATTGCAGCGTTGTGATTGGCTTAGGGGAGAGGAGGGAGGCTGCCTGCTTCCTGCGGCTGCGAGGAGCAGAGACGACGCGGGCGCGGATCAGGCGGCTAAGGTAAGTTTAAAAAAATATATAATTAAAATTAAACCTCCCCCACACGCCCCCCTCCCTGCGCGCTCCCCCACCAGCGAGTAATGCCGGCCGCGACTGGGTGTGAATAGTAAAAGACAGTCTTAATTGGGGTTGGGTGGGCCTCTGATGCCCTTTGGTAGGGGTGCTTTGGAACCAATCGTTGCTTCTCCTCTGTTCTCACCCTCTCTTCAGACTCCACAGATTAGCTCCTTCACTAGCCAATGGGAGCTTGTGGCGTAGGACGCCACTCGATGTAAAATCCGGCCCCCTTTACTCCTTTCTTGGACAAGGCTTGTGCGTGCAAAATCCAAATACTTTTGGAGAACAAAGGGGTGTTCACCTGCTGTTGACACAGCTCTTTTTGTTTGCAGTCTTCTCACCCTGGCGTTATATTTCCAGGGCTCGGACTTCTCAGCTGATGAAAGAAAAGGTGGACAAAATGGAGGCCGGTGACACTTAAGGCTCATTGTTAAAACTGGTAGAACGAGGCTGGGAGCTTTACCACATCCGGCTGTTTCTCAACAATTAAATGTATGACATTTCAGTTACTTACCAGTCATTCCATAACTCCGAGTACCTTTACTCACTTCAGGAAGGGACTCAAGACCTGACTCTACGACTGAATCCCGCAGCACAGCGCCTGGATTCCCTCTCGGGTGATTCGCCGCGCTTCATAAGTACCACCTGATTGATTGGTTGACCTTTTCACCTGGATTACATGCTGAGGCCTCCGCCTCTGAGACACACACTATTCAAATAAAAATACAGTACAAAATCTCCTCCCACCCTCACCACTTCCTCTTTCAGTTGCCTCATGTCCCCTATAAATACAGTTGGCCTGGCCACAACAGGGCGCGAGGGGTTAATTAATCCACGTGAAAACATACTTGGAGCAATGCAAGTACCAATACGTAATTGAAACATTACCTCCTCGGTGCGTTTTTATTGCGATTAATTATATACTGAGATGTAGCAATCAGTACCTAGACCAGGACAACTCGGTTGTATTTACTTGGATTCGGACCCTCTATTGCCTCACAAAAGAAAGTAACTTTGACCCCAAAAACCTTCTCCAGGTCAATTTTCTGCAATACCCTATAAAGCCCGACAAAAGTGGAAGGTGCAGCCCATGTTGCAGCCCTGCAGATTTCAGGCAATAATTCTCTTTGTGACTCTGCAAAGGAAGTAGACATTTCTCTGGTGGACCAACCATGCACCCCAGCTGGACAAGTCATCCCCGTCTCCTTAGATGCCAGGGGCCCCTAAGGAACAGACTCAGCTATTCAGCGTTTGAATGGAAGGTTTAGATCCCTTCCTGGCTGCTTCAGAATTCACAAGCAGTGAAGAAGCAGCCATGAACTCTGAAACCGCTTCACTAAAGTGTGCAATTCCACCTCCTCAGGTGAGCTAGGGATAGGGTGAAAAACTGGGAGAATGACTTCTTGTTCACTGTGAAAGACTGAATCTACTTTGGATACAAAAAAAGAGGCCAGGACGAAGTACCACCCTGTCCTCAAACATCCGAAAGAAGGGATGCCTTACAGATAAGGAGCTCAGCTCCCCCAACCGTCTCCCTGAAGTAATTGCTACTAGGAAGAAAGCTGTCAAGGTAAACCTCCTTGGCTCATCCTTCTCAAGAGGTTTAAAGGGAGATCGCCTCGTGACATCTAGGCACAAAGAGAGATCCCAAGAAGGGTAGACTGGTCTAGACAAAGGTCTCAGGTTAAGGAACTCCTTAAATAACCTCTCAATCAATCAGGATTTGTATAGCGCTTCTGAATCACCCGTGAGGGTCTCAAGGCGCTGAACGAGGTCTGCCTCGTCCTGAAGATTACCCCAAGAGGTTCTAAAGTCCATTGAGTCTAAAGGGTAGAAACCTTCAGCCCTAAAGAAAACCCTTCCTGAAGAATATTCAACACCCTAACCAGCCCAACAGACGCGGAATCAAGTGTTTGGGCTCACACCATCTTTGGAACAAAGTCCGATGCCTTCCATAAGACAATACCCTTACACTGCCGGTGCGTCACTTTTAAAATGAGAAAAAGTGAGGTACCGGCGGCACAAGGGCTTGTAAATACGCCCCAAAAGCGTGGAAGCCCTCCTAGAAGCTTGAATAGAGAAAGTCACGCTTTTCGAGACCCATATCTCTATCAGCCCCATCATCTCAACCTCCAGGCCATCAGCCTGACTGTTCTCAAAGCATTTTCCTGAAGACAGGGAAATGCTGGGAGAGATGGGGCTACAGGAAGACACAACCCCTCTCTGATCATCATTGTCATCATCAGATGGAACCAAGCAGAGCTGGGCCATGCTGGTGTTATCAAGATGACTAGAGATCTCTCTCGTCTCAGCCTGATCAGAAACCTGAGAAGAAGAGAGGATGGCAGAAAGGGACCGAGCACTCCCTCTGGTCAAGAGCAAGAAAGGGCACCCACTGCCCGAGCCTTCCCTCTGCCACTCTTGAGCAGAACGGAGGGAGCAGGGTGTTCTGCATTGACGGAAACATGTCCACCCTTGGAACACCCCACCTTTGACAAATATTGTCAAATACCTACCTGCTCAGACAGATCTCCAGGGAGGAAGGAGTCTCGCTGCTCAGCCTGTGTGCTCTGATATTCTGTTTCCCCTGAAAATTGAAGATCTTGTCCTGCGCCCAGAAGAAGATACGATATGAGATTCTTGACAATGCTGGGGACCTCGTGCCCTCCTGTTTGTTGAGATATGACATTGCTGTGTTGTTGTCCGTTCTGACAAGAACAGCTTTGTGCACCTGAAGAAGAGCAAGCAGTGGCGGTCGCCACAAATAAAGGGTGGTGAGCCGGGAGGGGGAGGGGGGTGTTCACGCTTTAGAAATGATATATTTAAGAAAAAAAAATGCACCTTTAGCCTCCTCCAGGGCTGCGTCGCGTTTGCTGCCTCTCCTCTTCCTGGCTCCCAGCAGCCTCTGGGACAGACTTCCATCCAAACCCCGTGCTGCAGAGCAGCGCAGGGATTGGCCTGAGCCAGCTCAAAAGATGTCCTACTCAGACCAAGAAGTCTGTGGGGGTTTCTCCAGCCCGGCTGCTCAATGCAGCGAGGCTGGGGAAAACCTAAGTGCGCATGTGTGTTTTGGTCGGCCTTAGACGTCCGGCCAGACAGACATGAGCACTTAGGGAGTGGAGTGATCATAGCATTCCTCCTCCCCCCTCCCATGCTAAGGCTCGCCCCCCCTACAGTGCTGGCTAAGAGCTAGAAAATGCAAAATAAAAAGATGCAAGAACATTGTTTTATTTTACATTTGCTGGCTCTGAGCCAGACAGTGAGGCGACGCTCCTCCGCCATTGCGGAGGAGCCGCCGCTGGAAGCAAGCGCCAGCACTGTCACCAAATTGCTTCCAACTCCCCCCAGTTGGAGGACCTCAACTGTTGGACATTTGACCAGTGGCCCTGGACCTACTGACATCCTACCCAGGAGCCCATTCTATTGCAGTGGTATTGGTTGTCAGTATGAGTGGCTGCTGAGGTGACGATTGCAATCCCCTTCGGATGTTCAATGATTGCATCAACCATGACACTTCCTTTCTCATGTCTGCTGTCATGGGAATTCTAATTCTGAAAATTAAATATATAAAGTGTAAGGTGGAGTCACCACTCGGTTGTGACCCAAATAGTGTGGCTGTGAGACACAAAAGAGGAAGTGCTGAGGTTTTGAGGGGCTTTGATACTTTTTCATTTGAATATGGTATGTCTTTGTGGTGCAGCTGTCTTAGAATGAAATTAACCATGGCGAAAATGCTACAAGGATGTATTGCCTTTCATATCTATCCATCTATCCATCTATCCATCTATCCATCTATCTATCTATCTATCTATCCATCCATCTCTTTATCTCTCTCTCTATGGGTATATATATATATATATATATATCTTATGTGCTTGTAGCCATAGGAAGAGGACACTCCAAACATTTCTAGCAGATTCACTGGGGTTGAACTCGTGCATACATCTCCAGGGTCTACATTACGAATGTGGGACTTGGGAAGGCAAACTAGCTATGGCATGTTACGTGCATCTAGGTCTCGCCTACCAGACAGCGCAACCTTTCTCACTGCAAAGGACCTATTGTGGGCTTGCCAAGACCTTACAGTGGACTTGCAGCTCTCCCATTGATTCCTATCCGTTGGCTTTGCCACTCTCATTTTCTTGCTTCTTATTTGACAGTCTGCCTTCCTCTTCTTGTGTTTGTCCCTCCCGTGGAGCATAGCCTCTTTACCATCCTTTTGATTACCTGACTTGTATCCTTCCACGGCTCACTTTTATGGAACTCCTTGTGCATTTGTTTTCCAGCTCTCTCCCCCTCGTGTGCTTCTCCCCCCTGCTCCATGTTGCTATCTCCCTCGTGTGCTTCTTCCCTAGGGTTTCGTGTCATACTTGTGCTGCTTTTCCCCTCCTCCCCAACTCAGCTTTATTTTTATTTTATTATCCACCGCTCCAGTATTTTTTAATATGTAATTCTTTTGGAGGGGCAAGCAGTAAGTTGCTGCCAGCCCTCTGCCTCTGTGCTAGTCACATTAAAAACATTTTTACAGATCCATTTTGGATTGGTGCATTAAAAAGAAAAAATGGTGCCCATGTCATTGCGTAGGCGCACACAGGCTTGGTGATGCATGCGAGCGCATACATCATTAATGTGTGTCCCTATGAAGAGGAAAGGTGACACAACTTTTTTAAAAAAAATTGCCTGATGCTGTACAACATTAGTAAAAAATGTTTTTTGTCGATGCTGTGAAGTATTGTTAAACATGACTGGCTAAGCCAATAGTTCCAAATGGTGAGCCCTTTTTGGCTTTGCCAATGCTTGTATTTACAACGGGCCTCACCTCCCTCATACCTAATTTCTTATGTATAATTCCCCACCTGCTTCAGAAGTATTGTTTCATCTGGAGGTGAAGTGCAGGTGAGGAATTTTCTGGTGGTGTGGAGAAGGCGCTGGCTAGGCCGTGTACCCAGATCACTGCAGCATACCCCCAACCACCTGAGCTTTTTTATTGGCTATGGAGCTGTATCCTGCAGGTGTCACCAGTTCTGTTGCATGATCTCATCCCAGGACTCAATTTATTTTCAGCTTTTTCAGGCTCTTGTTTTTTTTTTTTTTTTTTACAATCATGTAGAGACCTTCGTGTTTGGCTATCTTGTTCCTACTGCATTCCTCAGTGCTTAATTTGTAAAATATTAAGTGCCAGGGCTCTGACCAGGAGGCCACTGCAGCTTGCACCAACCATCACCCTTGTCATCGCTGCCAAAACAACTATTAACCATCTCTCTCGCATGTAAATGCGACAGTTCAGATTATTCCAGGTCCCCAAAGCTAAAGGAATGGCTGGGAGGGCAGGTATTAGCAATTTTTTAATGTATATTGTTTTCCTAAACAACTGTTATACTGCTAATCTCTAAATTACATGAGCAGCGCCACCATGTGGCAGACTGCCCTAAGTGTGGTGTTGACAATTAGGTGCCGGTGCCGAGCACTGGAAACCAATTAAGTGCCGGTGCTCAGCACCAGAAAGCACCGGCTCAAATTAAGCACTGGCATTCGTACTGTTAACCGTGTTGAGAACAGTCTCCCTTTGTGATGACATTCCTAATACTCAAGCATGCAAAACAGTGATGGATGGAATGCTTGATTTAACCTCAGCCACTGGTAATTACTGGGGGGGCATCCCAGTCCATTATTGTTTTGCACACCATGCCACCTCAGTTTGGTCCCAGCTATAAACAAATCAGTCTTAACCCTGCTCCAATGGGAACAGTCCAGCCTGAACTGCCAGGCCAGGTCCTCCCTGAACTGGAACACAAGCAACCCAGGCCTGTTTTGCCCTGATTAGGTCTCATCAGCCAGGTACAGCTTGGCTCCAGTGACACAGTATGTATGAAACCCACGTCTGGACAACCCGTCTCACTTAGGGCGACACACTGAAGTATACAAAAAGTGATGGATGGAAAGCTTGAATTAATCTCAGCCACTGGTAATTACTGGGGGCCGCATCCCAGTACATCGTTATTTTGCACACCATGCCACCTCAGTTTGGACCCAGCCATATGTAAATCAGTCTTGGCCGTGCTCCAATAGGAACAGTGCAGTCTTCCTAATACTTAAGCCTTCCCAAATAATACGCTTCAACCCGCCCGCCCCCAACTCGCCTCCCACTTCAGCTTCGTACCACAAATGTAGTTGGTACAACGACTGCTTGAGTGTTTGCACTGGAGCACCAGACCCTGCGGCCTGCAGTTTAAACAACTCTAAATCTGCGCTCACTACCTCTGGGCTCAGCTGAAGGGGCTCCAAGCTGTGACGTGCAGGCCCCACAGAGGGATGTATGATGATATCACGCATGCATTACATCGCATGCCATTAGATCGCGGTTTTAACAACGCAAGTCGTTACAACGACTTGCGTTGGAGGGCGCTGGACTTAGGAGTAGTTTAATTTACTATTCCAACTCCAGCCTACGTACAGTAGGGAAGGTGTTGGATAGTAAATTAAACTACTCCTTGTCCTATAGCGCCCTCAGTGCAAGTCGTTGTAACGACTTGCGTTGTAAAAACCTCGATCTAATGGCATGCGATGTAATGCATGCGTTCTAAAGGTTGTTTCCCCCACAGAGCCTCCTGCAGTGGGCAACCTGTGGCCCTGGGCCGCCCTCTGGTGTTGTAACCTGTCAGCTGCAGGCGCTACAGCCCCCTTTGCTATCTTGCTAGGGTGGGACCCCTGCCCTTTGAGCTACACACAACTTCAGAACAGGGGTGTTGTGAACGCCCCCCTCCCCACCCACGCTTCAGCAGCTGCGGTGGGGGCGGGGGAGGTTGTTTATGGGCCTCTTCTGTATCCAACTGGCAACTGCTCATTATTAACCCCTTTGGTGCTTGCGTCGGCCAATGGCCGACGCAAGCACTACCTCCCTGGTGCGGCGCACGTCCATTGGCCGTCACCAGGGAGGGCCCCCTTTAAACCTCCGGTGCATCGCACCGGAGATTGTTTTTTCCCATTTTTCCCCAAAAAACCAAAATATAGCTGTATTTTGGCTAAAATCTGGGACCCCTCCAGGTGAATCCACAAACCCTGGGTACCTTTAGAATCCCCATGATGTTGGAAGAAAAGGACGCAAATTTGGCGTGGATACCTTATGTGGTCCAAAAGTTACAGAGGCCTAATCGCGAACTACTACAAATAGCCAAAAAAGGGCTCAGCACTGGGGGGGAAAAGGCCCAGCAGTTAAGGGGTTAAGGTTGGCATACAGCATCAATAGAAGAGCAGCAGAGCAAGGAACAACAACAACTGGGTGAATAGAACAAGGAGAGAAAAAATAAATATTGAAAGGGAGTATGGATGAATGCATGGGTGCCTAAATCATTATCTGGAAGAATGAGTGAGTGAAGGATGACAGACTGATAGGTGGGTGGACAGGTGAAAGGATGGCAAAGTAAAGGGATGGCTGCATGGATGAGTGAATGAATGGATAAATAGATGGAGAGGTGAACGGATGGTAGAGTAGATGGGTGGATGAGTAAATGGATAGATGGATAAACAGGATGGCAGAATAATGGGATGGATAGATAGATGGATGGGCAGGTGAAAGAATGGCAGAGTGAAGGGATGGATGGATAGATGAAGGACAGGCGAAAGCGTGGCAGAGTAAAGTGATGGATGGGAGTGAATGGATAGGTGTATGGACAGGTTAAAGGATGGAACAGTAAAGGGATGGATGGATAGGAGGAAGGACAGGTGAAAGAATGGCAGAGCAAAGGGATGGCTGCATGGATGAGTGAATGAATGGATAAATAGATGGAGAGGTGAACGGATGGTATAGTAGATGGGTGGATGAGTAGATGGATAAACAGGATGGCAGAATAATGGGGTGGATAGATAGGTGGATGGGCAGGTGAAAGGATGGCAGAGTAAAGGGATGGATGGGTGTGAATGAATAGGTGTATGGACAGGTTAAAGGAAGGAACAGTAAAGGGATGGATAGGAGGAAGAACAGGCGAAAGGATGCAGAGCAAAGGGAGGGATGGATGAGTGGGTGAAAAGATTAGTTAGTGGATGGATGATGAATGAATGGACGGATGGCAGAGTGGATGGATGGAGAGATGGATGGCAGAGTGGATTGATGCATGGCAAAGTGGATGAATGGATGGTTGGATGGCAGAGTGGATGGATTGATCGGTGGATGAATGGTAGAGTGGATGGATGGAAGAGTTGGTGAATAGATGGTGGATGGATAGATGAGTAGAGGGTAGAGAGGATGGATGGCAGGGTGAATGGATAAATAGCAGAATGGATTGATGGATGGCAGAGTGGAGGAATGGATGAATTGCAGAATGAGTGAATTGATGCATGAATGGCAGATTGGCTGGATGGTAGAGTGGATGGGTGGGTGGATGGTAGAGTGAATGGATGAAAGGCAGACTGAATGGATAGATGGCAGAGAGGGTGGATGGCTAGATGGATGGCAGAATAGATTGAGGGATGACAGAACAGATGAATGAATGGATGGTTGACAGAGTGGATGGTTGACAGAGTGGATGGATGGCAGAGTGGATGGATGGCAGACTGGATGGATGGCAGAATGTAGGGATGGATGGCAGAGTGTCGAGATGGATGGATCGCAGTGGGTGGATGGATAGCAGATTGGATGGATGGCAGAGTGGATGGATGAATGGATGGCAACGTGGATGGATGGTAGAGTTGTTGGATGGCAGAGTGGATGGATGGGTGGATGGATATCGGAGTGAAAGGATGGATGGCAGATTGGGTTAATGGATGGAATGGGAAAAGATTCAATGAAGGCTGAAAGAATGAATGGATAGCAGAATGTAAATGTCAGATTGTGAATCTCAGCCAGTAGATGGAGGGGTGAAAGATGAATGGATATATGTCTGGATGGAAGAGACAAGGAACCTGTTGGCAAAAGGGTTTGGCTCCCTTGCTTTGTTTCCTTTTGAATCAGCGCTATAGTTCAAAGTGGGGGTGTTAGAACTGGGGGTCTCTAGTTGGCAGAGGTAGGTACCTTTGTCCAAATAGGGACCTTTGCTTCTAGTCAGGGTAAGGGGGCTACACTACTAAAATAACCCCTGCTCACCCCCTTTGTAGCTTGGCACGAGCAGGCAGGCTTATCTCAGAGGCAGTGTGTAAAGCATTTGTGAACACATACAGTAACACAGTGACAACACTACAGATGGACACCACACAGGTTGTATTATAAAAATAAGTATTTTTATATAGACTTAACACAAGACCCAAAACGACAAAAATCCACAATACACTATGAAAAATATGACTGTCAATGGTAGAAAATAGTTCAGTTCAAATGCAGGTGATAAATGCGACACTCTACGTTCAATGTACCTTTGGATGCGTAACGCGATACAAACAAAAGAGTTGCAGGGAAGGTGATGCGTCGGTTGCTTACACGCAAGAACGGTGATGCGTCGGTTCCTTGCTCCGGGGGAGGTGATGCGTCGGTTCCCTACTGCTGCGTAGGGGACGGTGATGCATCGGTTCCTTACCGGAGAGGAGGTGATGCGTCGGTTCTTCACCGCGTGGGGAGGTGATGCATCGGTTTCTTACTGCGCTTCTGTGGCGATGCGACCAGCAGCGCCTCGATGCGATGACGACCCGGCGCAATGAAACAAAATGGCGTCTTCTTCTCGATGCAACAACTAAGGGGCGATGTGCCGTGCGGCGACTCGGTGAATCTTTGGAGCCGCGACAGGCCCTGCGACACGCTTCTCCGATGATGCAACGGCGTCTGCTGCGACACTCTTCTCAGGTGATGCGAGGAGCTTCGGTGATGCGATGGCGGCAGCTGCGGCACGCTTTCTCGGCGATGCGACGACAACTGCTGCGGCGGCGACACGCTTCTTCTTCGTGAGTCGCGCTTCCAGCTCCCAGCGACACGCAGTCTCTCAGAAGGCCCAACACAACAGTAGGCACTTCAAATTCCCAGCAAGGGAATTCAAGGGAGCTGGTTGGTGAAGTCTTGTGTCCCTGAGACTTCAGCAGGAGGCAAGCTCAATCTTCAAGCCCTTGGAGATTTTCTGCAAGATGATGAAAGTAAGCACAAAGTTCCTTTCTCCTTTCTTTGGCAATCAGGCAACCACTGCAGGCCAATCCCTCCAACAGCACACAGCATAGGGATAGTCTCCTCCTTCAGATTCTCTGATTCCTCTACTCAGCAAAGGTTCTTCTTGTTTCCCAGAAGTGATCTAAAGTCTTGGTCGCTGTTCTATGTCTTCGTCTGTCAGATGCCTTCTGACAGTGATGAGTTTTTGGATACCGAGGCAATAGCCTCATTACTCCACATTCATTTTGAGTTTTTTAGTTGCTGTTTCGGTTTTCTTATCGATGTGTGACACTTTGTCACAGTTGAGGTGGGTTCACAAGGTCAGCGCTGTGATGGGCCGCGGGTAGCCGGTAATGATGAACTTTAGATGCCTGCCGAGGCGGTAGCCTTCTGACAGTGATGAGTTTGGGGTACCTGCCGGGGCTGTAGCTTCCTGGAGGTGATGAGATTTATGTGCCTGCCGAGGCGGTAATGCCTTCTGGCAGTGATGAGTTTCGGATGCCTGCCGAGGCGGTAATGCCTTCTGACAGCGATTAGTTTTGGATGCCTGCCGAGGCGGTATTGCCTTCTGGCAGAGATGAGTTTTGGATGCTGAGCCGCTGTTCTGGGGGTCTGGGCCCCAGTATTTATACCCATAAATCCTTTGTCCTCTGAAGGCAGAGGGTCCTGTACCTAGTCCAAACCAGTTCTGGGTGCATTCTGCCAGTGCACACCCTCTTCCTTTGTCAGTGTGGGCCAGGGACATCAGACGCACCACAGGAGGTGGAGCCAGTATTGTGGAAGGCAGGCACAGCCCTATTCAGGCCCAGGTGCTACTCCTCCCACCACTCTACATGCAGATAGGTCTATTCAGCCCTGTGCTGACTCACCCTGTCTCCTGGAGTCCCCCAGCCCCTATCACTCACAAACCCAGACACACAATACACAAAAGGGCAGAGGCAGGCTGGATAGGCAAGAAAATACCTACTTTCTAAAAGTGGTATTTTCAAACACAGAATGTTAAAACCAACTTCACTAAAAGATGTATTTTATCATTCTGAGTTCAGGCATACTAAATTCGTTTTTCTACCATGTTCCCTGGGTCAGTTAGGATTATAAGGTGTTATAATCAAACTGCCCATTCTGGCCTATGGGGACAGGTAGCCTTGCAATAGTGAAAAACGAAATTGGCTGTAATTCACTATCAGGACATGCCATACACATCAGGGCATGTCCTACCTCTTCCATACAATGCACCCTACCCGCAGGTCTACTTTAGGGGTGACTAACATGCAGAAAAGGGAAGGTTTAGGGACTGGTAAGTGGGTGCACTTACCAAGTCGACATGGCAGTACCAGACTGCACACGGGCTCTGCAATGGCAGGCCTGAGACACACTTTACAAGCTGCTCCTGTGGGTGGCACAACCAGTGCTGCAAGCCCACCAGCAGCATTTGATTCACAGGCCCTGGGCACAAACAGTGCACTGTACTTGGGTCTGACAGTGAATCAAATAGGCCAAACATGGAGTCACTAATCCATACATTAATTTATAACAGAGAGCATATGCACTTTAGCACTGATCAGCAGTGGTAAAGTGCCCAGAGTCATAAAACCAACAAAAACAAGTCAGAAAAAGTACAGGAGGAAGGCAAAAAGTTCAGGGATGACCCTGCAAAAAGGTCCAAGTCCAACAGGGGGCTATTTCAATTTTCTGGCTACTCCCTTGCTTCAGATCTTTTTTACTGAGATGGATACAAGTGACAAACAGTTCACGCACACGTGCCCTGTGTTGCCTTTCTGTCATTGGGTACTGTGCAGGCTGGATGCCCTGGGAGGACATAAGAGAGTGAGGTACATAAGTAGGAAGAGAAAGAAGAAGCACAAAGATGCCGGATTCAGGGTGGCCGGGATTCACTAGAGGGGGCAGATGCGGTCAGTGCCCCAGCTTCATTTGTTGTGAACCCTGTTCACCAACTCTACAGCTGTTGACTGTTGCTCTGCGCTAGGACAACAGAGGGAGAAAAACAAGCACTGCACCCTGTAACACACATTAATATGTCCAACTACCTTTCACTGCAAAGCAGCAAGTCTTGTATGTGAGTGTGCCTGCCTGCATATATGTAAAATCACATTTAAATATTTTAAGCAAGCACATATATATTTATATATGTATGCATATATGTAAATGTGCATATACACGTATGCATGCACACGCACAATTTCCACAGTGCGCTTTGTAGGTACCCCACTAGTTTAACCTGTGGCCCAATGTGTGTCCCCCAAAAATCACTCCTAGATGCCACTGTCGGGATTTGTTGCAGACCCACCACACACCAGCATGCTCTGTGGATGAAAAAACAGTAAAGCACTATTACCCATGTAAAATACTAATCCCGAACAGCAAACCTTTTCAATCAAAAAAATGCTGAGAGGGTGGGCTGCTCTTAGCCAAGAACTCAGCGCGTCACGTGGCTCACACCAGGCAAGGTTTACTCTGGTGTCCATACCTCAAGCACTCACTCACACATTCATCCATCCACGCCCCCCTAGTCACGCACCTGTTTATCCATAAGAGCTCAGCACGTCTTGTGGCTCACGCCAGGCAAGGTTTACTCTGGTGTCCATACCTCAAACACTCACTCACCCATTCATCCATCCAGGCCCCCAGTCACGCACCTGCTTATCCGTAAGATCTCAGCATGCCTCGCGCCAGGCAAGGTTTGCTTTGGTGTCCATACCTCAAGCACTCACCATTCACCCATCTATGCCCACAGTCACGCACCTGCTTATCCATAAGAGCTCAGCACGTTTCGTGGCTCACGCCAGGCAAAGTTTACTCTGGTGTCCATACCTCAAGCACTCACTCACCCACCCATTCATCCATCCAGGCCCCCAGTCACGCACCTGCTTATCCGTAAGAGCTCAGCACGTCTCGTGACTCAGGCAAGGCAAGGTTTACTCTCGTGTCCATCCCTCAAGCACTCACTCACCCATTCATCCATCCATGCCCCCAGTCACGCATCTGCTTATCCATAGGAGCTCAGCACGTCTCGTGGCTCTCACCAGGCAAGGTTTGCTCTAGTGTCCATACCTCAAGCACTCACTCACCCATTCATCCATCCACGTCCCCAGTCACGCACCATCTTATCCATAAGAGCTCAGCACGTCTTGTGACTCATGCCAGGCAAGTTTTGCTCTGGTGTCCATACCTCAAGCACTCATTCATCCATCCACATCCCCAGTCACGCACCTGCTTATCCATAAGAGCTCTGCACGTCTTGTGGCTCACGCCAGACAAGGTTTGCTCTGGTGTCCATACCTCAAGCACTCACTCACCCATTCATCCATCCATGTCCCCAGTCACCCACTTGCTTATCCATAAGAGCTCAGCAGGTCTCATGGCTCATGCAGGCACGGTTTGCTCTGGTGTCCATACCTCAAGCACTCACTCACTCATGCATCCATCCACGTCCCCAGTCACGCACCTGCTTATCCATAAGAGCTCAGCATGTCTCGTGGCTCTCACCAGGCAAGGTTTGCTCTAGTGTCCATACCTCAAGCACTCACTCACCCATTCATCCATCCACACCCCCAGTCACGCACCTGCTTGTCAATAAGAGCTCAGCACATCTTGTGGCTCATGCAGGCAAGGTTTGGTCTGGTGTCCATACTTCAAGCCCTCATTCACTCACCCATTCATCCATCCACATCCCCAGTCACGTACCTGCTTACCCATAAGAGCTCAGTACGTCTCGTGGCTCACGCAGGCAAGGTTTTCTCTCATGTCCATACCTCAAGCACTCACCCACCCATTCATCCATTCACGCCCTCAGTCATGCACCTGCTTATCCATACATTCATCCCCATATTGACAAATTCTTGCATTTATTCACTCACCAGAAGACGTAACCCACACAGAAACTCACTTATCGGTGAATTGGCACTTTCACTAATAAAAAGTAAGCTCTATCGCCTTTGTCAAAAATGATCCCTTATTGAAAGTACTCTTGTTCTTTGGAGTTATAGCACTGGCTGGACATTGAGTCTATTGTGTGCTATTTACTGCGTCATGCGTTGTCTGAGTTTGTAACCCCTGCCGCTTACCAGAGCGCCTTGATGCCCAGCTTTGCTCCCGATAGAGAGGCAGGCGCATAGAGTGAGTAACTGCGTCATCCAATGTTAGTGCACCAGTTTTGTGGCCTTGGGACACCAGTGCTCAGTGCCAGCATCCACACAAGATACTACCCAGTAATCCTCGGCAGACCCAAGAGAGGGGCTGCAAGGTGGGCACTGGGCAGACTTCGAAAGTGACTCGGAGGCACCCGATTTATATAGCTCCTCTGTAATTAGTTACAGTCATGTAGCGCACCAGCAATCCGTCACAAATGCATAGCTGCTGCGATTTATTACACGGATTGAATTGATCTGGCGGGATGCCTCAGTGAGCTGAACACTTCCAGCTGAAACATCAGAGCCAGGAAAAAGCCACCCGAGCCTTACATCCTTTTGAAGTAGGTAAACTAAGTATAATTAAATTATGTAATGGTAGCGCGTTATTTACAGCGCACAGAAACCACACATGAAGAAGCCGCATTTTTGCGAATGGAAACGCGCGCCAGCCTTTAACCCTCTGGTTCTTGGCAGAAGACACAACGGAAGAGCGTGAAAAATGTAATTTGCATAATCTAAACTCGACCAAGGCTAAAACTGCTGCGAGGGCCCGTCTGAATGGAGAGGCAGAGAGTGTAAGGGCGGTGAGGGAGTGTAAAGCTTCCCAGAGAGGCGGAGTGTAAGGGCGGAGAGGGAGTGTAAAGGCAGCTTCCCAGAGAGGCGGATTGTAAGGGCGGAGAGGGAGTGTAAAGCTTCCCAGAGAGGCGGAGTGTAAGGGCGGGGAGGGAGTGTAAAGCTGCCCAGAGAGGAGAGGCAGGAAGTGGTACACCATGGCCGCATTCACGGACAGTTCAGAGAAAGCGGAACTGAAGCAGAGGAAGGAAGGAATGTAAGAGACGTGAGGCAAGAAGAGGGACAGGCAGTGGGGGAGAGTGAGAGTCTGAAGAAAAGGGAAAGACCGCGCTTAGAGGAGGAGAGAAAGCGCTAGCAGGAGGAACGGGAGTGTAAGAGACGTGATGCAAGAAGAGAGCAGCAGTGGGTGGGAGTCTGAAGAAAAGGTAAAGACCGGGAAGGGCGGGGGTAAAGATGGGAGAGAAATGAAGACACATGAAAGTGGCGACGAGGAGTGAGGTGAAAAGTGGATGTCAGTTTTTGGTGAGAGCGTGAGACGACATCCATGAACTGACAGTGGAGAGACATGAAGGGACATGGCGGAGAGGCGAGATGAAAGAGGAGTGAGTGATAAGACGTGGAGTCATCCTAGAGATGCAGTGAGACGGTAATTGAGGTGCTGATCCCCGAGAAAGGTGAGGTGCAGAGAGAAAACAAGAGGGGGCGAGGACCCAGGCCAGGGGCGCTCTACAGCCATCCTTTACTCTCTCACACCATTAGTTCCATTATTGGCAACACACCCCACCCACACCACAACAGAGTCTGCATGCATAAATAAATACACAACACAACTTTTGTTTGGGAAAATAGTGCTGCAGGTTTATTCCATACAAAAGTATGCAGTATGGTGGGTTATCTTACGGGCGATCCAAGGGCAGGCAGCTGTACCAACCTATGCTGCCCTGCCCGCCTGATGAGCCAAGCACTGTGGAGTAACCAATCAGCGCTACCCTTATGGGGGTGATCCCCTTACTGGATCACGTGACACATTGGTCCCTTATTATTCACGCCCCTTTCAGGGCGGAGCGTAGCAAGGCAAGCCCCCGGTTGTTCAGGCCCACAACTGCCCGAAGGACTAACGGGGCGCCGACGTAATTGTTCCAGGTCCCTCCCATGAGGCTCCTGGGATTTGGCTCTGGCACCCCTATTGTGCTCTTGCAGAGGTACCCTTCTGTACCCATTTGCTTCCAGATCGCCCTGTAACTCCTCCTGCAACGAGAAAGAAAACATTACAACGTTCTATGTACTTCGCCTGCCAACCCCACGCCGGGTAAGCGGTAGGGTGGGAGACGGCGTGTCCGGCGCAAAGAGGACGCCAAGATGGCCGGGGGAGGCATAAATACCTCCCCATCTCCTCTGCGTGCCGGAAGTGACGCGTCTGGTAAGGGGACTCCTCCTTGAGTCCTGCATCATCATTGGGGGTGGGGAAGTGCCCAAATGGCACTAAATGGGCTGCCCGTTTAGGGTGGCCCCCTGCGGGGGCCGCGGGCAGCCGCATAGTCCCATTATTGGCAACACACCCCACCCACACCACAACAGAGTCTGCATGCATAAATAAATACACAACACAACTTTTGTTTGGGAAAATAGTGCTGCAGGTTTATTCCATACAAAAGTATGCAATATGGTGGGTTATCTTACGGGCGATCCAAGGGCAGGCAGCTGTACCAACCTATGCTGCCCTGCCCGCCTGATGAGCCAAGCACTGTGGAGTAACCAATCAGCGCTACCCTTATGGGGGTGATCCCCTTACTGGATCACGTGACACATTGGTCCCTTATTACTCACGCCCCTTTCAGGGCGGAGCGTAGCAAGGCAAGCCCCCGGTTGTTCAGGCTCACAACCGCCCGAAGGACTAACGGGGCGCCGACGTAATTGTTCCAGGACCCTCCCATGAGGCTCCTGGGATTTGGCTCTGGCACCCCTATTGTGCTCTTGCAGAGGTACCCTTCTGTACCCATTTGCTTCCAGATCGCCCTGTAACTCCTCCACAGATCTGGAGGCGGCCCCCGTCGCCTAAAGAGCCCCCCCCACCAAAACAGTTCCTTTCTCACTGCAACCTGCAATTTCCCGGGCCTCATTCATGTCCAGTAGGAACAGATCCAAGCCCACCTGTGCAAAGTGCACCCAACTTTGTCAAAATAACCTTTGGTGTTCGCCCGGCATAGCCCATGCCTGCTGAAGCCAAAGCCCCTTGCTCTGCGACTTGCGCCTGGAGCGGTTTATCCTTCTCTGGGAATGTACCAGTGCCTCGCATTACCTGCAAGAATGTGATGGCCTCCCTGGAGGGAGCTCTACGTTTAAACATCGCTATATTACCCTTCAAGCTGATGTGGCTCCCACCTCCTGCAACCTGTAGTTGCAGTCCTTCTAGCATTTCGTGCTCCCTAAGACCTGTTTCCCCAATTTATGGAACAGCAGCACACTTGCTTCGAAGACCGCTTCCACAACCAGGCTATACACTATGGCTATGCGGACGGGGCATTTCATGCATCACTGAAGCAACCCGTGACCTGCCCAGGGAGCAGAGTGCACCTACTTTGTTGAAGTTGACCAGACATGTGCACAGACCCTTGCGATTAATACCCTGGCGAACACGACTGTTCGCATAGCGCACACCATTGCAGTCATAGCAACCATTTTGAGTGACAACTTACGCCGCCTACCAGGCTTGCTTAACTAAAGCTCGATCACAGATACACACATACCTGCTAACCAGCTGTGACCCTTGATGCCCAACCCAGCTAATGACCTAGTACTTTATCACAGGGAATATTTCCTTCCACAAGATCAAGCCGCACATGGCCTTCACCTACTGGGCCGAGGTGCAGTGTGTGCTCTGGATTTGTCAGCGATGGTGCTCCAGACACATTCCAAGCTGCTCTTGGAGCCACGGCACACATTCTGGCCTAACCAACTGACACATGCCACCTGGCTAACTTGCCGCTGCGAGATTTGCTCTTAGCACCACCCTCTTGCGGTTACCGGTGCACATCGTCTATAGGTCTTGCCCCCACTATATTTGTGCAGATACCTGCAATGTACCCTTCTGCCCCTGTATGGGCAGGAAAATACCTGTAACATAGCAAATCCCACAGCACACACATTCTCGGGCAGTCCGGTGGGGGAGAGAGGTCCTTGGAATAGGTTCTGCTACATTGCCTGGCCTCCTAGCCCGCAAGCACCCTCGTCTGACAGCAGCCTATCTGCTGTGTCGCCCGTGCAATGTCCGCACCCTGGCGCAAGACGTCACCGTTCTATACCTCTGCTAACAGACTACCTTCAGTGAAGCTGGAGTGAACAGTTGTATGTTGTGCATCAGACCATAAGAACCATGGTTTGCTTTGGCCGGGATCAAATTGTTGCATCTGCCACACTCACAATAGTGGCAATGTGCAGTTCTTTTGCATTCTACACTGCAGAGTGTGCCTGGACGATCCTAGACACCCCCTGTGTGCCAACCCGCTTTGACCCAAGATGCAAAGCACTCGACCCGGTACCCTTGGCTACCCCGGACTTAATTGCCCTCCACCGAAATCCATGTGTAAGAGTAGCTGGTCCCCGATTTAATTCCTGGTGGTCTATGCGTTATGCCATACTCCTTTTATGCCTTTTTCAAAGCAGTTAACCCGCTCACACACTAGACCCGCTGGTAGCAAGTTCAGCATAACCTGTACATGGAATATAAATTCTTCTAACAACTGCACTGTGGGCAAACCACACTCACTGCTACTGGTTTAGGTAGGGGGGTGGAGGGTTGTGCCTTCTTAAATTGTGTTTAGTAGACGGAATAATTTCCAATATTTCTTTGGTAGGTTTCAAATGCCTGGTGTTTATTCTTATTCACATGCATAAGACAAAAACAGGCATAAGACAAAAACAGTCGACACGTGTTTCGCCCGTGTGGCCCATCGGCCGAGGGCTTTCTCAAGGCAAAGATTCAAGTTATGCTGGTCGTGTTCCTTGTGATTGAGGCGACTGGTGTCTGACTATTCAGCCCTTGGAGGCCGTAGCAATCTGCCCGGTCAGCAAGTATGCCCACTGTACAGTTGTAATTTAGTAACTCATGGCCTGACAACCGCAGGTGCCTAGTACCGGGCTGTGTGTATGCGGCCCAGGACCTGGGCAATAGGCTTGGTGTGGATGGGTTGTGAATGCCAGGCATAAGTGTAATACCTTTGACAAACCTCTCCTGACCAGCATCTATATCATGCTTAAACATTATTTACTGGTTTTGCCACCTGGCACCCTTCTGGTAGGTGACACGGAACCTCCTACCCAGCATCAGCTGACAGTCTCGCTTTGCCGTCACACCACCTGTGTCCCTTTAATCACCCTCCCAAACAGGAGCCCTCCACAAACCTTGTGCCCTAAAGCATTCGCCCTGTGGGGCGGATGCGAATGGACTGCAAACAACTCCTATGCATTCTCTACCATGTAGTAAATGGAGTTTCTGGTTGGCTAGGGTATGCACCTAAGCATGTCCGAGCCCACCTCTCCAGTCAGGAGAAGGGAGTACATACTTAGCGGACACCTGCCCACCCCTTGGTGGCCAGGCAGGGACTTTGGCTTATCCCAGAGGCAGTGTAAATTTAATGTGCCAACCGCACTCCCATAGTGGCACATTACAGAAGAGACTCCATACCAGGTTATTTTTATTACCCTTTGTATCGACCATACGGGAGAAACTTAGTTTCATCTGCCACTATTACCCTGTGCTACCAAACCTCATCATGACCTCACAGGGATTACATAACTCACTAGGTCAATCGGGCCACTGTCCTACAGCTCAGTTAGCACAACCCCGTTAGCTGCCGGTAGGAACTGCACTTAGCGTAACACAGCAGAGTAAATGTAAAATTGAATCTCCCACCATTTTGGCTGGTAACTGACGGCCAAAAAAGACAGCACCTGGGCACGAGATCCCAGTTACCTAGAGAAAACCATAATTATCCAGCACCATTAACAAATGTGCCGCATGCACCCATGCCCTATCCACCTGTTGCTGTGTACATATCGTCCAATTCAATGACATAACCAACATGTTAACCAGTTCTCTCCTTTGTGGTCAACCAAATCCCATATGCCGGGATTTCACCACTAGTACCTATGCTGAAACTGGATTTGTAAGGCCCATGTGAGGTTCGGCGATCGTGCCAATGCTAGTCGCCATGTTTCCAACTTCTCTATAGCGTCCGACTTGGTGGGAGCACTACTAGGACTCGTGGGATGGAATGGAGGTCTAAAGCATTGGTGCCAATTAAGGCACTGGCAGTAACCTCCCTCACAGTGGGCATGCAGGAATTGAGCTGTGTCAAGGGGCGGAGACATGATGGCGCTGAATAACCGGTGAATGTTACCCCACTCGCTGGTAATTCTGTACAGATAGCTGCCCTTACTAAAATGAGGGAATGCTAAAAGCTTCCCAATGCCTGTAGTCTTACTGCTCCACCCATTTTGACCCCAAAACTTTGGGACGACTTTAGTAGTAACATGCCCTTAACGGTACGTGACATTCTACCAGCACCGTGCAGGAATCCCCCTTGACCTGCACTAGCCTGTGGCCATTCTGCTGAAAGCCCAGGGGAGGGGAGTGCTACCAAACCTCAAGTCCTAGGCACTCAGGAAGCATCCCTCACTGCTGCAGGTGCCCCAAAGCATATATTATAAAACATTTAATGGGTAACAACCCGGTTTGCGTCCCTTGATGTGCCATGCTGTGAGCGATTAGGTACCCTGCATATCTCTTCCCTATGAAAAGATTAAACAAACCGGCCAAAGCACAATGCACGGGCAATGCGTGTGCCCACATACGCCCCCAGCTCTGGGTGGCACGAACCCCAACGCACCGCGTGCCAGTTTGTACATATCATTCATGGGTGACTAAGCACTAATGTGCCCTTTTCCCTGGGTGATCCCCAGTACGAGGGTACGGACTGATGACCAAGTGCTGCGCCAGCCAATAAACATGTCGACATGTGTGTAAAACCCAGCTGTAGCCAGACGAAACCACTAGAAGCAGTTTATCAGGGAACTGTAGAGACCACCGGAGTCCCTCCGCACTCCCGCAACAGCCAGACAGGCCACCTGCGCGCATGCCAGGTGCCGAAACCAGAAAGCAGCAGCCCTATTGCAAACGGACTGGCGGCGCACAATCCCGCATAGGAGACAAACTTGACCTCGTTATACTGTGAAAGAGGCAAGTGCGGCACTCGAATGAGACAAAGTACTATTCTTTGCAAAACAGAGCCTTCCGCAATAGGGACAAAAGATGAACCATGAGATTATCACTGATCAAGTCTGTGAGGTCACATTCGCTAACTCTGGCAAATACTCATAAATCGCCATATATGACTGACCCCTCACTCTCATCCTATGCTGTGTGTGATCTTGGCCCACATCAGTGTGAGCAGAGCCCCGTGAAGTAAACTTAGCTTATGGTTGAAAGTGCACAAGTAAAGTACCCCCTCCCCCCAAGTTGGGTTACACAGTACATTGTAAGGGTGCAGTGGGCTAGTTATTCTCATGAGGCCCCCATGCCCCTGCACTTGCGGCGTTAATGAAAACTTTGTTGTTTGGCTGTGACAACATAGTTGCCTGCGCCACCCTACAGCCCCATGGAAAAGTGCTGGGCTCTTGCTCACTACCCTGCGGAGTGAGCCCACTGTATTCACCAGATTCGCCACGATCTGTTCTGCAGGCCTGTGATAAATATCCCAGGGCCGACATCTGGCACTTGAACCCATGCTTGGACAGGCCCGAACTAGGAACCCCGATCTAGACTGCCTGCCAACCGGCTGACCCTTCCAACACCAGAGTGTCACGCAGCCACTCCGTGGCCTGGATACTAAACCATGTATAATGTATCGGAAGACCCCTTCCTGTTGCAGTTGTTGCGTGACCCTAAGTCCACCAACATGCCAACACAGGTTAGCCCAAAATGTCAGTACAAATCACGATGAAAACATGAAACTGGTGAAACGAGAAAGAACGCCACGTTACCCCGAACACTTACTTCCATGTAATGCCCACCGCAATGCGGAGCACCAAAAACCCCTGTTGCCCAAGCAATGCAAAACAAGGAAGGACCCACATCCCGCCGTTCTCCTAACAGTACCGCCCCTGTGCCATGGAGAGCACGCGGCAACCGTGCCCATGGGCCAAATTGAGCCAAGATCCCCTGCCCACTCAAAGGCGCGGAATGGCCATAAACAAGAATACACCAGAGGTCATCTGTCAACACCGACAGCAAAAGCGCCCAGCGAAGTTAGCGATTGCTAACAATCCTACGTGCTCGTATTATACAGGTGGATTTCCATGTATGTTGGCCCCTCCATCAACAATCGTGTAAAAGCAAACAATTTGCAAAATGCGAATCAAAATAGAAAATATGATCAAATTGCGATCGTATTTCCTTGACTTACTAAACAGGTTGAGGCTAAGCACTGCTCTACTAGACAGAGCTATACTTACAGTACAACAATTAGCTGCATGCACTCACCACGCTGCTCAATTGTTCCCCGGGTTGAGACCACACGAATTTGACCAATGAACCTGCGGGGTCAGTACTCACCACCGGCCCCCGCTAGACTGCCCGAAAGCGGACGCCATGCACACAAAAGAGGGAATGCAGATGCCATACACGAACCAGCCAGCTGGGATCATGGGCCACGAGGCACAGCTCCATGGTGCAGTCGCAACTGCCTCCAATGATCGAACTACACAAAGGCGACTCAACAAACCATAGCATGGGCTCTGTGCTGGAGACCCACTTGTTGTATATACTGCCACTAGTTCGAGACGCGGCCTGGAAAATTTGACATCAGTTAGATAAGTTTGTGGCCACCCTGCAAATACCTCATCCCCCCATGACACATGATATTTAGTGCAAGTAACAGGCACAACGAATTATTTCAGTTCAGTTGGCGCACTGCGCAAACGGCGGAGGGCACAACAGCCCAAGGGCTCCCAAAACATCCTGGGCGCCCCTCCCCTCTTGCATCGCCGTGACAAAATGTTTGGCTCGCTTATATGAGCGCTCGTTACCTTACAACAGGGGACGACTTGCTCTTGTGCCCTTTCAGCTAAACACCGTAAAATTTTTATGATACCGTAAGTTTTTATGATACCGTAAGCAAACACAATAGGTCAGCATAACCCATGACTATAGGGCCTCCCCACAGGATCACGCCAGCCCTTAACGCGTAGAGAAAGTACACCTCCGTTCATGGCTGCAGCCATTGACGAAAGGCACACCCAAATAGACCTCACTCTCTGCGACTAACTAGAATCCATGGCGTGTATTTGCACGCACCAGCACTACTACAAGAGGCAGAGCACTCCCCGGTGTGCCGGTGCCAAGCCTAGGCCACAAACCAGCTGCAATGCAGACAGCCAACAGACGTACGAGCCCTGGGGCACTGACCAACCCGGGCGTCACAAAAGTGCGACCCCTCTGCCACGTGTCTCCCGCACCACCCAGTGTAAAAAACATTACCGACACCTCCAGGCACCACCAAAAACCGAAACCAAATCAGGCCCAGCGCGTCGGGCCTCCCGTGCTGAAACTGGAGAAACACCCCCCAGCACCGTGTTTACGACCTCGGTGCCCGCCCCCACCAACACCGTCAACACCACACTAGCGGAACACTTGATGGCTGGCTGCGGGGAGTGAGGACTCTCCTACCTCGCTACTCCTGCAGCTGTTGCCCGGGCAGCATCCTCCAACCGTCAGCAAGAAATAGCCACCCCTGTTTCCATGATTCCCGCACAGCGCCCGAAGCGGAGACATCAGAGAGCCTGTTTCCCGCTCTCCCCAGACCAAGCTACGCCAAATACTGGGGCAAATCACCATATATACATATGGTAGAAAACGAGCGAACCTGAGCGACCACGCATGCAATCACCCTCGAAAAAGTGGGCATAACGGGGCGCAAACTCGCTTAATTAAACAAACCTTCCCCCAGAGCTACGGCACCTGGCGGACAACGTGCTGCACACCGGCGCCCAAATTATTGAATGCCGCAATGACCAATATGCTTGGAGCCAATGCGCTCAGTCCGGGCAGAGCCTGCACAATGCCCAATTTAATGAAAACGATTGCATCACCAGTGAGTCAAATCTCCCGGGGTCCTCTAATACAACTGCCCGTACCGGTAGAGCCCTTGACCTTGGCGGTAAGCAAATATGATTTCACTGGCCAATGGGACTAGCCAGGCTCACCTGCCATATCCCAAATACATATATAGACATTACTCAATGTGGGCGGGCGCCTGGATCCCCATCAGGGCTGGGCAGTAATGCCTTGGTGATTACCATCGACCTGGATGCAGGGAGTGCGCTCGGGGATATTATTTAAACAACAGCCCCCGCAGCAGCACCACAGCACCCGGCACTAGAGGGCAGGAGCGCCCAGTCCGATCTGCTTCGTGCCCCGAAGCTCCCAACTTCCTGGCGCTGCCCCAACCCAAGGTCCCTTAACGCCCGCAGCCCGGCTAGGAAACTCACAGCCAGGGGAGCGAGCAAAGCCCTTTCATGCAGGGTCCCCTAGCAAGCTGAAATAACAAATGCTGTGCAGGCACTACCTAGTTGGCCACGAACAAGAAGGCCCGACGCTGGCTCGGCTCCTCAACCTCGCTTTGGATGCTTGAAAGCGTGTTCAGCAGATGCCTCGGCATCGACGCATCGACCATCTGGCCCGCCCCAAAACAAAGGGAGCGCGTGTCCCGACCCCCACGCTACCGCGCAGCCCACTCGCAGACCAGCGCCACCCTTGCATCGATGGCCGTGGTAGCGGGGGCACGCCCTGCCCTGGGCAACCAACCAAAGTGGGGGGGGGGGAGCATACGATTTCCTTTCAAGACCACCCTTATGTTTATATTAACCACTGTTTATGACCCGCGCTTTGGGGTCACCACCGGGGTCTCTCGCGCCACGCCACCAACGGCCAATACATGGTGCAGCCTAAAGCCACAACCCTGGAGATACCCGCCAGACCGGGGGCATGCCAGCGTATCCTGCGGACAATGGCACCCACAAAGGGGAGGGGGGAACTCGCCGCCAAACGCGCCGAAGGCAACCACTGACCCGACGCGTGAGCGGTACTAGAAGGCCTGACCAGATGGCGCAGAACCTCGGTGCCCACTCCACGCGCCGCCAGACCGAGGGCCGAGCAACCGGCCCTTCGCATCACCTCAAACCCCTTCTCAGCCAATCCAAGCCCGAGGCTCGGAGCCCAGCGCACGACTGGCAGGCCTGACTCGCCCCTGGCCAAAATGCTCAGCGGCGAAAGAAGGCCCAAAAGGTACTCCCTGCCCCCCAAACTCACCGCACGTGACGACCACCACTTGGTCCCGGGTACACAACACCCGAGGCGCGCTGCAGACACAGCGTGTCCAGCGGGGGCAAAGGAGACCGCAACCACGCCGACCAACACAAGACCAGACGGCGTATCCGGCGCAAAGAGGACGCCAAGATGGCCGGGGGAGGTATAAATACCTCCCCACCTCCTCTGCATGCCGGAAGTGACGCGTCTGGTAAGGGGACTCCTCCTTGAGTCCCGCATCATCATTGGGGGTGGGGAAGTGCCCAAATGGCACTAAATGGGCTGCCCGTTTAGGGTGGCCCCCTGCGGGGGCCGCGGGCAGCCGCACTCTTCTCCTCTCTCCTCCTCCTCCTCATTCTTTCTTCCGTGTTCTGATCCCTTTTCTTCCTTTTTAGGTCAAAGGTTACCAGATGCTGTCTAGTGTGCTGAAGGCATCTTGGGGACATTCAGACATTTTGCCTGGGAATGTGTTCCACCCATTGCTTATCATTGGCTTTATGGTTTGTTGTAACCCACATTTTTTGCTTTCTATTTGCTGCCTCTATTTGTTTTAGGCTGTCCAGCTTGAGTTCGTCCTTTCCCTTGTCCAAACCTTGTTTACTGTATCCTTCCGGGATCTCACTTTCTGTAAACAGGCCTTTAAATCTTATTACATTTCCTGTGCCTTTAAACACAAAGGTCAAATGTCAGGCGCTGTCTTCCAAGGAGCTTGGAGCCAGTTTTATGACAGTGCTACGTCGTCCTTCTGCCACGCAAGGGGGTGCAGAGGTGACTCAACACTTGCATGGCCTTGCATGGCTTGATACATCTGGGGTAATGCAATCGCTGTGTTGTGTTACTCTGCCCCAGGCTGGCGTTCCATGGGAGGAGCGTGGGCGTTCCATGGAAGTGGCGTGGGCGTTCCATGGGAGGAGCGTGGGCATTCCATGGGAGGAGCGCAGGCGTTCCATGGGAGGAGTGTGGGCGTTCTATGGGAGGAGCGTGGGCGTTCCATGGGAGGAGCGTGGGCGTTCCATGGGAGGAGCGTGGGCGTTCCATGGAAGGGGCGTGGGTGTTCCATGGAAGAGGCGTGGGCGTTCCATGGGAGGAGCGCGGGCGTTCCATGGGAGGAGCGTGGGCGTTCCATGGGAGGAGCGTGGGCGTTCCATGGGAGGAGCGTGGGCGTTCTATGGGAGGAGCGTGGGCGTTCTATGGGAGGAGCGTGGGCGTTCCATGGGAGGAGCGTGGGCGTTCCATGGAAGCGGCGTGGGCGTTCCATGGGAGGAGCGTGGGCATTCCATGGGAGGAGCGTGGGCATTCCATGGGAGGAGCGCAGGCATTCCATGGGAGGAGCGTGGGCGTTCCATGGGAGGAGCGTGGGCGTTCCATGGGAGGAGCGTGGGCGTTCCATGGAAGGGGGGTGGGCGTTCCATGGGAGGAGCACGGGCGTTCCATGGAAGGGGGGTGGGCGTTCCATGGGAGGAGCGTGGGCGTTCCATGGGAGGAGCGCGGGCGTTCCATGGGAGGAGCGCGGGTGTTCCCGCCCATCCATCCATGGATTTTGGTTCATTCCCAGATTTACCATTAGTGGTAGACCTAGCTTTATTTCTCCTTGTTTTTTCCTCTTTCAAAGTGTGCTGCATTCACACATGTAGAAAGAGGAAAATGCCTCTCAGAATTGTTTTTTGTGCAGGAAGCAGTGGCGGCTCCTCCGCTAAGGCGGAGGAGAGTCTCCTCACCGCTGCAGAGCAGTGAAAGAAAGAACAAATACACTGATAATAACTCACGGTTATTATCATAGTATTTGTTCCTGCTGTGCAGCTTTGCGGGGTGGGCGGGGCTACTCTGCTCTCAGAGAACGGCAGGGAAGGAGTGGTTTGCCCACTCCAAGTGCGCAATGACTGGCCGGCCCTCTCGGGCTGGTCAAACAGTCATGCGCACTTCGCATGTTCTCCATGCAGACTGCATTACAGCCTGCATGGAGAATATGCCCAGGCCCCCATTCCCTGGCTGAGAGCCGATCCACAGCACTCAGACCAATCACAATGCTATATTGCAGAGTTGTGATTGGCTTAGGGGAGGGAGCATGGTTGCTTCCTGTTCCAGCCCCGGAGTGACTGAGACGACGTGGGAGAGAGCGACAAGGAGGTACGTTTAATTTCTTTATTTTTTTTTTACATCCACCGGCCCGCCACCCCTGATCCCTGCCGGCCGCTCAAATTACTTTCATATTTCACTATGCTAATTCAACACTAATCCTTTATGGGTTCCCGGAGTAGCGTGCTACTCGCCAAAAAAACGCTTCAACACCCCATCAGGGATAACAAGCGCTATAAAAATGCAAACCTTTTTCCCTCTTCTATCCCTTCGCTATTCTTCTCAATCCAAATAACTGACTAACCTATCCACCACTCGAATTACTTTCATATTTCACTATACTAATTCAACACTAATCCTTTATGGGTTCCAGAGTAGCGTGCTACTCGCTGAAAAAGAGATTCGACGCCTCCTCAGGGGTAGTAAGCGCTATATAAATGCAATTACAATACAATACTATACAATACTGGCAGGAAGGTGCTCCTTTCTGCACAAAACAATCCTGCATTCAACACATGCACCTTTGCACCATGGTGCAAGGGTGCCTGTGTTGGGGGTAGGATCCAAAATGATGCCAGTGCAGGGACAAGGACAGGAATGTGCCATATTCTTTTAAATATGGAACGTTCCTGCTCCTTTCCAGTCACAAAACAAGGTGACTTGCTGCGCTGCGTGACTTTTTCATAAACATGCACCTTGGTTTCTGTCTCACTTTTTTCATACAAAGTTTACTGTTTCATGACAAGATTTCACTAACACCAGCACAATTTAACACTCTTCTTCTGTGCACACCCATCAACAACACAACTCGTCCTCTTCTGCCGTCATTCAGAAATACACATACTAGACCGCAATTTCAATATGTGCAGCAGGTGCAGTAACACCCAGCCCAAAGACCACATCAACACACAATAACAATATATTTTTTAATTAGCACAAGACCACAGCAGCAAATTTAGTTACTTCAACTACACTTTAACACACACTACCTATGCCACTGCACAATATACTTCACTTTCTTGCATTATCACCTCAAACTTGGGCAAATGTGTGCTTCGGAATGAACAATAAACCATCATTAGTGCTACTCTACAGCCGATCCCTAGGCTTAATTCTCTCCAATACACACTTTTTGCTACAACAATTATGTGACAATAAATTTGTGCAGCAGGTGCAGTCGCTTATATACATTTTGGCCTCCAGGACCCATTGCAAATAAAATAATGCTTGGTTTTGGACTACACGCAGGACACAAGGAGCATAGTTCCTTCCATGCAATATGAAATTTCACATAATGCCTACTGTGAAAGGCAGCGAGTCTTCTAAGACCCTCAATGCTGCCCGGTGCAGGGTTCCACCTCTAATTCACTTTGGGTTCGCTATCAAAATAATGAGGCAAGCGCTGGAAACTGGAAGACAAGAAAAAGGTTTATTTCTCATGAGGAGATCACGTCAACTGCAGACACCGGGATGTCTGAGGGAGGTGTTCTGCTGATAACTCCTTTGGCTCTTCCTTTTATACAGGTTTGACACAATGCATTGGTTTCATCAACATGGTTACACAAGCTTGGGGTCCCCGCCCGGGCAGGTTGTCACACAAGCCCAACAGTAATTCTCTTCCCACCCAGGTCAAACAGACAATCTTATCTTGCAGCTGGACCTTGCTTCAGGGTCTAAAACATGTGAGACCGGCCAGATCTAAGAGTCCGTTCTGTTGATAAAAACAGGTCCCATTGTTGGTAACAACAAGTCTTGCTGTTTGCAGTGCAATAAATCATGTTGCAAGAGTCTTTTTGGTGTTTGGAACCTGTTTGTGTAACTAGGTACAGTGAGGGATAGAGTGTCCAAAGGTTTGCCTGAAAACAGAGATGAGAGGAAAAACGAGTTTGTGGCAGCAAGTGGCGCTGAGGTTTGTTGCGGCAAATAGAGTTTATAGCCCCCAGCACACGTACCAGGTCGGTCAGAGGGTCAGAGGGATGCTAGTAAGGGCAGGGTGAAACAAAGGTGACCAACAGAGTACAAAATGGCTGTGATAGATTAAAATGACTGCAACTTATGTGCACATAGAATTCCACCAGACAAGATGGCGCAGGTAATGTTCACGATTGTCGTTTTGCTTTTAACACTACTGCAATGCACAAAACAAGGCATTTGGAAACTCACTCCATTGTTAAATAACCAAGATCCTGTCTGGTGCCTGTGCTCTTCTAACTTGGCAGTTCGGGCTGTACTGTTCCCATGAGGCACAGGGTCAGACTGATTTGCATATGGCCATGTCTGAACTGGGGTGGTGGAGTGAGCTAAAGAATGATGATGGATTAAACCCAGATCAGTTGACTGGGGGTGAGTGTTTGATTGGCTCAAACATTCCGTCCATCATCCCCTTTTGTATCGCTTTGTTCGCCCTAAGTTGGCGGGGGTATGCCCAGACGTGGGTCCCTTGCTCACTTTGCCACTGGATTCAAGCAAGCCTGGCTGATGACGGCTGGAATCCCAGAAACCGGTCCTAGGATGCTTGTTTCCGGTCCAGGAAGACATGGCTTGGCAGTTCGGGCTGTACTGTTCCCATGAGGCACAGGGTCAGACTGATTTGCATATGGCCATGTCTGAACTGGGGTGGTGGAGTGAGCTAAAGAATGATGATGGATTAAACCCAGATCAGTTGACTGGGGGTGAGTGTTTGATTGGCTCAAACATTCCGTCCATCATCCCCTTTTGTATCGCTTTGTTCGCCCTAAGTTGGCGGGGGTATGCCCAGACGTGGGTCCCTTGCTCACTTTGCCACTGGATTCAAGCAAGCCTGGCTGATGACGGCTGGAATGCCAGAAACCGGTCCTAGGATGCTTGTTTCCGGTCCAGGGAAGACATGGCTTGGCAGTTCGGGCTGTACTGTTCCCATGAGGCACAGGGTCAGACTGATTTGCATATGGCCATGTCTGAACTGGGGTGGTGGAGTGAGCTAAAGAATGATGATGGATTAAACCCAGATCAGTTGACTGGGGGTGAGTGTTTGATTGGCTCAAACATTCCGTCCATCATCCCCTTTTGTATCGCTTTGTTCGCCCTAAGTTGGCGGGGGTATGCCCAGACGTGGGTCCCTTGCTCACTTTGCCACTGGATTCAAGCAAGCCTGGCTGATGACGGCTGGAATGCCAGAAACCGGTCCTAGGATGCTTGTTTCCGTTCCAGGGAAGACATGGCTTGGCAGTTCGGGCTGTACTGTTCCCATGAGGCACAGGGTCAGACTGATTTGCATATGGCCATGTCTGAACTGGGGTGGTGGAGTGAGCTAAAGAATGATGATGGATTAAACCCAGATCAGTTGACTGGGGGTGAGTGTTTGATTGGCTCAAACATTCCGTCCAGCATCCCCTTTTGTATCGCTGTGCTCTTCTAACAGCACCGCCTTCCTCTGTCCTTTGGTGCACACATACTCCCCCCGCCCCATTAATCTCAGTATTTCTCTCCAGCCCGTTGATAGTGCTACAATATTTACTAGCGCAATGCTTCCTTCTGTGCTAACACTGCACTGCCAATGTACCATACACAAACCCATTAAACGCATACTACTACATTAATTCACCCACCTACATATTTATCTCTTATGCATACAGTGTGCTCCTACATTTTCAAGGGTGTATCTTCCATTGGTGCAGCAGGTGTAGTGACACCAGAACCATATTCCCTGTCATGTACACTTTTAATCTGTGGGGAAGTTTTTTTTTTTTTTTTTGCACCTGTGTTACTTTTAAACAATCACAAAACGCAATCATTCTCCTTCTGTAATCCCATAAACCACTTCTCCGCTTACCTTCATTTTCTTTTACACCATCATCTACATTTGAAGTTTCAGCCTCCTTTTCAAGAAAAAGAAATGCTGTTTTCATACCCCCTTCCACTACACATACACAAAAATGACTATCACACTTCCTTGCCCGTCCCTAGCCTACACAAAAACACTTACTGAGACATAGATTCATTATGTGCAACAGGACCAGTAGCACAGTGACACAAAAACACAGACAACACAAGTTAATGCTTTCTTGAAGAATACAAGCAGGAACACTGGAACCCAATTCCTAACCTACTCTGCAGCCGGTAACACCCCGTCTACGCTAATACACGTATTTTACCATATTGGGTCCCTCCTTGCGTTTCACCCCAAAAAATAGGCAAACACGTTCTTCAAAAACAACAATGCCCCAACACTGCTCTTCTAAGCACCTCAAACCACCTGTTTCTTTTCTATCCTTTGTACACTCTTCCAGGAACTCCTGGAAACCTTAAACCTACGCTAATGCTTCAGGTTATTTTTTAAACGGGCAAGAAGGACACAATTCCTTTACTTGCCCTAGTGGATACCACTCACTGCCCGCACCATAATATACATCTTGACCCTAGCTTCATGTTAAAATACAAAGGGGCATATTCTCAAGATACTATCGCCGAGTTATCCGCACTTTATCGCAGCCAAAGTCGCGCTAAATTTACCGCCCCATTCACAAGCTGGTGCTAACAGCCCATAACACCAGTTTTCCTGCGAAAGCAGTCGCATAAAACATCGCCACAGATGACCCCGCAACTAACGCTAATGAGATGCAGAGTAGGCGTTCCCGAGCAAATACCCGCGACAACACCACACCTCAACATTCTCAACGACCAGCCACATCGGCGATAAGACCACAAAACAGGCGATAAGGCGCGTTAGAGCAGGAAACTAACACCTGCTCTGACCTTGTGTAAAGTCGGACGACAAGCTGCACCATCAAAGGGAGTCCGGCCCAGAGCCACACAGGAAGAACAACAGATGCCATGGAGCCACTCACCATGCACCCCGGAGCCCCGAGGGGGCAACAACACCCCCGCCACCCCCCGGATCGCCACCCCCAACGGACCCCCCCACCCCCGGACCACCACAGAGGCAGCGTAGACAAAGACAGCGGACATACAGGAAATGCACCAGCCCTACAGACCTAACACTAGACAATGCCAATGCCCACTACAGGCCCAAACGGACAACCATCCTCTGCATCCTGAACATCATTGCCCACAGGCTGACGGTACCAACACAGCGGACAACCAACATCCCTCCGCAGACAAAGCTGCTGGCTGTGCTGCACCTGTTGGCCTCTGGTATCCTTCCAAACAACAACCGCCCGAGTCGGAGGAGTCTCACAGCCAGCCCCATCCAAGTTCCTCACACCTGGCCTGGATGCCCTCACCAGCTAGGGACCCCAGCACCCATACGTCCCCTACAATGCGCAGGAACAGCTGGAGACCAAGCAAGGACTATACGCCATAGCCGGATCCCCGCACGTGTCGAAGGCAATCGACTGCACACTTGTCCCACTTGTGCCCCCTGCCAACACCCCACACAATACCCCAACAGAAAGCACACGCATCCCATCAACTTGCAGGCAATAGTGGACCACAGGGGACTCCTCACCAATGTCATAGCCAACTACCCAGGCAGTGTGCATGATCCCTTCATCTTCCGACAGTCCAACATCAACCAGCGCTTCCAGGATGGCACCTATGGAAATGCACTGCACGTTGGCAAGTACCAAATGAACACACCACACACCTCAACTCCACAATCATGCAACTCACAACTCTGGCACTGCACACGTCACAAAATCACATACAACATGCCAAACAACATGCCCCCCACCAGACACGACAGCACAACTTACTGGCAACCTTTGTTAGCCATGTACATGAGCCATCAACGGCATGGCACCTCAGCCACACAATACCCGAATGTGGGGAGAGGTGGGAACCAGGTATGTGCGAGGGAGGCAAGTGACCCATGAATGAGAATGTACACAATGCCAAGTGTTGCGGAGATGTGCTGGACAGACTGCAGTATGCAGACCACAGACATAGCCATGTCTACATGCACTGCTGGTGTTTGGAGTGTAGTGGACAGTGGACGCAACCATGTCACCCCAGCCAGTGGGGAAGATCGCGGAAATGTAGCTTGTGACGTCCCCCCCTGTAAGCGTGTGCGGAGTGGGCTGGCCCGGAGGACGCCAGGCCAGCGTAGGGGTGTGAATAAAAAGCACGTAGCCCTGGGCGTGGTTCTCTTCCAGAATGCCCAATGTGCCTGCCAGGGTGGTGCCTCCCACCCCGCCACGAGGCCGACTCCGTGAGCGGTGTGGCCTGCGATCCTGTGCGCCTGCTGCACCCCGGGCCGCTGGTCCCCGAACCAGTCATGCCCGCCCCTGCGCAGCCAGGCCTCATTGCTCACCTGCCGACACCGGCGTGTGTCGAAGAGGGCCCACCACGTGCTGGCGCAAGCTCCAAGCCCGAAGCCCGCGACCTTGGCAGCCTCCTCAGACATCACGGCCTCCACGACACAGGCCCGCATTACTCCTTTCTCGTTGACGTACTCCACCGCTGCCTCCGGCCTACACTACGGTCAAGTAGGTCACACATTTGGAACTGAGTCTTGATTATGCAATGGCAGAGTACACACTTTATGGCTGAGTTTATATCACTGTACTCCCTTGGATATGGTGCCACCAACTCTGTGCATAGCATTCGAACTACACCTGTCTGTGGTCCCTTGCTGACTACTGCCTTCGCCCCACACTGCGGTCGAGTGGGTCACACATCTGGAACTGAGTCTTGTTTTCTGCATGGCGGAGTTCATATCAATGTACGCAAGGAGACGAGTAAGAGGAAGACGCGGTTCAGTCCGGAGGAGAAAAGGACCATCATTATGGAGGTGATCGAACACTGCCGACAACTGCTCTGGTGTCACTAACTCTGTGCATCGCGGGTCAACGACACGTGGCTGTGGGCCCCTGCTGACCGCTACCTCGGGCCCACACTGCGGTCAAGTAGGTCACACATTTGGAACTGAGTCTTGATTACACAATGGCCGAGTACACACTTCATGGCTGAGTTTAACTCACTATACTCCCTTCGATGTGGTGACACAAAGTATGTGCTGGGCATCCCAACCACACGTGTCTGGGGGCCCTTGATGTCTACGCCTTCGGACTACACTGCGGTCCTGCAGGCCCCACACAAATCCATGCCAGTCCGTACCAGGCAGAACACGGCATCTTCGCTGGCTACACACCCGCTCAGCTCTGTCGCTACTGCCTCGGTCTACCACGAGTCATCCCCACATGCCATTTCAACGCCGTGTGTCAGTGTTCCAGGAGGAGCTCGCTGAACAGCGGTTGGCCTGCTCTGGCCACTGCCTCCGGACTACACATTGGTCGAGTAGGGCACACATTGGGAACTCAGTCCTGATTCATTTATGGCAGACCTGATATCATTGTACTGGCCTCATCGCAGACTGCATCCCCTTCCAGCTCCGGGGCCACTAACTCTGTGCAGCTCAGATCATGGCCCCAGTCTGGTGGCATGTTGGACAGCCTCTGGGTCGATGGCCTGGGGGTCATCAACGCCATGTGTCTGTGGCCCGGCGCTGTCCGCTGCCTCCGCCCTCAACTGCGGTCCACCTGGGCTCACACATCAAATCGAGTCCTGACCTGCCTGGACGTCGCATCACCGCAGGATGCACACGCCACCTCCGCCAGGACCAACTCCAGACAACAGGTGCCAGAGTCGGAAGTGTCTAACTGCCAGACTTTCAGAGTAGCTCACACCTGTCGTGGGTGCCATCATCAGCTTGATACCCTGCTCAGCTCCTCAGGTGCCACTAACTCAGAGCACCACAAATCAAGGACCATTCTGCTTGCATGTAGGGTGAACACTGTACTCTCTCCGGCAACCACCATGATGCTTCACAGTTGTTCCTGTTATGCCGATGTTTTATGTTTCTGCTTCAATTGTGATCACTGTTCAAGTTGTTGCCAGCACCAATGACTCCCTGCGGGCTGGCTTACACTCACCCCACACACATCCAGCACATGCGTCACTGTACATGTGACCATGCCAATAAAGGTGTCGAGCGCACGAGCTCGTGGCCAGTTCAACGAACTATCTGAGTGTGTCCGTGTGCTCATAATGTATGCATTAGGGCCCCGGCCCCACAACCTTACATTGTGCCGTGTGCAGAGGACGCAGCCATGTCACCGCAGGCAGAGGGTGGGACATTGCACATGTAGCTTTGTCGTCCCCCACCCAATACGTAAGAGGAGTGAACTTGGCCGGCGTACGCCAGTCCGGGCGTGGGGGTGTGGGTGATTATCACGTGGCTCTGGGTGTGGTTCAGTACTGTAAATGTGCAAAGGCATGTGTCCCTGTCGCAGTGTGGGTCTCCGTTGGGGTGTGTAGGTGGTCCATGATGGGACTTTGACACCCACGTATGGGATCTAGTTCGTCTCCCATGAGGTAGTACCCCACCCGCACATGTTCGGCCAGCCCCTTCTGGCAGTCTGACAGCTGGCCTTGTAATGGGATGTGTGCTTAGGTGGGCTGCTTTGAGCCAGCCGGAGTGGTGGGTGCGTCCAGCTGTGTTGTCCGTGCAGGGGGTGGTGTGTCCTAGGTGCAGCGGGGCTGCCCTGCTCCTTGAGCTCTATTGCCTGAGATGTCCATGGACTGTTGTAGGGCGTCGGTGTCGGAAGTGTGGAGGTCCTCTTCAGCATCACTGATGGGTTGTCTGGTCTGCTCTGCTGGAGGTGTTGTTTGTCCCTCTGCAATGTGAAGGGGAGATGCTTGTTGACATTGTGTTGGCATGTATGTTGACGCATTGTTCGGGTTTACATACAGACTGCATGACAATGTACATTGTGACTGTTTTGGATTGGCGGACTATTTGATGCGGGATAGTGGACAATTGGACTACATGACGTAGGTGATGTTGTACACGTACATTTTCATCTCACAGTTTCCTGCTATGTCCGATGTGATTGGCCATTTTCTACGCACAGGCGGAGCCAGTTATGTCCTCTGTTCTGCAGTGTAAGTGTTGCACTGTGTCCCACATTGCCGTCCATGTGGATGTGCTGTGATTGCTATGTGTGTGTGCTGCATTGTGTGGGAGTCGCACCTGCTGCTGTGATTTTGCTGCCCCTTATCCCTTGGAGGCGGTGTGCCTTTGGCTTTTGTGCTTTTGAGGTGCTGTGATGTTGGCGACTGGGGTCATTTGTGCTCCTGGACGGATTTTGTTCTCTTGTGCATTGTTTGTCTGCAGATGTATTGTTGACGTCAGTGGTTGTTTGTGCACATGGATGTGTCAGGGTGTGACCTGCTCCTTCCGGATGTAGTCCACACTCAGCCACCTCAGTCTTGTGGCATGCACAGTGTCATGGTGATTGTACTCCGGCCATGCTGCTCGTCATATGGTGTCACTTGCATTGTCAGTGTGGCTCTCGCATACACATCTTTGCTGTGTTTCGCACTGGTGCATGTGTGTGTAGTGGAATTGGTGTCGTGTGGGGTGGGACCCCTTCGGGCACATGGTGGACAGGGGCCTACTTGGTGTTTGTATGTGTGCTGCAGTGTGCCACAGGGATCAGGGACATGACCCAGGGTCGTTGTGGGTGTGCGGTGTGCTACACGTCGTTGTGCATGTGTGCCATTGTGCCCGTCCCCCCAGTCCCTGTTAGTTACTCACCCTGTTGATGTTTTGTCAAGTCATGTCGAGCAGTGTCCGGACTCCCGACTCCTTGCACCGTCTCCACACTCATGACTGTGTCCACCATTTGCTCCAGCTCCTCCTGTGGCGCAGGTCTCCCACCTCCATTCGCCATTGCTGCCTTCCGGGTGGCAGTGGGTATCTGCTTGGTTTGGCTTTTGACTTCGTGCCAGTGCATCTTGGCCTCCTCGGCAGTCCGACTGCATTCACGATGGAATGCCATTTTTCCATCTGTGTTGCCAATGACACGGTGGTGGAGACGGACAGTTGTTGTTAGTGCTCTGTCACCTCCGTGACGACGGTCAGGTTGTCATGCGGACTGTACCCCGTCTTCCTCTTCCTCTTCCTCTTCTCCTTGGCCTTCCCCGACCCCGAGGTTCCTTGCTGGTGGTCTGTGGGGCTTGTGGGGTTCGCGTTGACCTGGGCACTCGTTCCGGGTGCGTCCATGTTGCTACGCATTTTATTTTGTTTATGGTGATTTTTTCTTATTCGGCTTTTATGGTGCATTTTCCCACCAGGCGCGTGGGAATTGCAGGCCTGTCGCTGGTTATCGCTGTTTTTTTTTCCGAGGTTGGCCTCATCGCAACTTTATTCGCGTTGGTGTTTCGCATTTTTTGGGCGTCGCGTTGTTTTTTACGCGGTCATTTGGTGCGTTATCATGGGACTATCGCATGGTGCCGCCAGGTTGAGAATGCTACGTTAACACGGCGTTGTTTTCCCGCGATGGACTGCGATGTGCGAAGTTGCGTTAAGCTAAACTTGCGGTGGTTATCACACGTTCTTGAGAATATGCCCCAAAGTATGCTCTTTCATGACTATTGTTTACTAACACCACAACTTATCACCATTCTTCGGGGCGCACACACACCAATAACACACCTCTCTCTTTATCTGTTATTTTGAACTACACTTAATAGACCATACATTATGTTTGTGCAGCAGGTACAGTGGCACCATGTCCAACACAAACACAATGAACCTAAACCGAAGATTCATTTCACCCCTCTACATATTCCTCTTCTGTCCCTAGCCTCACCTCACCCCTCCCCACTGCCCCCCATGGTTTCACAAAGTCCTAGCTTCCATTCATGCAGCATGTCTACTGGCTCCAGGACGGTATTTTCACTCCGTTGTGCTTTTATGCACAAATGTGAAAACTGTTACATTTAACTTCCTGCTACTTGTAAACAAACAGACACCCCAATCTTAGAGCCACTGTGAGAATCCATCCTCCACCCACTCTCCAGTCTAATCACCCCCTACGCTCCTCTCCCTCTGCCTTTCCACAATCGACCTTTAGGTTCTTTTAACACTTTGACCGACACTGTGTCTACTTACACCTCTTGTGATCACCACACCCTCTAACAACAATTAAGCTGCATCTTTAATGCCCTTCCACACTGGACAACAGTTTAAAACATATGCTCTTTCAGGCCCTGTCCTTCACTTACTAAATCACATAAACAAAATCCCGGGGACATTCAGAAAGCTTCCCTGGGAATGCATTCCGCCTCTGCTTACCATTGGCTTTGTGGTTTGTAACTCACACTTGTTTTCTTCCTTATTGCTAGCTCTATTTGTTTTAGGCGGTCGAGCTTGAGTTCCTCCCTTCTGTTGCCCAAACCCTGTTTATTGTATTCTTACACCAGTTCTGGATTTCTGTGAAGAAGCCTTTAAATCCTGTTCTTATGTTGTCACATTTGCTGTGCATTCAAAGACAGAGGTCAGACTCTGTCTTCCAGAGGTCAGACTCTGTCTTCCAGGGTGCCTGTCTACTTTTCTTTCTCTGACTTCAAACTGAGAGGATTTATGTGACAATCATGCTGGATACTGGGGGTGTTTGAGGAAGGCTGTACGATGTTATTTTTTTTAGCACACAACAAAATGTAAATGTCTGTAAATTAACTGTGGCGATATTTCCGAATATATCAGAATTAGAAAGGCAGAAATAAAGCACATTTCGGGGTATTTCTGAAGTGTGGTGAAAATAAATATTTTAATATGCTAAAAATAGATCAATACACTAGGTGTTGACATTTCCACACATTATCGTTTGTGTGCTGTATACTTTTATCTGTAAAACTGTATGTCTGTGCAAATGTAATGGTCATTTCAATTGAAGATGTGTTGTCTATAATGGCAGTGTGCTACCACACCATGCATGCTTTACTTTACCCCACTCCACTCCGCACCACTCCACACTATGTGACTGCATTCTCCCCTGCACCACTCTACTCTACGCCACTCTACACCTCTCTGCTCTACACCACTCTACGCTAATGCATCTACCCCAAACTACTCCGCTATGCAGCACTGCACTCTTCGCCACTGCACTCCACACCATTCCACTCTGCACCACTCCACTCTATGCCATTCTACTCTGCAACACTGCACTCAATGCCACTGCACTCCATGCCACTGCACTCCATGCCACTGCATTCTACTCGGTACCACTCCACTCTACGCCAGTGCACTCTATGCCAGACCACTCTATGCCACTCTAATCTACTCTGCACTCTATGCCACTCTAATCTACTGCACTGTACTCTACCGTGGACCACTCCACACTACTCAATCTACTCAGTGTAACTGCACTCGGTGCAGCTGCCCTCAGGGCTACTGCACTCTACTCTGTGCCACTTCACTCCACTCTGCATCACTGCAGTCTACCCCAATGCACCCTACACATCTTTTACGCAAAACCAATGCACTCTATGCCACTGCACTCTACACCAATCTACTCTGCACCACTACACTCTATGCCATTATACTCTAATCTGCAACACTCCACTCTACTCTGCATCACTGCACTCTAGCCCAATGTACTCTACACTACTTTATTCAAAATCAATGCACTCTACGCCACTGCACTCTAAACCAATTTACTCTGCACCACTACATTCCACACCACTATACTCTACTCTGCAACTCTTTACACCACTGCACTCTACGCCATTGTACTCTGCGTCACTCTACTATACACTACTGCACACTTTGACAGTCTACTCTGCAAAACTACACTCTACATCACTGCACTCTACGTCCTTGCACTCTACTCCACTGCACTCTACTCTGCACCACTCTACGCCACTCTATGCCTATGCACTCTACACCACTATACTATGTATCCCTCCATCTATACCACTGCACTATACCCTGCACCACTCCACTCTGCACCTCTCCACTCTGCGCCACTTCACTCTGCGCCACTCTACTCTGCAACAATGCACTCTCTGCCACTGAACTCTCTGCCACTCTTCTCTGCATCACTACACTCTATGTCACTGCACTCTACTCTGCCCGATTTTACTGCACTCTACCCCTAAGCACTGTATGCCAATACACTCTACGCCATTCTACTCTGCATTGGTTAATTTTATACCACTGCACTCTATGCCAATCTACTCTAAGCCACTCTAATCTACTCTCACCACTGCACTCTGACACTACCCTCTGTCAGTGCACTTACAAAGGAAACAATCTGCTCTACGCTACTGAACTCTACGCCACCCTATTCCACTCTGCATCACTCCACTCCACTCTTCTCCAGTGCAATCTAGCCTGTGCCACTCCACGCCACTCTATTCTTTGCCGTTGCACTCTATGCCAATGCACTCTACACCACTTTACTCAAAACCAATGCACGCTTTGCCAATCTACTCTGCACCACTGCACTGTACACCTCTATACTCTTCTCTGCAACACTTCACTATGCCACTGCACTCTACACCATTTCACTCTCGGCCACTTTACTCTGCACTACCGCCCTCTATGACACTCTACTCTGCACCACTCTACTCTGCTCCACTGCACTCTATGCCACTGCACTCTACTCTGCACCACTCTACTCTACAACACCCTACTGCACTCTATGCCACTCTACTGCACTCTATGCCAATGCACTCTACACTACTACACATTTACGCCACTGTAATCTACTGTACACCTCTGCACTCTATGACACTGCACTCTATGCCACTTCACTCTGTGCCTCTCTACTCTTTGCCACTCTACTCTATGCCAGTTCATTCTACCCCACTCTACTATGCACCAGTGCACTCTTCAACACTGCGCTCTACACCAGTCCAGTCTGGGCCACTCCACTCTACTCTGCGCCACTCCACTCTGCCACTCTGCTCTGCAACACTGCACTCTGGGCCACTGCACTCTACGCCAATGCACTCAAAACCACTTTACTTAAAACCAATGCACTCTACTCCACTGCATTCTATGCCACTGCATGCTAAGCCACTCTATTCTACTCTGCACCACTGCACTCTGCGCCACTCTACTCCATGCAACTGAACTCTACACCTCTCCACTCTGCAAGACTGCACTCTCGGCCACTGAACTCAACTCTACTCTGCACCACTGCACACTACACCACTGCAAGCTACGCCACTCTACACCATTGCGCACTATCTCACTCACTCTACGCCACTCTGTTCTACATCACTTTACTCTATGCCACTCAGCACCACTCTACTTTGTGCCACTCTACTCTGCACCACTCTACTTTGCGCCACTCTTGTCTACTGTGCACCACTGCACTCTATGACACTTCACTCTATGCAACTTTACTCTGTGCCTCTCTACTCTACTCTTTACCACTCTACTCTATGCCAGTGCATTCTACCCCACTCTACTGTGCACCACTACACTCTACGACACTGCACTCTACACCAGTCCAGGCCACTCCATTCTACTCTGCACCACCCCACTCTATGCCACTCTGCTCTGCAACACTGCAGTCTGTGCCACTGCACTCTACCCCAATGCACTCTACCCACCTGCTCTATGCCACAGCATTGTCTCCTGCACCACCCCACTCTATGCCACTTCACACTACTCTGAAATAATCTACTCTACGCCAATGCACTCTATGCTACTGCACTCTGAGCCACTCTACGCCACTCTGAGCCACTCTACACCACTGCACTCTACTCTGCACCACTCTACTCTGCACCACTCTACTCTATGCCACTGCCCTCTACGCCACTGCCCTCTACGCCACTCTACTATAAACACCTGCACTCTACACCAATGCACTCAAAACCACTTTACTCAAAACCAATGCACTCTACGCCACTCTACTCTACGCCACTCTACTCTGCAACACTCTAAGCCACTGCACTCTATGCCACTGCACGCTATGCCACTCTATTCTACACCACTCTACTCTGCGCCACTCTACTCCATGCCACTGGACTCTACACCTATCCACTCAGCAAGACTGCACTCTCGGCAACTGAACTCAACTCCACTCTACTCTGCGCCACTGCACACTACACCGCTGCAAGCTACGCCACTCTACACCATTGCGCTCTAGCTCACTCACTCTGCGCCACTCTGCACCACTTTACTCTATGCCACTCTGCACAACTCTACTTTGTGCCACTCAGCTCTGCACCACTCTACTTTGCGCCACTCTAATATACTCTGCACCACTGCACTCTGAGACTTCACTCTGTGCCTCTCTACTCTACACCACTCTACTCTATGCCAGTGCATTCTACCCCACTCTACTATGTACCACTACACTCTTCGACGCCGCACTCTACACCAGTCCAGTCTAGGCTACTCTACTCTGCACCACTCTATGCCACTCTGCTCCGCAACACTGCAGTCTGTGCCACTGCACTCTATGCCAATGCACTCTACCCGCCTACTCTATGCCACGGCATTCTCTCCTGTACCACTCCACTCTATGCCACTTCACAGTACTCTGAAACAATCTAATCTAGGCCACTGCACTCTGCGCCATACTACTCTACTCTTAGCCACTCTAGGCCACTGCACTCTACGCTGAACCACTCTATTCTGCACCACTGTACTCTATGCCATTGTCCTCAAAGCCACTGTACTCTACTCCACTCTACTCTAAACCACTGCACTCTACACCAATGCACTTAAAACCACCTTACTGAAAAACAATGCACTCTACCCCACTGGACTCTGTAACTGCACGCCACACCACTCTATTCTACTCTGCATCACTGTACTCTCTGCCACTCTACTCTGCACCACTCTGCTCTGCAAGACTACACTCTCAGCCACTGAACTCAATGCCACTCTGCTCTGCCCCACTGCATGCTACTCCACTGCTAGCTACACCACTCTACACCACTGCGCTCTATCTCACTGCATTCTATGCCACTCTTTTCTACTGTGCGCCACTCTACTGTGTGCCACTCTACTGTGCGCCACTCTACTATGCGCCACTCTACTCTGCACCACTGTGCTCTGCGCCACTCTACTCCATGCCACTGGACTCTACACCTCTCCACTCAGCAAGATTGCACTCTCGGCAACTGAACTCAACTCCACTCTACTCTGCACCACTGCACACTACACCGCTGCAAGATAAGCCACTCTACACCATTGCGCTCTATCTCACTCACTCTGCACCACTCTGTCCTACTCTGCACCACTTTTCTCTATGCCGCTCTGCACCACTCTACTTTGTGCCACTCTGCTCTGCACCACTCTACTTTGCGCCACTCTAATCTACTCTGCACCACTGCACTCTATGAGACTTCACTCTGTGCCTCTCTACTCTTTACCACTCTACTCTATGCCAGTGCATTCTACCCCACTCTACTATTTACCACTACACTCTTTGACACTGCACTCTACACCAGTCCAGTCTAGGCTACTCTCCTCTACTCTGCACCACTCCACTGTATGCCACTCAGCTCTGCAACACTGCAGTCTGTGCCACTGCACTCTATGCCAATGCACTCTACCCGCCTACTCCATGCCACGGCATTCTCTCCTGTACCACTCCACTCTATGCCACTTCACAGTACTCTGAAACAATCTAATCTAGGCCACTGCACTCTGCACCACAGTACTCTACTCTTAGCCACTCTAGGCCACTGCACTCTACGCTGAACCACTCTATTCTGCACCACTGTACTCTATGCCATTGTCCTCAAAGCCACTGTACTCTACTCCACACTACTCTAAACCACTGCACTCTACACCAATGCACTTAAAACCACCTTACTGAAAAACAATGCACTCTACGCCACTGGACTCTGTAACTGCACGCCACGCCACTCTATTCTACTCTGCATCACTGTACTCTGTGCCACTCTACTCTGCACCACTCTGCTCTGCAAGACTACACTCTCAGCCACTGAACTCAACGCCACTCTGCTCTGCCCCACTGCATGCTACTCCACTGCTAGCTACACCACTCTACACCACTGCGCTCTATCTCACTGCATTCTATGCTACTCTTTTCTACTGTGCGCCACTCTACTGAACACCACTCTACTGTGCGCCACTCTACTGAGCGCCACTTTACTGTGCGCCACTCTACTGTGCGCCACTCTACTCTGCGCCTCTCTACGCCACTCTACTCTGCGCCACTCTACTCTGTGCCACTCTACTCTAAACCACTGCACTCTACGTCACTCTACTTTGCAAGACTGCACTCTCGGCCACTGAACTTAACACTACTGTACTTTGCACCACTGCATGCTACACCACTGCATTCTTCTTCACTCTTCAGCATTGCACTCTACATCACTCTATTCTACTCTGCACCACTGTTCTCTATGCCACTGCTCTCTGCACCACTCTGCACTGCTCTACTGTGCACCACTCTACTCTATGCCACTGCACTCTATGTCACGGCACTCTACCGTGAACCACTCTACTCTACGCACCTCAGGCTGCTCTGAAACAATCTACTGTACACCACTGCGCTCCACCCCTCTGAACTCTATTCTGCACCACTCTATGCCACTCTACTCTACATCACTGCACTCTATGTCAATGCTCTCTACATCACTTTCTCAAAACCAATGCACTCTATGCCAATCTACTCTGCACCACTGCACTCTACACCACTATACTCTACAGCACTGCACTCTACGCCAATCTACTCTGCACCACTGTACTTTATGCCATTTCATTCTAGGCAACTCTACGACACTCCACTCTGAGACTACACTCTACAACACTCCACTCTATGATGCTCTACTCCATTAAACTCCACTCTATGACACTCTACTCCACTCTACAACCCTCTACTCCACTCTGTGCCACTCTGCAACACTACTCCACTCTATGCCACTCCATGCCACTTTACTCCACTCTATTATATGACACACTACTCCACTCTATGCCACTCCACTCTATGCCACTTCAATCTATGCCACTTCACTCTACTCTATGCCACTCAACTCTACAACACTCTAAACCACTCAATGCCATTCCACTCTCCTACACTACTGCACTCTATGCCACTCCCCTCTACGACAATCTACTCCGCTCTACGCCACTCTACTCTACAACACTCTACTCAGCACCCTTCATGCCACTCGACGACACTCTATGCCACTCCACAACACTCTACTTCACTTTGACACTCTACGCCACTCAACTCTACTCTACTCTACGCCCTTCCACTTGACGACACTCTACTCCCTCCCCTCCCCACCACTCCACGCCACTCCATGATAATCCACTCCACTCAACTCTACTCAAATCTATGCCACTTCATGTCAGTCCATAACACTGCACTCTACTCCACTTTACGACACTCCCCTCTGCGCCACTCTGCTGTACCCCACTAACTTCTAGCCATGCGGAACAGCAGCCACAACGGCTAAAACGTATTGCAAAGCCAATAGCTCTTACTTAGGTGAGACCTATTGACTTTGCCAATGCTTGTTACTTTTCATCCCTTCCATCTACCAGGTTCCAGCTTCTTTCCACGGACCGGACATCAGCATGGGATACAGAACCCACAGCCCTGGCACTGCTCCCAGGTGCCCACAGCCCTGGCACTGCAGTCAGCTGCCCTTAGCCCTGGCACTGCTCCTAAGTGCCTGCAAGCCTGGCACTGCACCCAGGTTCCCTCATCCTTGGCACTGCTCCCGGGTACCCCCAGCCCTTGCAATGCTCCTAGATGCCTTCTGCCCTGGCACGGCTCTCAGGTACCAGCAGCCCTAGCACTGCTTCCAAGTGCCTTCAGCCATGGCACTGCTCTCAAGCACCTTCAGCCCTGGCACAGCTCCCGGGTACCTGTCACTCGGGCACTGCTGTCAAGCACCTGCAGCCCTGGCACAGCTCCCGGGTACCTGCCACTCTGGCACTGCTGTCAAGCACCTGCAGCCCTGGTACAGCTCCCAGGTATCTGCATTCCTGGCACTGCTCCTAGTTGCCTTTAACCTTGGCACTGCTCCCAGGTGCCCACAGCCCTGGCATTGCTCCAAGTACCTGCACCACTGGCACTGCTCCCGAGTGTCCGTGACCATGGCACTGCTCCCAGGTACCCACAGCCCTGGCACTGCCCCAGGTACCCACAGCCCTGGCACTGCCCCAGGTACCCACAGCCCTGGCACTGCCCCAGGTACCCACAGCCCTGGCATCGCTCCCAGGTACCGATTGAATCAATATCAAATCTAACCGAAAACAGAGCAACAACTCTGGCTTACACGACGGATCAAGCCTCAGAAATCTATGCACTCATACAAGAGGTCAAATTAACGGGTATACTAGGGGGGTCAATTTCCCAACTATTGGATGTTTGATCTACCCTTGTACTTCATGAAATTGTTTTAAAACAGATGTTTTCTGTGTTTTAGGATTGCCCCTGAAGAAGGGACTTAATTGTCCCGAAATGCATTGGGCATGAATCAACCAGGATGATTATATACATGCTGGATTGCGAAAGATAAATTGTATAATTGCAATGTAAAATAACCTGATGAAAATTCATGAATGTTAATGAATTTTATGGATGGTACATTATGTATTGAAAGTCACGGGAATTCATAAAAAACAGAGATTAAAAAAGTGATGTAAAATAGAATGATTAGAGTATTGTGATTAATAAGAATGATACGTTTATGTATGTGAATAGTGCACACTGCACTCGAGTCGAATGGCTTGATATATTATGGATGTACATGACTGACGTCTGTTGACAGCACACGTAGCAGGTTAGCACCATTGGTTAATAGTGTTAAAAAGTACTTTTATTGTAGAAAAAAAAGGAGTGCACCCCAGATTGAACTATTATCGCTCCCAGGTGCCCACAGCAGCCCTCGATTTGCTCCAAGTACCCGCAGCCTTGGCACTGTTCCAAGTACCCGCACCCCCGGCACTGATTCTCGGTGTCCTCAGGCCTGGTACTTCTCCCAGATGCTGTCAGCCCTGGCACTTCTCCCAGACCCCTCTCGGGATGATGCCGGAACCCTCTACTCCGAGCACATTGAGGCAGCAGCCGCTGAGGGAGAGCTGAGCTGGAGGGCAGCGCTGGGCTCGGTGACAGACACCTCGAACTCCCAAGGTGTCTGAACCCGTGGCGGTTGGCTCGAGCTCCCAAGTTGTCTGAACCCGTGGCTGATGGCTTGAGCTCCTAAGGTGTCTGAACCCCTGGCTGACGCCTCGAGCTCCCAAGGTGTCTGAACCCGTGGCTGATGGCTTGAGCTCCTAAGGTGTCTGAACCCCTGGCTGACGCCTCGAGCACCCAAGGTGTCCAGTCTGACCCGTGGCTGATGGCTCGAGCTCCTAAGGTGTCCGAACCCCTGGCTGACGCCTCGAGCTCCTAAGGTGTCTGAACCCGTGGCTGATGGCTTGAGCTCCTAAGGTGTCTGAACCCGTGGCTGATGGCTCCAGATTTTGGGATGTCTGACCTCATGATCGATGTCTCGATCTCTTAGGATGCCTTACCCCTGGCTGATGTCTGACCCCCTGGCTGATGTCTCGACTTTTTAGAATGTCTGAGCCCCACTGTTGCTGAGATATCGCTTTCCATGGATGTCTGATCCCTACGGCTGAGGTCCCCGCTCCGGTTCTTTGGGTGGCTGACCCTTACTGTTGAGATCTCGGGCTCCTCGGGAGTCTGACCTCAAGGGCTAAGCCGTCGGCTCCTGCGTGTTTGTACCTGAGGATATACGCTCACGTCACGTGTATAAGGTGTCTTAGAAGAGCTAAGCAGAGCCCGGTCTGATGCAGATGTCTGACACCCCAGCTGCAGAGTCTGCCATCGCTACAGAGGAGTCTCAGGTGAGCCACTTACATTATAGTAGTCGAACCTTGAAATGGCCTAAAGTTTGTCCACTTCAGTCACTGTTATGTTATCATAGACTTATATGACGTGCCTTAAGCACTTGGAGACCGCTTCAAAGCGCATTCGTGGACGGCGTGTTCCACAAACTGTTGTTTAGCCTTAAGCTCTCTTAAAGAGCCAACTTCGCACCTATTTCTAAAGCTTTGGAAGTTTTCAGTAACCTTGATGGAAGAGGCCAGGACCTTTCACAGTACAGCGCCTTGAGAGACAACCCTAGCGCTGCCCGAGCAGCTGCAAAGACCTTCTATAGGTCCCGAGGGCCGGGTCCCCGAACCTCTCTGTGGCCTGGCCGTGCGATCTTCTGATTGGAGGAGCTCAGATTGGCTAGTGCCACAAGCTGGGAGATGGTCTTTGCAGATTGAACCTTAAAGTTGCAGCTGTTGACTCCCCCAGTTATCTGTGAACACATCACTAGTTAGTGTTCCTGATAAACTCCCAGGTTTTTCGCACCAGGACCAGTTAAAGGCAGTGATCCTGGGCCCCCCAGCTGAGGGAATATCCACTCCGAGGTGGAAAGTGTCTCTTGTTTGTCACCATTAAGGGCTAGCGGGAGGATTAGCTTGAGGACCACCTTGAAGGCTAGCTTGAACGCCAACTTGAGGGCTACCTTAAAGACAAGCTTGAGGGCCAGCTCCACAGATATCTTGAGGACTGGCTTCAGGTCTAGGTTGTGGGCCACTTTGAGGGCTAGCATGAGAGCTAACTTGATAGATAGCTTGAAGGCTGTCCAGAGGATATCTTGAGGGCTATCTGGAGGTCCAACTTGTGGGATACCTAACGCTAGCTTGAGGACTAGGTTGCAGGTCAGCTTGAGGGCTAGTTTAATGGCCAACTTCAGGGCTAATTTGATTGCTACTTTGAGACCTTAGGAGAGGGCCAGCTTGACGGCTACCTTGCAGGCAAGCTTGAAGGCCACATTGAAGTTTAGCTGGAGGGCCAGCTTGTGGGGTACTTTAAGGGCCAGCTTGTGGGGTACCTTAAGGGCCAGCTTGTGGGGTACCTTAAGGGCCAGCTTGAGGGCCGGCTTGAGGGCCAGTTTGAAGGCCACATTGAGGTTCAGCTGGAGGGCTAGCATGTGTGGTACCTTAAGGGCTCACTTGAGGACTAGCTTGCAGGCCAGCTTGAGGGCCAGCTTGAGGGTCAGCTTGAGGGCGAGCTTGAGGGTGAGCTTGAGGGCCAGCTTGAGGGCAAGCTTTAGGGCCAGCTTTAGGGCCAGCTTGAGGACTAGCTTGAGGACTATCTTGCAGACCAGCTTGAGGGTCAGCTTGAGCGCAAGTTTGAGGGTTCGTTTGAGGGCCAGCTTGAGGGTCAGCGTGCTCTCATGCACCCAGCAATAAATCTCCTGTACATGGGTCCGAAAGCGATAGTTAGCCCTGTAGCCTTCTGGCTAGAGCTGGGGGTCACCTGATAGGTCCTAATTGCATCTGTTGACAGGGGCTTAGCTATCAATAGTGCAGCAGGTGCAGTGGCACCGTGGTCTAGGGGTTTGAGGGGCCCACTACCCTCCATTATATATGTGTTTTAGACCCAAAGAAGGGGATGGGAGTCACATTTTGCTTGTTTCCACCAGGCCCATGACACCCTTGCTACACCCCTGTCTGATGGGGTAATTAACTAGATCGCTCTCTCAGGGTCACAGCTAAGGTCCCTGGCTGAAGAGCGAATCACCAGCCCCAGGTGATCTACGTGCCTGTCAGGTCTTGGCTTCTCCTGGCAGGCCCAGCCTCTGCCCAACTCTTTCCCTAGAGTAAAGCGGCGCCCCCCACCACTAGTCCTGTGTGGTCCCCAGAGTGGGAGATTAACTGTGGTATCCATTGCACATTTATGTATAAATACAACCATTTAAAAATAGAGTTAAAAATAATTGTGTAGAAAATGAGTGGTCGGTCTGGCAGAAACCCAAAGATTAAATCTCAGAGTGATAAAAGGCGCACCCACCCGTTCATGGGAGGTTACTTCTAGGGAAGCAGAGCTGTCACACTCTTCATCTATTTTTAGACTCCTTACCAGTAAGCCTGCGCCTGGCTGCCCCTATAAGTCTTCCAGATACACGTACAAGACCATGTAGTGGCTGCCCGCCAGACTCTGAAATAGCGGTGGGCATCACTTGCGTTATGTCAGGTAGTGTAATTCTGCAAAACTACACAAAATTATGCATAATTCCACCCTCCAAAATTTCCCTGAAGCGGTCCATTCGGGTAAAAATTCAAACTGAAAGTGTAATTTCGAGTTGATTTCTAGTTGCTCACATTCAAAACATTGCCTTTCACTTTTGTATTTTCAGTTTTGGAATGTGATATATATATATATCCGGACGAAGGCCTTTGGCCGAAACGCGTAGGTTGTCTTTTTGTTTCCTGATGCACCCTGCACTTTGCATGTTTAATGGAGAAATAATGAAAAACGAAAAAAGAAAAATAAACAAGACGTGAACAACTTTAACTTGCCTGGGTTTGCTGATGTAAGTGCTGCCTTTCTGTGACCCTCTGGGACGTTGAAGTGCATTATCGAGGGTTTACATGGAAAACTCCTGTCCATATATATATTCAGTTGAGGCAGGTGCTTGAGTTCAGAACCAGACCTGATATCCTGCTTATCTTTGGCATACATTTTGTTGATCAGCAAACCCCCAGAGAACAGGCCTTGAAGTGCTTGTTTTCAGAAGCCACCTTGTTCCTACAAATACCCTTTGATCTATCCACTAGAAGCTTAAAGGTAGCACTGCAATCACCAGCCAATAATACCTTGGCAGCTTTAAATGACTCAACTACAACATGTAGATACCCCAAGAAATTATCCTATGAGATATTGGGGGGATAAACATACATCAGAAGATGACCAATTACACAGGATTCATTTTTAGTTCTTACATACTGCCTTGACACCTCCAAGGACATATCCATCAGTCTGCAGCAATTACATTAAAGGTGCCAGAGGCCTATATGAAAGTTAATCCAGATGCAAGACAGTGAATAGAGCATTCCAATATGCATGGGGCATCAGGTCATGCACCACTGCAAGCACACAGTTCAACAAACCTTGCATCTGTGGTATGCAAACAAAAAGAAAAGAAGGATCACTAACTCTAAGATGAGAGCTTATGTCTTGTGTATCCTGAAAAGCTGTCAAGTTTTAGGCATATTTTTATGTCTACCCCATCACCTTTCCCATACTGCCTCAAAGACGCAGTTGTCTGTGATGTATGCATCAAATACCGCAGTGAAGACAAAACAAGCATTGGCATAGCCAATAGGTCTCGCCTTTGGGACCTTATAAGTGTTTAGTTATCTAGCAGAATATCCTTGGTGCAACAACATCAAGTGTTGCATGGCTAAACACTTATAAGGTCTCAAAGGCGAGACCTATTGGCTATGCCAATGCTTGTTTTGAGTGAGTGGCTCGTGCAGGTATGCCACTGTGAGGTAGAGATGCTGTGAGTGCTTTTACAGGAGCCCCTGTGACATTGCGCCTCTTCAAAATGTATCTTTCGTCTGGTGTAATACTTCTAGCCCCTATTCCCATCTTCTCTCACCCAATGCATCCTTAAATGTCCCATGTACAGCCGGGGTTGACACTGCTATTACCCCTGCCATCCAGTGACACTTTACCTGTCACGGATGGTGGTGTGGACATGGTGGTGGTGGTGGACATGGTGGTGGTGGTGGACGTGGTGGTGGATGTGGTGGACATGGTGGTGGAGGACGTGGTGGTGGTGGACGTGGTGGTGGACGTGGTGGTGGACGTGGTGGTGGATGTGGTGGTGGTGGACGTGGTGGTGGTGGACGTGGTGCTGGTGGTGGACATGGTGGTGGATGTGGTGGTGGATGTGGTGGTGGACATGGTGGTGGAAGTGGTGGTGGACGTGGTGGATGTGGTGGTGGTGGACGTGGTGGTGGTGGACGTGGTGGTGGTGGACGTGGTGGACGTGGTGGTGGTGGACATGGTGGTGGTGGACGTGGTGGTGGTGGACATGGTGGTGGACATGGTGGTGGACATGGTGGTGGACGTGGTGCTGGTGGTGGATGTGGTGGTGGTGGACGTGGTGGTGGTGGATGTGGTGTTGGTGGTGGATGTGGTGGTGGACATGGTGGTGGACATGGTGGTGGTGGACGTGGTGGTGGAGGTGACATGGTGGTGGAGGTGGATGTGGTGGTGGACGTGGTGGTGGATGTGGTGGTGGATGTGGTGGTGGTGGACCTGGTGGTGGACCTGGTGGTTGTGGTGGTGGTGGACGTGGTGGTGGTGGACATGGTGGTGGTGGACATGGTAGTGATGGACATGGTGGTGGTGGATGTGGTGGTGGACATGGTGGTGGTGGACATGGTGGTGGACGTGGTGGTGGTGGTGGATGTGGTGGTGGTGGATGTGGTGGTGGATGTGGTGGTGGACGTGGTGGTGGACGTGGTGGTGGACATGGTGGTGGTGGACGTGGTGGTGGAGGTGGACGTGGTGGTGGAGGTGGTGGTGGAGGTGGACGTGGTGGACGTGGTGGTGGTGGACGTGGTGGTGGTGGACGTGGTGGTGGTGGACATGGTGGACATGGTGGTGGTGATTGTGGAAGTGGTGGTGGACGGGAGGGCCACCCTCTCCATCTTCCCTCCCATGTCCCTGGAGACGTCTTTATCAATAATGAAGGCCCTTAAATCCGGCTCTCCCGTGGATCCGTGCCCTGCCAAATTCCTGGCTTCAATGGCAGAGGTTCTGAACACCACTGTGAATAACGTTTTGAACGTGTCTCTTCTCAGCGGTCAAGTCCCAGTAAGTTGGAAAAGTGCAAAAATTATCCCTTTATTGAAAAAATCTACGGCTGATCCCTTGGTCTTAACTAACTACAGACCAATTTCCTTACTGTCCTTCTTTGCTAAGACAATTGAGAAATATGTTGACATGGTGATCAGCGACTTTGCTGAAGCCAATAATCTTTTTCACCCAAGTCAGTCCGGTTTTAGGCAGAACCTTAGCACAGAGACGGCCTTGTTGGAGGTCTCTGATTCCATCAAGGAGACCCTGGATAAGGGCGGCAAAGCTGTCCTGGTACTTCTGGACCTCTCTGCGGCTTTAGACACCGTGCCCCATGACCTCCTTCTGCAGAGGCTGCGGGAGTGTGGACTGGAAGGCACGGTGTTGAAGTGGTTCTCTTCCTTTTTGGAGGACAGAAATCAAGAGGTCTGGTCGCCCCCGTTTTCTGCCAGGGTGCCGCCCTTGAAGATCGGTGTGCCACAGGGATCTATCCTGAGCCCTGTACTTTTCAATTTGTACATGGCTCCCCTGGCTACCCTGGCAGAGGCAGGGGAGGCTATGATTATATCCTATGCCGACGACACTCAACTGCTGTTCACTTGCAGGAAGGGGGAGGAGTTTAACGGTGTTAAGATTAATAAATGTCTGAGAGATATCTTTGCTTGGTTCAGACATAACCATCTCAAATGTAATCCGGAAAAGTCGGAAATTATTTTCTTTGGCACACCCCCTCTGGACGCCTGAAAGCAATGGTGGCCCTCGGATATGTCTCCCCCCCAGTCAGCTGTTAAGATCGTAAAAAATCTGGGAGTGAAAATGGATGACACTTTATCTATGATACCTCAAGTACAGTCGGTGGCGGGTACGTGCTTCGGGTTTTTGAAAATGCTCCGTAGGTTTCTTTTTCTATTACCGACCTCTCACAGAAAGACGGTCATTCAGGCCCTTGTCACCTCCAGATTGGACTATGCCAACGTGCTTTATCTGGGCCTTCCAGAGTCTATCCTTAATAGACTGCAAGTTGTGCAGAACGCGGCAGCCAGAGCAGTCTTGAGACTTGGACCTAGAGACCGGATCTCCCACCATTTGAAGAATCTACACTGGCTGCCTGTCCGATGCAGAATACTCTTTAAAGCGTTGGTCCTTGCTTTTAAAGCTCTGCACGGCATGGGGGCACAGTATATCCGCAGAAGAGTCTCTTACTACATACCCGGCCGTTCCCTTAGATCAGCACATCATCATCTACTTGTCATCCCTAAGTGTCTCAGAGCCCACCGTGGTGGACGCTCGTTCCAAGTGCAAGTGGCTAGATTCTGGAACAAACTACCTCTATCGCTGAGACAAGCCTCAAGTATAATGGCATTTAGGAAACAACTGAAAACCTGGCTGTTCCAGCATGCAGTTTAATGGACTTCTGCCTCGGGAACGTTGTTCCTCCCTGGCCTCTGTATCTTTCTATCCTAGCGCCGGGATACTCTATTGAGTAGCTGCGCGCTTTATAAATCCACTCTTAACATAACATAACATAACATGGTGGTGGTGGAAGTGGTGGTGGACATGGTGGTGGACATGGTGGTGGTGGACATGGTGGATGTGGTGATGGTGGATGTGGTGATGGTGATGGTGGTGGATGTGGTGGACGTGGTGGTGGACGTGGTGGTGGACGTGGTGGTGGTGGACATGGTGGTGGACGTGGTAGTGGTGGTGGACATGGTGGTGGTGGACATGGTGGTGGAGGTGTACGTGGTGGTGGTGGTGTTGGACGTGGTGGTGGACGTGGTGGTGGACGTGGTGGTGGTGGACGTGGTGGTGGTGGACGTGGTGGTGGACGTGGTGGTATTGGTGGTGGACATGGTGGTATTGGTGGTGGACGTGGTGGTGGTGGACGTGGTGGTGGACGTGGTGTGGTGGTGGACATGGTGGTGGTGGACGTGGTGGTGGTGGATATGGTGGTGGACGTGGTGGTGGACGTGGTGGTGGACGTGGTGTTGGTGGTGGACGTGGTGGTGGACGTGGTGGTGGACGTGGTGGTGGACATGGTGGTGGTGGACGTGGTGGTGGTGGACATGGTGGACATGGTGATGGTGGACATGGTGATGGTGGTGGATGTGGTGGTGGACGTGGACGTGGTGGTGGACGTGGTGGTGGTGGACATGGTGGTGGACATGGTGGTGGTGGACATGGTGGTGGTGGACGTGGATGTGGTGTGGTGGTGGACGTGGTGGTAGTGGATGTGGTGGTGGTGGACATGGTGGTGGATGTGGTGGTGGTGGTGGACATGGTGGTGGACATGGTGGTGGTGGACGTGGTGGTGGATGTGGTGGTGGACGTGGTGGTGGTGGACATGGTGGTGGACGTGGTGGTGGAGGTGGACGTGGTGGTGGTGGACGTGGTGTGGTGGTGGTGGTGGACGTGGTGGTGGTGGACATGGTGGTGGTGGACGTGGTGGTGGTGGACGTGGACGTGGTGGTGGACGTGGTGGTGGTGGATGTGGTGGTGGTGGACATGGTGGTGGATGTGGTGGTGGTGGTGGACGTGGTGGTGGACATGGTGGTGGTGGATGTGGTGGTGGTGGACGTGGTGGTGGACATGGTGGTGGACGTGGTGGTGGTGGTGGACGTGGTGGTGGACATGGTGGTGGTGGTGGATGTGGTGGTGGTGGACATGGTGGTGGATGTGGTGGTGGTGGTGGATGTGGTGGTGGACATGGTGGTGGTGGATGTGGTGGTGGTGGACGTGGTGGTGGACATGGTGGTGGACGTGGTGGTGGTGGTGGACGTGGTGGTGGACATGGTGGTGGTGGTGGATGTGGTGGTGTACATGGTGGTGGTGGTGGACATGGTGGTGGTGGACGTGGTGGTGGACGTGGTTGTGGATGTGGTGGTGTTGGATGTGGTGGTGGACATGGTGGATGTGGTGGTGGTGGACGTGGTGGTGGACATGGTGGACATGGTGGACATGGTGATGGTGGACATGGTGATGGTGGATGTGGTGATGGTGGTGGATGTGGTGGTGGATATGGTGGTGGTGGACGTGGTGGTGGACGTGGTGGTGGACGTGGTAGTGGTGGTGGACATGGTGGTGGTGGACGTGGTGGTGGTGGACGTGGTGGTGGTGGACGTGGTGGTGGTGGACGTGGTGGTGGACGTGGTGATGGTGGATGTGGTGATGGTGGACATGGTGATGGTGGATGTGGTGCTGGTGGTGGATGTGGTGGTGGACGTGGTGGTGGTGGTAAACGTGGTGGATGTGGTGGTGGTGGTGGACGTGGTGGTGGTGGATGTGGTGGTGGACGTGGTAGTGGTGGTGGACGTGGTAGTGGTGGTGGATGTGGTGGTGGATGTGGTGGTGGACGTGGTGGTGGTGGTGGACGTGGTGGTGGTGGACGTGGTGGTGGTGGACGTGGTGGTGGTGGTGGACGTGGTGGTGGATGTGGTGGTGGTGGACGTGGTGGTGGTGGACATGGTGGTGGACGTGGTTGTGGTGGACGTGGTTGTGGACGTGGTGGTGTTGGATGTGGTGGTGGATGTGGTGGCCGTGGTGGTAGTGGATGTGGTGGACATGGTGGTCATGGTGGGTGTGGTGATGGTGGATGTGGTGATGGTGGTGGTGGTGGATGTGGTGGTGGACATGGTGGTGGATGTGGTGGTGGATGTGGTGGTGGTGGACATGGTGGTGGATGTGGTAGTGGACGTGGTGGTGGTGCTGGACGTGGTGGTGGATGTGGTAGTGGACGTGGTGGTGGTGGACGTGGTGGTGGACATGGTGGTGGAGGTGGACGTGGTGGTGGTGGACGTGGTGGTGGTGGACGTGGTGGTGGGCGTGGTGGTGGTGGTGGGCGTGGTGGTGGTGGTGGGCGTGGTGGTGGACATGGTGGTGGACGTGGTGGTGGACATGGTAGTGGTGGTGGACGTGGTGTTGGATGTGGTGGACGTGCAGGTGGACGTGGTGGACGTGCTGGTGGACGTGGTGGACGTGGTGGACATGGTGGTGGTGGATGTGGTGGTGGTGGATTTGGTGGTGGTGGACGTGGTGGTGGTGAACGTGGTGGTGGTAGACGTGGTGGTGGACGTGGTGGTGGACGTGGTGGTGGACGTGGTGGTGGACGTGGTGGACGTGGTTGTGGACGTGGTGGTGGACGTGGTGGTGGACGTGGTGGTGGTGGACGTGATGGTGGTGGTGTATGTGGTGGTGGTGGATATGGTGGATGTGGTAGTCGTGGTGGTCGTGGTGGTGGTGGACGTGGTGGTGGTGGACATGGTGGTGGACATGGTGCTGGTGGTGGACATGGTGGTAGACGTGGTGGTGGTAGACGTGGTGGTGGTGGACGTGGTGGACGTGGTGGTGGACGTGGTGGTGGTGGATGTGGTGGTGGCAGTGGACGTGGTGGTGGTGGACGTGGTGGCGCAATTTTGGGAAGTTTAGCAGAGTGATCTGTGAGGAGCGCCGCACTATTGGTAAAGACTGCTTGGAGTGCGGGTGCAAAGATCACTCTGCAGGTGTGCGGCGCATTAAGAAACAGGACGTGAGCAAAAGGGTTTTTGTAAAGGAATGTGTGTCAGGGCTGTAATGAAAATAAGGGAAGGGGTTAGAGGAAAGTCCAGAAACGAAGAAGAGAAAAACGACAGACCGATGTGTGCGGAAGGTGTCATGTTTGGAATTCGGGCAGATTTAGGCTAACTCTAAACCATGAACCATGGAGAATTGGAAGGTCAATGATTTGGAAATGGGGGGCGGGGGGATTTAAATTAGCAGTGACTGTTATTGAGTCCCGAGGAAGAGAGGAACAAAACAAATAAAATGTTACAGAGCGTCGGCACCATTTGCAGTGAAATGCAAAACAACGTGGCATACATTGGGATTAGTGTAAAAGACCACTTGAAAGTGTCCGGAATTAACTTAAATAAACACATGAAAGTCTTTGTAAGCTATTTTCATTGAATCCCCCCGAGAGGAAGAAACAAAGGCGTTGGGTCGCTCTTGTTGATTGCAGTAAAAAGGATAAAGAAACAGCTCAAGGTGGCATATACACCTTCATCAATCAAAATGAACACAACACAAGGTTTTGAAAGTCACTGAGCCCCGAAAGAGGAGCTTTAGGTACAACAAACACAACGTCGCAGAGTCTGTTATCGTTCAGCAGTGAAAACAAGAAACAAAACGTGATATACACCGCAACTCACTCAAATTAACACATGAAAGTGCATACAAGCAGTATCATTGAACTCCCGTGAAAGGAAAGAAAAAACATAAGAAACGGAGCGCCGCAGGAACAAAGGAAAAACATTCGGAGCTGTCGCAGAGAAGTAAGCTTTGATGGGAGCAGAGCAGAAAATTGGAGGGAATGGAAGCCGAGATTTCCGTTCTACCTCTTGGCTATGGCGACAGATAAAAAGGAGATGAAAGCCTTCTAATCGCACTGTTGTTCCTCATGATGGGGCAGGATGCGGCGGAGGTGGGGAGCGATGCGCGCGGCACTGGAGCAGGGAGAAGGGCGCGCAAGGTCGGAGAAAGAAGAAAGAAAAGCGGCACTCCGGAGAGACATTCATTAAAGGCTTAATGAGCCTTGACAGAAACCCACATGGCGGCTGCGCGCGTGCACGCTCGCGTGAACGCAAGCTTGAGGCCAGGAAAAGCCTGTGGTAGCACTTTCAAAAGCCACTCACTAAATTTCTCGCAGAGCAGCGCATGCGCTGGCTCAGCGAGACCTAAAAATAATGGGTGGATTGCTTGAATTAATCTCATCCCCTGTATTTACTTGAAACTCGTCAGGTCTGGAAATAAGAGGTTCGTGTTTCTCTTTTTTTTTTAGGTCCAGTGAAGCCAACCTCTTGTGTGCAATCCAGACAGAACAGGCTTTGGGTGAGCACCCTTCACCCTATTGGCTGTTTGGGTGAGCCCCCTTCAGCTATTGGCTTGAGACATTGTCAATTTCTTTTTATGTCAGCTCAGAGGATTGTTCTAGTCTCACCAACATACCACTGACTGCTTGTGTGTAGCCTCCCGCCTCCTAGAAAGTGTTTCAAAAGAATTACACAAGGAGGCTAGTATTTACATTTGAAAAGTACACTAAGTCATCACATTATACACTTGTTAATATTTTTGGATCTGACTTAACTGTGATTCTGGTATTTTACTGACCTCTGCTGGTCGTTTTCTATCAAGACAGTTAAATAGAGGCAGTTGAACAGAAAAAAAGTCCCTAAGCGGAAGCAGACAAGTCCTAGGGCTGATCTCCAGAGCCCACAAAGTAGATACACATATAAGTATATAATAAGTATATACAAGAGGTCTCGAATGCTCGACATAAAAAAACTGGCAAAGCCATTAGGCTTCACCTATGCAAAGTCTATTGTCTTTGCCATTGTCAGTGTCATAGCGCTTTTTTTTTTTTTTACTTTGAGTTATATTTGCAGCAGCTTTACTACTCTGCAATATGTAAAACAATTGACAAAGTCAATAGAATTCGCTTAGGCTAAACGTATTGGCTTTGCCAATGCTTGTTGTTTTGCGTTTCCACTAAAGCAGGTTTTTAGGTCGAGCATTCGAGACCTCTTGTATATACTTTAGTATATACTTATTATATACTTATATGTGTATGTACTTTGTGGGCTCTGGAGATCAGCCTTAGGATTTGTCTGCTTCCGCTTAGGGACTTTTTTCTGTTCAACTGCCTCTATTTAACTGTCTTTATAGAAAACGACCAGCAGAGGTCAGTAAAGTACCAGAATTGCTTTCTGCTGAGGGACTTTCTTTTTTTTATTTTTCTGGCAACTGCCTCTATTTAACTTTCTTGATAGAAAACGACCAGCAGAGGTCAGTAAAATACCAAAATCACTTAAGCATTCTCTAGATTCCAGTCCATAGAAATTGTCTTCCACGAGCACACGCAGACAATAATATTTTTTTCAAATCTTGTATTTTCAGTGATATGACCACCGAAGGCCCTGATTTTATATTAAAAACAGAGCTTTGGACTATACCATTTCCCGCTGGAAGGCAATATTTCTCTCCATGTGTTCCCATACCTGGCGTGTCACACAGTTTGGTGCTTACTTTCCCTCCATGTTAAAGAACAGTAGATGTTTCAGCACCCAGGCTAATGTGCTGCATAGCTAAATACATATAAGGTCCCAAAGGCGAGACCGATTGCATTGCAAATGCTTGTTTTTACTGTTCTAGTCAAGACTCAAAATGCAAGCCGGACCTGTTGGCTTTGCCAGTGCATGTTATTCAATGCAAGATATACTGGTTCACTTTAGAGAAAAGCTAATGGATTACTAGGGATGCCACAAGGTTGTTCCTCTAATGATTTCCATTAGAGAAAAGACCCTTTGGCATCCACATCCAGAAGCTGGGCCTCTGATCAGATTCTGCTTGCCTGACAGCTCCCCTGTTTCTGCCAGCAGGCCGTTGCTGAAATACAAATTCATCGCTCCTCGCGGCTTCGGAAAAGTCAGTGGGTCAGGCTTCTTTCTAACTGAAAATGCAACACAGGTGGATTAGCTTTGCCACTGCGTGTTTGCAATTGTCATCCCACGCAAACAGCTATGTTAATCAGATGCAAGCAAGAGACAAGGAGGTCCAAAGATTTTCAATATAAAAGTGTGCAACACAATCAGACCAGTGTATCCAACACTTTGAAATGATACAGATGCAAAAATAAGCCAATGGGAATGCTCAGCACAGGTGCAGCAGCCTCAGCAGTTACTGCTTAGACATGACGGGTCTGGGGCAACCCAAAATGCTATGCAAGAAAAACTCATTTCCCAGTACAGCTGAGACCCTGTGTCATGATCCCTCAAAATGCTTAATATGTGAAGGTGTTTGTAGGTGGTGAGCATTGGCCCTCAATTATCGGACCATAGCCGATTTGCAACATCAGACTTTGGTCCCGATCATGAAAGGCAGAAAAGAGAGCAAGAAGGAGGAAGATACAAGATAGAGAAACAATGACAGAGGAAAAAAAAACTACAAGAGTGCAATAAAGAAATAGGGTATGAAGGGTAGTGAACTAAAGATGCATGAGGTGGAATCAACACTAGGTAGCTTTGTTATTCATTAGATATAGATATAGGAAGTGTAGAGTAATGAACTAAAGATGTGTGAGGTTGAATCATGACTAGGCAGCCTTGGTAATCATAAAATAAAGATACAGCAAGTGTAAGGTAAGGAACTAAAGATGCATGAGGTGTTATCAAGACTAGGCAGCCTTGGTATCATGAGATAAAGATACAGGAAGTGTAGAGTGATGAACTAAAGATGCGTGAGGTGTTATCAAGACTAGGCCGCCTTGGTATTCATAAGCTGTAGATACAGGAAGTGTAGGGGGTAAGCTAAAGATGCATGAGGTGTTATCAAGACTAGGCAGCCTTGGTCTCCATAAGCTCTAGATACAGGAAGTGTAGAGTGATGAACTAAAGATGCGTGAGGTTGAATCAAGACTAGGCAGCCTTGGTATTCATGAGATAAAGATACAGCAAGTGTAAGGTGATGAACTAAAGATGCGTGAGGTGTTATCAAGACAAGGCAGCCTTGGTATTCCTAAGCTCTAGATACAGGAAGTGTAGAGTGATGAACTAAAGGTGCGTGAGGTGTTGTTAAGACTAGGCAGCATTGGTCTCCATAAGATAAAGATACAGCAAGTGTAAGGTGATGAACTAAAGATGCGTGAGGTTGAATCAAGACTAGGCAACCTTGGCATTCATAAGCTGTAGATACAGGAAGTGTAGGGGGGTGAACTAAAGATGCGTGAGGTGTTATCAAGACTAGGCAGCATTGGCATTCATAAGCTGTAGATACAGGAAGTGTAAGGTGATGAACTAAAGATGCGTGAGGTTGAATCAAGACTAGGCAGCCTTGGTATTCATAAGCTCTAGATACAGGAAGTGTAGAGTGATGAACTAAAGATGCGTGAGTTTGAATCAAGACTAGGCAGCCTTGGTATTCATAAGCTCTAGATACAGGAAGTGTAGAGTGAAGAACTAAAGATGCGTGAGTTTGAATCAAGACTAGGCAGCCTTGGCATTCATAAGCTGTAGATACAGGAAGTGTAAGGTAAGGAACTAAAGATGCGTGAGGAGTTATCAAGACTAGGCAGCCTTGGTATTCATAAGCTCTAGATACAGGAAGTGTAGAGTGAAGAACTAAAGATGCGTGAGGTTGAATCAAGACTAGGCAGCCTTGGTATTCATAAGCTGTAGATACAGGAAGTGTAGGGGGGTGAACTAAAGATGCATGAGGTGTTATCAAGACTAGGCAGCCTTGGTCTCCATAAGCTCTAGATACAGGAAGTGTAGAGTGATGAACTAAAGATGCGTGAGGTTGAATCAAGACTAGGCAGCCTTGGTATTCATGAGATAAAGATACAGCAAGTGTAAGGTGATGAACTAAAGATGCATGAGGTTGAATCAAGACTAGGCAGCCTTGGCATTCATAAGCTGTAGATACAGGAAGTGTAGGGGCTAAGCTAAAGATGCATGAGGTGTTATCAAGACTAGGCAGCCTTGGTCTCCATAAGCTCTAGATACAGGAAGTGTGGAGTGATGAACTAAAGATGCGTGAGGTTGAATCAAGACTAGGCAGCCTTGGTATTCATGAGATAAAGATACAGCAAGTGTAAGGTGAAGAACTAAAGATGTGTGAGGTGGTATCAAGACTAGGCAGCCTTGGTATTCATAAGCTCTAGATACAGGAAGTGTAGAGTGATGAACTAAAAATGCGTGAGGTTGAATCAAGACTAGGCAGCCTTGGTATTCATGAGATAAAGATACAGGAAGTGTAGGTGGTGAACTAAAGATGCATGAGGTTGAATCAAGACTAGGCAGCCTTGGTATTCAGGAGATAAAGATACAGGAAGTGTAGGTGATGTACTAAAGATGCATGAGGTTGAATCAAGACTAGGCAGCCTTGGCATTCATAAGCTGTAGATACAGGAAGTGTAGGGGCTAAGCTAAAGATGCATGAGGTGTTATCAAGACTAGGCAGCCTTGGTCTCCATAAGCTCTAGATACAGGAAGTGTAGAGTGATGAACTAAAAATGCGTGAGGTTGAATCAAGACTAGGCAGCCTTGGTATTCATAAGCTCTAGATACAGGAAGTGTAAGGTGATGAACTAAAAATGCGTGAGGTTGAACCAAGACTAGGCAGCATTGGTATTCATTAGATATAGATATAGGAAGTGTAGAGTGATGAACTAAAGATGCATGAGGTTGAACCAAGACTAGGCTGCCTTGGTATCATGAGATAAAGATACAGGAAGTGTAGAGTGATGAACTAAAGATGCGAGAGGTTGAATCAAGACTAGGGAACCTTGGCATTCATAAGCTGTAGATACAGGAAGTGTAGGGGGGTGAACTAATGATGCGTGAGGTGTTATCAAGACTAGGCATCATTGGCATTCATAAGCTGTAGATACAGGAAGTGTAAGGTGATGAAGTAAAGATGCGTGAGGTTGAATCAAGACTAGGCAACCTTGGCATTCATAAGCTGTAGATACAGGAAGTGTAGGGGGGTGAACTAAAGATGCGTGAGGTGTTATCAAGACTAGGCAGCATTGGCATTCATAAGCTGTAGATACAGGAAGTGTAGGGGGTAATCTAAAGATGCATGAGGTGTTATCAAGACTAGGCAGCCTTGGTATTCATAAGCTCTAGATACAGGAAGTGTAAGGTAAGGAACTAAAGATGCGTGAGGTGGTATCAAGACTTGGCAGCCTTGATATTCATAAGCTGGAGATACAGGAAGTGTAGGGGGGTGAACTAAAGATGCGTGAGGTGCTATCAAGACTAGGCAACCTTGGCATTCATAAGCTGTAGATACAGGAAGTGTAGGGGGGTGAACTAAAGATACGTGAGGTGTTATCAAGACTAGGCAGCCTTGGTATTCATAAGCTCTAGATACAGGAAGTGTAAGGTGAAGAACTAAAGATGCGTGAGGTTGAATCAAGACTAGGCAGCCTTGGTATTCATAAGCTCTAGATACAGGAAGTGTAGAGTGATGAACTAAAGATGCGTGAGGTTGAATCAAGACTAGGCAGCCTTGGTATTCATGAGATAAAGATACAGGAAGTGTAGGTGGTGAACTAAAGATGCATGAGGTTGAATCAAGACTAGGCAGCCTTGGTATTCATGAGATAAAGATACAGGAAGTGTAAGGTGATGTACTAAAGATGCATGAGGATGAATCAAGACTAGGCAGCCTTGGTATTCATAAGTTGTAGATACAGGAAGTGTAGGGGGTAAGCTAAAGATGCATGAGGTGTTATCAAGACTAGGCAGCCTTGGTCTCCATAAGCTCTAGATACAGGAAGTGCAGAGTGATGAACTAAAGATGCGTGAGGTTGAATCAAGAATCGGCAGCCTTGGTATTCATGAGATAAAGATACAGCAAGTGTAGGGGGGTGAACTAAAGATGCGTGAGGTGTTATCAAGACTAGGCAACCTTGGCATTCATAAGCTGTAGATACAGGAAGTGTAGGGGGTGAACTAAAGATACGTGAGGTGTTATCAAGACTAGGCAGCCTTGGTATTCATAAGCTCTAGATACAGGAAGTGTAGAGTGAAGAACTAAAGATGCGTGAGTTTGAATCCAGACTAGGCAGCCTTGGTATTCATAAGCTCTAGATACAGGAAGTGTAGAGTGATGAACTAAAGATGCGTGAGGTTGAATCAAAACTAGGCATCCTTGGTATTCATGAGATAAAGATACAGGAAGTGTAGGTGGTGAACTAAAGATGCGTGAGGTGTTATCAAGACTAGGCAGCCTTGGTATTCATAAGCTCTAGATACAGGAAGTGTAGAGTGATGAACTAAAGGTGCGTGAGGTGGTATCAAGACTAGGCAGCCTTGGTATTCATAAGCTCTAGATACAGGAAGTGTAAGGTGATGAACTAAAGATGCGTGAGGTGTTATCAAGACTAGGCAGCATTGGTATTCATAAGATAAAGATACAGCAAGTTTAAGGTGATGAACTAAAGATGCATGAGGTTGAACCAAGACTAGGCAGCCTTGGTATTCATTAGATATAGATATAGGAAGTGTAGAGTGATGAACTAAAGATGCGTGAGGTTGAATCATGACTAGGCTGCCTTGGTATCATGAGATAAAGATACAGGAAGTGTAGAGTGATGAACTAAAGATGCATGAGGTTGAACCAAGACTAGGCTGCCTTGGTATCATGAGATAAAGATATAGGAAGTGTAGAGTGATGAACTAAAGATGCGTGAGGTTGAATCAAGACTAGGCAACCTTGGCATTCATAAGCTGTAGATACAGGAAGTGTAGGGGGGTGAACTAAAGATGCGTGAGGTGTTATCAAGACTAGGCAGCATTGGTATTCATAAGATAAAGATACAGCAAGTGTAAGGTGATGAACTAAAGATGCATGAGGCTGAACCAAGACTAGGCAGCCTTGGTATCATGAGATAAAGATACAGGAAGTGTAAGGTGATGAACTAAAGATGCGTGAGGTTGAATCAAGACTAGGCAACCTTGGCATTCATAAGCTGTAGATACAGGAAGCGTAGGGGGTGAACTAAAGATGCGTGAGGTGTTATCAAGACTAGGCAGCATTGACATTCATAAGCTGTAGATACAGGAAGTGTAAGGTAAGGAACTAAAGATGCGTGAGGTGGTATCAAGACTAGGCGGCCTTGGTATTCATAAGCTCTAGATACAGGAAGTGTAGAGTGAAGAACTAAAGATGCGTGAGGTGTTATCAAGACTAGGCAGCATTGGCATTCATAAGCTGTAGATACAGGAAGTGTAAGGTGATGAACTAAAGATGCGTGAGGTTGAATCAAGACTAGGCAGCCTTGGTATTCATAAGCTCTAGATACAGGAAATGTAGAGTGATGAACTAAAGATGCGTGAGGTTGAATCAAAACTTGGCATCCTTGGTATTCATGAGATAAAGATACAGGAAGTGTAGGTGGGGAACTAAAGATGCATGAGGTGGTATCACGACTAGGCAGCCTTGGTATTCATAAACTCTAGATACAGGAAGTGTAGAGTGATGAACTAAAGGTGCGTGAGGTGGTATCAAGACTAGGCAGCCTTGGTATTCATAAGCTCTAGATACAGGAAGTGTAAGGTGATGAACTAAAGATGCGTGAGGTGTTATCAAGACTAGGCAGCCTTGGTATTCATAAACTCTAGATACAGGAAGTGTAGAGTGATGAACTAAAGATGCGTGAGTTTGAATCAAGACTAGGCAGCCTTGGTATTCATAAGCTCTAGATACAGGAAGTGTAGAGTGAAGAACTAAAGATGCGTGAGTTTGAATCAAGACTAGGCAGCCTTGGCATTCATAAGCTGTAGATACAGGAAGTGTAAGGTAAGGAACTAAAGATGCGTGAGGTTGAATCAAGACTAGGCAACCTTGGTATTCATAAGATAAAGATACAGGAAGTGTAGGGGGTGAACTAAAGATGCGTGAGGTGTTATCAAGACTAGGCAACCTTGGCATTCATAAGCTGTAGATACAGGAAGTGTAGGGGGGTGAACTAAAGATGCGTGAGGAGTTATCAAGACTAGGCAGCCTTGGTATTCATAAGCTCTAGATACAGGAAGTGTAGAGTGAAGAACTAAAGATGCGTGAGGTTGAATCAAGACTAGGCAGCCTTGGTATTCATAAGCTCTAGATACAGGAAGTGTAAGGTGATGAACTAAAGATGCGTGAGGTTGAATCAAGACTAGGCAACCTTGGCATTCATAAACTGTAGATACAGGAAGTGTAGGGGGGTGAACTAAAGATGCATGAGGTTGAATCAAGACTAGGCAGCCTTGGCATTCATAAGCTGTAGATACAGGAAGTGTAGGGGCTAAGCTAAAGATGCATGAGGTGTTATCAAGACTAGGCAGCCTTGGTCTCCATAAGCTCTAGATACAGGAAGTGTAGAGTGATGAACTAAAGATGCGTGAGGTTGAATCAAGACTAGGCAGCCTTGGTATTCATGAGATAAAGATACAGCAAGTGTAAGGTGAAGAACTAAAGATGTGTGAGGTGGTATCAAGACTAGGCAGCCTTGGTATTCATAAGCTCTAGATACAGGAAGTGTAAGGTGATGAACTAAAGATGCATGAGGTTGAACCAAGACTAGGCAGCCTTGGTATCAGGAGATAAAGATACAGGAAGTGTAGAGTGATGAACTAAAGATGCGTGAGGTTGAATCAAGACTAGGCAACCTTGGCATTCATAAGCTGTAGATACAGGAAGTGTAGGGGGTGAACTAAAGATGCGTGAGGTGTTATCAAGACTAGGCAGCCTTGGTATTCATAAGCTCTAGATACAGGAAGTGTAGAGTGAAGAACTAAAGATGCGTGAGGTTGAATCAAGACTAGGCAGCCTTGGTATTCATGAGATAAAGATACAGGAAGTGTAGGTGGTGAACTAAAGATGCATGAGGTTGAATCAAGACTAGGCAGCCTTGGTATTCATGAGATAAAGATACAGGAAGTGTAGGTGATGTACTAAAGATGCATGAGGTTGAATCAAGACTAGGCAGCCTTGGCATTCATAAGCTGTAGATACCGGAAGTGTAGGGGCTAAGCTAAAGATGCATGAGGTGTTATCAAGACTAGGCAGCCTTGGTCTCCATAAGCTCTAGATACAGGAAGTGTAGAGTGATGAACTAAAAATGCGTGAGGTTGAATCAAGACTAGGCAGCCTTGGTATTCAAAAGCTCTAGATACAGGAAGTGTAAGGTGATAAACTAAAAATGCGTGAGGTTGAACCAAGACTAGGCAGCCTTGGTATTCATTAGATATAGATATAGGAAGTGTAGAGTGATGAACTAAAGATGCATGAGGTTGAACCAAGACTAGGCTGCCTTGGTATCATGAGATAAAGATACAGGAAGTGTAGAGTGATGAACTAAAGATGCGAGAGGTTGAATCAAGACTAGGGGACCTTGGCATTCATAAGCTGTAGATACAGGAAGTGTAGGGGGGTGAACTAAAGATGCGTGAGGTGTTATCAAGACTAGGCATCATTGGCATTCATAAGCTGTAGATACAGGAAGTGTAAGGTGATGAAGTAAAGATGCGTGAGGTTGAATCAAGACTAGGCAACCTTGGCATTCATAAGCTGTAGATACAGGAAGTGTAGGGGGGTGAACTAAAGATGCGTGAGGTGTTATCAAGACTAGGCAACCTTGGCATTCATAAGCTGTAGAAACAGGAAGTGTAGGGGGGTGAACTAAAGATGCGTGAGGTGTTATCAAGACTAGGCAGCATTGGCATTCATAAGCTGTAGATACAGGAAGTGTAGGGGGTAATCTAAAGATGCATGAGGTGTTATCAAGACTAGGCAGCCTTGGTATTCATAAGCTCTAGATACAGGAAGTGTAAGGTAAGGAACTAAAGATGCGTGAGGTGGTATCAAGACTTGGCAGCCTTGATATTCATAAGCTGGAGATACAGGAAGTGTAGGGGGGTGAACTAAAGATGCGTGAGGTGTTATCAAGACTAGGCAACCTTGGCATTCATAAGCTGTAGATACAGGAAGTGTAGGGGGGTGAACTAAAGATACGTGAGGTGTTATCAAGACTAGGCAGCCTTGGTATTCATAAGCTCTAGATACAGGAAGTGTAGAGTGAAGAACTAAAGATGCGTGAGGTTGAATCAAGACTAGGCAGCCTTGGTATTCATAAGCTCTAGATACAGGAAGTGTAGAGTGATGAACTAAAGATGCGTGAGGTTGAATCAAGACTAGGCAGCCTTGGTATTCATGAGATAAAGATACAGGAAGTGTAGGTGGTGAACTAAAGATGCATGAGGTTGAATCAAGACTAGGCAGCCTTGGTATTCATGAGATAAAGATACAGGAAGTGTAAGGTGATGTACTAAAGATGCATGAGGATGAATCAAGACTAGGCAGCCTTGGTATTCATAAGTTGTAGATACAGGAAGTGTAGGGGGTAAGCTAAAGATGCATGAGGTGTTATCAAGACTAGGCAGCCTTGGTCTCCATAAGCTCTAGATACAGGAAGTGCAGAGTGATGAACTAAAGATGCGTGAGGTTGAATCAAGACTAGGCAGCCTTGGTATTCATGAGATAAAGATACAGCAAGTGTAGGGGGGTGAACTAAAGATGCATGAGGTGTTATCAAGACTAGGCAACCTTGGCATTCATAAGCTGTAGATACAGGAAGTGTAGGGGGTGAACTAAAGATACGTGAGGTGTTATCAAGACTAGGCAGCCTTGGTATTCATAAGCTCTAGATACAGGAAGTGTAGAGTGATGAACTAAAGATGCGTGAGGTTGAATCAAAACTAGGCATCCTTGGTATTCATGAGATAAAGATACAGGAAGTGTAGGTGGTGAACTAAAGATGCGTGAGGTGTTATCAAGACTAGGCAGCCTTGGTATTCATAAGCTCTAGATACAGGAAGTGTAGAGTGATGAACTAAAGGTGCGTGAGGTGGTATCAAGACTAGGCAGCCTTGGTATTCATAAGCTCTAGATACAGGAAGTGTAAGGTGATGAACTAAAGATGCGTGAGGTGTTATCAAGACTAGGCAGCCTTGGTAATCATAAGATAAAGATACAGCAAGTTTAAGGTGATGAACTAAAGATGCATGAGGTTGAACCAAGACTAGGCAGCCTTGGTATTCATTAGATATAGATATAGGAAGTGTAGAGTGATGAACTAAAGATGCGTGAGGTTGAATCATGACTAGGCTGCCTTGGTATCATGAGATAAAGATACAGGAAGTGTAGAGTGATGAACTAAAGATGCATGAGGTTGAACCAAGACTAGGCTGCCTTGGTATCATGAGATAAAGATACAGGAAGTGTAGAGTGATGAACTAAAGATGCGTGAGGTTGAATCAAGACTAGGCAACCTTGGCATTCATAAGCTGTAGATACAGGAAGTGTAGGGGGTGAACTAAAGATGCGTGAGGTGTTATCAAGACTAGGCAGCATTGGTATTCATAAGATAAAGATACAGCAAGTGTAAGGTGATGAACTAAAGATGCATGAGGCTGAACCAAGACTAGGCAGCCTTGGTATCATGAGATAAAGATACAGGAAGTGTAAGGTGATGAACTAAAGATGCGTGAGGTTGAATCAAGACTAGGCAACCTTGGCATTCATAAGCTGTAGATACAGGAAGTGTAGGGGGTGAACTAAAGATGCGTGAGGTGTTATCAAGACTAGGCAGCATTGACATTCATAAGCTGTAGATACAGGAAGTGTAAGGTAAGGAACTAAAGATGCGTGAGGTGGTATCAAGACTAGGCAGCCTTGGTATTCATAAGCTGTAGATACAGGAAGTGTAGGGGGCGTGAACTAAATATGCGTGAGGTGGTATCAAAACTAGGCAGCCTTGGTATTCATAAGCTCTAGATACAGGAAGTGTAGAGTGAAGAACTAAAGATGCGTGAGTTTGAATCAAGACTAGGCAGCCTTGGTATTCATAAGCTCTAGATACAGGAAGTGTAGGGGGGTGAACTAAAGATGCGTGAGGTGTTATCAAGACTAGGCAGCATTGGCATTCATAAGCTGTAGATACAGGAAGTGTAGAGTGATGAACTAAAGATGCGTGAGGTTGAATCAAAACTAGGCATCCTTGGTATTCATGAGATAAAGATACAGGAAGTGTAGGTGGTGAACTAAAGATGCGTGAGGTGTTATCAAGACTAGGCAGCCTTGGTATTCATAAGCTCTAGATACAGGAAGTGTAGAGTGATGAACTAAAGGTGCGTGAGGTGGTATCAAGACTAGGCAGCCTTGGTATTCATAAGCTCTAGATACAGGAAGTGTAAGGTGATGAACTAAAGATGCGTGAGGTGTTATCAAGACTAGGCAGCATTGGTATTCATAAGATAAAGATACAGCAAGTGTAAGGTGATGAACTAAAGATGCATGAGGTTGAACCAAGACTAGGCAGCCTTGGTATCATGAGATAAAGATACAGGAAGTGTAAGGTGATGAACTAAAGATGCGTGAGGTGTTATCAAGACTAGGCAGCCTTGGTATTCATAAGCTCTAGATACAGGAAGTGTAGGTGGTGAACTAAAGATGCATGAGGTTGAATCAAGACTAGGCAGCCTTGGTATTCATGAGATAAAGATACAGGAAGTGTAAGGTGATGTACTAAAGATGCATGAGGTTGAATCAAGACTAGGCAGCCTTGGTCTCCATAAGCTCTAGATACAGGAAGTGTAGAGTGATGAACTAAAGATGCGTGAGGTTGAATCAAGACTAGGCAGCCTTGGTCTCCATAAGCTCTAGATACAGGAAGTGTAGAGTGATGAACTAAAGATGCGTGAGGTTGAATCAAGACTAGGCAGCCTTGGTATTCATGAGATAAAGATACAGCAAGTGTAAGGTGAAGAACTAAAGATGTGTGAGGTGGTATCAAGACTAGGCAGCCTTGGTAATCATAAGATAAAGATACAGCAAGTGTAAGGTGATGAACTAAAGATGCGTGAGGTGTTATCAAGACTAGGCAGCCTTGGTATTCATAAGCTGTTAGAAATGGGATCTCTAGTTGGCAAGGGCTTGCACCTTTGTCCAAGTAGGGACCCTTCTTCCTAGTCAGGGTAAGGGAGTTACACTCCTAAAATAACCCCTGCTCACCCCTTGGTAGCTTGGCACGAGCAGTCAGGCTTATTCTAGAGGCAGTGTGTAAAGCATTTGCACATAACCAACAGTAATACAGTGTAAGCACTACAAACGGACACCACACCAGTTTAGAAAAATAACCAATATTTTTTATATACTCAAGACAAGACCAATTACGACAAAAATCCACAATACTATACTTTAAAAATGAATGCTTGATAAGGTAACTTCTTCTTTGCAGGAATAATACAAAAGCAAAGTTCGTACGAGTCGGTAGCCCACGTCTGGGTCTACCGCGATGCTGAATTACACAGAGTCCAACAGTTCCAGCCGACCGCGTCGCTACGGGCCAGCAGAGTTGTGAACAGACTCGGTCACAGTACCTTTCTCGTGGTGGCTGGTACGGAGTGTACGAGCCGGTCGGCGTTCGTCGCGGTTGCGGTGCAAGACGGAGCGATGCCAGGTGCGGTGTCCCTCGATGCGGTGCAGGCAGCGGCTCGATGAGCGTCGTGCAGACGGAGTCGGTGAGTCCAAGGCGTGCGGTGCAGGGCGAGACGTTGTATGATGCGGTGCTGACAGGTTGCGATGCAGGCGACCAAGCCGGAGTGCGGGAGCTGGCGTCGGACAGCGGTGCGAGTCGGAGCGGTGCGTCGCAAACGTGCGAGCGGTGCCCCAAATGCGATGCGGTCACGACTGTTGAGCCAGTTGCAGCGTCCGCGTCGGTCGGGTCCGACTGGTTCAGTGAAGCGATGCGATGCGAACGGCGGTGCCCACAGGTCACGGTGCAAGCAGCGGCTCAATGTTGACGGCGTCGGACGTCTCCTACGGTGAGACCAGGTATGCGATGCGAAGCGGGGCGATGCGGTCTGCGGTGCAAACAGGTCACCGGTCAGGGAGGGATTCGGTTGACGGAGTCGGTTGCAGTTCCCTTCCTCTGTGGCAACTGAAACAGCGTTCCAGAAGCGGTACCCAGAGGCTTGTGAAGTCTTTGCAGTCCCTGAGACTTCTTAACAGGAGGCCAGCTCGGTTTCAGGCCCTTGGAGATACTCAGCACAAGTTTGTAGAAAGTTCAGTCCAGTCCTTTCACTGCCCAAGACAGAAGCAGCAACTGCAGGCCAACCCAACAAAGCAGTCACTCAGCAAAGGGGCAGTACTCCTCCTAGTAGCTCTCCAGCTCTTCGTCTTGGCAGGTTCCTTGATTCCAGCGAGATCTAAATTCATGGGGTCAGGGCCCCAATATTTATATCCCAAATTCCTTTGTTCTCTGAAGGCAGAGAGGCCTTTGCCTAGTCCAAACCAGTTCTGGAGCACTTTGTTGACAAGTCTCCGTCCCTTCTTTCAGAGAGTAGGCCAGGGACATCAGACGCACCACAGGAGGTGGAGCCAGCATTGTGGAGGGAGGGCACTGTCCTATTCAGGGCCCAGGTGCAACTCCTCCCACCCATCTACATGTAGATCTTGCTATTCAGCCCTGTGCTGACTCACCCTGTCTCCTGGCATCCCCCAGCCCCTGTCACTCACACTCCAGACAAGGAATACACAACCTCGCAGAGGCAGGCTTGGATGGTTAGACAAAAAAATACCCACTTTCTAAAAGGGGTATTTTCAAACACAGAATGTTAAAACCAACTTCACTAAAAGATGCATTTTATCATTCTGAGTCCAGGCATACTAAACTCGAATTTCTACCATGTTCCCGGGGTCAGTTAGGATTATAAGCTGTAATAATCAAAACTGCCCGTTCTGGCCTATGGGGAACAGGTGGCCTTGCAATAGTGAAAAACGAACTAGGCTGTAATTCACTATCAGGACATGCCACACACACCAGGGCATGTCCTACCTTTCGCATACAACGCACCCTGCCCACAGGGGTACCTTGGGCCTACCTTAGGGGTGACTAACATGTAGAAAAGGGAAGGTTTAGGGACTTGCAAGTGTGCGCACTTGCCAAGTCGACATGGCAGCCCCAGGCTGCGCACAGGCTCTGCAATGGCAGGCCCGAGTTACACTTTACGGGCTGTTTGCGTGGGTGGCACAATCTAGTGCTGCAGCCCACCAACAGCATTTGGTCTATAGGCCCTGGCACTCGCAGTGCACTTTACAAGGGACTGACACATAAACCAAATAGGCCAATCATGGAAACGCCAATCCGTAACACATTTTATACAGTGAGCACTTGCACTTTCCCACTGGACAGCAGTGAGGAAAGTGCGCAGAATCATTACACCAGCAAAAACAGAGAAAAAACCGGGAGGTCAGAAAGCAAAAAGTCAGGGGAAACACGCCAAAAGATGCCAAGTCTAACACATGTCCCCTCCAGCTGAAAGTAGGGAGAACTACCCAACCCCATTGGAGTTCTCTTCACTAAGGGGAAGAACCTGGACAGACCATCTGCGTTGGCGTGTTCTGTACCAGGACGGTGTTCCACCGTAAAGTCCATTCCCTATAGGGAGATGGACAACCTCAGCAGTTTTGGATTCTCACCCTCATTTGCATCAACCATCTGAGGGGCCTGTGGTCTGTCTGAACCCGGAAGTGAGTCCCAAACAGGTATGGTCTCAACTTCTTCAGCGCCCAGACCACAGCAAAAGCTTCCCTTTCTATGGCACTCCACCTCTTTTCCCTGGGGAGTAGTCTCCTGCTAAGGAAGACTACAGGCTGATCCAGGCCCTCTTCGTTCAGTTGTGAGAGCACCGCTCCCACACCATGCTCTGAAGCGTCAGTCTGCACGACGAATTCCTTGGAGAAGTCAGGTGCCTTGAGCACGGGCGCCGTGCACATGGCTGCCTTCAGGGCATCAAAAGCTTTCTGGCAGGACTCAGTCCAGATCACTTTCCTGGGCTGCTTCTTAGAAGTCAGCTCTGTTAAGGGGGCAACAATGGTGCCATAGCCCTTAACAAATCTCCTATAGTAGCCGGTGCGACCTAAGAAGGCTCTCACCTCTGTCTGGGTCTTGGGGGGCTCCCAAGCCAGAATGGTGTCAATCTTGGGTTGTAGGGGCGCCACCTGGCCGCTTCCTACCTGGTGTCCCAAGTACACCACAGAACCCTGCCCGATCTGGCCCTTACTGGCCTTGATCGTGAGGCCTGCACCTTGCAGAGCCCTCAACACTTTCTCAAGGTGCTGTAAATGTTCTTCCCAGCTGGAACTGAACACAGCAATGTCATCCAGGTAGGCGGCACTGAAATCCTCCAGCCCAGCCAACACCTGATTGACCAACCTCTGAAAGGTGGCAGGGCCATTCTTCAACCCAAAGGGCATCACCCGGAATTGGTAATGACCTTCTGGGGTTGAGAATGCTGATCTCTCCTTGGCCCCATCAGTTAAGGCAATCTGCCAGTACCCAGACGTCAAATCAAACGTGCTGAGGAACCGGGCAGCTCCCAACCGATCAATGAGCTCATCAGCTCTGGGGATGGGGTGCGCGTCAGTCCTGGTGACGGCATTGAGCCCACGGTAGTCCACACAAAACTGGAGTTCTGGAGTGGCACCGGGCGCAGCAGCCTTTGGGACCAAGACCACTGGGCTGGCCCAAGGACTGTGGGAGGGCTCAATCACCCCTAACGCCAACATCTTAGAGACCTCCTCCTTGGTGCTGGCTCTGACCCGGTCAGTTAACCTGTAAATCTTGTGCTTCACAGGAGGGCTGTCACCAGTGTCCACGTCATGGGTACACCAGTGAGTAACACCGGGGTCAGAGAGAACAGTGGGGCGAACTGTCCCAACAACTGGTGACAGTCCCTCTGCTGCTCCTGAGTCAGAGTAGGGAGAGGATCACACCTTCTACTGACCCATCATGCTCCTTGGTAGACAGGAGGTCAGGGAGAGGCTCACTCTCCTCTTCCACCCCATCATCTGTCGCCAAGAGCATACTCACTTCGGACCTCTCGAAGTGGGGCTTGAGGCGGTTCACGTGAAGGACCCTCAAAGGGTTCCTTGGAGCCTGCAAATCCACCAGGTAGGTGACGTCACTTTTGCGCTCCTTTACCTCATATGGCCCAGTCCACTTGTCCTGCAAGGCACAAGGTGCCACTGGGGCCATGACCCACACTTTTTGCCCAGGTTGAAATTCGACCAGAGTGGCATTCTGGTCATACCATCTCTTCATTTCTTCCTGGCTTGCTTCTAGGTTCGCCTGAGCGAGTTTCCTGAAGCGGGCAGTTTGGTTTCTAAAGGCCAGCATGTAGCTAAATACATGCTGGGGAGTTTTCCTGGGAGCCGCCTCCCAGCCTTCCTTTACCAAACTCAGAGGTCCTCTGACAGGGTGGCCATACAGGAGCTCAAAGGGGCTGTACCCAAGAGACTTCTGAGGCACCTCCCTGTATGCAAAGAGTAGGCATGGCAAGAGGACGTCCCACTTACGCCTCATGGGTTCTGTTAGACCCTTGATCATGCCTTTCAAGGTCTGGTTGAATCTCTCCACCAGACCGTTTCCTTGTGGGTGGTAAGGAGTGGTGAACTTGTAGGTTACACCACACTCCTTCCACAGGGATGTCATATACTTGGATATGAAATTGGTCCCCCAATCAGAAACCACCTCTCTGGGGAATCCCACACGGGAAAAGATCCCCATTAACGCCCGGCCCACCACTGGCGCCGTCGTTGTCCTGAGAGGGATTGCCTCCGGGTACCGGGTGGCATGGTCCACCAAGACCAGGATGTACCTGCTGCCCATGGCTGTCTTGGGATCCAGTGGCCCCACAATATCCATCCCTACCCTTTCAAAGGGTGTTCCAACAACAGGAAAAGGTTGGAGAGGAGCTTTGACCTTCCTCCCACTCTTACCACTTGCCTGGCAAGTTTGGCAAGACCTACAGTGTGCATCTGACTGCCTTCGCATTTGGGGCCAAAAGAAGTGGGTGACAAGCCTGTCAAAGGTCTTGTCCTGCCCCAAATGTCCTGCCAAAGGCACGTCATGAGCCAGACCCAGTAGGAAGGTCCTGAAGCGCTGGGGTACCACCAGCACACGGGCTGACCCAGGCTCAGCAACCTTAGGCTCACTGTATAGGAGACCACTCTCCCAGTAGATCAGATGTGACCCGGACTGATTACCAGCTGCCTGGTCTGCAGCCTACCGCCGCAGACACTCCAGAGTAGGGCACTCGTTCTGCTCCCTGCAGAACTCCTCCCTGGTGGGACCCCCTTCTTGCTGCCAATGGGTCAGCTCAGAGATGTCTCCCAGTTTGGCTACCTGCTCCCCTGTAGGCACCGGGGTGTCCCCCTCGAGGTCCGCCTCCTCCCGGTCCGTGGGAACTTCGGGGGCTGGTTTCCCGCGCCCCCTGCCCTTTCTCTTGGCAGGGACTTGGGCCACTGTTCCAGGCTCCAAGTCCTCTTGATCACCCTTTCTGGCTGCCATTGACCGAGTAGACACGCATGCCCACTCTGGCAACCCAAGCATCTCCAAGTGAGACCTGAGCTCAACGTCCTTCCATAAGGACTGCTCCAGGTCGTTACCTAGCAGACAATCTACAGGCATGGTAGGGCTCACAACCACCCTCAAGGGACCTGAGACCCCCCATTCAAAGGGAACCTGCGCCACCATACACTGGCGCTCAGAGTTGTCTACAGCAACTACTTGGTGGAATGCCCCTGGGACTACCTGCTTCTCAGAGACCAGGTGACACCGGACTGAGGTCACACTGGCTCCAGTATCTCTGAGAGCCTCTACCCTGTTCCCATTGATGGTCACCCAGGTGCTATATTTCTTTGTGTTAGGGGGCACCTGGTTCCCTGGGACCATCTCACTGTCCCCTAGTGAGACAAGGGTCATTTCTGTGGGATCCCCACCCTCCTGTGGGCACCCCTCCTCCCCAAGCACTACACTAGCCAACACTTTGGACTGTCCACCGGTGGGTGGCTGTGTCCCCTTTGGGCACTTGGGGTCCCCCTTAAAGTGACCTACCTGGTCACATGCATAACACTTGCGGGGGCCGGTCTCAACAGGCTTCCCTGTAGAGACCCCTTTCTTCTTATCACCGGGGGCTGGGAACCTTTACCCTGGGTACTAGTTTGGGGCCCTTTAGAGAACTCCTGTGCTTTACCCTTGTCCCCCCCCACCTTTCTGCTGGGGACCCTGCCCACCTTTGGCGGAGTCTCCCCCAAATGCTTTCTTGTGGACCCTGGTACTCACCCAGCGGTCCGCTTCCATAGCAAGCTTCCTGGGGTCAGTTAGCTTACTATCCACTAGGTGCTGGCGCAGATCTGCAAAACATAGACTAGACAAGTGCTCCCATGCAATCAAGTTGTAGAGCCCCTGAAAATCTGTTACACTACTGCCCTTCACCCAACCATCCAGCGACCTGCAGAACACATCCACACATTCCAACCAAGTGTTGGCATCAGACTTCTTACTGGACCTGAACTGATCCCTGTACTTTTCAGGAGTAAGACCATACTTAGTGAGAAGGGCATCCTTCATGTCAGCATAGGTGAGGTGATACCCCTTACCCAAAGCTATCAGAGCATCCCTTGCTTCTTCAGGGAAAAGTGGCCACAATCCTGCTCCCCAATTTTCCTCAGGGACCCCATTCATGTGTATGGCTGCCTCATAACCCTGAAACCACCTTTGTATGTCATCCCCTTCTTGAACTCCTTGCCTACATTCTTGGGAATGTGCACAATCCTGTCTGCCTTTCTGGACGAATTACTGCCACCATCTGAGCCTGACTTACTCCTAAGTTCTAGCTCCTTCAGTTCTCTCTCATGCTCTAAGAGCATCTTCTTCTCCTCCATGGCCAATCTCCTCTCCTCCCTCTTCTCCTCCCGCTCACCCTCCAGCCTGAGCTTCTGCAGCTCAAACTGTCTTGCCTCCCGCCTGTCTTCCAGCTCCTCTGGGGACAGACTGCTGCTGCCTGACCTGGCGGGTTCTCCCCCACCCAAAAGCACATCCACCCTGGAAATAGGCTCCTCCACCTCCTCACTGAGATTACCAGGCTGCCCACTGGCATGTCTGGCTGCTACCCAGGCCCTCAGCGCCTTCTGTAGCTCCTCCTTCCTTGTGAGGCCTTTAATTTGGACTTTCAGGTTTTTACAAATCGCTCGTAGCTCCTTTACGGCGTAGGATTCCAACCTATCCTCCTCAAAGATAACTTCCAGAGATGCAACGGATGATGCAGTTGATTCAGGCATGACAAAAGTAGTGAGTTGAGAACTGGCAAGATCAAAAATAGGCCAAAAGAAAAAGAACCAGTATGTGGTACGTAATGGTCTGCGATATGGTAGTAGTGCACACCAATCACTGTAAGTCAAGTGCAAACACAAGTCCTATCCTCACCGCTGACAACCAATGTTAGAAATGGGATCTCTAGTTGGCAAGGGCTTGCACCTTTGTCCAAGTAGGGACCCTTCTTCCTAGTCAGGGTAAGGGAGTTACACTCCTAAAATAACCCCTGCTCACCCCCTTGGTAGCTTGGCACGAGCAGTCAGGCTTATTCTAGAGGCAGTGTGTAAAGCATTTGCACATAACCAACAGTAATCCAGTGTAAGCACTACAAACGGACACCACACCAGTTTAGAAAAATAACCAATATTTTTTATATACTCAAGACAAGACCAATTACGACAAAAATCCACAATACTATACTTTAAAAATGAATGCTTGATAAGGTAACTTCTTCTTTGCAGGAATAATACAAAAGCAAAGTTCGTACGAGTCGGTAGCCCCGTCCGGGTCTACCGCGATGCTGAATTACACAGAGTCCAACAGTTCCAGCCGACCGCGTCGCTACGGGCCAGCAGAGTCGTGAACAGACTCGATCACAGTACCTTTCTCATGGTGGCTGGTACGGAGTGTACGAGCCGGTCGGCGTTCGTCGCGGTTGTGGTGCAAGACGGAGCGATGCCAGGTGCGGTGTCCCTCGATGCGGTGCAGGCAGCGGCTCGATGAGCGTCGTGCAGACGGAGTCGGTGAGTCCAAGGCGTGCGGTGCAGGGTGAGACGTTGTACGATGCAGTGCTGACAGGTTGCGATGCAGGCGACCAAGCCGGAGTGCGGGAGCTGGGGTCGGACAGCGGTGCGAGTCGGAGCGGTGCGTCGCAAACGTGCGAGCGGTGCCCCAAATGCGATGCGGTCACGACTGTTGAGCCAGTTGCAGCGTCCGCGTCGGTCGGGTCCGGCTGGTTCAGTGAAGCGATGCGATGTGAACGGCGGTGCCCACAGGTCACGGTGCAAGCAGCGGCTCGATGTTGACGGCGTCGGACGTCGCCTACGGTGAGACCAGGGTTGCGATGCGAAGCGGGCGATGTGGTCTGCGGTGCAAACAGGTCACCGGTCAGGGAGGGATTCGGTTGACGGAGTCGGTTGCAGTTCCCTTCCTCTGTGGCAACTGAAACAGCGTTCCAGAAGCGGTACCCAGAGGCTTGTGAAGTCTTTGCAGTCCCTGAGACTTCTTAACAGGAGGCCAGCTCGGTTTCAGGCCCTTGGAGATACTCAGCACAAGTTTGTAGAAAGTTCAGTCCAGTCCTTTCACTGCCCAAGACAGAAGCAGCAACTGCAGGCCAACCCAACAAAGCAGTCACTCAGCAAAGGGGCAGTACTCCTCCTAGCAGCTCTCCAGCTCTTCGTCTTGGCAGGTTCCTTGATTCCAGCGAGATCTAAATTCATGGGGTCAGGACCCCAATATTTATATCCCAAATTCCTTTGTTCTCTGAAGGCAGAGAGGCCTTTGCCTAGTCCAAACCAGTTCTGGAGCACTTTGTTGACAAGTCTCCGTCCCTTCTTTCAGAGAGTAGGCCAGGGACATCAGACGCACCACAGGAGGTGGAGCCAGCATTGTGGAGGGAGGGCACTGTCCTATTCAGGGCCCAGGTGCAACTCCTCCCACCCATCTACATGTAGATCTTGCTATTCAGCCCTGTGCTGACTCACCCTGTCTCCTGGCATCCCCCAGCCCCTGTCACTCACACTCCAGACAAGGAATACACAACCTCGCAGAGGCAGGCTTGGATGGTTAGACAAAAAAATACCCACTTTCTAAAAGGGGTATTTTCAAACACAGAATGTTAAAACCAACTTCACTAAAAGATGCATTTTATCATTCTGAGTCCAGGCATACTAAACTCGAATTTCTACCATGTTCCCGGGGTCAGTTAGGATTATAAGCTGTAATAATCAAAACTGCCCGTTCTGGCCTATGGGGAACAGGTGGCCTTGCAATAGTGAAAAACGAACTAGGCTGTAATTCACTATCAGGACATGCCACACACACCAGGGCATGTCCTACCTTTCGCATACAACGCACCCTGCCCACAGGGGTACCTTGGGCCTACCTTAGGGGTGACTAACATGTAGAAAAGGGAAGGTTTAGGGACTTGCAAGTGTGCGCACTTGCCAAGTCGACATGGCAGCCCCAGGCTGCGCACAGGCTCTGCAATGGCAGGCCCGAGTTACACTTTACGGGCTGTTTGCGTGGGTGGCACAATCTAGTGCTGCAGCCCACCAACAGCATTTGGTCTATAGGCCCTGGCACTCGCAGTGCACTTTACAAGGGACTGACACATAAACCAAATAGGCCAATCATGGAAACGCCAATCCGTAACACATTTTATACAGGAGCACTTGCACTTTCCCACTGGACAGCAGTGAGGAAAGTGCGCAGAATCATTACACCAGCAAAAACAGAGTCAAAACCTGGAGGTCAGAAAGCAAAAAGTCAGGGGAAACACGCCAAAAGATGCCAAGTCTAACATAAGCTCTAGATACAGGAAGTGTAGAGTGATGAACTAAAGATGCGTGAGGTGTTATCAAGACTAGGCAGCATTGGCATTCATAAGATAAAGATACAGCAAGTGTAAGGTGATGAACTAAAGATGCATGAAGTTGAACCAAGACTAGGCAGCCTTGGTCTCCATAAGCTCTAGATACAGGAAGTGTAGAGTGATGAACTAAAGATGCGTGAGGTTGAATCATGACTAGGCTGCCTTGGTATCATGAGATAAAGATACAGGAAGTGTAGAGTGATGAACTAAAGATGCGTGAGGTTGAATCATGACTAGGCTGCCTTGGTATCATGAGATAAAGATACAGGAAGTGTAGAGTGATGAACTAAAGATGCGTGAGGTTGAATCAAGACTAGGCAACCTTGGCATTCATAAGCTGTAGATACAGGAAGTGTAGGTGGGTGAACTAAAGATGCGTGAGGTGTTATCAAGACTAGGCAACCTTGGTATTCATAAGATAAAGATACAGCAAGTGTAAGGTGATGAACTAAAGATGCATGAGGTTGAACCAAGACTAGGCTGCCTTGGCATTCATAAGCTGTAGATACAGGAAGTGTAAGGTGATGAAGTAAAGATGCGTGAGGTTGAATCAAGACTAGGCAGCCTTGGTATTCATGAGATAAAGATACAGGAAGTGTAGGTGGTGAACTAAAGATGCGTGAGGTTGAATCAAGACTAGGCAGCATTGGTATTCAGCAGTAGCAGGCTCTGAAGGAAAACTCTGGGCTCCTGCACTATTTGTTTTGCAACGTAAGCAATTTACTATTCACACTATAAGTACTTAGAATTCACACTGTCTTTAGCGTATTCTACTGACCGCTATTACAGCCTTACTCCCACAAGACTAATGTGTGAAAAATATTTAGTTAAAATAGTTCCCAAAAGACATTCTAAAGATGTTAGCACACAAGACTCCTAGAAACAGAAGTCACCCGATTGCTTCATAATTCCTATTAATGTAATTCCCATCCGGTCTAATCGCCTCACGTGAAGGCCAGTCCAGAGGCAGAAACACCTCTGCCTGGTGAGGCAGACAGACTGGGTTCTTGCACTTCCACATATCAGGATGAGCGTGACCAGGATCACAAGGCCAGCAATGATGCAAGCTCACATTCAACTGGCTGCTCTCCTTCCAAATAAACTCAAGCAAGACCATGATGTGTTACACGTGAACATGACCCAGGGAATCTGCAACTACATACCAGCCAAAGGGGAACATGCTACAGCATTCAAAATACTTTAAAATACAAATTCTGAAAAGGTCAGGTTTTTAATATCATATTAGTCTTTGGGGGCTCAGACTCCGAACAAAGGGATGAGACATCAGGCCAGATGTACAAACATTTTTAGTGGTTGCAATCACTCCAATTCAGAGTTTGGGACCCTGAAAAAATGTTATTCTTAAGTTACTAACCATATTAGGAGTTGATAAAGTTTTACTGACTCCTAAAGTTAATTTAGACAAGGGTGTGTTTTAGGTGTCCCTTCCAAATACAGAATCAGTACCAATATATCAACGGCTTCAGACCAGAATTCCGTTTGCAAACCATTGGAAAGTTATTGATTCCTAAGTTGAGGTGGTAACCTATTTGCAAAATGGAAGGTGTTCCCTTGGAACTACTTTCCCATTGTGAATTGGTGTAAAAGATTCAGAGTTAGTAGGCGGTGGTGCAGGGGACCACTGCCAATTCTCTTTGCAACTTAAAAAAAAAATAACAGCCCTCTTTCCTTTAAGGAAATCGGGCTGCTTTAAAAACAAGCATTGGCAAAGTCAATAGGTCTCGCTGTTTGGAAAAATAGGCTTTGCCAAAGCTGTGCAGCATAGACTAAAAAAAGAAACTAAAAAAAAAACCATCACCACATTTTATTTCCCCTTTGCTCAACAGAAAAAGCTTAAACACGGGTGTTTGGGGCATTAAAAATAATTCTTTTTCAGACAAGCAAATTTGACTTTGCACCCCATGCTTTTATTGCATTGCACTGAATCTCTGCTTTCTGATTTTTTTCAAAATAAAGTGCCAAATCCACGAACCAAGAAATATAAATAGCCCCATATTTTGAGAAGAGGATATTCTTCTCGTTTGGTGGTACTAACCCCGGCGTGTTTTCGTTTGTGCGATGTGAAGTTGTTGCTTGGGAGTGCTGTTTAACTGCTCGGAAATATTTCTGCAGTTTGTTTTTGGTTCTGGCGTGCTGCGCCAAGGCCATATATCAGAGGTCTTCAAACTTTTTTGCTCTGAGCCCCCCAAGCCAAATGTTTTGGCACCAGGCCCCCCCTCCAAAAATGTATGGCAAGAATAGGGAGAGTGGGAGGAGAAAGGGTGAGCTCCCGGACAGCGCTTAGGAGATCATTTCAGGGGTACTTTTCTGTAGTTTTTAATCCCCGCTATATGTGAGATTTAGAAAAGTACAAATATATCAAACCAAAACTGAAATTGACCATAATTGGAGTGTTGTGAGCCTGGGTCCCAATGGAACAGCACCTACTGCACTAGAAAGCCCTACAAAAAAGAAGCCCTAAAAACACGATGCCCTCCTCAAGGCATCTCTCTGAGGAAGCTGTCTCTATCGTTTGTAATCTAAAAAACATATCCCCAGACCCCCATATAGCAGCACTTCCTCTGGACTATCTCTTTGATGCTATCCAAAGATCTCACTACTTTCCTCTTTCTCCTGACCGATACTCTGAGACCCAAGGGGTCGCGACGATGAGAGCGCTCAGTCTGAACATGACCCTGCTGGCCTCCTCCCTGTCAGCCACTGGACTCACCTTGAAGGACATGTGCATGCAAACAGAGGTCGAAGTGGACGGGATCTATGGGGACCCACATGCCCCAGGCTTTTTTCATTTTACAAAAGCAGTTCCCATACTTTTCGTTAAAAAACAACCATACCTGAACAGTTATTGTGGCCCTTGAAGTGCCTCTGTGTAAAAGTGAAGGGAGGGCGGGGTTGAGGTGGGGAGGAGTTTTCCTGTGCTATGAAGCTCAGTGAGGGACACAGATCTAAGGACGAAACAGGCATTCTCACCAGGATGTCTGCTACCTGAAAGAATGGAAATGTGTGCACTAGGTTAATCACCAAATGTAAAGGCTGCTTGGAAGCCAGTTTAGGCTTTAATCGATGGAGTCAACTGAGGCTACATGGGGACAATGAGTTATTCTTTTTGATACCTAATGTCAGGGTGTTATAAGATGAGTTCCAGAAAGTGTACTTTTAATAGACAAATGTGTGCACTAGGTATTATTTACCTATTACTAAAATATATTCTAAAATAAAAATATACTAAAATATATAAGCTTAAAGCACTTACTTTATCTTAAAACATCAAATCATTTTGCAGCAGTCTAACGTATAGTATGTATAATACATTTTTAAAAGGACATGAGACTTCCCAGTGATGTGTGCGCTGTACAAATGTCCTTGATTTGATTTGATTTGATATTCACAGTGCTTTCTGCTCCAGGCTGGGACCTTGTAGCACTATAAATACACAAGTCACTATTACTCACATCTGCAGTGGTCACTCACAGTACCCAAATGAAATTTCATAGCATAAACAAAGTATTTCTATCTGATTAGTTTCTCTCTCCATTATTTTACATGCAGTTACCTGAAAGTGAAAAACAAAACACTTGAAGAATATTTTGTTCTTTTTTGCCACCATGTGGCTAAAAGGAACACAATATTTTGTGTCTTGTTTTTTCAGTTACCTTCATATAAAATAATACAGAAACCTTAAACGAAAAATAATTGCAAGTTGAGCTAATCGGATGGAAATACATTCTTTAACATCATGAGATTGTGTGTTTTTTAACCATTTCAAGGACTGCATGTAAATGAAGACAGCCTGGAAACAGCCTAGTTGGGCTTCAGGCCATCTTCATTTACAATTACTTGTTGAGCCATCTGTGCCCCCCTGGAAATGCAGGCACGGCCCCCCAGGGGGCGCGACCCACAGTTTGAAGACCCCTGCCATATATGAAAGATAGGGAGAGGCAGAGACTGGCACTTGAGAGAGAGGCATAAACGGTCAGTGGAAGAGAGAGAATGGAAAGGCAGACAAGAGGCAGAGACAGGCGCAGTGTAAATGTCAGAGAAACTGGGGCACAGAGAGGGGCAGAGGCAGGTTGTGGAAAAGATAGAGACAGACAGCAGAAAAGACAAACAGGTAAAGAAAGAAAGACGCCCTGGAAAACAGAGAGAGGCAGAGACTGAGGCTTGTGGCGAGACGGACCGACCTTCGACAAAGGCAGCGACAGACACAGTGGAGACTGAGGCACAGAGAGGTAGAGATAGAAGTGGGGGGATATCTGGTGAATGTCGTCACAATATATTTTACAACACAGCAATACATCATTTAATACACAATTCGACCCTATGTTGCTGGAAATTGTGGATGATTTAAGAGGGCAAGCTCTTTACTTTTTATTGGATAGCCCCTTCACTTGTGCAGCGTCGCTCCAAGCGCCTTGAGCGGATTCATTTTATTTGTGAAACAACGTGTCCATATATATGTCCATATATTCGTGCATGGATTTTGAATCAGCTTTTGCTTTGCTGAGTCCAGATCCTGCTAGGGTCTTGCCAGGCGTGTTTTTGTGTGAACAGGCGAGGGGGCTGTCGGGGCGAATAGAAGATCGTGATGTTAGGTTTGCTGGTGCAGAGCGAGGAGGGGAAGCAGCAACAACTATAAAGTGCATTCAGTGACAGAAGACATCCTCTCTATTAAGTTAAGTCTTCTAAGGCTCTCTTTCTGAGCGTTTGGAAGGTGGCGGCCGCCTCTTTCAGTTCACTTGCTAACTTGTAAGTTTATGCGTTTGCTCCAATGGTACGACCACCATTTATTCACAGGTGGGATTTCTACGTGTGCCTGAAAGACAACAGACCCCGAGAAAGAGAAGGCACAAGCTAATATGCACGCCAATGACAAACCGTGGGAATGGGTGGGAGGGCTGGGGGCAGCAAAAGGGAGAAAGGGGGGTGGGAAGGGAAACCAGCAGGAGAGAGGCTGTGGTGTAACCTCCCAGCTGCAGACGTTGGACCTGGGGAACAAGGTTCGAGTCTCGTCGTCGGTAAAACTGTGGCAATAAAAAATAGAATGTAAATACATGTAAAAACAATGGCAGGAATGCTGATAAACTTTAAAAAAAAAAAAAAGTATCCAGCAGGAACAGCTGGGAGCTGCGCAGTTGGGACGACCAAGAGGAACCCTGAACTCGGAGGGGTAGTGGCCAGGAGTGACGACACGGGAAGCACCAAAAACAAATAAAATTAACATTGCAGGAAGCCTTAAAAATTTAAATAAACAAAAAACAACATCCCGCAAAGTGCAGACCGTGCATCAGCCCTGAAGCAAAAGCACTGGTTAATGATTCGGCTGGGAACCTTTCAGCCTGTGTGAAGTAAAGATAACCTGTACCCCTATAAACCCATAACCCGCTACGGTACTAAAAATGACAACAATTACTTACATTTAATTTAATAACTACTAAAAATGTTACAAATACAAACAATAATTATACAAAAAAATTACATCATATACATTTAAAATATGTACCAAAATACATAACAGTAATTAAAAATCGATATTGTAAACAACTATATTATTGTAATCGATATTAATAACCTTTGATATTTAAAAAATCGGTATTACTTACCTTAAAATCGAAATTCTTGGCAAAGATATTCTTGCTGACCATATTTCCATGTCACAATATTTTTGACTCTATATTTGTGCAAGTCGATATTTACAGCTCGATATTTTGTCTCATCACCTGCAAACACAAATAAAGCTGATGCAGCTCTTAAGGACATTAATGCTAACAAATGAAATCTCAATAGCAAGTATTAGTGAACGTAATGCAGGTGTGACCAACATCATCCACCTCCATCACTTCAAAGCACGTCATTCACACACGCATTAATGCCACTAGACCCGATTCCGGCTGGAGACTGATTTTTAAGCCAAAAATGACTTCATTTTGGCTGTCTCATGCCTGAAATCGCCTCTGTGTCAATGGAAGTCAATAGGGGAAATACATTCTCCCGATTATTTTTTTTTAATCTTCCACTCTCCTCTTTTAAAATGTTGGCATGTATTCAAAGTCATATTTAAAGTTTCTGAAGAAGACAAAGTGGGACAGTTTCCGATCCCACGCCATCTTTTCAGCTGGGAGGAAAAGCTCTTGTTGCCAATCCTGTCCTTCCTGATATTATTAAAAACATGACCTTGGCTTTACCTCTGCACAATACTCCTCTCCACACCCTTCCCGCCTTTGTCCTTTATAAGTCTGGCAATAATCAGAGGTTTCTTTCATGAACGTGAAACAAAACATATTCAGAGAAGGACTGTAGGCCAGACGGCTTCAGTCAATGTGTGTTTGGGCCAGCCCCTGTTCACATTCCAGATCAGCCTATAGAAGTGTTCCTTCTCCACCCTCAGGCATTTAATAGGTGGGCGTGATGTATCAGACCACCCGTGGAGTGCTTCCATGACAGCGCATCTATTGTGAAAAGTGCTTGCATTGCAAAATAATCAGCCAAGTACCACGCCTCAGGGGTTAGACCAGTGATGCTCAAAGTACGGCCCGGGGGCCGCATACGGCCCTCCTGACCTTTACATGCGCCTCCCTCCTCAAAGCAACACTGGGCTGCTGTTTACTCGATTCAGCACTAACATCAAGGAAATGTTAATTAAATAGGGAAGCATTTATTTAAAGGGTAATTGAAGTTAAAGAAAGGAAGTAACTAGGGTGTCCTGCACCGCTTACCTTTAAGAACACTTTCATGGTTCCCCTCACCTAGACAACAATGCCAATAGTGAACTATGAGGCAAGTCAGTTGTTATGTGCACTCTTTAGGTAACCTAGGTTCCTATTATACATGAACAACATTATAGTTTATTAAATCAAACACAGAAGAAGGTTTTGTATAGCACGAATTCGAAAGTCATATATTTCAATGTCTTATATGTGATAATGAGAAAAAAGGGAAAGTGAACTAAAACAACTGCCTAGGATCACACAATTTGGTGAAGTGGGCAAGCGAGGATTAATCCCAGATTTTCTTGTTTCACATTGTTCAATTCAGCCACTAGATGTATATGCTTTGCTTCCCCTACACCCACCTTTCCACCAACCCTCCCCCCAAACCAACGACCGCCACCCTGGCTGGCATTAATGCGGTCCTCGGTCACTTCACTGACCAAACCGTTTGGCCCCTGGGAAAATGCAAGTGGCCATGGGTAAGACTAACACATTTTAATGCAGGTGTCTGAATCACCTCACTAAAATGCATTAGTCACGCAGTTACAGGTCCTCATCCCTAATGTGTGATGAGGCACTGCTGTAAGATTAATTTAACTGTAAGAACAAGAAAGGCTTGGGTCCTCTTACTACCTGGCCTGGACCACTCCAATATAATCAATCAAACAGAATGACCAAGTAGGCTAATACTACCAAGTTAAATAGAACCTTAGACAGACAGTTCTAAAGTCTACGTGCTTTATTTCACTTAAGCTTGTGACCCTTTCAAGAGCAAAATTAAACCGTTCATTTCATGTCATGAGATGGACAACACGTCATTTGGATGCACATTGTGAGTGTGAAGCATTTACATAATTAATACACATGAACACATTAAAACAGCACATTTGTCTTTAGACATAGTGCAAAAGATCAAAACAAATATAAACCTGCACGAACACTCACAAACAGTACGAATGAGCCGTCCTTATTTACAAACTAACACTAGGCGGACACTGTCTTGTTTAGCAATAAGGCTTGCGCCTTTGTCCTGCCTGTGACATGAGTAGCAGGGTTACAAAATTAGAACAGGTGTTGTCTAAAGGGTAGGGTGACCAGAATTGTAAAGCCAAAAACCGGGACATTTCATGGAAATAGAAGAAGGACTACAGTTTTACTTCAAGCGAGCGCACAGAATGACAGGGCTCCTCAGCACAGAATTACAGAACATGTGGTTAGATAGGGTGACCAGAATTTTAAAGCAAAAAACCGGGACATTTCACAAAAATAGAGGAAGGACTATAATTGTACGTCAAGCGAGCGCACAGAATGACAGCGCTCCTCAGCAGAGAATTACAAAACAGGCAGTAAGAACATATATAAGATGCAATTTTTAAACCCAGTAGTTTGCCTGTGAATTAAATTGCTTTCTTGGAACAACTGCTAACTATCCCTGCTTTGTAAAACAACAAAAACACCTCCACCTGTTTTTAGTCGACCCTCTCCAAAAACCGGGACATGAGCTAAATTTCTCGAAATCTGCCCGGACAGCTGGTGAAAAACGGGGACCGTCCTGGCAAATCCGGGACGCCTGGTCACCCTATGGTTAGATCATACATAAAATGCCATTTTTAAACCCAGAAGCTTCCCTGTTAATTAAATTGCTTTCTAGAAACAACTGCTCACTATCCCTGCTTTGTACAACATAAAAAAACACCTTCCGCCGTTTTCAGCTGACCCTCTCTAAAAACCGGGACAGGAGCTAAATTTCCTGAAATCTGCCCGGACAGCTGGTGAAAAACCCGGACCGTCCGGGCAAATCCGGGACGCCTGGTCACCCTACTAAAGGGGGAACAACAATTCAAACTGATTCCCTCGAGGCACACCCTGTGTTAGTTAACCCATACTCTCGGGCCAACGCGTTTCGAACCCCGACTTGCTGGGGGGTTCTCCTCAGGACTAGGACTGGGTCTTGAGAAACTGATTGTTGGTGTTGTATGAGTCAAGAGTTGTAAAGTCAATGAAGTGAGGATCCTACTGTTCAAGTGGTGGGGCTTCAAGGCACCAAAGGGCAGTGTCAGTGAAATCTCGGTATTATGTTCACTGTGGAGACCTTCTGAAGGCCTGCCGCTTCCGTGAGTGGAAAAAGGAGAACGGCTTCGTGGCTTCGTTTCGATTCAATTATGTAAGATTAATTTAAAGCAGCCTGGGCGCACTTCTGCTTGCTGTGCACTGCCCTGCGCGCCCCAGGCCATTTACTACTGTTCCTGCCCCGCAAGCCTCACTCATTGTTATGCTAATGTCTTGGACTCCACTATAGATATTTATTTAAGAGTTTCCATCCACGGTGCAGCGCGGCTTTGATGAAAAAACATATTTGCTCTGGCTAGGCCTGGCCTCTGTCTGCGACAACATGTGCGAGCAGCGCTGGGAGCTTCAATCGGGAGATGGGACTGCAGGACAGGAAAAACAGAACCAAAAGGGCTGGGCCCAGTCGAGAACCTGGTGTATCTACCCAGCAACTTTAGACTAGCCCTGCATTTTATTCTTCATGCTGTGTTGCTCCCAGAGACGCAGCAATAGGCCCCACAGGCCTGTGGTGTGTGGGGGGCCGGGGGTGGGGGTGGAGGGGGGTCGAGCTCCAGAGGACGCCCTCTGTGCACAGTTTTCTGGCCTCAGGACTGAGAGCTCCTGACTGAGTCTGGAGCATGGGGTGCCCCCACCGTGTATTTTGCAGGGGGGGGCCCTCAAGCTTCGTTATGCCACTGGTTGCCCCCCCCCCCCTAAAAGACAAATGGCGTCCCTCACACATGGACCTGCCACCTGGCTGGTGGCACTGGTAAGAGTGGATAGCATGCAGGCACGGTGCCGGATGTTACCATAGCTGCCAAGGTTTCAGATTGCTTATTTGTGATAATTTCATAATTTCAGTGTAATTATGAGTGACATTCAATGACTATGAGTGACACTTTCTTGCAAGCAAAATCATGCACTAAAGTCCCTGGAAACATAAAAATATCAGAAATTACTCCCATTTGAGCAACGAAAAGCTCTATGGAACTCTGTAGCAGATTCTTTTAAACCTATTATTTCTAAATACACAGCACCCTCCAACCCCTCACCTCAGTGCCAGGTGGGGTTGAACCACAAGTAACAAAGGGATCTCTGCGACAAAAGCAGTAACTCAATGAGCTATCCACATCAAATACTGTTCTGTGATATGCTGGTACGAGTTCTTTGCAGCAGGCATATTAACCCTCCATGCTACTTTATGGTGAGAGTCAAAACTGCCAGAAGACAAAACTCCAACCTCTCTCCAGCAGGAACATTAATCTCCAGAGTTATCTTTGACTTACCAAGACTCACAGTGCTGGGACAATAAAGGCTGCTGCTTTGGACGACCACTGCAGCTGAACTGTAGGTGGAGTCAGTCACTGGCTGCAGACAGCTGCTCAGACAGTGTCGCTGTCATGAGGAGGCAGGAGTCAGTTGCCAGTTTGGAGAGTGCAGGCTGGCACAGTGACAGAAATGATGCTCCTCTCTGCAGACTCTACAGTACTGTGTTGCATCTGCTGTAGATGGAAGTCATGGTGAGAGCTGATGGTGTGGCACAGTGACATGAGTCATGTGCCTGTTAAAGGCACTCAGCGCCTGCTCTCACCGTGACAGGACACAGCCCCCTCACCCCCTTCACCTCCATACACACAACAGGGAGCACGTGTCTAGGATGTTAGGCAGGAGACATCTTGTCCTATAATTTAACATCAGCAGCAGCAATTCCTGGAGACTGGGCAGGCAGAATTTGCAGTTACTGTGGTCAGGGTTCATGCAGTCAGTCAGCTTGCGGCCCCAAGAGTGACCCACCTCTATTCCTCAGGCATTGTCACTTCCCTCATATATGTCTCCTGGCGCTCAACATTAGCAGTAGGGCTCCACTCACCCTGATCCGTCCATAAAAGATGTGCCACCCTCAGGGGTGTCACAGCATGAGAAAGGGAGGCCTTCCTCACTGTTGCACATTGAGCGCTTCACATACAATTTCATGGGCCCACGTGTGCTTGCACGTTCATTCTGAGTTCCATGAGGTTGCATCAGCTCTCCTCCATGTGCACTTTTGTAAAAGTGGCCTTGACACCCACCCACCATACACTCCTTGGTGTCAGACCTTGCAAGGCTCCAATTTTTACCTGCGTCAGCTCAACCCACACTCTGTCAGCAGACACGTGGCTGGTGCTGGCTTTGCAGACACTCAGATTGTACACTTTGAATGATTGAGTGTAAACTGAGATTTTGTTAGACTTTCTAGAAAAGTCACTGCTCCCCCCTACCACCGCTCTTTTGTTCACGTGATGATCAGATCTTGCACAAAATTAATAGGTAGGCTCCGAATACATTTTACCGATGCACGTTGTGCAACAGAGAGGTCAACTGTGCTGTCTGTTAGTAGCTGCAGCACTAGTATTAATTAGTTTCTAGGCGCTGCAGTGCACGCATTGTCTTCCCACACAAATCATGCAGCCCACAATGCGTTTTAACTGTAACTGCAGCACTGACCGCAGGGTGACTGCGCACAATTATAGCCAGTGCCCGCTGTCTGTAAATTAAATGCATAATTATGTGCATGATGTGGGCAATAATGTGAAGATGTGTGGTGGTATTAAGTGTCAGACAGTAAGCATTTTTAGGCCAGGAAATGTTTAATTACAACATACCCCAATAATTCTACACAGCTGAGACAGGTGCGTCCGTGCCGGTACGTGTTGCCTGTGCTTGTCCCTGGCCTTGTGCAAGTCAAGTATGTGGCTGTGGGTGTGTCGTGTGTGTGAGTGCAAGCACCTTTGGAACTTTTTTATGCAGCGCTATACCCTACCGGCAACGGAATGATTTGTATGCCTCACTCCAGGGCTAGGCACACTTACTTTTGCAGCGAGGGCTGGTGGCCGGCAAGAGCAGCGGCAATTAACACAGCCTGGCTCGCCTCTCTCTATGCCTGGTGGCCAGCCTCCGGGCATGATGAGGCTCGCTCGGCTCAGCATAGTCAGGGGTCCCGGTGCTCTGGGCAGCTCAGCTGCGAATGAACCACTCTGGCCACAGAGGTGAGTCCGTGTTCAGCTGCAGCCCACGGTGGGCCCCGCTCCAGTGACGGTAGGCGTCGGTCGTGGGATTGATTTACACGGCGAGCACATTGCAGGCAGCAGCCACTAATATCTGAATTCAACTGCTGCAGCGCGCGCGCACCACGAGTGGCACTGAGATGGAACAACTCCACAGTGTTTTGTTACATAGTAGCAAGCATGATGAGCTCAACCAGCCCCCAAGTCTGCAGAGCAGCATGCACTGCACGCTGCCTGCCTCTCGACTCCAGTGAAATGATTTTATTAATTAGCAGACAGCGCTCTCCGGGTCGCTTGACAGGCACAGCTGAAGAGGCGCTATATGCGTGACTTTGCATTTCAGTGCGGTGATGCTGACTACCACACTAAAAGCATTAGTCTAACGCCTGATGCGTGGTACTTGGCAGGGCTGTGTCACCTGGCACCAGGAGAGGACAAGACTTCCCGCTGTGTCCTGGCCCCGAAGATGAATTCACCGGCCGGAAGGCATTTAACATCCGTGCCTCTGGCACATGTGCAGGTCTCGAGGGCAAGGGCGCTGGAAGTAGGGGTGCAGGATGTGCTGCAGCACTGCAAAATAAACTCGCAAGGATGTCATGAGAAGAAAGAACATGAAACCGGCCTTTACGTTTTGTTGTTATCATGTTGCAGTTGCTGCGCGTTCAGAGACAGAGGTCAGATGTCAGACACAGACTTCTAACAAACTGCAGTTTATTCTTTTAACATGGAGATTGCAGTTTACATTTCCTTTCTGTAACTGCAACTTGAGAGAGATTATAACCAGGGCCAGCTTTAGGATGCTGCAACCGGTGCAGCCGCACCTGGCGCTGACTTCAGTGGGGCGGCGCTGTGTTTAAAAATAGCTTATGGGTTTAAAAGCGTGTGAACTTCCTCCTCCTTGTGCTTCTAGCAATGTCAAGATAACCCTAGCGATTCATTTTCCTGCTGGTGAGAGATCGGTGTTTTGTCTAGTGGCAGTTCTGACTCATCAGAAAGTAGTGCAGAGGGTTAATGTGCCTACTGCAAAGAATGTGTACCACACAGATCACAGCACTGAGTGTGAGTGAACTAGGAGTAGCGCTATAAAAAAATGAAATGTATGTCAGAGTGGGGCTATGGGGGGATGAGGGGCACCTTTGAAGGGTGGCAGTGAAGGAATTCATGGAGATGGAGGTCATGGGGGGGTGTCGGGTTCCAAAACAGTCGCACAAGGCACCACCAGCGCTAAAGACGGCCCTGATTATAATGTTAACCAAGTGACAATCATGCTGAGGTACAGAGAGCCCGAAAGAAAAGGTTATAGGATTTCAGACGTTTTCGAGCACACAATACAATTTAAAGAGTTGTAAGTGAAGTATACAAATACTTCAAAATATACCAGCAGTAAGGAAAGTACAAACTACGCATATTAGGTTTTTTGTAATTCTGAAGTGCAATGGAAACAAGGATTTTAATAGGATCAAAATAAAACTGACACTTTACTTGTGTGAAGGGAAATGATACACACATGCAGAAACTCGATTTCCACAGGTTATCGTTTCTGCTCCATATATCTTAAGCAGTAAAACTGCATGTCTGATGCCAATTTAGGGACCCCTTTGGGAGACCAATTCAAGGGAAATTGTGCTCTTCGTAAATGTCAGTGCCCTACCACGACATACTTTAGTCACATTTTTCGGGACAATATGCTCCAAAATGCTCCAATGTTCTGTTATGTTATATTGATTTGTGTAGCGCACTAATCACCCGAGATCAGGCCTGGAGCCGGAAGTATATTTTTAGGGGGGCACGGCCGTCAGCTATGACCAAACATTAAAACTGTGCCCTATAGGTGCATTCTTTCACAAATACTGCTTGTACTACTAAATAGCGACCCCCAGAATATTGTGATACAAGAATATCGAGAACAGAATATTGAAAGGTAAGTGCATATAGGGAAGTGTAGATTTACTATCCCTAACTTCACATCTACATACCTGGAAGATATAGGTATATAGCATAGGTACATAAATGTGGCGTAAGGAATAGAAAAACCATACTTACTTACCTGCTGATATTTTCAATTAAATATCTGTCACCGATATTGTGGTTTTGATATTCAAGATGCACCCGGTGTGATTCTATGTGACGGAATATGTGGATTTTTTTAAATCATATTAGAGCACACTCAATCAGCTTATCACAATCTAACATTAAATCCTATCAATTAGATGGGATTTAAAGTAGCAGGATGTAAAGTAGCCTGACTGGCACCTTTTCATATTTTAAGCATGGATGCCTGCAATGTGTACTAGAAATGGGAAAAATTTACTTGCAGAGGGATTGTTTGCCATTACTATGGGTGAAGATGAAAGTAAAGCTTCATGTTATGAAACAGTTAAGAGACTGCCATATTTAAATGTACGCTAGAAAGCCAAACCACCTCCTTAATAAAACTTTAACTTCTCAGCAAGTAGGCTGTACTATTCAGTGACTATACCAGCAAATGTAGACATGGCTGAGATGCATTAAAAGAGAAGGTGTCAGCACTTCTCACAAGGAGCACATAGTAACAGAAACTTTGCAAAAGCAACGTGGCTCAAGTAACCATGCTTAGACCTTATTGCGATTATAAAGACCACTATGCAAGGTGATTTATGGATCTTACATTAAGAGCACTTTCAGAAAATAAAGTGCAAAATTGTGCTTTGAAATCTCATTGGACCAGGTGTTTTGGCCAAAACACGATAAGCTTATACATTCCACTTAAAATCACCAATCACCATTTGTCTACATGCACTTAGCTTTCCTTTCGCTCTATTAGGCTCTCTCTTACTTTCTCTATTTACTCCCAATCTCCCAACCTCTCTCAACCTTTTCCCCGGTATCCCTTTCTGTTTGCTGCTATATCTATCTTCCCATTCCTGTCTCTCCTGCTGTATCTTGCTTTTTCTATTTACTCTCTTTCCTTTCTTATAATCTTCTCTCCTTTTCTAGAATGTCTCCTCTCTATCTTCTCTTCTATCTTCTTTGTACTTCTCAATATTTTTTATTCTCTCTCTAGCCCTCTTCTCCATAGACCATGTATGGCAACTGAGACTTTCTCTTGGCTGTGCATGGCTGTTAGCAGCACCTGCCACCTTTCTTTGACCACTGTTCTTTTAGCTGTTCCCCAGTCTCAGAAGCCTACCATCCTGGGGTCCTCCTGGAACTGGAGAAGTCCCCTATGATCATAGAACAAAGAAGTTAATGCAATGTGTCCATCATATCCCCACAGCTTGTCGTCAATTCTTGTTGGACAGATCATCAGGCTTCATGAAATTGGTTGGTTATAACTGCTTTAGTGCAGATGACCAGTTGATGTCCACCACACTACTTTCACAGTGCAGTGGACTTCAATGGGTCATCCACAGTAGACGAAAAGAAAACCTTTCTGGAAAAAGCACGAGAAACATTTTTTCTTCCATAATCAAAGTCAGTAAACGAGGGAAATGCATCCCACGAGTCCCACATTTGATTTTTGTTTTGCTGCATTGCGCAGTACACTGTGCGCACTGATTTTGCACAGCAAAACGAAAGTGAAAGCAGATGTTCTAATGGAATCTGCGGGAATCCACAAGTGTCCAACCACCCAGTGTTCCTACACTTCTCCCGATAACAGTAGTACCCCACTTGTGTGACTGAGCTATCGTCCGTGAAATGAAATGCTCCCTAAGGCCCCTAAGACACAAAGGAAGATCAAGATTTTGACTTGCAAATTGACCATTTCTGGCAATGTGGGTAGCTGTGCTATCTAGGCCAGGACTCGTTCTGCACCCAGAGAAACCCTCCAGGCCCAAATATTTTTGAAAACAAGGTACGTAGGTAAGTCTGGGGTGGTTTGGTTTGCATGGATTCCGATACGTTTTCTTACCATGAATGGCCTGAAAATTCTAAACTTTGGCTAAATCACAGATATTTCTGTGAAGGAAAATTCCAGAATCTGTGAGGAGTCATAAAATTCCTCCCACCCAGTGTTTCCAAACTTCTTCCAATAAAAACACCACCCCAAATGTTCACCTAATTTTTTGCATTTAGTACATTAATTACATTGGACCTCATAACAGCAATTTATCTGGTATGACCATAAATTAGATGAAGATAAAGCAGAATTTCATAGGAGTCAATAAAGTTCAAAAACCAAATTCATAACACCCAGATCTTCAATCACATTATGCAAAAATCAGAAAATGTTGGTCGATGTTCTTCAGAGATGTCTACAAAGGTCAATTAAAATACAAATACTTTCAGCCTCAGATGCCCTGATTATGGTTTCCACATTATTTGGTCGCTGGAGATAAATCCTCAGTGTGTTGACCCTGGCAGGGTTAGCTAGATATTAATCCATTTTTGAAAGATAGTCAGTTATAGCAGCCCTTTGTTGCATGAAAGGCTATATTGGGTCATTTCAGATTCATACTACTGCTAGTGAGGGTATTTGCACCCCTCTGCAGCAGGCACATTAACCTAACAAGCTATCTGGCTCCTGTAAACAAAATAACAATCTGTAGAACGGATACCTAATCTCACCAGGCTATATTTCACAACAGGCCAGTGTAGGCTGGAGCAATGTCAGTCAAATACAAGTCGCATGTCACGTGAGAACTCTGCCTCAGCACAATAGGCTAATCGGAGCACTAGGTCCTATCAGAATCTGGAGTTTTCTGATTGGATATTACTTCTGAATGACTGGTAGTTTGGGTTTTCTATCAGCTCCTCACATAGAACACTTTGGTGTCTAACAGTGGTCCATCATATCCCCTCTACTATTCAATATCTACCTAACCTCCTCACCCAACCTGGTTAAATCATTCAACTTCACCTGTTACAACTATGTGGATGACACCCAAATCATTTCTAAAAAATGGATGATCTGAAAGACCTCTACAATTTAAAACTTGATGACTGCATTCGGGCCATAAACACATGGATGATGAATAACCATCTAAAGCTAAATATCGCAGAGACAGAGCTTATGACCTGCGGACAGTGACAAAAATACCAACCTACCACCATAAGGCTCCTCCAACAATATCAAGAGGAGTCAGAAACCTAGGGGCAACCATGGATTCAGATCCATATTTGATACCACATAAAACAGAGTACCTTCTACACAATGAAAACACCAAGTTGCATCCTCCCACACCTTGGATACCACCAGAAAGTGCAAGCCGTCCTCACACTCGTAATCTCCAAGCTTGACTGTGCCAACAGCCTATATCTTGACACACTCACTTTCATAATACGCAAAATACAACTCATCCAACATACTGCTGAAAAATGTCTTCTCTGCTTTCACCCAAGAGATTACATGACTGCAGTCGTGCAATCAGTCCACTGGCTAACTATAGCATGAAAGGCAATGTCCAAGACACTTTGCGTTGTTCACAGAGCCTCCAGGGACACAGACAGCTATACTTACAAGCTAAATTCAAGCAATTCAAACAAATCAGGACACTGCACTCCTTGTGGCTTGCACCACTTATCTTACCACCTTACCATAAGAAATCTGTAGGAGGCACTGCCTTCTCATTGCAAGCTGCCAGGCTCGGGAACACGCTACCAGCCAGTATTCGAAGCATCAATCGGTCTATACACTTCAAAAGACAGTTGAAAGCATGGCTAGTTCCAAGACAACTACACCACCACACATCCCTACAACAGAACCAGAAAAGACAGTTGCACCCTCAAACTCAATCTTCAGCTTACGATCCACAGATTGCAAACAATCCAATCAGCAAACTACTTTCGGTAGGCCGGTACATTAAGGAGAGCTGACCTATGCTTTGCCGGGGTATTATATAGTTATGTAAGTTCATGCATAACATTTTTGGCCCACACTGATACTAATACCTTAACACTCAGCGGTCGGCAGCCAACCGTATCTTACACCTCTTACATTCACATACGATATATCTGTTACAAGGGTTGTCCATCACCACTACTGTGCAGCCAATAAACCAGCCATCACTAAATGAACAGGCATGGAATAACGGAAGAGATCAGTCGCACTGAGGGTCAATTGAAAGACTTTAATCAAGTCCATGACTGCAGGACCCAAACATCTATACACTATGGCCGCTGCTTTACAATGCACTATGGCTTTTAGATATGAGACGATAGTAACAATGCACATCCCAGCATCTCTCTCCACTTCTCTCACCCTCCAATAATGGCAGCTCTGGCCCAGAACTATACACTAGGGGGGCAGATTTTCTAAGATTTTGCATCAGGCTTGCTTCACTTTTGTGGTGCCGCTCGATGAAAAATCATTTTTGCTATTTACTAAGCAATACAAAGCCACCTTGTGTGGCTTTGTGTAGTTTAGTATATACAAAGTAAGGCAAAGCAGTTCATATTGCTGCCTTGAGTTACCTTGCGTTGGGAAGATGTTCCATGGGTGGAGCGTTAGAGTTCTCACACATCCACCTATGGAATTTCGTGCTTTCCCAGATTTACTAAGGCTAGTAAACTTGGGAATGAGTCAAAATGGTATGCCTTCCCCAGTGAGGCATAACAGGGAGAAAGGCATTTATTTCTTCTCGTTACTTCCTCAGTCTTTTTGTGCTGCATTGGGCAGCCCATATAGCAAGAAGAATATGCTTGTTTGTATTGGTTAGCCCAGCACCATGTGACTCTGGGCAATAGCTCGCTTAATCTTCCCGAGGGCCCCCAGCGCCGGGACACCTCTCCGGAGGTAGCTGTGCGCTTTACAAATGCTGGTATTTCATTTATTGTGTTTGTGCAGGTGGTTGTCCCTTCCTGCACAAAAACAATCCTGCCTGTAATGCAGGCACCCTTGCACTATGGCACAAGCGTGCCTGCATTGGCGCTAGGCAGTACACAGTGCACCAACATTAGGAGACAGCTTAAATGTGGCCTTTCTTTGTAAAAATGACACATTTCTGCTACCTGCCTTTTACACAGAGTAGTGCAGCAAGCTGTTTCCCTTCGTTGCATGAATTGTAAGCAATTCGGCCCGAAAATTTCTTATTGGACAACCCCGTGCAGTAACCACCTAAGCAGACTATAATCATATGAAATACTATAATGAGACCCACAGAGGCGTTCAAAGCTGCCAGCGTAGTGAAAATCCATTAATAGTGCGTCTTTCACACACCTCATTATCCTCCACACACGTATGCGCTGCATCTCAAAGCATGATTACCGCACCTCTGTGGTCATCACACACGACATGGGAAAACTTCTTACATTGGATCACAGAAAAAGACAACATCCTTTTAGACATATAGCACCCTATCTGGCATAGCTTGCTGCCCATGAAGGTACGTGCTTCAGAGCCACAAATATGGGTAGTAAATGCTATATAAATGAGCAATACAATACAATATTTATCACTTGTATATAAACAAGATTTTTTTTGATCCTATTAAAATCTTTGTTTCCATTACTTCAGAATTACAAAACAAAATGTGCTTTATTTGTGCTTTCGTAACTGCTGGTATATGTTGAAATATTTGTACAGTTAATTTACAGGTATTTTTTTTATGAATTAGAAACAAATTGGCATCCTACAGTATTTGTTTCGCACTCCCTGTACACAAGGCCACTGGAAGGATGTGATTCTGCGGCAACGATCTTTACCACGTAATTATGAATCTAGCTCATTTGCCACATAATCCATCATCTGCTGCAAACTCTGCAGATTTTTTTCAAAAAACCCATTTTGTTTGTAGCTCAAATGGATCGAAAGTTGCTAAAAATGCTGCAACTCGTGCTGCCATGCGTGGAAGGTCCTTTGCCAGGGTCGACTGATCACCTTTCATTTACTTACTGCGAGCAGTATTTGGATGTGGAACTGGTACTAATAAAGTAAAACCTTTTCCCAAACAGTGCTAACATGTGCAAAAATGGCAAAATAATGAAGTGATACTATTAAGAATTGTGCCGCATAAACAGAACAATTTGGGTTTTCTTACCACATCATTTAGTTAATATTGCTGCATAATTTAGGCCTCCACTGCTGCCTAACCCTAGTGGCCCTGTCTGTTCCACAGAGAGATTGTCACATAGTTAATTTGACAAACTCCTATCACGTTGCAGTCAAAGGAAGAAAAGTAAACAACATCTCCACAATAAAAGAATAAGCATCAATTTGTCAGACGACAGCCTGACATTTATTTAACCTGTCTTGGAACACACAGCAAATGGAACAAGATAAAACCAAAATTTAAATGCATTTTTATTGCTCATTCACCTTCTGAACTCCCGCACCTCTAATTGTGCCAGGTGCCTTTGTCGTTTGGGGGGGACAAAGGTTCTTATGGGCTGAGGGATTGAGTACAACAAAGAGTCCTGCCAAAAATCTGTGCCACAAATCTGCAACAAAAGGACATTGGCCTCTGAAGCGCCCTTGGTTCTATTGCACGGTATAGATCCACGAATAATGTCTTCACAGGCCACGCATATGTCTACACTGGTCCACTGCACACTTCCTAACTGATGTTTTGTGGGTAACCAGAGAGACAGATTTGAGTCCTGATTAGCACATTAGGGAATTGTGACTTCTTTATTATAATTCTACCAGGTCCCAGCCTAAGACTGAATCCACTCGTAAGAAAGTGTCACTCTAAATGTCACACATTTGGTGGTGGAATGTCACTCATAAGTGCACTGAATCCATTGCAATGTCACACATAACCAATCTGAAAACTTGGCAGCTATGAATAAGGCTGCCTTTGTTTAATGTGTATGTGTGTTATGGGTGCAGCTATTTTTTTTTTTTTTTTTTTAAAGAGCAATGCTTGTTTTTTTGCTATCACTGTCCTCCGCACGCCCCAGTCGAGCCCTTGCAGTTAGCTTAGCTCCCATTGGTCGTGAGGATGAAATGCATTTCCTGGATAGAAAAAAGTCTAGTGTGCCAGCCGCTGAGGGCCGGCATTTTCTATGTAATCTCTTTTCTATCTTAATCATGTGTGAATGGAATAATAAGGAGGCAGGGCCAGCTTTGGTGTGAGACATTTGACTGTGTTACAGCCTCTTTCTACCATCTCTAACTCTGAACATGGCACAGCTCTTTCAATCTTTTCTCTACCTCTTTCGATCTTGTGCAGTCAGGCGCTCTGACTTGTGGATAAAATAAAGGGGGTTATGGAGCAAAGACCAACTCTAGCCCAAGGGGCCTTCGGTCCCAAGTGGACTGCCATACATGCCAGCATTGGGTAAGCAGAAAGAGGGAGATTTTAATAAATTAATCGGAAGGGATGGAGGGGTGATTTATTTTACCCATTGACTTGCGTTGAAATGGGGGCAATTTTAGGCTTTCAAAGTCAGGATACATGCCAAATCTGGTCTGTGGGCATCACTCGCAATCCCCTCCTGAGGATTTCAAGTGTTGATTATCCAAGTCATGGTGTCTGGGGATGAGCCGCCAACTGTAATATTACCTGCCATCCCAATCGAAGCTGACCTCATAATTGGACGCGCTGCCCCATTGGCGCAACATTAGCCCCCAAAGGCCCGCGGTGCGGGGGGGGCCCAAGCTCTAAGGGTCCCCCTCCGGCACTGTGCATGGGGGCAGGAGCCTGGCCTGAGATCTCCTGACTGGGTTCAGAGAGTGGGGGGGGGGGCCTCCATGTACTTTGCAGGGGGCCCCCTCAAGTTTTGTTGCACCACTGCGTTGCCCTCGTGTGCATTGCGAGAGGCACCGGCAGCACTACGCGCTTTTTCTTCAGCATGTGGAAATCACCCATTCTAGGGAGGTTGTATGACAGAACCCCGCATGCAATTTACCCCGCATGCCTTTATAACGCAGTCACTACCCCAACTGCGACGTTACCATGCATTACTTCACTACGCAAGTCATTATAACGACTTGCTTTGGGTGGCGCTTGACTTTGGAACAGTATAAATTACTATTCCAACTCCAGTCTACGCAACAGTAGGGAAAGTGTTGGACTTAAAATCCAAACTAGTCCAACAATGCGCCCCCTACAACAAGTCGTTGTAACAAATTGTGAGTTAAAGTAATGCATGGTAACTTCACGGCAGGGTCCATGATATTGGTTCTAAAGATAGTAAGTAATAGCACATGCGGCGCTTATCACATCAAGTTCTCTCCTCTGTTGTGTCACCTATTTGGTACTGCCGCCGGGGACCGCAAATTGCCGATGCGGTGCTGGCCGGCATGTTAAATCCTCGTGAAGACGTGAGGATATTGCGTCCTCGCGCTCACTCTGAAAAACTAGACCGCGTCGTAAAAAAACATGGCGGTCATGAATGGAACATCTATCTGGTTCCATTGAAGTATTCCTTGTTATGTGCGTTCAATTTGATGGCTCTCGCGGTGAAAGTATTTTTCTGTATGGTGTTCCCAGGTGGGAGATGAATAAAGAGATAGAGAATGTGGTTTAGTGTGGAGTGTCTATCAGTGTGAAAAACATATGTAGATGGCATTCTATCAATTCGAGCCCCAAGGTTTTGCTGCTGAATAGGTGGCTTCTGTGCACGTGGTCTATTTGGTTTCATTTGATGAATTTGCCCCTTGGGATATTGTCGTTCAGGCCCTCTACATATGTTTTGAGCTGAAAGACGCATCATTGTTCCATTTCCAATAATCTTGATTCTGAACTGACCGTGTCAGTTATGTGTTCCAGCTCGACCCACTGATAATCATGCGCTGTGTGCTTTCTTTCAATGTAGTGTGTTGACATTCTAGTTGTTGTGCGGCCACATCTCAAATTGCTGCGATGTTCGCAGATTCTAGTTTTAACCTTTCTGGTTGTCATGCCTACGTGGTGTAGATTGCAGGAGCATGTTATCAGGTACACCACACATTTTGTATTGCAGTTCGTAAAACGCCTTAACTGCCAGGTCATTTGGTTGTTAAAGACAACTGTTTTTGTTGGCTTAGTTAGGTAGCAGACGCTGCAGTTCCCACACGGGTAGTGTCCCATGATTTGTGTTATTGTGCTCTGTGAACCAACTGGAGTGTTTGGGTTGTTGCAGGGGCATGTTTGGACAAGCATACCCTTGAGACTCTTTCCCCTCCTGTGGGAAAACATAGGGCGTGGTATTGATAGTGCCCCACTATTCAGTATTCGCCAGTGTTTGTTGATGATTTTTGTCACTAGATTTGATGCTATATTAAAAGTAGTGATGCATATGGACCTCTCCTCTTTGTCTTTCTGTACTGAGGGCTCCTCTATTATTATCTTTTGCCCTCTTTTTGGCACGGGAAACCATCTTTTTGGGGTACTTTCTAGCCTCCAGCTTGCATGCAAGAATATCTGTTTGTATTTTGTAGTTCCTACGTTCAGAACAGTTCCTCCTAATACAAAAGAAACTGCCCAAAAGGTAGGTTCTCTCTTAGATGTCTAGGATGAAAACTATCGTACAGCCGAAGTCAGTTTTTATGCAGTGGGTTTTTCATGGGTCGTGGTTTTTAGGCGCCCCTGATCCACTATTATGTTTAAGTCTAGGAATACCAGTTCCTTTCTACTCATGGTGTTGGTAAATTTCAGAAACTCGTTCTGTGTATTTAGCGTGGTCAGGAAACTTATTGACGTGACCTTGTTGCCCTCCCAAACCGCCAAGACATCATCGATGTATCTTTTCCATAACTTCATGTGCTTCAGAAAAGGGTTATGGGGGTCAAGGGTTCTGTTTGTTTCTAGATGATGTACATAGAGACCAGCTATGCTTGGGGCGAAGCTGGTCCCCATGCTGGTCCCATGCTGTTGTAAGTAAAGAGTTCCCTCAAATCGGAAGAAGTTCTGGGTGAGAGCCCACTTGCAACACTCCATCACCACATTCCTGGGTGTCTGGAAAACCCATTCTTCTTCAAAGAGTACTTCTTCGATTATGTTCAGGGTTTCAGCATGTGGGAGGGTTGTATAAAGGCTCTCAATATCCAAGCCCATAAGGATCTGTAAATCTGGGTTGTATTGTTTGTCTCCTTGCAGGCTCAGTACTGCCTTCGTGTCCTTCAAGTATGTATTGATCTTTTGGACAATAGCTTAAGGAAAGCGTCGGCGAACCTGGATAGTGGTTCCAGGACGGAACCTATCCCTGATACAATTGGTCATTTGGGGATAGTGTAGAAGTAAGGGGTTGTTGGGTTCTTATTGTTAAGATTCCCATTCTTTCCGTGTAATCCAATTGTGCGCCAGTGCTTGTTCAGTCATACTCGTAATCCGTAGTATGAGAAACTCTGTCTGGTCTGTGGTTAAAGGTGCATAGTTTCTCCTATCCCCCAGCAGTCTCAGGCACTCCTTTCTGTAGGCCTCGGTGGATGGGATAACTGTTGCTCCACCTTTATCAGCTGGCTTGATCACCAGGGTGTCGTCCCTTGTTAGCTCTTGTATTGCTAGTTGTTCTTCTTTTGTGGTGTTATGAAAGACTCATATGGTCTTGGGGTCTATCTCCCCGATGTCCTTCAGAACTGCCTTCTCAAAAGTGAGGACCTCTATTGGGATGGCGGAGACCGGTGGAGTAAAAGTTGATTTTACTCTTAGCCCTGTGTCCCCTCTCTGTTCATCCTGTCATCCTTTATCTTTATAGAAGGTAATCAGTTTAATTCTTCTGATAAATTTGTTTCCCTCACAACTGAGTTTAAACTTGTCCAGACTAGCTGTGGGTACAAAACCCAGACCCTTCTCCAATACCTTTATTTGTGGGGTCGAGAGGGTTTTTCCGGAGAGGTCCACCACTAGGCTGGCCGATGGCTCGGTCCTGCCTGGTTGTTCACATCTGTGCTCATACTCCTGGTGGTAATTCTGACCTGTTCTGATGTTCGGGCCCACTGGACCTGTGCTCCCTTCTTCATCCTGCCCCTCGGGTGTCCCTGGCCCTGTCCTAAAAAAGACCTCTGCTGGTTGTGTGTGTAATTTGAGTAATTGCCTTGTGGCGGGCCCCAGTATTCTGCTGGTTTTTGGTGCATTGGTGGGGGGGGGCATAGTATATGACATGGGGTATGTCTGGGGGCCATTGTATGGGGCCCAACCCCTCCCTTGTCCATAACCTTGGTTCGCAGTCCTTCTGCCTCTGTGGTTCCCAGTCATACCTGTACTTGAATCTGAGCTGTTGGATCCCGTGTCGAAGCCATCCGTGTCAGTGTTGTATCCTGGGTTTCTCCCAGACATGACATAATTGTCCCTAATGTGTGGGTATACCCGTTAATGTGTAAAGTTACTGGCATCTGTTTTAAAAATTCAGCATGCTACCCAGATCTATGTGATTCCGTAATTCGCCTTTCCTACTAGCATGTTACTCGACCATCTGGTTCCTCTTTACAACTCTTGCTACAAATTCACCACGGGTACCTTATTGGGACTGCCTTCCGCTGCCACAGTACCTGTAGAGTTATTAGTCCAGGCACACTGTGTGTTCTGTGCATGTGCATAGGGTGTTTTACTGGTACATAAATAGACAACCAGATGTGTGCACCCACCTTTTTACTCTGAGCATTTAGCATATACTTTCTAGCTGGTCATTGGACTGGGGGTGGTAAAATGCTGTTCAGTGGTAGTTTATACCTCTGTCTTTCTGGTGGAAACCATGTCCTGTGACATGAAATATTTCACATCAAACAATTAGGTTCTCATACAAAACCCTCCCTCAAACATTTGAACACATGCTGCATCACACGAGGCAACAAACCCCATCACTGCTCATTTACTGTCAAAAATGATTGCAAGAAAGATGAATATCAGTTGCTAAGGCAGAGCATATTCTGCCCAGATGACTTCACCGACAACCACCTAGGTCAGGTGTCTCCAACCAGTCATCACTGGTAGCCCCTTGACACCTTCAGAGTGGCTCACAGCCTTAAGTTCATTTTTAGAAAAGCACAGGGTCACATTTTTCTTTTAAAGTTAAGGGAAGGCTGTGTCTATTTTACATTATTATCTTCGGGCTGCAGATGGAAGTGCCTGATCATGGGCAGGGCTGGAGTCAGATTTATGGCCCCAGCACAGAGGTGAAGAACTGAAGCACTGAGGTATTTAACTCTAAATAAGTCCTTGTCATCTCAGTATTGGAGCATGAGAGCAAAAGTATGTTTCTGAATGCTTTTAAATGGTAGAAAATTAAAACGAAAAGTTACTTTAATGATTAAGTTAACTCTTTATTTTAATTTTCTCCCATTTCAAAGTGTCGCATTTACAAACAGAAGGTCTCTCGCCTCCAGTAGACACTGTGTTATATTTATCACTGAAAAATATAGTCCTTTCTTTTTAATCGGAGAAAAATATTCCTAGGAAACATTAAGTCTTAATGTTTTTCTCCACTTCGATTTAGCCAATTACGTCTTAATGTTTTATGAAGCATGTTTCTTCACTTTAAGTTCCTCCCATTTAAACAAATGGCTGTATTTTTCTGTTATAAATATGGCACCGTGTCTACAGGCCACTGGGAGAAAGATGCTTGGTGTTTGCAAATGTGACACTTGGAAATGAGATTAAATTTAAATGATGAGTTTTATGAAATCCATATTAACAAAGTTAACTCTTCAGTTTAATTTTCTCCCATTTCAAAGTGTCTCCTTTACACACAGCAGGCATCTTGTTCCCAGTGGCTGGTAGACATGGTACCATATTTATAATTGAGAAATACAGCCATTATTTTAATTTGGAAAAATGTAAAGTGTAGAAAAATGTTCCATATCATGAACATTTTTGCAGAACATTTTCTACACTTTAAATTTCTCCCATTTAAAAATATGGTTGTATGTTTGTATTATACATGTTACGGTTTCACATATGACGAAAGGTATTCCAGTGCCACAAGCACATATGATATAGGCTCTTAGTCACCCATACACATTTATCTCATTCATATGCACACATGTTCATACATCCCCAAAGACCACACTCTCCATGACACACAGTCCTGTCATATGGCCCTTAGTCAAGGTATTTTGTTCAAACCATAGCATCTGGTTTTATGGACATTAAGCTTAAGTCGATGGAGCTGGGTGGGAGGGTGTCTGGTAACAATGCGCAAGTTGTTTAGCCTTCAGTAGCTCACAAATAATTTTCACTGATCAGAAGTAGCTGTCAGCACAGAAAAGGTTGGAGATCCCTGATCTAAGTAATTCCATTTTCCACCACTGATACCAGGGTTTTGAATATGTTGCCACTGTCATTGCAGCATACACATCACCTCACCATAATCTCCACATCTTCCCTCACATTAGGACACCAGAAGTCCCACCTAACCACGTATTTGTTAACATCATTACAAGATGACCCCTATGTGCATCTACTACAAACTCAAGATGCTCATTCAATTGAACTCAGGGGAAGAACAGCAGAGTTGGCCATGTCAGGCTTCAAATAGGTGAGAAACAGGACAGAGAAAGGGACACAAACACGCCTCTCCTCTCAGCTCTTCCTGAGCTAATTTATCTGATATAAAGAGGTAGCACCTTGTCATACACACAGATATAATCTGATACACACTTACCTGCCTCCCAAATAGTGGTGCTTTTTTTACATCTACCTTCTATCTTGCTGCATTTTTACAACCCTTATCTATGTATTGTTCTGCCAATGTCAACACAGGGTCCCTCTCCATATTTTAAATTGATCTCACTTACACCACTGACCAGCAGACATTCCTCATCTAGCCACGTCAAGCTAACCATCTGCACTCTCACCATGTGATACATACATAATCTCCATCTGATAACTTTGCAATCTCATTGTTATCTCTGCTTAGATTGGAATTACCTTATTTGCCTCTCCCATTAATAGAAGTGCAACAACTGACTTGTCATCTGTGTGCAACTCAAACTTATTTCCTGAATTGCAGATGATAGTGTTACCTAGCCCATGCATACATCCCAACTTTGCTATCTATAGTTCTAAGCGAAATGTCTTCCAGAACTCTCAAAGCATGTGCATTAGCTTGTACCTTGCACTATCTCACTGTGGAAGAGCCATTCACAGAACCCATGCATTGGCATCGATTGGTCTGCTGCAACCAGGTCAGAAAGTAGCCTCCTGGAAATTCAAACTCCCAAGATTCCACAGAGCTGATCAGTGCCACAAGTGAATACAACCTTAAACCTGCTCATCTACCTCACACACCCCTCCATCCCTCACTCCACTAAGAGTTGCATCCCCTGGCAACATACGAGCACCTATCTGGCCACCATAAGGCTTCCCACATAGGCCCATAACTAAGATAACACTCTCCTAACTCCACCCTCCCGAACAAGTAGCTCTTGCTTATCCGGGAAAGCCCTTCAGTGCCCCATATAACAGTAAGTAATTGTAGAATAAATACCATCAGTCAGTAAACTGTGATTATGCAGCTTCGTTGGCATCTATTGTGAGAAGAGTTGGAAGAGTTCATATTTGGCCTCTATGAGTGTTGTCTTCTGAATCACTCTGGAGGTGTATTTAGGAGGGTCTGTGGGTGCAAAGCAAGTTCCCTGTGTTTGAAACAGGGTTTCTGGTCGGCTAAGGTATGAACCCAGGCCAGGCAGGAACCACCACTCTAGTCAGGGTAAGCGTAGAATACACTGGAAGTCTACCTGTTCTCGCCCTTGGGTAGTGTGGCACAGAGCAGTCAGGCTAAACTAAAGAGGCAATGTGTAAAATATTTGTGCACACACACACACACAGTAACACAGTGAAAACACCACAAAAGTACTCTACACCAGTTTAGAAAAATTGATAATATTTATCTGAATAAAACAGGACCAAAACAATAAAAATCCTATATACACAAATCACTATACGAACTTTGCAAGAGTAATAAAAAAATGCAGTGCTTAGGACTCAATAGCTCCAGCTGGGGCTCTCTGGCCGCACTTGACCGGAGCAATCCAAAAGTTCAGTCGAATCTCAATGTAGCGTGGGCTGGATACAGGAGTCAAGCAGACCCGCTGAAAGTACCTTGGATGCGTCAAAGATCGTAGATGGTGTGTTGAGCAAAGGAGGGAATACGTCGCTGTTGAAGGGGATGCGTCATTCCCGAAGTCGGAGCAACAGGAGCGATGTGCATTGGGCCGATGCGTCTATGTTGAACCGCTGGGCTGCTTCAGGGTCTGGTGATGGTGCATCGCAGACATCGGCAATGCAGTGTCCGGGCCTGAGCAGCTGCGGTGATGCAGAGGCGCTGCTTCAGCAAGGTCGGGGCTGCATTGTAAGTCGTGGTCGTTGTGTTGCGCAGTTGGCGAGTGGTGTCTGCGGCTTCAGTGCAGGCAGCGATGATGCGTCGATATTGCAGGAAAACCCGCTTGTTCGGATCGATACGTTAGTTTCTTGGGTTGCAGCACCAAACACTCACTTACAAGGGCCCAGGACTAGATTTGGCACCACTTGGCCAGCCGCGGCCGGTCCATTGGGGCTGAGGGGCCACCACCTCCACCTTTTGTCCCTCATGAACAGTGTCTGTTAGGCTGAACAAAGGTCAGCCTGACAGACACTGTTCATTTTCAGGTCAGGCAGCCAGGAGCTAGGTATGCACTAAATGTACAGGCTTCTGGCTGCCTGAGCTGAACTTTGCTGGGCTGAGGAAGTCATGACTTGCTCAGCTCAGCAAAGATCCCTGAGCCCCTCTCCTCACTGACAAGGGGCAGTGTCACTGAGTGCCTCGCACCGGGGCGCTTCAGTTTTAAGCCCTGAAGCGCCCAGGGTCGAGTGTCAATCAGTGACACTTCATCACAGAGTGGGGTGGGATCAGCAGTCTCACTGACCCCATCCCACTCTGTGATGACTTTGGGACTGCTGCCTTCCCTCATTGGCTTACCCTAGGTAAGCAAATGAGGGAAGGCAGAAGTCCCAAGCCTCCTGGGACCTCTGAGGCAGAGCTGCAGGTATGTGTGTGTGTTTTTTTAAATTAATGTTTGGTGCATGCGTGTATGTATAAACGTTTGGTAATGAGTGTTGTAAATGGATGTATTTGTGTGTGTGTGTGCGTGCGTGAATGCATCACTGTGAGTGTGTATGTGTGCGTGTGTGTCCCGTCCGTCCCCTCCCTCCCAAACTTTCCTATCGCCACTGCACTTGGCAGAAAAGGACTCACAGCAGAGGAGCTCAGGTGCTGGTAGCAAGATGCAGGTGAAGTCTTTGATATCCCTGAGACTTCAGAACAGGAATCAAGCCCAGTAAACCCTTGGAGAACCTTTAGAGATGCAGGATGTAGAGAGTCAAGTCTTGTCCTCTCACTCCCAGGCAAGAAGCAGCAGGCAGCAGGCCAACACAGCAAAGCAAGCTGCAAAGTGGCAGTCCCACCTGACAGCACTACAGCTCTTCTTCCTGGTAGTATGTCTTCAGTTCCAGAAGTGTTCTGAGTGTATGGTGGCAGAGGTACAGTACTTATACCCATTTTAGCCTTTGAAGTAGGGAGACTTCAGAGAAAGGTCTTTGTAGTGCCCAAGACCCTGCCCTTTCCTGCCTGGCTCCAATCTCTCTACATGGGGGTAGGCAAACCTTTGTGTGGGGATACTCACAGTCCTATTCAGGTGCAAGTGTTTGCTCCTCCCTCTCAGTCTTGCTCAGGAAGACCCATCAGCCCGGTGATGGCCCATCATGATGTGAGTGGCACACCTCAGCTCCCTTTGTGTGTGTCTGTTTAAAGGGAATGTACAAAGCCCAGCTGTCACTCAACCCAGATGCGTATTCCAGATACAGGCTGAAGGCACAGAATGGTTAAGCAAGAAAATGGCAACTTTGAAAAAGTGAAACCACATGAGGGGTTAGGCCCATTGAACAAGAAGCAGGTAGGGCCGTAATAACTAACAATCCACAAAAAGGGTACCTGCCTCTTTTATAATTTAGAGCTAAATTCCTTTACAGCTTTTAATCAAATAACGACCTTGTAATGTTTGATTACGATTATTTATTAACTCAACTTATTTAAAAGTTTTATATATATTTGTTTTCATCATTTCCAAAAAAGTAGAAAAAGGAATAACGCTCAGTGATCAAACAAATAAAACATACATCGATTTGCCAATAAATAACATACACCATTTGGACAAAAACAACGTACAAATACAATACATCAATAACAAATAATCAAAAACACAATATCACAAAAACAATTCGTAGTCATAATTCGATTAAATGGTACCACTTCATCTATATACCGTAGCCACTGCAAGATTTCCGCCCTGAAGCACCATAAGATGCGATTTTGCGATCAGTTTCGCATAAACACTTCAAAATAAAGCACCACAGGTAATTGGCTTGGCAGTTTGGCTCCGATGCTGTGGAGTTGTATGAGAAATGGAGTATGTTTAATGCAAAAGCTTTATAGATTAGGTGTATATTATTTTCATAGATTTTTTTTGCATCGTTTGTTTTTTAGATTTTCGTGAAATATCTACACAATAAAGAGGCCCTGACGATAAGCGCAGTACATCAAGCCTGTGCTTTGAAACGCGTTGGCATTTCATTTCATCATTGTGGAACGTTTGAGAAATATATGTTGGTGTAATTAATTGTTTTTCTCAACTCGAATAACTGTAGTTCCCTTTGTTTAGGCGTTGCCTCGATTGATGGCTCCATTTGAAAGTCTGAAGGCTTGCCATGTGTCTAATTTATTACGATGCAAATGACTACGAATTGTTTTTGTGATATTGTGTTTTTGATTATTTGTTATTGATGTATTGTATTTGTACGTTGTTTTTGTCCAAATGGTGTATGTTATTTATTGGCAAATCGATGTATGTTTTATTTGTTTGATCACTGAGCGTTATTCCTTTTTCTACTTTTTGGAAATGATGAAAACAAATATATATAAAACTTTTAAATAAGTTGAGTTAATAAATAATCGTAATCAAACATTACAAGGTCGTTGTTTGATTAAAAGCTGTAAAGGAATTTAGCTCTAAATTATAAAAGAGGCAGGTACCCTAACTTTGAAAAAGTGGCATTTTCAGCCCAGCAATGGCAAAACCAATTTCACCAAAAGATGTGTTTTTATATTGCGAGTTCAGAGACACCAAAATTACTCTTCCTATCTTTTCCCCATTGGAAGTTACACTTTTAAAATGTTACAAGGCAGCTCCAATGTTAACCTATGGGAAAGATGGGCCTTGCAGTAGTGAGATACGAATTTAAGAGTATTTCACTACAAGGACACAAGAAACTGAATGGCACATGTCCTACCTTTTAAGTACACTGCACCCTGCCATGGGCTGTCCAGGGCCTACTCTAGGGGTGACCTATGCATAATAAAAGGGAAGGTTTAGGCCTAACAAGTAGGTTAATTTGTCAGGTCTGAATGGCATGCTTTAAGGGCTACTGGTGTGGGTGGCACAATCAGTGCTGCAGGTCCACTAGTAGCATTTGAGTTTCGGGCACTGGGCACATGCAGTGCACTGTACTAGGGACTAATCAGTAAATCAGATATGCCAATCATGGAGAAACCAAATTCCATTATAGTTTTAGACACAAAGCACTTATGCTTTAGCACTGGTCAGCAGTGAAAAAGACACAGAGTCCTAACGCTACCAAAAACGAAGTTCAGCAACCAGTCAAAACAGGAAGCCAGAAATCAAAAAGTCAGGGGAAACCACGTCAAAAGAGGCCAGGTCTTACAACCTCCTTGACGGGTGTATGTAGTTCATTCTAATACTGCATTTCAGACCAACTGTGAACCAGCAGACAGTGTACGCCTCATCGCTGGTGAAGAAGCCGGGTTCCACATTCTAGACTTACTCTGGAACCCCTGGCCAATGGTTCTTTATTACCTGCTTGTAAGTGTGGAGGAGAGAAAAGATCATCTACCAATTATACATTACCAATGCCCATTACTCCAAAGGATTACGGGCTCTTTATCTAAGTTTAGAATATTTATTACAATGCCAAGAAAAGTTGAACATACAAACACCTCATTACGAGAGTGTAAAGGTACATGGCCACTAATCCAAATCCAAATCTATTAATTAAATATAGGCGGTGCAGCATGCACATAATCACCACCTCAAGAATCAGGACACAAATGATTATCGAAACGACATCAAGAGAAGTCTTCATAGGTGGCTCATAAGTAAAAAGCATTAGTCTGTCCGGACACTACTTCTAACGTGACATCCCTACTTAGCTTTTCCCAGGCAAGTTCCTTAAAAGGTGTCAGCACGTGAAGACTTCCTAAGAAGCGCACTCACTTCAATTTGGTCGAGTAACGTGATGCTACAGAGCTTGTTCTAAGATGCTCTCCTCTCTTCAGGTAAGGCAGAAGTGAGATCGGACTCTGTCCCTAAACCCAATACGAAAGTCGATTAACACACCCCCAAGTACATCACAAGACCATTTCATCCAATTAAACACTTCTCGTTAGGTAACCTTCCATGAGGTAATGGACATCCAGTCTCTTGTTCGATGACCTTGGTTCCCAGGCCTTTCCAGATACGGAGGACATCCTCCTACTTTATCGACTCTGCTTGTTGAAAGGCATCCTCTCCTCCCTAAACCTGTCCAACTCCTAAAAAGAAAGGCATTATTCATTCTAACGAGGACAAATTAATGCACCTGCATTGGAGACAAGAAACAAAAGAATTCTACAAGCACATAGATTCTAATTAACAACCTTCAACCTTCGAGCAAACAGGGAGAAACGAAAGCTAGGCCTACCAAGTCTTCGGCTGACATAAGAACGTTGCACACTTTAAAACACATGCATATATGAACTTTAATATACACACATTATAAAAGACATTATAAAAGATACGTTCATTAGTCATGAATATACTTCACACATGTAAATTAACTAAATTCGTATATTTGCTACATTAATTCTTTGAGTACATGAATAAAACTCTTACATGTCACTTTCACATTATCACATTTCGCGTTAACACAACGGATCACATGTGGATGCAGACTAACCATGATTATTACGCTGCCCTACAAATAAAGAGCCAATTTGCGTTCTATCACTGACTGACAGCGAGTGCTCCAACACCGCCAGCAGGGTGCGCTCTTTTCTGCTACCGAGCCCAAACCAGTTAATACGTCAATGGCCCACCTGTTGGCATTGTTGGGTTTTGCTTTTCTTAGGGGTATTGGGGGGAGTACCACAAGTAGAGCTGGATCTTTTGCAGAGTTCACAAAGATTTGTTCCAGGTAGATTAGTTGTGTTTTCATTTTTAAAGTCTGGTTAAAATTCTGGAAAAGGCTGATGCTTTTTTGATCAAATGTATGCTTGAGTTTATTTTTAGTACCTGGTCATTTAACAGGCATAATATTTGCGAAAAAACACCTTTGTACTCTGGAAAATGATGAGCTCATTATTGCGGTTTTAAATGTTTACTCCAATGTTCTTGCAGGGTTCTGCAGAAGATCCTTGGATACTGGGAAACCTGACTAATTCTCAATCAAAGCATCCTGCAGAACTAATGGCTTTAAAGACCCTAATTCTGAAAGAATGTGCTGGAAAACACTGACCCTAATTTGACCACATTTTTCATTAGCAGATAATCCTCTCCTCCACACTTCTACACAGATTGTTGACTTTTAATACTTATTTTTTAGAGCTTCTAGCCCAAGACAAATGTCAGCTTAGTACCTTCAAACAAATTTCTTGGCAAGGTAAAGAACACATAAATGTAATGGATGCCAGTGATACAACTGTAAGACATCCATCCCTGACCTTCAAATAGTAATTTAAAAATGTGACTGCTTTCTTTCTTCTGCAGTAAATAAATGTAGCACATCTGAAATTATGTTTATCTGCTAAAATGTGTTCTGATGTTTTCATTAACACATAGCATTCATTTTGAGGTAGCTTAAGCACATTAAAAAAAATTATATTCAAATATCAAAGAATCAGAGGGATGGACTGAGATTAAATAGGGTTCAGTACTTAAAAAAAGAGAGAAGAACAATTGTAATTAAACACAAGATCCAGTTTAATGAAGGATGCTTTCTACTGTTCCTGTTGCAGGCACTAGTCCCAGCCACACACGTGGGGTAGTGTTTTTAGCAGGACAAGTGGGGAAACGCTAGGTGGTAATAATTTTGTGGATCCCTATAGACTACGGAAGCTTACATCATAGAAATGCTAGGATAATGAAGTATTTTTTGGCAGAGTTTAAGGTTCGTAGGGCATTGTGGGTAAGAAAATATTGCAGGGACCACACGAGACACACCACTCTGGACAGCCCTGGGTGTCTGGTTTTCAGAAATGTCGGGGTGTTGTAGGTTTCCCTGGGTGGCGGCTGAGCTAGGGCTCAAAATCTGCAGATGTCCACAATGTGAAAAAAGCGTGGATTTTGCTGGGTGAAATATGATATCTCCAGGTCTCGTTTTGGGGGCGTTTTGTGTCAGAGGCCCAGTCACACAATTGGTGTACTTTATATATTGGGAGGCGTATGGGAATACAGAATAGTAGAACATATGTTATTACCAAGTGTATTTCTCTACATTCGTGCCTTTAAAATGTAAGCCAGTGAGCAAGAAAAAAGACATTTTGCAAAATGCCCTCTGAATAGCATGGTATTATGGGAAACCACAAATTCAGAGGTGTACAAATAACCACTGTTCCTAAACTCAATCCCTTCTGTACATTTCAGAAATACACAGGTTTCCTTCATACTCATTTATCAATCTTTATATCTTACCATATGAATTGCTGTATAGTCCGTACACAATGAAAAATCATTGTACGGTGCACCTCAGTTATTGGCTCTGTGTATCATGTTTTTGGAAAACCTACAAACACTATATATATATATATCACTGCAACTAGAAGGTTCTGTTGGACCTCGTGGTGTATTGCTTTTGTAAATTGGCCATCGTGACCAGAGGTTACAGATGAAAATGTTGTCACAACTGGCTGTGTTTTTCCTACTCATTTTCATTATTTGTATTTCTATCAACTGTTAGTTTCATTAGAAAAACCTTGAGGAACCTACACAAATGACACCTTGACGTATTCAGAATTTTGTCTACTTTTTCAGAAATGCATAGCTTTCTGGGATCACTCATGGGGTTTGCACCTGTTTCAACCACAAACTGCAAGTAGGTTGAAACCTCAAAAAATAGGAAAAATCAACTACCTCTAACACAAATGCATAAACTGTGGTAACATTTTTTTTTTTTTAGACAACTGTACTGGTTCTTGAAAGCTGGTGAGAAGGTGAATCCAGCACAGCAAACCTATAGTTAATGCTATATTTAGAAAAAAAAACATGGTTTCTTGTGCAGCACTTTTTCACATTTTTTGCAAAAAACCCGAAATGTTTCCATATTTTGGATCATTTCTTGGTTCTGTGCCTGAAATTCACAAACCCTGGGTACCTTTAGAGTCCCCAGTATGTTGGAAAAAAGGACGCAAATTTGATGTGGATACTTTATGTGAAAAAAGTTACAAAGGACTCCAAATAGCAAAAAAGTGGCTCAGCACTGGGGCTGGAAAAGCCTCAGCAGCTAAGGGGTTAAAAAAAGGCAAAAAACAATAATAAACAATGGCATTAATATTTTCTGTCCAGCATTATTAATATTTCTGTATATTTAGGCAAATACTAATACTATGATGTTATTCCTAGCATTGTGTTAACATTTATACGCATTGCATCTGTGTATATGATAACAGTAGTCTTATCAATACATATTTAAATGTTTACTGTTTTAGAATATCATGATCTCCCTGTAATGAGAACATTCATCTCATCTCTTGTTATGTTTTTAGGGACATCCCCTAGGTTCGTATATTGATTTCTCGAGGGTGCGGCTATTGTCCACATAGAACAGCAATTTTGAACGAATTTTAAGAGATAAGATGCTTGCTTTATTGAGTTGTCGAAGGAAGTAATTTGTAGACTTGGTTGAGTAATTTCTAGATTTGATTACTTGGTTGATATGGGATATGAGCAAGAGGGCTGAGTGTAAGGTAAAAAACTAAGATTTTACTGTGGGTGAGAGTGATGGCGAGAAGCCTACATTTGCCAGGACATTTAAAAGTGAGGGGCAAAATGGAGTCTGTGCTTGGATGCGATGAGGAGGAATTCTATAATGTGTTGATTGAGGTTAAAGAAGTTTTCAGTCATCCATAAGTGGAGTTTTTCAAGATATAAGCGTAGAGTAAGGATGTGTCAGGTAGAATGCATGTTATAGAATTGTTGTTGGAGAGTGAGGATGGGTCCAGTAGAACACATGTTGGAGAGTGCGGATGGGTCTGTTAGAAGGCATGTTGGAGAGTGACGATGGGTCAGGTATAATGCATGTTGGAGAGTGAGGATGGGTCAGGTAGAATGCATGTTGGAGAGTGAGGATGGGTCAGGTAGAACGCATGTTGGAGAGTGTGGATGCATGTTGGAGAATGAGGATGGGTCCGGTAGAACGCATGTTGGAGAGTATGGCTGGGTCAGGTAGAACGCTTGTTGGAGAGTGAGGAGTGAGGATGGGTCAGGTGGAATGCATGTTGGAGAGTGAGGGTGGGTCTGGTAGAATGTATGTTGGAGAGTGCAGATGGGTCCGGTAGAACGCATGTTGGAGAGTGAGGATGGGTCCGGTAGAACGCATGTTGGAGAGTATGGCTGGGTCAGGTAGAACGTTTGTTGGAGAGTGAGGAGTGAGGATGGGTCAGGTGGAATGCATGTTGGAAAGTGTGGATGGGTCAGGTGGAATGCATGTTGGAGAGTGAGGATGGGTCTGGTAGAATGCATGTTGGAGAGTGCGGATGGGTCCGGTTGAACGCATGTTGGAGAGTGAGGATGGGTCAGGTAGAATGGATGTTGGAGAGTGCAGATGGGTCAGGTAGAACACATGTTGGAGAGTGAGGATGGGTCAGATAGAATGGATGTTGGGGTGAGGATGGGTCAGGTAGAACGCATGTTGGGAGGTGCGGAACGGGCAGGTACAATGCATGTTGGAGAGTGCGGATGGGTCCAGTAGAACGCATGTTGGATAATGCGGCTGGGTCAGTCAGAACGCATGTTGGAGAGTGAGGATGGGTCAGGTAAAATGCATGTTGGAGAGTGAGGATGGGTCAGGCAGAATGCATGTTGGAGAGTGCGGCTGGGTCAGGCAGAACGCATGTTGGAGAGTGTGGATGGGTCAGGTAATATGTATGTTGGAGAGTGTGGATGGGCCAGGGAGAATACATGTTGGAGAGTGCGGATGCATGTTGGAGAGTGCAGATGGGTCAGGTAGAACGTATGTTGGAGAGTGCGGATGAGCCAGGTAGAGTGCATGTTGGAGAGTGTGGATGGGTCAGATTGAATGCATATTGGAGAGTACGGATCGTTCAGGTAGAATGTGTGTTGGAGAGTGAGGATAGGTCAGGTAGAACGCATGTTAGAAAGTGCAGGTGGGCCAGGTAGAATGCATGTTGTAGAGTGCGGATGGGTCAGGTAGAATGCATGTTGGAGAGTGCGGATGGGTCAGGTAGAATGCATGTTGGAGAGTGCGGATGGGTTAGGTAGAATGCATGTTAGAGAGTGTGGATGAGTCAGGTAGAATGCATATTTGAGAGTACGGATGGGTCAGGTAGAACACATGTTGGAGTGAGCATGGGCCAGGTAGAATGCATGTTGGAATGTGCGGATGGGTCAGGTAGAATTCATGTTGGAGAGTGTGGATGGGTCAGATAGAATTCATGTTGGAGAGTGTGGATGGGTCAGGTAGAATGCATGTTGGAGAGTGTGGATGGGTCAGGTAGAATGCATATTGGAGAGTGTGGATGGGTCAGGTAAAATGCATGTTGGAGAGTGCGGAAAGGTCAGGTAGAATGCATGTTGGAGAGTGCAGATGGGTCAGGTAGAATGCATGTTGGAGAGTGCAGATGCATGTTGGAGAGTGCGGATGGGTCAGGTAAAACGCATGTTGGAGAGTGCGGATGGGTCAGGTAGAACGCATGTTGGAGAGTGCGGATGGGTCAGGTAGAATGCGTGTTGGAGAGTGCAGATGCATGTTGGAGAGTGCGGATGGGTCAGGTAGAATGCATGTTGGATAGTGCGGATGGGTCAGGTAGAATGCATGTTGGAGAGTGCGGATGGGTCAGGTAGAATGCAAGTTGGAGAGTGCGGATGGGTCAGGTAGAATGCATGTTGGAGAGTGCGGATGGGTCAGGTAGAATGCATGTTGGAGAGTGTGGATGGGTCAGGTAGAATGCATGTTGGATAGTGCGGATGGGTCAGGTAGAATGCTTGTTGGAGAGTGCGGATGGGTCAGGTAGAATGCATGGTGGAGAGTGCGGATGGGTCAGGTAGAATGCATGTTGAATAGTGCGGATGGGTCAGGTAGAATGCTTGTTGGAGAGTGCAGAGGGGTCAGGTAGAATGCATGTTGTAGAGTGCGGATCAGTCAGGTAGAATGCATGTCGGAGAGTGCGGATGGGTTGGGTAGAATGCATGTTGGAGAGTGCGGATGGGTCACGTAGAATGCATGTTGGATGGTGCGGGTGGGCCAGGTAGAGTGCATGTTGGAGAGTGCGGATGGGTCAGGTAGAATGCATGTTGGATGGTGCGGGTGGGTCAGGTAGAGTGCATGCTGGAGAGTGCCGATGGGTCAGGTAGAATGCATGTTGTAGAGTGCGGATGGGTCAGGTAGAATGCCTGTTGGAGAGTGCGGAAAGGTCAGGTAGAATGCATGTTGGTGAGTGCGGATGGGTCAGGTAGAATGCATATTGGAGAGTGCAGATGCATGTTGGAGAGTGCGGATGGGTCAGGTAAAACGCATGTTGGAGAGTGCGGATGGGTCAGGTAGAATGCATGTTGGAGAGTGCGGATGGGTCAGGTAGAATGCATGTTGGAGAGTGCAGCTGCATGTTGGAGAGTGCGGATGGGTCAGGTAGAATGCATGTTGGATAGTGCGGATGGGTCAGGTAGAATGCATGTTGGAGAGGGTAGATGGGTCAGGTAGAATGCATGTTAGAGAGTGCGGATGGGTCAGGTAGAATGCATGTTGGAGATTGCAGATTGGTCAGGTAGAATGCATGTTGGAGATTCCGGATGGGTCAGGTAGAATGCATGTTGGAGAGTGTGGATGGGTCAGGTAGAATGCATGTTGGATAGTGCGGTTGGGTCAGGTAGAATGCTTGTTGGAGAGTGTGGATGGGTCAGGTAGAATGCATGTTGGATAGTGCAGATGGGTCAGGTAGAATGCTTTTGGAGAGTGCAGAGGGGTCAGGTAGAATGCATGTTGTAGAGTGCGGATCGGTCAGGTAGAATGCATGTCGGAGAGAGCGGATGGGTCGGGTAGAATGCATGTTGGAGAGTGCGGATGGGGCAGGTAGAATGCATGTTGGATGGTGCGGGTGGGTCAGGTAGAGTGCATGTTGGAGAGTGCGGATGGGTCAGGTACAGTGCATGTTGGAGAGTGCGGATGGGTCAGGTAGAATGCATGTTAGATGGTGCGGGTGGGTCAGGTAGAATGCATGTTGGAGAGTGTGGATGGGTCAGGTAGAACGCATGTTGGAGAGTGTGGATGGGTCAGGTAGAATGGATGTTGGGTAGTGCGGATGGGTCAGGTAGAATGCATGTTTAAGTATAACTCTGTTTCATTTGTGCATTGGTTGCGCAGAGATACCCAATTCTTAAAAGATCAGAGCCAGTACCTCCATGTACAGAGCGATCAGCGCTTGTGTTAGATTTGAGCCACAGATCTTTGCAGTTTTTCAGAGATCAAACTCTCCATGTTTTCCACTTCGCCGCATAGAGAGAAAGGAGGATAACAAACTCAAGATGTGGTAATATGGTCCTGAAGTTGTCTTGCTTTGGCAATGGTAGGTGAATGATGAAGTGGTGTGAGTGTGGCGGTGGTGATGTGGTGTGAGTGAGGTGGTCGTGAAGTGGTGTGAGTGAGGCAGTGATGATGTGGTGTGAGTGAGGTGGTGATGAAGTGGTGTGAGGGAGATGGTGATGAAGTGGTGTGAGTGAGGCTGTAATAAAGTGGTGTGAGGTAGGCGGTGCTGAAGTGGTTGCGACTATCAGTGCAATGGTGGGATTGACGGTGCAGGGCTATGGTGTTTTAGCACAGTGCCAGTAGTATGTGATGCTGTGAGGTAGGTGTACACTAATGGGGTTTGGAAGTCATGGTGACAATGAAAGTGCAGTGGTGTGAGTTATGCTGTGGTGATGGGTGGTTGTGAAGTGCTGGTGATTGGCACTGTGTTTTGATGGAAGAACAGTGCTGGTTTTGGAAGTGCAGTGGAGTGGTAGTGTGGATGCAGTAGCGTGCTGCGGTGGTATTGTTTGGGTTATAATTTGAAGGACTGGGTTAGGACTGCAGTGTTGTGGAGTGGTGACAGACTTGTGCTGGGGCAGTGCATTGATGATGGCAATGGAGTGGAGTGATACCTTAAAGTGTAGAGTGGTGCATTGTCTGGGTAGGGTGGCCCCTTGAAGGGTAGGGTGGTCCCTTGAAGGGTAGGGTGGTCCCTTGAAGGGTAGGGTGGTCCCTTGAAGGGTAGGGTGGTCCCTTGAAGGGTAGGGTGGTCCCTTGAAGTGTAGGGTGGTCCCTTGAAGGGTAGGGTGATGCCTTGAAGGGTAGGGTGGTGTCTTGAAGGGTAGGGTGATGCCTTGAAGGGTAGGGTGGTGTCTTGAAGGGTAGGGTGGTGCCTTGAAGGGTAAGGTGGTGTCTTGAAGGGTAGGGTGGTGTCTTGAAGGGTAGGGTGATGGCTTGAAGGGTAGGGTGGTCCCTTGGAGGGTAGGGTGATCCCTTGAAGGGTAGGGTGGTGCCTTGAAGGGTAGGGTGGTCCCTTGAAGTGTAGGGTGGTCCCTTGAAGGGTAGGGTGGTGCCTTGAAGGGGAGGGTGTTGCCTTGAAGGGTAAGGTGGTGTCTTGAAGGGTAGGGTGGTGTCTTGAAGGGTAGGGTGATGCCTTGAAGGGTAAGGTGGTGCCTTGAAGGGTAGGGTGATGCCTTGAAGGATTTGGTGGTGCCCTGAAGGGTTTGGTAGTGCCTTGAAGGGTAGGGTGGTGCCTTGAAGGGTATGGTGGTGCCTTGAAGGGTAGGGTGGTGCCTTGAAGGGTAGGGTGGTGCCTTGAAGGGTATGGTGGTGCCTTGAAGGGTAGGGTGGTGCATTGAAACGTAGGGTGGTGCCTCGAAGGGTATGGTGGTGCCTTGAAGGGTAGGGTGGTGCCTTGAAGGATATGGTAGTGCCTTGAAGGCTAAGGTGGTGCCTTGAGGCTAGGGTTGTGCCTTGAAGGGTAGGGTGGTGTGTTGAAGGGTAGGGTGGTGCCTTGGTAGGGCAGGGTGGTGCCTTGGTAGGGTAGGGTGGTGCCTTGGTAGGGCAGGGTGGTGCCTTGAAGGGTAGGGTTGTGCCTTGAAGGGTAGGGTGGTGCCTTGGTAGGGCAGGGTGGTGCCTTGGTAGGGTAGGGTGGTGCCTTGGTAGGGCAGGGTGGTGCCTTGAAGGGTAGGGTGGTGCCTTGAAGGGTAGGGTGATGCCTTGAAGGGTAGAGTGATGCCTTGAAGGGTAGGGTGATGCCTTGAAGGGTAGGGTGATGCCTTAAAGGGTAGGGTGATGCCTTGAAGGTAGGGTGATGCCTTGGTAGGGCAGGGTGGTGCCTTGGTAGGGTAGGCTGGTGCCTTGGTAGGGCAGGGTCTTGCCTTGAAGGGTATGGTGGTGCCTTGAAGGGTAGGGTGGTGCCTTGAAGGGTAGGGTGGTGCATTGAAACGTAGGGTGGTGCCTTGAAGGGTATGGTGGTGCCTTGAAGGGTAGGGTGGTGCCTTGAAGGGTAGGGTGGTGCATTGAAACGTAGGGTGGTGCCTTGAAGGATGTGGTGGTGCCTTGAAGGGTAGGGGGGTGCCTTGAAGGGTAGGGTGGTGCCTTGAAGGATAAGGTAGTGCCTTGAAGGCTAAGGTGGTGCCTTGAGGGCAGGGTGGTGCCTTGAAGGGTAGGGTGGTGTCTTGAAGGGTAGGGTGGTGCCTTGGTAGGGCAGGGTGGTGCCTTGGTAGGGTAGGGTGGTGCCTTGAAGGGTATGGTGGTGCCTTGAAGGGTAGGGTGGTGCCTTGGTAGGGCAGGGTGGTGCCTTGAAGGGTATGGTGGTGCCTTGAAGGGTAGGGTGGTGCCTTGAAGGGTAGGGTGGTGCATTGAAACGTAGGGTGGTGCCTTGAAGGGTATGGTGGTGCCTTGAAGGGTAGGGTGGTGCCTTGAAGGGTAAGGTGGTGCATTGAAACGTAGGGTGGTGCCTTGAAGGGTATGGTGGTGCCTTGAAGGGTAGGGTGGTGCCTTGAAGGGTAGGGTGGTGCATTGAAACGTAGGGTGGTGCCTTGAAGGGTATGGTGGTGCCTTGAAGGGTAGGGTGGTGCCTTGAAGGGTAGGGTGGTGCCTTGAAGGATAAGGTAGTGCCTTGAAGGCTAAGGTGGTGCCTTGAGGGCAGGGTGGTGCCTTGAAGGGTAGGGTGGTGTCTTGAAGGGTAGGGTGGTGCCTTGGTAGGGCAGGGTGGTGCCTTGGTAGGGTAGGGTGGTGCCTTGAAGGGTAGGGTGGTGCCTTGAAGGGTAGGGTGGTGCCTTGAAGGGTAGGGTGGTGCCTTGAAGGGTAGCGTGATGCCTTGAAGGGTAGGGTGATGCCTTAAAGGGTAGGGTGATGCCTTGAAGGTAGGGCGATGCCTTGAAGGGAAGAGTGATGCCTTGAAGGGTAGAGTGATGCCTTGAAGGGTAGGGTGATGCCTTGAAGGGTAGGGTGGTGCCTTGAAGGGTAGGGTGATGCCTTGAAGGGTAGAGTGATGCCTTGAATGGTAGGGTGATGCCTTGAAGGGTAGGGTGATGCCTTAAAGGGTAGGGTGATGCCTTGAAGGGTACTGTGATGCCTTGAAGGGTACTGTGATGCCTTGAAGGGTAGCGTGATGCCTTGAAGGGTAGGGTGGTGCCTTGGTAGGGCAGGGTGGTGCCTTGGTAGGGTGGTGCCTTGAAGGGTAGGGTGGTGCCTTGAAGGGTAGGGTGGTGCCTTGGAGGGTAGGGTGGTGCCTTGAAGGATAGGGTGATGCATTGAAGGGTAGGGTGGTGCCTTGAAGGGTAGGGTGATGCCTTGAAGGGTAGAGTGGTGCCTTGGTAGGGCAGGGTGGTGCCTTGGTAGGGTGGTGCCTTGAAGGGTAGGGTGGTGCCTTGAAGGGTAGGGTGGTGCCTTGAAGGGTAGGGTGATGCCTTGAAGGGTAGAGTGATGCTTTGAAGGGTAGGGTGATGCCTTGAAGGGTAGGGTGATGCCTTAAAGGGTAGGGTGATGCCTTGAAGGTAGGGTGATGCCTTGAAGGGTAGGGTGATGCCTTGAAGGGTAGGGTGATGCCTTAAAGGGTAGGGTGATGCCTTGAAGGTAGGGTGATGCCTTGAAGGGTAGGGTGATGCCTTGAAGGGTAGGGTGGTTCCTTGGTAGGGTAGGGTGGTGGCATCATGTCCCAGGTCTTGTGCTTTCCGGGGCCACACTCTGCTTCAGCAAAAGTTATGTTTTGATGTTTAAATGAAAGCAATCCTGCCATCTTCATTAATAAAGAGACAGCTTAACTGGCAATAACAGAAGATGGCACCAGATGCCTTTTTTTCTGTTTGCCTGGATTTTTTTGTTTTTTTAAATACTTAATACAGGTGCTTCAAGCGCCTGGCTGAAAATGAACTAGCGCCCAGAAGGCCCTGCGATGCCGCCGCCTCGCACAAACGTCTGGCAAGCCTGGGTGTATTGGTGGCACCACTTATGCGGTAGTGACGTAACATACCTAATAAAAATTAGCGTGTCTACAAGTCCCCATGTGTAGCTTCTGTCCAAGAACACAAACACGGAGCAGGGAGCGCTCAGTACACAAACAGCAGTGCAGAGCAGGCAGCAGTGAAGGAGTCGGCAAACATTTGTTTGTTAGGCTTTACTGCCTCTACTTTGTTTCCCAATAAATGACTCCTGTACAAAAACAAAAGGGAAGGGAACCAGACACACATGAGTGTGATCTTAAGGCGCACCTCTATTCTGTTAACACGCGTGCTTTGAGAGCCGAATGTGGCTGCCTCCAGGAAGAACTGGGGACAGAATACATTTTAATAACAACTTTCCATGTGATCATAAAAAGGGTAAGGAACACACCGCCTCTCCAGAATATCTCAAGACATTATTTATTACCGTTTCATTGCCTGGGAAGTGCTTGGTTACTGTTTGCTTTTCCTGAAAGTCACAACATGCGGTTCAGCTTCAAAGTAATAATGCAAACAAGCACTGTCAAAGCTAGTAGGCCTCACCTATGCAAGAGCTATTGGCTTTGCCAATGGTTTTTAGCCAGTGTGGCTGCTGTTCAGCATGGCTAAAAGTTAGCGGCGTGAAGGAGAGAGGCATGGAGTGGCATAGGCTGGAGTGGAGTGGTGTAGAGTGGAGCTGAGTGTCGTACAGTAGAGTGTAGTGGAGTAGAGTTTCATGGACTGGCATGGAGTAGAGTGGAGGAGAGTGTCAGGGCGGAGTGACGTAGTGGAGTGCTGTAGAGTGGAACAGCGTGTTATAGTGTAGAGTGTCATCAAGTGGAGTGGGGTAGAGTGTTGTAGTGTGAAGTGTCATAGAGTGGAATGGCATAGAGTGGTGTAGAGTGCCGTGGAGTAGAGTGTCGTAGAGTGCAGTGGCGCAAAGTGGAGTGGTGTAGAGTGTAGTGGCATAGAGTGAAGTAAAGTAGCGTGGAGTGTCATAGAGAGGAATAGCATAGAGTGTAGTAGAGTGGTGTAGAGTGGAATGGCATAGAGAGGAGTAGAGTGGCATGGCGTGGAGTGGAGTGGTGTAGAGTGGAGTGGCATAAAGTAGAATGCAGTGGTGTAAAGTAGTGCGGAGTGTCATGGAATAGAGTGTAGTGGGGTAAAGTAGTGCAGAGTGGCGTGTAATAGAGTGGAGTGTGTAAAGTATAGTGGCACAAATTAGAGTGGAGTGGCTTAGATGGAGTGGCATAGAGTGGAAAGGCAGAGTCAAAGGTAGAGGCACATAGAGAGCGGCAGGGAGGTTCTGGTAGAGAAATCAATAGAAGTGAGACAGATTGAGAGAAACTGATAAATGTCACTTTGCCAAGGTGCCCCTTATAAGGTGTGGGCCCTGGGTAGTTGCCCACTTTGCCCATGCATGAAAAAGTCTCTGATCTCTGCACCTTCAAAGGGTTTGTACTGAGGCTGCTCCTTAAAAAAGATAATCTCATTGAGCCCCGTTTCACAAACATTTAAGTCTACACAGGCAGGTTTACACCTACATTTGAGTGTATATTTACACATTTCTGTAATTCACAAATAATTCCAGACTTTCTCGCAAGTGTAGCAGTTATCAGGGTGTAATTTTGCACATTGTGCAATGGTGCATATGTAAAAGCTTATAAAAAGTGAATTTGCACTTTTCTTCCCACAGGGATAATACTTTTCTCTGTGAAGGCACCTCTTCTCCTAGAACCACACTCATTTTTGAAAGACCCTTGCACTTTCCCACCTGAAACAGGCTTTAAAAAGTCTCCAGCCTTTTCCAAAGTGGGAAACACTAGAGAATGTTCAAGAGAAGTAGAGTCATCCAACTAGATCTCACGTAAGTTCCTGAAAACGTGAACACATGTGGTCTTCTGTGTCAAATTAGCATACTGGAAAGCCATTCTTGCCTTGCCTACAGATGCCTACAGAGGAATTGACAAAAAGACAAAAAAATAACAAGGTAATTCCGCTAGTAAACACAAGGGGCACTATTCATCTAACTCTGCACCCATAAAGTTTGCCTACGTATAAAAACATACTTCCCCCTGAGAAAGCTTCCACTACAGCCCCCCACCCAGTGTTGGGGTGATCTATTTCCGACCCATCCTGGGTGGTAAAGAGTCGGATTGTATTTGAGGAATGCCCAGAAATGTATGTGTTTTTTTGGGCATTAAATAAATAACACCCAAAAGCAAAATGTAATTAAACAACAAGACATAAAGGAATGAACGTTAAGGTGTCCTTGGATGTCTCTGTGAGGGTTGGAAGGGTGATGAGATGTGTCATTTCATCTGTGAAGAAGATTTACAACATTTGTAACTGCATCAGTTTCATCAAGGCCATGGAAATTGCATTTGGTGCCTGAGTTATGGTTTGCACCCCTGCTCTACAAGGTATGGATTCTGACCCTAACCTCGATTAGTGAATTTCAGTGTTTTTTTCATATCAATTCATAACCATGACTGCCTTTCAGCTATATTTTTTGGGTGAATTTCTGACGATTTTTTAAACATATGTGAAGAATTATAGCCTTAAGATCTCTATCTATCTATCTATCTATCTATCTATCTATCTATCTATCTATCTATCTATCTATCTATCTATCTATCTATCTATCTTTCTGTCTATCTCTCACTCTCTCTCGCTCTACATATATTAAGATATATATGTGTGTGTGTGTGTGTGGGTGTGTGCGTGTGTGTGTGTGTGTGTGTGTGTGTAGATATGACTAATACATGTCTAAGTGCTGTAAATAAAAATTGGTACTGTTAAGCACTTTAATGGAACTCATAAAGATAGCAGCAGAGCCTTCCTTGAGAAGATGTAAGTTGTGATGATGAAACTTGGTTTGCTGGCAGGAGGGAAGTGCCTGAGACATGCTACTGTGCAAGCTGGGCACTGACGTGTGCCTATAGATTGCTTCACCATTTCAGACTGGTAAATGGAAGTTTTAAGTAAGATACAATTGGATCTAAAATCTGAAATGCTGATACCAACCAAGGACTTGATTTTCAGTAATATTGAGAAATGGGTAGTCTTAGGACATGGGCCATGAACTCTGCTTCTAGGCGCTATAATGAGTGACTAGTCTCCCCCTGCCCTTGTACGTTTGTGTCGCTTCTTGTTACCTCCATGTCCTGTTGGTGTCAATCAGTCACTGACATCTGCTGTATCGCTCTCTACACTGTAAGGAATGTGGTTATTTCACGGGCAAACTTACCTGTTCTTAAAGGACAAAGATTAGCTGTGATTATGAAAATGAAAAGTAATTCTGTTTAGAAATATTTACGTCTCCTTAATTGCTTTACTTTTAGAAAGTACTGAATATATATTTTAGATTGTTGCTCGTTTTAAATGTTATTTCTATGACCTGCAGTTATTGAGTTTAATAGACATTTTTATGGTAAAATAAATACATAAACTCGTGGCCTTCAGAACACTTGAGATGCCAACTGAGAACATGAATGCACTGGGAGAAAGAAAGAAAGAGAGGACAAGAGGAAACAGAGCTAGGGTGACCAGAATTTTAAAGCAAAAAACCGAGACATTTCACAAAAATAGAAGAAGGACTATAATTTTACGTCAAGCGAGCGCACAGAATGACAGCGCTTCTCAGCAGAGAATTACAAAACAAGCAGTAAGAACATACATAAGATGCTATTTTTAAACCCAGTAACTTGCCTGTGAATTAAATTGCTTTCTTGGAACAACTGCTAACTATCCCCGCTTTGTAAAACATAAAAAAAACACCTACCCCGTTTTTAGTCGACCCTCTCCAAAAACCGGGACATGAGCTAAATTTCTCGAAATCTGCCCGGACAGCTGGTGAAAAACGGGGACCATCCTGGCAAATCCGGGACGCCTGGTCACCCTAAACAGAGCGGAGAGAGCAGACAGAGTAGGAGATGAGGCCAGAGGGCTAGGGAGAGGACGAGTCAGTAATGTGACATTCAGTGTTGTCTTAAGGATTCTTGGGGCCCCGGGCAAGGCATACTTTGGGGCCCCCTGTTCGTAATTGTACTGCCTCCTCTGTGAATTGAAGTTCTCATGTTGCCAAACAAACTTTCTGAAACGGGCTTCATACATGAGCAGTTGAAATGTGTCTTCCCAGTACCCCCCAAAATCCTTTAGAAGCCACTGGGCAAAGGGAGGGCTGAGATATGGGAATAGCCAGAGGTGAGCCGGGGGTGGGCGGTGGGGGGGGGCTTGGAAGGTGGAGCCCTGGGTAACTGCCCTCACTGCCCACGCCTTAAAAAGCCTCTGGTGAAAATCTTTGGTTTTTGTGTTGGGCGCTGTTTGGGTTTTGCATTCATTTGAGGCTCCTGATTCTGGAGTCCGCACCGGCTCCAAATGGCCAATCTGTCTTCTTCAAACAGACCCAGTCTCTGGTGCTCTTGACACTGCCAACTCTTATACCAAGTTGTGCCACGACAGTACTTCTGTATCAAACTGGCACCAACCTGGCTTGCAGTAGCGGCCCGTGTTTGGGACGAGTGGCAGTCCGGCTGGGGTGAGGGAGGGCATAGGGCTGTGAAGGGAGGGAGGCAAAATAAAAAAAATAAAAAAAATAACTTACCTTCAGCCGGCCGCGTCCCGCGTCGCTCTCCTCTGCTCCGCTGCTTCAGGCACAGGCTCCCAGAATGCCTTGCGGCCAACCCTGAAGCTGCTCTCACATGAGAGCAGCTCCAGGATTGGCCTGAGCACCCTCGATTGGCGCTCCAGGACAGACTGGGAGTCTGTGCCTGCTCTCTCCAACCCCAGCAATGCAGCTGGGGTAGGAGAGAGGTTCACTGCACATGATGGTTTGGCCAGCCTGAGACGGCCGGCCAAACCATCATGCACAGTGAAGGGAGTGCACTACCAATCCCCTCAGTGCTGTCACCCCCTAGGTCCCGCCCCCAAGACTCAGCAGGAAAGGAGAAATAAAATGAGTGTTGTTTTTTTCCCCTTGCCTGCTGTTTTTTGGGGGGCGACGCACCTCCGCCATGGCGGAGGAGCCACAGCTGCTACCTTGGTGTGGAAGCTAACACATTGCATCAGTGTGCCAACTGAAGCTGCAGTATCACACACAGTTTTATCACAATCTAACCTGCAATGAAAGTAGTGTCATGCATTGTCACAGCAGAAAACCTGCCAAGCACCCAGAAGCATCCTTGATGCTGCTCGCAAGCTATATATAAGGGATAAAGTACCTCTGCTGACATTATAAGGATATTGCAAGTCACAGAGGAGTTCCATAACCATATAGAGGAACGAGGCCGAAGATCGAGTTCCTTTATAAAGTTATGAAACTCCGAGGTGACTTGTAATATCCTTATCATGTACATCATGGGGTATTTTATCCCATATAATACATGGTCACACCATCACCTTTCCCACAAAACACTTAAAACCTTGGGGTGTAGCTCTTTCATCTGAAAGAGTGATCATGATTGCAAACATGAAGAATAAAAATAAAGCCTCTAGTCCAAAATTAAACACATCAAAAACCTGTTAGATTTTTGTTGAAAACAGATATTAGAAACATTTCAATACAAGTCAGTTTAAAAAAATAAAAAGCTGCAGTAGCTCGGAATGTGTAGAAACAAGCAGAAGGATCCTAGCTTGTCTCTAACTATCTAAAGAGTGAAAAAATTAAACACGTTCTTTCTGCTTGTCATTGTAAGCTAGAAAAATAGAGCAGACGTAAGAAAAGCAACATTCCTTTTTCCATGCTTTAAACAGCTGCTTCTGTTATGCTTAGACTTAGCACCAATCTGCTCCTATTCAGAAAATCTCTTAAAACTTGGTTATTCACACGAGTTTATGAATAAACTGTTCCGGATTGGCACCCACCTAGTCTCCAGCGCCATGAAACCAATTGGTGAACGAGCGCTCTATAAGTCACAATTAAGATAAGATAAGATAAGATGCTCTGTGATCTGACCTGCCTTTCACCTCCACGGTTGGCTCTGGCAGCAGGCATTGTGATGTCAGAACTCTACTCTAATAACTTATAATAGTCGAGTTATGGCGTCTTTTTTTTTTATAATCGGTGACTGATTGCGTCACAAGTCGCAGATTAAAAAGAAATTAGACATGGCCTTTTATAGCGGGATTTCAGAATCCCATGTACTTACTATAAATACAGTTATACAGATCATTTGAACGGCTCTATTTAGAAGACAGGGTTACCGGAAGCCTCTTTATTTTTGCTCTGACACTTGTCATATTATTATATTATTTCAGTGAACAGTCATGGTGCCTAGACAGGTAGTTTTCCAATGTTGTGTGTGAGGATCAGAGTTGTTGTCTTCTCATGTTTTGTAACTGTGCAGTGCCACAGACTGAAGTGCAAAGGAGTGAGAGGTAGTAATTCTTAAGCATTAAAAGCTGGTATAAGGATGGGCAGAGAGGGTATGGGAGCAGTGTGATAGTGTATGTGAGCAGTGTGATAGTGTATGTGAGCAGTGTGATAGTGTATGTGAGCAGTGTGATGGTGTATGTGAGCAGTGTGATAGTGTCTGTGAGCAGTGTGATAGTGTATGTGAGCAGTGTGATAGTGTATGTGAGCAGTGTGATAGTGTCTGTGAGCAGTGTGATAGTGTATGTGAGCAGTGTGATAGTGTCTGTGAGCAGTGTGATAGTGTCTGTGAGCAGTGTGATAGTGTATGTGAGCAGTGTGATAGTGTATGTGAGCAGTGTGATAGTGTCTGTGAGCAGTGTGATAGTGTATGTGAGCAGTGTGATAGTGTATGTGAGCAGTGTGATAGTGTCTGTGAGCAGTGTGATAGTGTCTGTGAGCAGTGTGATAGTGTATGTGAGCAGTGTGATAGTGTCTGTGAGCAGTGTGATAGTGTCTGTGATCAGTGTGTTAGTGTCTGTGAGCAGTGTGATAGTGTATGTGAGCAGTGTGATAGTGTCTGTGAGCAGTGTGATAGTGTATGTGAGCAGTGTGATAGTGTCTGTGAGCAGTGTGATAGTGTCTGTGAGCAGTGTGATAGTGTCTGTGAGCAGTGTGATAATGTATGTGAGCAGTGTGATAGTGTATGTGAGCAGTGTGATAGTGTATGTGAGCAGTGTGATAGTGTATGTGAGCAGTGTGATAGTGTCTGTGAGCAGTGTGATAGTGTATGTGAGCAGTGTGATAGTGTCTGTGAGCAGTGTGATAGTGTCTGTGAGCAGTGTGATAGTGTCTGTGAGCAGTGTGATAGTGTATGTGAGCAGTGTGATAGTGTCTGTGAGCAGTGTGATAGTGTATGTGAGCAGTGTGATAGTGTCTGTGAGCAGTGTGATAGTGTCTGTGAGCAGTGTGATAGTGTCTGTGAGCAGTGTGATAATGTATGTGAGCAGTGTGATAGTGTCTGTGAGCAGTGTGATAGTGTCTGTGAGCAGTGTGATAGTGTATGTGAGCAGTGTGATAGTGTCTGTGAGCAGTGTGATAGTGTCTGTGAGCAGTGTGATAGTGTATGTGAGCAGTGTGATAGTGTCTGTGAGCAGTGTGATAGTGTATGTGAGCCGTGTGATAGTGTATGTGAGCAGTGTGATAGTGTCTGTGAGCAGTGTGATAGTGTCTGTGAGCAGTGTGATAGTGTCTGTGAGCAGTGTGATAGTGTATGTGAGCAGTGTGATAGTGTATGTGAGCAGTGTGATAGTGTCTGTGAGCAGTGTGATAGTGTATGTGAGCAGTGTGATAGTGTCTGTGAGCAGTGTGATAGTGTATGTGAGCAGTGTGATAATGTATGTGAGCAGTGTGATAGTGTATGTGAGCAGTGTGGTCTACATGGCACGTGCATTGGTGTTGTGAGTGTATGGCAGAGGCTGACCAAACTGTGCCGCAGCACGCATGCACCTGTGCATGCACCTGCACATGCTTGTGGGTGAAAGTGTGAGAATAGATGCTGTCATCCGCGCTGATACCTACCGTCTGTGGAGCGCTCAGCATCATACAGTTTAAGCCACATTTAAAATTGAGCAAAGAAAGCGTCCAAGGGTGAAAAATGCTACCCCCGTGAGGGGCAACCTTCCATCCACTACTGGATAGCATGAGTTCTTGAGTCTCCACAGGAATGTGGACCGGCCCAGGGGAAGGCCACTGGGTGCACAGCTATGGTATGTTTTCATAGGAGCCCACCCATTGCATGATGGGAAGGAGGTCAAGGTCATTCGTAAATAGGTCCTTGGGGGTGTTGGTTATCATCAGCTTCATCACATCCTGCACACTGTGTGGTGGGATTTGTTAAAGGGGCCACTTCACTTCCTGTACGTTGCTCTGGGGGTAGGGGATTAGTTAGGGCCACAGGGGCACATGAAGTTTATGGTCACCAGTCACATCACTTCCTGTGCATCGCATGGTGGGATAGGTTGAAGGGGCAACATCATTGCACTTTGGATTTGGTAATTAGCAGAGGGCCTTTTAGCATCAGATCATCCAGGCATTGGTGGCCATCCCACTTCCCAAGCAGTGCATGCTGGGGTAGTTTGAGGGGTGCTTTCACTTTCTGCACATGGTCCTGTGAGTTGGGTTTATAAAGCAGGGGTAGTTTGAGCTTCAGCGGATCCTGTTGATGGTCACCAGCTACACCACTTCCTCCGCATTGCATGGTGGGATAGGGTTAAAGGGCAGTGGCAGTTTGGTACTTTTGGGGCTCTGATGTTGGTGGTGGTCCGCTCCTTTACCTTCTGCACATTGCTTGTGGATGGGGTTAAAGGGCAAGGGTAGTTTGGGACCTTTGGAGCCCAGATGTTGGTGGTCAGTAGCTCCATCACTTCTTGTGCATTGCATCCTGGTGTGGTTGAAGGGGTGGTGTGACCTCCATGGCCAGTATTCATGGGTACTTCCAGAGGTAGGTGGCATAGTTAATATTAATTCGATGCCAGGGGGTCTATGTGTAACATCGCGGTAGGTTAGGAGGCACAATGATGTCATTTTCAGATTTGGTACTTCCAGGCTTACATCGTGGGTGATGCCACTTCCTAGTCAGGGTTCCTGGATGATGGCACTTCTGGGAAACATGCAGAAAAAGTGGTGGTGGGTGAGATTCGACATCCCCTCCGGGTCATGGCTTATGTGTCATTTCTGGTGTGGGTCTTCAGTCAAACCTTATGGCCGCCATCTCTTCCTACTCACATGGGCCGGAAGTGATGCCACTTCCGGGGCAGCTCTTCTGCGACATGGCCACCAGTTATACCATTATGAATACCACGACCCCTTTTGAGTTTGAAGAAAGGTGTCCCACTCTACTATGTACACCTTTCAGGAATGTTGTGTGAATTTCTGCACGTTTGTTGACAAAAAACGCTTTCATGAATGGGGCCCAATGAGCTTCTCACAATATGATCCCAGTCAATGAAGTATTGAAAGAGAATTTAAAGAGGAAAACAAATCTAAATGAATATTTTCCTATCAGTCTCATCTATAGATTTGCTCACACAAGTCTAGTGTATTAAAGCTGGGCACCATTTCCAAATTGTAACCTATATTTATGGACCTCCTGAAAGGATTTGTTTGTGATGCCTGAGGCGAAGGGTCCTCTTCCCACAACACTTCCCTTGGCCAGCCAGTGATGCCTTGGGGAAGAGGTCGGGGGAGGCCCCCTGTTTGTAATCTGAGCCTGATGGGCATCAGAAACAGAGGAAGGACTTCGGGATGGGTGGGGTGTTGGTCAAATCTTTGGGAAACTGACTGATAAGGAATAGGGTGACCAACTGGCATGGGTGCAAATTCAGGACGGTGAGTGTAAAAATTCAGGACAAAGGGTCAAAATTCAGGACAAAAATTCAGGACAGGAGGTCAAAATTCAGGACAAAACTTCGGGACAAAAGGTAAGTTTTCCAGACACGCCAGAGGAGGTCGCGCAATAGGATATAAGTAAGTAAATAGACAACCACTTAAGTACAAGTCAAAATAAGTTTATATTAGGTTGAGACAATCGTGCACTTCACAGTTTTTCAGTATGCCCGCAGCTTGCTACCTTAGACGATTCAAAACTCGCATCTCGCTCCAGCAGGGATTAGTCACCAGACTATGGTGAACCACACCTGAATGTAAGTGAGGCCGCTTTTATTGTTGATTGGAAACTACTGGATATACAAGGACCTTTGCAGTGCCAGCCCCCCCAGTAACAAAACAGCCCCCCCTTTCCAGCCTCCCAGGAGAACACCCAATGCCAGCCCCCAGGAACAAAACCGCCCCCCCTTTCCAGCCTCCCAGGGAAACACCCGATGCCCGGTCCGGCCAGTCTGCTCTTGCTACCACCCTCCAATGGTGCCCCTCATCTTCACATAGACCGTCTCTCATGTGTATTTAATTTCTTTTATATTGTTACTCATCCCAGGTATGTAGGACAGGGTGTCGGAGTGCGTTACATCATACACACATTATATAGAGAAAAATGACTCATATAAACGTGAAAGTCAATGTATAGGAAATGTTACTTAAGATAATGGGTGCTACAAGGTGTAATCATTCTTTTATCTATCATTCATTCTTTCACCATTCATTCTGTCCTTCCATCTGTGTGCCCATCTATATCCAAACATATTCAACCATTTGCAAACCTATCCACCATGTATCCTTCCATCCATCATTTCACTCATCCATCCCTCCATCCACCCTTTCACTCATCCATCCATTATTCATCCATCCACCCTTTCACCCCATCCATCCGTACACTCATCCATCCCCTCTTCCACCCATCCATCTATTCACTCATCCATCCAGCCATTTACCCTTTCACCCATCCAGCCATCCTTTCACTTACTCATCCATCGACCCAGTCACTTATCCTTCCACCCATTCACCCTTTCAGTCATTCATCCTCCCTTTCTCTCTCCATCCCCCTTTCATTATCCATCCATCCATCCTTCCACCCACCCATCTACTAATCCATTCATGAATCCATCCATTGACCCTATTACTCATCCATCCTTTCACTCATCCATCTATCCGTTCTCTCATCCATCCACCCTTTCACTTCTTCACTCATCTATCCATCCTTTTGTCCATCTACCCCCCTTTCACTCACTCATCAATCCTTACATCCACCCTTTCACTCATCCATCCATCCATTCACCCTTTCACTTATCAATTCATCAATCCATTCATCCTTTCACTCATCCATCCACCCATTCACTCGCCCATCATCTACCATTTCACTCACCCATCCACCCTTTTACCCATCCATCTACCCTTCCACCCATACATCCATCTATTTACCTTTTCTCTCATCCATCCTTCCACTCACTCACTCATCCATCCATCCTTTCTTTCATTATCTATCCATTCACCATTCATCCATTCATCCTTTCACTAATTCATCCAGCCATTTACACATTCCTTCACTTATTTACTCACCCACCTTTTCACATTAAGAGCTGAGCCTTTGTCTGCAGAGTTGCAGACAGAAGAGGCCCATCAAGAACTTCACCTCCCTGTAGTTCCTAAAGCAAGGGGTGGGGTGGGATGGGGGAGGGTTTACTATGCCCCTGCACATAGGCAATCTGAAAACTTAGAAGTCATGAGTCATGCATGATGCACAATGCCAGGTCGTGAGGTGACATGGTGTTGTTTCCAGGGCTTTAAGTGGGGGAAAAAGTGGGGGTCTCACCAAAGGGGGTGTTCGATGTAATTAAGGGCATGGCTTAAACACTTAGGCTAAAAATCTGTGCTTAGCATAGTGTTCCGCCCGACTGGTATTATGTTGTTTCTGTCATTGCATCCAGATATATAATACAGCAAGTATCATTACACCAACAACAAGCCAGGACTATTGGCTTTGTCAATGGTTGTTAGTTGCTTAAAATAAAAAAGCAGCAACCATGGCTTTGTTGAATATAATATTGAAAATGCGTCAGTTCTAAAATGATGAGACAGTGAAAGAACTCTAGCCCCTTCTTTTTAACTTGTTTCACAGGCTTCTTTATTTAAACTGTTTTCTCAGGTTGCCGCATGGGCGTTTTACCTTTTATCCATCTAACAGAATGCCCTGCTGTACACTGAGGCAGGAGGAGGCCGCCACATGCTTTAACAGCCCAGACTGCCCTATTGTCATTCTGTATGTGGCAATCAGCCCCAGACAGAATGACAATGGGCGGGTGGGGCTGCTCTTGTGCTCTAGGAGGAGTGCGAGGCGGCCCCATCAGGGGCTGAGGCTTCTCGCAGGGGAGCAGTGCTGCGCCCTGTAATGGCCATAATTACGGACAAAAGGCGCCCGTAAATGGGATCCTCACGGACAATGGACGTGTCCGTGAAATTTACGGACGGTTGGTCACCCTAATAGGAAGCTTCTTTCCTGATATTTGTTATCACACTGAGTGAAGAGGAAACCAAAGCAAGGAATGTGTTTATTTACCAAATGCACTCAAGTGGTGCTCGTCTGACTCTGAGGCGACCATCACTGAGGGGCAGCGGAAAGCGCTTTCTTCATTTAATGAGCTATTTTAGTTTGTTGCTCATAAAATTCATGGCTACGACTGTTTATAATTTTAAAGGGTACTAGCCATGGGCTCATCTGTTAGTACATCACACTATAGACTTTGTACACTGGAAGAGAGAGAGAGAGAGTCAACTGCGGCTACCTCGACCGTTTATTTCCATTATTTGTTTTAATTTACTGCTTAGTTAAGCTGGTGTTTGTTTTAGCTTGCTATTTAGACAAGGCGGGTTGTGGTGTCCTGGCAGCTTTAATATGAGATGAGAGGCGAGCACACTTACTTATTTATTTTATTGGAGTCATTCATGAGTGACTGGCACCGTGTACTATGGACTCTCTGAATCCTGGGCCTTCATTGCTGCCTCCTGTGGGTTCGGATTACAACGCTGTGCAGAGCGGTGCTCCCGGGTGCAATGCTGCTCTGCACAAGCATCCGTGGCTTGTGTTCCTACACCCAGATTTACCGGGCCTGGGAACACCGCATCCAATTTTGCCAGCTGGAAAAAATGGCCAGTAAAGCCACTTTGGAAAAGGTGCGCCTTGAAGCCTGAATCCATTCTTCAAGCCTCTGCCCGACCCCCAGCCAAGGCCCGGGCGCAGCCGGCGAGGCTCCTCACTGGCCGGCCACATCTGTTCTCGCGGGCAGTCAGGCGTTATACACGAAGGTTCCTCATACCATTGGGTGGTTTTCAAAGGAGTCCACTTTCGTAGGTGTGAAAAAAGAATAATTAACACAAATATATCAAGTACTTTTTAAATATTCATTTTTCACTAGTCCTTCTTCCATTACCATGCTCCATCTCCTTCACATGCCACAAACTCAGATAGTTTCATGCCTTTATAAAACAAATAGCCCTCACTCTCTCTCTCACTGTGCCTCTGGTCCCGTACAGTTCTGTGTCTCCCCGTTCTCAGGGATTCCACAAATTGTTTTCTTCACTGCAAACTCTGCCCCCACCCCACCATATGCAATAGCATCTTGTTTATTTCTGACACGCTTTTTCATGGCTGATCATGCCAAAAACTGCTTCTGAAAGAGAGCCAGCCTCTGTAGGGTACAAATACATTAAAAAAAGAGATTCCGGAAGTGGGGCTTGAAGCCAAGTGTAAAAGAACAGATGCCAAAAAACTCACAGAGACACTTTCGCTGGATCTTCTCCAAAAATATGGAACCCCTACCACCCTCAAGAGATCAATTCCCTCACTCAAGATCTTCAAGAAGGAAGTTAAAGCCGTACCACTTGAAAAACATGTGTCTTAAGAGAACTATTTTGAAACTGTCATTCACCCTATCTTATACTGTATCCTATTGTTCTACACCTTGCGCTCTGAGCTCTACGTGCAGCGTTCCTTATTTTATATTGTATCCTATTGAAATTATACCTTGATCCAAGTACTCTTTGTACAGATTACCTTATTGTGTCAGGTGTTTTAATGCACTCCACCCTCTCCAGCTCTCTCATTGTACAGCGCTCTGATACTTTGATGATCATGTTCGCACTTTAGAAAACACAATAAATACATTAAATAAATAAACAGATTTCTATAGTTTTCAGTACTAGGCCAACAGCATTAGGACAACAGTTCTGATATTTTAGAAGGCAAACAAGATTTTATCATGTTTTTCAGTAATCCTTTTTTATTACTACGCTATACGTTCTGTACATTCCACAAAATCATAAGTATTTTTCACACTATGAAACAAACCCATTAATTTCTTTCATGCCATAAACAACAAGCAATGACAAAGCCAAAAGTTCTCACCTATGCGAGCTGTACTGGCTTTGTCAATGTTTTCTTAGCCATGTTGCACAGCAGTGTAGTCGCTGTGCAACATGGCTGAAAGTAAAGCAAATCAAAGAGCTATGATAGGTTAAATGCTGGCCGCGTCATAACACTTTTTTTAACTTTAGGCCATGTTGTACAGCAGCTGCTGTGCAACATCTGGAAGATATTTTTTTTAAAGTGCTATGATACAGCAGTGCTCCACATCACAGCTGCTTGTTTGTTTACTTTGAGCCATGTCAGACAGTGCAACATGGCTGAAAGTTAAAAAAACAAGTTGTGACTGGGGAACAAGTTGTGACTGGGGTAAGATGGCTGCCCCATTCAAGGGCCTGATTCAAGATGATGATCTTGGGTGGAGAGTTATACTCGGGGAGATTTTTGTCAGAGATGAAGGATCACCCTCAGCGCATCAGTAAAGGAGTGAATTTGGGGGTAAGTGAGTACTACACAGGCACAAAGAATTTCTAGTGCGTTTTTATAGATCACTAATTAAAGGTGTCATGGCGCTGAATGATTGGTAGAGAAATCGCAAGGAGGAGACAAGCACCTGTAATAGATCGTTGAGTGCACGATTAGTGAGGAACAAACAGCTCCATTTTCAGAGCGGAAAGCGATACCAGTGAACTGCTGCGGCCACTGAGAAAGCTCTGCTTCAACGTGTGCACTTTTGAACTTGAGGGCTGAGGAGGCCCTGGTCAAAAGATCGCCCACCCTGGCTGAGATGCGGGGTGAGGCATACATAGACCAAGTTGGGTTTGAAGGACAAAGCAAAGGCAAGCTAAGGAATGGCTGCCCCAGTAGCCTCTTTAGAAGTGCAAGGAGGTCTGCATAAGATGCCTCTTGGTTCTAAAGATAGAAGGTTGGGGATCAAGAGGATGGATGAACTTTAATGAGTAGGAGGAATAGAGAGTACTAGTAGGCAAGCAGAAGAAGGAATACCCGGATCTAAGTGGGATAGCTCTGGGAATCCAGCAATGTTGCTAGGCACAAGTTCAACAGTGTCATTGAACTACAGAATAGGGAATTTGCTTGGAGTATGAAATTAGGGGATAAGATTGGGATCCTGGTATTAAAGATGGGCCCATGAAAGGTCATGAGTAGTGCAACTGAAGAGAATCTGGTTAAAAAAATCCTCTAATCGGGTTAGCACTAGTTGCTCCATCCCAGGAAATAGTCCCGGCCTGGTGGAGTTATTTTGGGAGGGAACTCCTATACCAATAAGCATGGCGGATGGATGCAAACATTCCTAGGTCTTATCCTTGGGATTGTTTTGACTTAAATGTATGAAATAACCCAAATAACTACATTTGGGTAATGCCTAAAACAAGAAAGGCCTTCGGTATCAGTCCCCTTGACTCATTAGGACTCTGAGAGCCAACATCCCTGTTAAAATTGCCAATATTGTTGAAAACGTTTAACCCGGCATATCTCAGTTGTATTGTATTGTAAAATATTTGCATTTCAAGTCCGTGGCAATTGTCTGTACCGACCATTTATTAACCACATTTTCATTCCCAAGCCTTTCTGCCAAGCAGCACCTTAGCTTTTGATGTACCAAAGACGTGTATAGCATACTGGATTGAAATGCTCAAGAATAATTTCGACATCACTCCTTACTTAGTGCTAATAAGTTTCTATTTTGCAAGGTGTGTTTCAGGGCAACATTTAGGACTGCCCTAAGTAGCAACAGAAACCCCAATACAGCTGCAAACGGTGGTGTGCACCGGAATCAGGCTTACAACCTTTGCACTCCGAAATTGTATTTTCTGTGCAACGTTTGCAAAGAAAAGCACAAAATAGGTTGGAGAGGTAAACATGAGGTACTGTGGGCGTAAACCCCCATAGCTCATCGTATGCCTCTTAGCAACCTACCCAACTCAGAATGGGGCGTCACTCTCAAGCTAAGAAATGTTGCACCGCAGAGTATTGGCATTCCCCAGGCGCTCTTGTGCATCACTACACCAGGACACTTGTAAAGAGGCCTTTTGTTGAAACCACGACTGTGCCATCTGTGCCCTATCCTCTATAAGATGTATCGCCATGCCCAATTCAAGGTCAATGACGTCTACACAAACTCCCTGGCACAGATAACTATCTCCTCAAAGCTACCAGTTAACTCTTGTAAAATGTGACATGGCGTCCTGTCGTTGACTCGCCTTCCCATACAGTAAGGCTGATGGAATTATCGTAATATAGACCAACAGTATCGCTTCGACTCTTGCCTGCCCTGGCCCAAACATCTAGAAAGACCTGGTGTGACCTTCTTGGTGTTTCATCAGTACATTAGCTTACAAAGCATGCTGTATTTCCAGCAAAATGAATTTATTATCATTATAATACAGTACATCACACAATATCAGTAAAAAGTCAAATAAATCACACACAAAAATCCTTTCTATCGAAAGGGTATTGAATCTCAAATCAGTTCTTTAAATCTCTACCCCATAACAAAGTTTAATACCGGTTGTTCACAAACCTTAATTATAAAAAATACCTACCTATATGCAGCACAGCACTGTAGTGATCAAGAAAACCTGGCACTGGAACTCAGTTCAAGGTAGCTAGATGCCTGCTTGGTGAAGACGCAATAACCAAGTACAGACAGCCTGACTGAGGAGCGTCCTGTGAAAGTGATGGGACTGCAGTTCCTTGAGGAAGACACCAAAGAATGGGGCCAGAACAAGTACTCAGGGGAGTGTACAGCTGAAAAGCATTGGGGCGCAGTGGCATAGCTAGGCACTTTGCAGCCCCCCCCCCCTTGTTACGCCACTCTTGGGGCGGGATCCTCCTGGGGTTTCCGAGAAGAAGGCACATTTCCTACATGATGGCTACATGCCGCGGATTCGCTCCATTTTCTTTTTTTTTTGTCTTTGTGTTGCGGTGGGTTGATGATTTAAAGATGCCTCTGGTTGACACTATAAGTAGGGCTCCCTGTTTTCCGTTTATACTGATTTTTACAGATAAATACAGAAAGAAAACACTGTCTTTCTTGCCTATTTTTAAAAGCGGAAAAATACAGATAATTTGGCTTCTTTTGAGTGACTCTCCATGCTGAGGTTAATGACTTTCAGGCCAATAACTGTACATATTGGCAGCATAGAAAGTTACAAAGCTCAATGAGATGTGCTTAAATTACTGCATATCTCAACATGTATATATGCTATTATACTATTTTTTTAATGTGGGTTTAATATTTTATTATTTTTGGCTGTGTAATGTGCTAAAACCTTACTGGCATCAAAGTGTGAGTGCACGGTTATCCATAAATATGGATAAATACCAATAAGATGGGCAAAAAATAAATATGGATAAATACAGACGGAAATCTTCAGAAAATATATACCATAAATCCGGGAGCCCTTAGTATAAGATAGACTAGGATAAGATATAAGATGAAGGTCATGACTGGCGCAGCTTGTCCGGATGATTAATACCAGAGCTCTTTCGTGCCACTCTGTGCCATGCAGGGTAAAGAGAGTTAGGCCTGGTTTCAAACTGCCTGTTGGGAGTTGGCATGGACAGGCTTGGACAACACTAAACCTTGGACAACCAGTTTAAGGTCTGGTTTGGGTCTGGTTGTTGAAGGTGGTACTGGGTCTCCTTGAACGCCTTGCTTGATGCCCCAGTCCCTTATTCTTGCACGGTTCTGAATCATAACGTGTCTTGTGCACCCACAGCCACCCCGAAAGTGAGAACACAATGTGTGGGTTACACCTATAGATACGGATACAAAAGGCAGGTTACAGGTAGGGATACTGCCTGAATATAAGGGGAAGATTCATCTGTAGTTCTTACCAGGATACTGGGGGGAGGAATGTAATGTGTATTTGAATTAGTAGCAAAGCTACAACTTATGTAGTTGTGATTTGGAAACAAAGGAGCATAGTGTAGATATGGCTCTGGCTTGATATGGGGAGGATAAAATGTAAAAAGAAGGGTGGCCAGGATACAGGTTGTAAGATATGTCTATAGTAGTTACTTGGTACATCAATAAGGATGCAGCTGGATACCATGGGGTGGCTTACACCTAGAGTTATGGATTGGATACAGAGAGTAGGTTGCATCTGGATACAAGTGCTGGCTTACACCGAGAGTTATGACTTGGTACGAAGTGTAGGTTGCATCTGGATACCATGGGGTGGCTTCCAACTAGAGTTACTGCATGGATACAGAGAGCAGGTTACATCTGGATACAAGGGGTGGCTTACACCTAGAGTTACAGCATGGATATGGAGAGTAGGTTTCCTCTGGATACATGGGGTGGCTTACACCTAGAGGTATGGCTTGGATACGGAGAGCAGGTTTCATCTAGATTCAAGTGGTGGCTTACTACGAGAGTTAAGAGCTGGATACGGACAGTAGGTTGCATCTGGATACAAAGGGTGGTTTACACCTAGAGTTATGGCTTGGATAAGGAGAGTAGGTTACATCTGGATACAAGGGCTGGCTTACTTCGAGAGTTATGGCTTGGATACGAAGAGTAGGTTGCATCTGGATACCATGGGTGGCTACACCTAGAGTTACTGCATGGATATGGAGAGTAGGTTGCATCTGGATACAAGGGCTGGCTTACTCTGAGGGTTATGGCTTGAATACAGAGAGTAGGTTACATCTGGATACAAGGGGTGGCTTACACCTAGAGTTACTGCATGGATATGGTGAGTAGGTTGCATCTGGTACAAGGGCTGGCTTACTCTGAGAGTTATGGCTTGGATACAGAGAGTAGGTTACATCTGGATACAAGGGGTGGTTTACTCCGAGAGTTATGGCTTGGATACAGAGAGTAGGTTACATCTGGATACAAGGGGTGGTTTACTCCGAGAGTTATGGCTTGGATACAGAGAGTAGGTTTCCTCTGGATACTTGGGGTGGCTTACACCTAGAGGTATGGCTTGGATACGAAGAGCAGGTTTCATCTGGATTCAAGGGGTGGCTTATACTGAGAGTTAAGAGGTGGATACAGACAGTAGGTTGCATCTGGATAGAAAGGGTGGTTTACACCTAGAGTTACAGCTTGAATGTGGAGAGCAGCTTGCATCTGGATACATGGGGTGGCTTACACTGAGAGTAATGCAAAAACAACAGTTGATGGACAGAATGCAGAACAATGTCATACATTCACCCCAGTACAGAGATCTGGGCCTAAATCCATCGTTTTTTTGCTCACCATGCCATTCCAGTTTGAACCCAGCCATATGCAAATCAGTCTTGACCCTGTGCCTCATGGGAACAGTCCATCCCGAACTGCCAAGCCAGGTCCTCCCTGGACTGGAAACAAGCATCCTAGGACCGGTTTCGGGGTTTCACCCCTCTTCAGCCAGGATAGCTTGATTCCAGTGGCATGGAGAGCACGGGACCCACGTCTGGGCATTCCCGTCCCACTCGGGGTGACAAATGCAAAAACAACAGTTGATGGACAGAATGCAGAACAATGTCATACATTCACCCCAGTACAGAGATCTGGGCCTAAATCCATCGTTGTTTTGCTCACCATGGCTCACTGTGCCACTGGAATCAAGCTATCCTGGCTGAAGAGGGGTGAAACCCCGAAACCGGTCCTAGGATGCTTGTTTCCGGTCCAGGGAGGACCTGGCTTGGCAGTTTGGGCTGGACTGTTCCCATGAGGCACAGGGTCAAGACTGATTTGCATATGGCCAGGTCTAAACTGGGGTGGCATGGTGAGCAAAAGAATGATGGATTTAACCCAGATCTCTTGACTGGGGGTGAATGTTTTGATTTGTTCTGCATTCCGTCCATCAATTGTGTGTCTTTTGCTACACTGAGAGTAATGGCTTGAATACAGAGAGTAGTTTGCATCTGGATACAGGGGGTGGCTTACGCTGAGAGTGATAGCTTGGATACGGAGAGTAGTTTGCATCTGGATACATGGGGTGGCTTACACCTAGAGTCACTGCATAGATACGGAGAGTAGGTTGCATCTGGATACAGGGGGTGGCTTACACCTAGAATTAATGCTTGGATATGAAAATAGGTTGCATCTGAATACAAGGGCTGGCTTACACCTAGAGTTATGGCTTGGATAGGGAAAGTAGGTTGCATCTGGATACAGGGGGTGGCTTACACCAAGAGTCACGGCATGTATACGGAGAGTAGGTTGCATCTGGATACAGGGGGTGGCTTACACCAAGAGTCACGGCATGTATACGGAGAGTAGGTTGCATCTGGATACAGGGGGTGGCTTACACCAAGAGTCACGGCTTGGATATGGAGAGGAGGTTGCATCTGTAGTTGTGGCTTTCTTGCAAGCCACAAGACACAACTATAGTTCACTCTGCAACACAAGATAAAAGAAAGGTTGCGATGGCTGAGAAAGATGGCACTCTCTACCATATGAGTAAAGACAAATTTCAAAGTCTTATTAGATCAATGTCCAAATGTCATCTGGTGCTCAGGAGAAGGAAGAGCCATCCATTCTTCCTCAATCAGGAAAGGTTCCGGAATCAATAACAAAAATTCTCCAGGCACACAGAGATGAAATTGAGATCGTGGTATCAGTAGTTCTTTTATTTCTTTGTGAATATACGAGCTCCTTGCCAACACGTGTTTCGTCTCAAGCTGTTCTTGTTACAGCAGACTTCCTCAGGGCAAAATATCTATAACAAAGTCACAATCCAAATTTTAGAAGAAATGCTAAAGGAGTTGTATAGAAGGCCCATAACCTGGTTCAGGTGACACCAGACATGCCATGCGTGGTTGGGGAGTATATAATGTGTTTCTACAGAATAGTATGTAACGGGTATGTGAATAGGAACACCATGTGTCATGCCGGGGGATTTGACAAACCAGTACATGATTTATCGTGATACTTCCTTACTACCAGGTGGCATGTGTAGTGGTATCGAAACAGTTCAGGTTAGAAAGATCCCTTGCTCTGTCTCTTTGAATGATCCTGTAAATCTGGGTGAAGTGGTGTCAGTAGATGTGTGCCTGGAGAAGTTTTGTTATTGATTACAGTTCACTCTGTGTCTGTTGGTCTCTACAGCTCTGTTTTTAAGTCTGGCAGGCCAGCACAGCTGTCAGCCTACGTATTGTCAGTAAAACCCTTCAGTGAAAGAAGCCTTGCGTGGACAGTCATTGACTCTTATTAACTCCCGCAATCATACTTAACTGCTTTAATGAGATTCTTTTTTAAAAGCAAGTTGCTTCATGTGTGTTTTGGCCTGTGTCAATCTATTGATTGCCTCCCAAGATGGCCTCTGTGTTCTGCATGCAGGCTTCGTCATCTACATACGGAAAGTTTGACTCACATTGTACCAATGTGCCCCAAGCTGTTGATCGAACGTAAGGCTCTGTTGTGTAACCTCTTTAATGAGACAGCATCAGAACCTGGCATCACGCCTTACTCTTTTGTCTAAAGGGTGAATGCCCCTGAATGGTTGCAGCTTTCACAACATTGTTTACAAAAGCTGAGAGGCTGCGGTAGACAAGGTTTAGATGCGGCAGAGTGAAGGAAGCGCGAGCAATAGCTCTAGACTGACACCCTTCAATGCTTTCACCGTCACCCATGCATTCTATAGCGGCTTTGCCCAGTAACTCCTGCACTGTACACTCGGTATAACGGAAGTGGCATCACAGGACGTGATGTGGAGCAACAAGGATCCAGGGAATATGAGGTGAGACTACGAGGAAAATGCTCCGGTCTGATGCTGCTTAATATCATCTTTTGCACTTAATTGCGAATTTTGCACTAACTGTTAAAAGTGGACAGGTCACCGTCCAGTAAAATGCGAATTGGAGATGTTGCAGTATGAGGGGGGTTGAGTAAATGTTTTTTTTGCTTGATGTCATTTTTCCATTTTTAGCAAATGTCATCTTGTCACACCTGCACTTTATATTTGGAGGCAGTGTAAGAGGTTAGGTAACAAGGTGAACAAGAGAATATGGGGCCCGGGAATGACTTTACCTTTTCCATGATTCTCTTTTATGCTACCCTTGTACTTTTAGCATATCTTGGACGGTCACATTGACTATATATCTGGCTTTATAAAAGAGGTAATGCAAGATAAGAAGGGATACTATGTGAAACAAAAGACTATGGGGTGATACTGCTTCCCTGAAAAAGGTTATTGTTTTATATTTCAGTGAATCTTTTTAATCTATTGTTTTGTGATGTGTAAATTTACGGTTTTAATTAACTAAAATAAACTTGTCAGAGTGTCACTAATATCCTTCATATTTACATATACATTTTTACTTACTGGGGGGAAAAAATCCTTTCAACCTCTGCCCATACCTCCACTTTTTGACTCATCCCTAACCTCTCCAGCTAGCATGGACTCCCAAAACACCCATTCCAAACTCTTCCCCCTTTATCCACTTCATCCAACTAACAGGTGCACATGGCCACCACTCCAAATAACAAATCTAATCTCCCTTTACGAATCCACTTGAATTAGTCCATCCCTCTCAAAACACTAAAGTAAATGCATGAGTCCTCAATGGCACTAACTTAACCCACCTACAACAACTATTCCACAAAGAAGAAAAAACTCACGTTTTACTAATCTACTAGCATCTTACCTCTAACCTTATGGTCTGGAGTAGTGTGCTACTCACCGCACAGCACTTCAACACCTTGTCAGGGGTAGTAAGCACTATTTAAAAACAATTTGCAATTACATATATTCCGAACCTTCGAGCGCATTGCCGTTCTTTAGGAGTGAAGTGATTTACATTTTTTAGATATATTTTATAGGTTGCACGCTGAACCAATAGGGGTTTCACAGTGCTCCGCACAGAGTGGGGGAGGGATTTAAACCTGAATACATATACACTTGGTATTACAAAAAGCTATGTAGGGATGTGTGTACAAAATAGTGTAATGTACTCAGACATAATGTGTAGTTTACAATTTAAGTTTACGTTTTTGTACATTTTTAACATCTTACATTCAGGTTTATATGAAAAAGAATCATATTTTATTTGTTTGTCCTAAATTAGAATCTCCCAGATGCTGTTTCTTAAAACCCCTTTTTGTGAAATATGGTATTAAATCAGCCAGAGCAGCTTCCCAGTTGTTATAGAGCACGGCTAATGAAATGATGTGCTGTAGAATTTTGCCATTTTTTTTCTAAAGTTTAAAAAAATATTTTAATTTCTGTATCATGCAGATTAATTCATTTAAAATGGCTATAGACGTACCTTTTATGTATTATGTCTTGAATCTTTTTATGCTACATTACTGTTGATCTCTTCGTAAATCTAAATCTTTAATAACATTTTGAAATCTTGAAAAAGGATAAAAATATTCTAACTTCACAATTTATTTCTGCATTTTGTGTACATTTTGGACATCTTTCACGTGCTTTGGGTTTGAGGTCGAGGTGCATTTGCCATGAACACTTTCCTACTTTGTTTTCGGTACCTTTGCTACACAACATCCTCATCTTCCATGTGCATCATGACCCAAGGAGGTAGTTCTCATTTCAGGACAGTTGTCCAGTATCTCTGTGGTGTAAATCTAAGGTACTAACAGCAATTTGCTCATCAGGGGTTTCGTAGGGGTGTGCAAAATGTGCACAATTTGCTTTTGCATAATTGTGAAATTCATTAAAAATTACGCTAAATGCAGAACTGCCATACGTCGCTATTTTTTAGCATAAAATGCATCCTCTCATCCATTTTGGATGCATTTTGCACAAACGAAGTTAGTGCAACAAATACAAGTCCTGCAAAGTACAGCTGCTTACATTCAGGTCGTTTGCATTGTCCCCTGCTCCTACGATGTAATTTTGCAGCGAACAAGCGTAATGCAAAATTTGCAAAATTACGCGCGATTACGCCGGCGTAACGTGAATGTCTCCTTGCTCTATTACGGTGCTGCGATAGTCTGAAAATGAGTCTGACAAACTTGTTTTTGTTATTTGGGCATTACTGTGCAGCTTCGTCTCACCTGCATGTGTTTCCAAGGCACGCAGTTTCCTTTGTAAACCTACAGGTTTTACTAGCTGTAAATCAGCTGTAATCCCCTCTGCTTCATTACTTTAATAAAGATTAGTGCTTGTTTGCAGCCCCAGGAGCTTCGCTTCTGCCTGGAAGAGGCCCCTGGCTGAACTGTACACAAGGAACCTTATCTGCATTCATTGTTGAATGTTGACTGTTCCCTGGAAGGGCTGCAGGCTGCATGTGGCTTCCTCATTACACACCCCACACCCTGACAGGCACCTCCTCTGGTCACGCCGATTGTTATCCCTGCTTCTCCTAAGAATGTGTTCCTTGCACGTAAAAGAACTGCAAAAATACATTACGATCACCCAGCTCGGTGGTACTGCTCCTGTCAACCTAAGAAGGATGAACAGCTGAATGAACCCACCAGATTCCCACCTGTACATTTCTACAATGCATACTGTATTTCACTGAGCTGTCTTACCAGCGACATCTGCTTATGGAATTCATGCTTCTAGGCAAGTGCAGCTTTGATCAATCGTGGGACAAGGTGATCAAGTGAGTTGCCCAAGATCACACAGTTAGATGACGTGACAAAGCCACACTTAGAAGCCAGGGATCCTGGTTGCTAAGTAAACCATTCAGCCAATGAGCACATCTCTTAAGACAGCAGAAGACATCAAAGACAGTGGTAGTGTCAAAGGACGGGATTGTCTTTGATGCCCACCTGACTCTGTCCCCTCTCTACGCTCGCACCTGCTTTCTCGTTCACCATCAGCATTGGTTAGTATTTTCACTTTCAGCCACTGATTTATCTTTCACTCTAATATTTCTTGCACACCACTCTCTGATTTCCCCTACAATGCAAGCAATGATTGTTTTGTCACTTTCATCTCCTGATTTCACTTTCACATCCAGATTTATAATTGTTCAATTATTTTTCATGCATTCTCTGATTCTCTTTCACTACCATCAATGGTTTTTCATAAGTTCTCACACCCATAATTTCACTTCCACTGCCCCGAGTTCTTTCCACGGTCACACTTTGGGGGATATTCTCAAGAGCGGGCGATAATTATCGCCAACCTAGGTTAACGCAACTTCACATAACGCCGTCTATCGCGGGAAACTAACGCCGTGTTAACGGCGTATTCCCAACACGCCGGCAACAGACGATAGTTTCCCGATAACGCGTCAAATTTCCACGTTAAAAGTACCGGGACGTCGATAAAAAAAGGAAACCCGAACGTGAAAAAAGTGGCGATGGGCCCAACAGCGATAAAAATATCAGCGATAAGCAGTGCCAGGCTTGCTATTCCCAAGCCAGGTGGGAAAATTCACCATAAAAGCTGCAAAAAAAAAGTAGAAAAACTCAAAACCCAAACAACTGAGAAGCACCATGGAGGAAGCTGGAGCAACTACAGAGCCCAACCAGAACCCCACAAACCCCCCGGAGGACCAGCCAGGGACCTCGGGGAAGGAGCAGGGCAAGGAGAAGAAGAAGAGGAACCCGCGATTCATTCCGCTGTCTTGTTCTGCGCTGCCTCGGTGGCAGTCTGGGGGGAGGGGGTGGTCTGGGGGGGGTGGTCCTGGGGGTGGGAGTGGTCCTGGGGGGGGTGGCGGTGGGTGTTGTGGCCCTCTTGGGTCTCCAAGCTGCATGATTAGTAGCTCCATGGCATCTGTTGGTCTTCAGATGTGGCTCTGGGCTGGGCTCCCTTAATACTGCAGGTTTTCGTCCTACTTAAGACCAGAAAAAAGCAGGTCTTAAGTCCCTGCTGCTAACGTGCCTTATCGCCTGTTTATGGGCCGCATCGCCGATCTGGCTGGTCGTTGAGAATATCGCGAAGTGGTGTTATCGTGAGTTTTTGCACTGGAACGCCTACTCTGCATATGATTAGCGTTAGTTGTCGCTGTCAGCCTTGGCGATGTTTTTAGCGACAGCTATCGCAGGTAAACTGACGATGTCGGCTGTTAGCGCAGGCTTGTGAATAGGGCGATAAATCTATCGCCACTTTCGTGGCGGAAAAGTGCCGCTAAATCGGCGATGAGTCCTTGAGAATATGCCCCTTTGATTTCTGTTTCACAGTCTCCTGTGAGCTTTCTTTCACTATCTTCTGTAATTTCTCTTCGACTGTCACACCCTGGTTTATCTTTTACTGCAGTCCTCTCACATGCCTTTCTCTGTCCCCCCTTAGTTTATCTTTCACTGTTCGACACAGTCTCCCACCGCACCCTAATACGCAGACTCTACGACGCAGGAATCCAGGACAAGGCCCTCGACTGGATCCGCTCCTTCCTCTCCGGCAGGACGCAGCGGGTCAGACTCCCCCCTTTCCTCTCGGACCCCACACCTACCACCTGCGGAGTCCCCAAGGGCTCTTCCCTCAGCCCGACGCTCTTCAACCTCTACATGGCTCCACTCGCCCCCATCTTCAGAACCTACGGACTCAACATCGTGTCATACGCAGACGACACCCAGCTCATCCTCTCCCTATCCAACGAGCCCAACACCGCCAGACGCAACTTTCGAGAAGGCATGGAAGCCGTCGCCAAATGGATGAAAAACAGCTGCCTACAACTAAACACCAACAAAACGGAAGTACTCATCATGGGCCCAAACCCCAACGCCTGGAGTGACACCTGGTGGCCCCCCGCCCTCGGAAACCCGCCAACCCCCACGGACCACGCACGCAACCTGGGAATCATCCTGGACTCCGAGCTCAAAATGGACCGCCAGATCAACTCTGTCTCGTCTTCCTGCTTCCACACCCTCCGCCTCCTTCGTAAGACCTTCAAATGGATCCCCCTCGAACACCGAAAGACCGTCACTCACGCCCTGGTCACCAGCAGACTCAACTACAGCAACGCACTCTACGCCGGAATAAACAAAAACCTCACCCGCAAGCTACAGAACATCCAGAAAGCCGCCGCAAGACTGGTCCTCAATCTGCCAAAACACTGCCACATCTCCCAGCACCTGCGCACACTCCACTGGCTCCCCGTCGAGGTGAGAATCACCTTCAAGATGCTCATCCACGCACACAAGGCCCTCCACGGCACCGGACCAGCATACCTGAACAGCCGACTCAAATTCCACGCACCCCAAAGGACCCTACGATCAGCCCAGCTCTCCTACGCCGTGGTCCCCCGCACCAGAAAGCCCAGATCGGGAGGCCGCTCCTTCTCCTTCCTCGCAGCCAAAGCATGGAACGCCCTTCCGCTCCACCTCAGACAGACAACATCGCTCCCCATCTTCGCAAGAAACCTCAAAACCTGGCTCTTCGACAGACCCCCTCCTTGATGGAATGGAACCTGCACACCCCCCCCACCCCTAGCGCCTTGAGACCCTTACGGGTGAGTAGTCGCGCTTTAACAAACCCCTGATTGATTAATTGACTGTCAGCCATGATTTTTGTGGCACTGACACCCCCTGTCACTCTTTTAGTCTGACATCCTGATTTCTCTTTCACTACTTCCTGTTGATTTCTCATTTACCACCTCCTGCTGATGTCATCTTTACATTCTGAAAATGCAGATCTTTACTCTGCAGGTCACACTGTGGAGGTCTGGGAACATTTTTGTAACATTAGACATGATTTTAATGCCGTAAATTGCCGCAAAAGCCGCAATTTTCACACAGATTTTTCCCAAAGTAAAAACTTGGCAAGCTTTGAGAAGGGGACCCATGTCCCTTTTAAACCCCCCGGCTGCTTGTTCCCCTTCGCTCTGATTGGGCGGCCAGCGGCTGGTACGGGGGCGCTCAATCTGTGCGCGCCCCCTTTTTCGCGGGCTTGCGGGTGTTCCCGCCCTAGGGAGGTGTTCAGCACGGGCCCCGCCCCCTACTGGGTCCGGCTTTGCCTCCCCGGACCGTGGGGCAGATTTACAAGAACTGACGCAGCTCTGCATATTAGCAGAGATGCGTAAGTTAATTTGCGTCATGCAAATAAACCCTTGCGCCACCATGGATGCGTCGCATTTACAATGCGGCACACCGTGGCGCAAGGATTGACAGATGCGTGATGCATCTATTGGCGTAAAGGCAACGCATTGCTGGAGTTGTGTCGCAAGCACGACGCAACTCCAGCAATGCTTCGGAATGCTTATTTCTATTATGCTGCGTCACTCCTTACGCCTGCTTCAAGCAGGCGTAAGGTTTTGACGCAGTGGCGTCGTAAAAGTGACTCAGTGAAATCTTGTAGATTTCACTGCGTCACTTTTACGAGGCTTTCTTGCGTCGGAATGCCCACCCTACATACATTATACCTGACGCAGGTATAATGTGACGCAGGGCTTTACAACGTGACGCATCTCCATAGATGCGTCACGTTGTAAATGTGTCGCAACGTGGCACATTGTTTACGACACCACTGCATCACAAAAGTGACGCAACAGCGGTGTAAAAGTGTCGCAAGGTGCTTGTAAATCTGCCCCTGTGTTTCTTTACGTTATAGAAACCATCCAAGAGCAATGACAGTTCACTGATGTGCCTAAATGTCCGTAGATTCTCGCCTCATTGAGGTGTGAGAGCAGCAGACGAAGGGTTAATGATGGCTCTTGAACCCCTGTGCCTCTTCAGAGGTAAAGTGGATGCAGTCAGGGTGTTAAAGGGCCCCATGTCAAGTGCACATGAAAGCACTGCACGGATTATGTGGCAATAAGGCACAGGAGAGGACCAAGAGGAATGCTGCTGGGGAGCAAGGACCCCCCAACCTCCCCATCCTGGGGGAAGCACTAGTCAAGGGGTTCGGTGGGCGAGGAGGGGAGAGGATGCTGACTACTGAGGGAAATTCCTTGCCCATTTCTTTCAACTCCAGCTGCACCACAAACCCATTAATTCCTGATGGGTATTCATGTGTCATCTCAGCCAACTCGCCGTGCCAGTTCCTTCTACCCACTCTTGTCAGTTACCTCCTAGCAGGATGCCAAGGTGGTATCTCCCACAGGCTGCACAGACCTAGCTGCAGCTCTATTGCAGCCTTCACCTCACTCAAGCCAAGCTGCCTTGAGACCCCCCTCAGCAGCTTGTGAACGTGCAGCTTCTATAAAGCACCTAATACTGGGAGTAGACATGATTCTAAGCGCTTGCAGTTTTTGACCAATAAGATGCCTTGATGCAAAAACAAGCATTGGCAAAGCCAATTGGTATCGCCTTTGGGACTTGTTGGATTCAGCAATTCCTTTTGGAGATGCTCTACAGCGTCACACTTTTTGATGGTATATGACGTCTGCACAAGCGAAGTGATGTGAGCACCATTTGCTTTAATTTGTGCCACAAGCACACAAGAGTTACAGCAACACGGGGAGAGGGAGAGAAGCACATGAGGGAGAAACAGAGTGTGGGGGGCTTTTGAAAGGAGCACACGGTGGCGAGAAGTACAGAGCTGGAAAACACATGCACTCTCATGGTGCTTAAACCAAAAGAAAAAAAAGTTCCCTAAAAGTGAGCAGTAGATGGGCACAAACCAGTCAATAAGATTGATGATAAAGAGGCTACGCTCCAAGGGGTTGACAAAAACAAGATAGGCAAACTGGGACAAGGAAAGCCATTGAATATGAAGCAAGCGACTGAGAGTGACAATAAAACCAACCAATGGAAAGCAATGGGTTGGCTCTATGCCCCTATAAGTTCTTGGTACCCCCACAATAGTTCTTTTGCAACCAGACAACTTGCACAGTCTGGTAGGCTCAACCCATTAAATAACACTTTTTTTTATACGTCAGTGTATTACCCTAAGTGGGACAGGTATGCCCAGACATGGCTCTTATGCACACTTGGCACTAAAACCAAGCTATACCCAGCTGATGAGCTCTAAGAAGAGCGAAACAGGTCCTGGGTTGCTTGTGCCCTGTTCAGGGAGGATCTGGCCTGGTAGTTCAGCTGACCTGTACCCAATGAAGCAAGGTCAAGTCTGATTTGCATATGGCTGGATTCAAACTGAGGTGGCACGGCGTGCAATATAACGATGGATTGGGATGCAGCGCCGAGTAATTAACAGTGGTTGGGATTAATTCAAGCATTCTATCCATCACTTTTTTGTATACTTTAGTGTGTCGCCCTAAGTGGGACAGGTATGCCAAGACCTGGGTCCCATTCACAATGTGTCACTGGAGCCAAGCTATACCTGACTGATGAGATCTAATTAGGGCGAAACCAATCCTAGGCGGCTTGTGTTCTGGTTCAGGGTGGAGCTGGCCTGACAGTTCAGGCTGATCTGTTCCCATTGGAGCAGGGTCAAGGCTGATTTCCATTAGTGCTGGGTGGTGAACTTCGCTCTGCCGGCGGAGTTTGCGGAGTTTTTGCTACTCCGCACTCCGCTTGGAAAGTGGAGTTCAGCAAAACTCAGCAAACTGCAGCGTAGCGGAGTTTGCCGGCAACCTGAGCCCTTAACTGTGGTTAAAGGAGGAAGCAGACGTGGGAAGACTACATTTCCCAGACTGCTGGAGGCTGTGTAATTGTGAATGTGAAAGCGAGGCTGCCTTGGCAATCCCAGAATTCTCGGCAGGAGGATTCTAGGATCATGCAGTTGCGCCCACACCATGTCCCTTGCAGTGCGCCCTGAAGGAAACCACAGAACTGCTCGCAACCAGCCCAGGAAGCATTCCTTCTGGTCTCAACGGTCACCTGCAATTCAGGGAAAAAAGAAGAAGCTGATGCTCCTGGCACGGGAGTCCTTTGACGGACTCCAGGCACTTGGAGGTAAGAGGGGAAGCCGGGACGGCCAGGGAATCTGGGTTCTAGGGGGTTTGATGGGGCCACTGTTGCTCAAGGAGGGAGGGGCAATAAAACACATCCCTCTCTTTCTCCTTAAAGATGTGCAAATTCAGATGTGGGGCAATTTTTTGAAAAACAGCTTGTGCACCCGAGCTCCAGGCGGAGTGGCGCGAAATAGCAGCAAATACTATAGCAATGCAAGGCAGTTACTTTGTTGACATCACTGCACTACTATAATAGCAATAGAAGGTATCACTGAGCTGCAAGTGGCCTCCTTCCTTCACGCCTTTTTTCCGCATTGCTGCAGTGAAGATAAATAAATGTAAATCACCCTGCCTCCCTCATATGCATTGGCCAGAAGAAATCAATTGGGACATGACTGGGCGGGAGTCCGCTCTCTCCGCCCACACGCAGAGCTTACTCTGCGTAATCACAGAGTTTTTCGCAACTCTGCGGAATTCTGCGTAGTGAAACTACACACACTCTGCCCAGCCTTAATTTTCATTGGCTTTGTCCAAACTGAGGGGGCATGGTGAGCAAAATAACAATGAATTGGGATGGACCCTAAGTAATTAGCAGTGGCTGAAACTAATTCAATCATCCCATCCGTTCCTTTTTGCATCCTTCAGTGTGGCACATGATATGCATGAGAGGAGATTTACTGAGAAACATGTAGTCTGAGTTCCACAGCTCACAGCCTTACCACCACCTTACGCTATATGTCATTGATGGCACTAATGTGTGTACCTGCTCTCTGATTGGACGAATATAGCGCAAACATTGACACAATGTAACGGAGTGCTCTCTATGATAAAGGGTTTACAGTGAGTAGTGCAGAAGGTAGGGGTTCTGGGATACTACATTAATGGAGCAGTTTACAGTGGAGCGGGGACTGGTAAAGGGGCGAGTCTTACAGGGAAGACTGATGGGTAAGGGGAGTGACAGGAAATCAGGGTAGGGGAAAGGGTGTGGGCGGGAACTCTCCACTGCCAGGCTGGCGTCCAGGTGGTTACAATATGATGCCATGGCACATACCTAAGGCCTGGCAAAACTTAGGGAAACTCGCGATTCTTTCCCCTTGGTTATGAACTTGTTTGTTTGTCTCATGCGCCATGATGTCGCATGGTGGTGTCCACAGCGTTTAACAGATAATAAAATAAATCAATCATGGCAGAAACAAATGTTAGCCAATGCAGTCCCAACTAGTGCTTTCTACTGAAGTCAGCTGCAGCAGTTGTGTTTTCAAACATTGGACTAAAGTGCCCAGAGGGATAAACTATGGAAAGCTGGTTACATGAAAATACCCTCTAAAAGTAACGTATATCATCTCAATCAGATCTGAAAGGGTCTCATTCGCAAGTGTCACATGAAACCTTGGAGAACAAAAGAGCAGAAGAAGGGCTTGCTTGACTGCAGTGTGAGATGACCTTCAGAACAAAGCTGGGATGTATCACCGGCATGAGGGCATGTATGTCGTGGACTGCGTAAGGACCTGGCATATATATACATGCATATATATATCACCGATGTACGTGTATATGGACTAGTACATCTATATTTACCTGTATATGTTTACCTTCACAATATTTTGGTAGACAATATTATGGATACAACATTTTTGTGGCACAATATTTAAAACTTGATATTTTGGTACAATACACCAAGGGTTTGTCCACTGCCAAACAGTTTGACCTGGCAGTATGCCGAGTACGGGACTGATTTAGATCTTGGCGGATCGGTTACTCCGTCACAATGGTGACGGATATCCCATCCGCTGAAATATAAATCCCAAAGGATATAATGGAATTTATATTTCGGCAGACGGGATATCCGTCACAGTTGTGAATGAGTAACCCGTCCGCCAAGATCTAAATCAGGCCCTACGTCCTATGATTAGTCCTTCCTGATGTGTCTAACTCTACGCTAGACCAACGAAACTAAGAGCCACTAATATAGCCTTATAGCCCGCCGTAGCGGGCTATACCGGCTATTAAAGGCCCGCTCCCGCGTTAAAGGCCCGAGCCGAAGGCGAGGGTCTTTGACGCGGGACCGGGACTTTAATAGCCGGTATAGCCCTGCTACGAAGGGCTATAAGGCTATTAGAACATTCTGCCACTAGAGGGCAGAATGTTCTAACAAATAAAACAAAGGCTTCTCGAAGCTCGAGGGGATTTAAATCCCCTCGAGCTCCGAGAGGCCTTTGTAAAACATTGGAATGTTGCTCTGCGGGCCTTTACCGGCCCGTAGAAGCAGGGAGCACTCCATTGTCTTCAATGGAGCTCCCAACATTCCAATGTTCTAATACATTTTCCAGCAAATCCTGCCCTGCCGTGGTTGGCTGATACCCTCCACCCAAGAGTAGTAGGGAATGGGAGTGCGCAGGCCCAACGCAGAGCCACGGAGGCTGCTATTTTTGGCCCTTACCCCATGCTCAAACCAGTTTATCAGAGACCAATGTGCACTCTTGATGTGATCTGCTCACGTTCACACCACAGACACCCCCACGATGTGCCCCCCTCCCTTGAAAGATAAGGGGGGGGGCACATCCCTTTTACTGATGTCAAACACTGCCAGCAAGCACATCATGGCGAGACACGCCTTGATATTTTGATACTTTGTGCCAAACCGCAGTTTACTTTAGCGATTTAAAAAGTAAATATTATGAGTAATACACTTGATGAACCTTATGCCCAACAGCAGGCTTTTCCTCAAGAGGCACCAACCTCTACTCCATGTATGATAGGAGCTGGAGCCGCAGAGGGAAGGGCTTGAGCAAGGAGCAGTCAGCACCAATTTCCCGTGTGAAAACTCTAAGTGAGTTTTCAAACCCCTTAAGTAGCTCACGTCAGCCTGCCTGAGAACCGCGACAGTTCCCAGGCAGGGAGCCCATTCCATCATGGCTGACACACGCTCGCGTGCAGCACGTTCGATTCTCCCAGTCTTTGGAAGGGGATTAGACAGAGAGTTTCTTGTTAAGCTGAGTGCAAAATACTGGGCCTGACCAATTGTTTACACTCATTTTTAATACAACAAAATTATTATTAGTTGAAATAATTCTTTGAATCCGAAGCATTTCAATGGAACGTCCAATTAGGACCAGCGTGTCCAGGTCAGAGGAAAAGACCCTTGTTAAAACTGTCAGAGAGGTGAGACAGTGAGTGACACGTGTGGAGTGCAGGTGCGGTAATAAGCATGTGTATGTTGACCAAGGGCGGCTCTGAGTGGGGGCTACCGGGACTAGAGGGTGCTGGATATACTGTTGGTTTAGATATGTTTACTTTTAAGAAGCCAAGCGTTCTGTAGCTACCTTCCCAAGAGTATTGCTAGTAGGCATTCCTAAGGGTGCAATATATGTATTAAATACAACTATATTTATAATTTTATATTTAATAAAGCTTTTCTAAACAAAGACACAGCACTTACCGCATCAGTTTTGAAAAGCAATCCTCACTCTGAAAAGCATATGCCGCAGTCCATCCTCTTCCTCACAGATGGTGCGACACACTCTCCCTTTCATCATGCACTGGGGGCCTCATGTATGAATGTTTTTTGCATTCGCAAACGGTGCGATGTGGTCAAATCGGCTGTTTGCGAATGCAAAATAGCCTTTCATGATGTATGAAAGGCTTTGTAGTCACAATTTCAGGTAATCGCAAAAATTGCGATTACCTAAAATTGCGACTACAACTAGGGAATCGCAAATTGTGATTCCCTTAGCACATGTATGAAGCATTTTCCAAATGCAAACTGTACATTTAGGAAAATGCAATTACCATTGACTTCAAATCGATGGTACCCATGTGCAAACTTTGAAAAATGCACAAAACTGCATTTTTCAAAGTGCCATGTAGCGCACACATGCAAAATGATTGTGCTTTTTATGTGCACATTAATTTTTGGGGGGGATGCTTCAGGGGGGCCTTAGGTCCCCGGGCACCGTTGGCTTTGCAGTACCTAATTTGGGATTACCAATTAGGTAAATGCAAATTAGCTAATGCAAAACCATTCACACCTATGGGCCTTTCAGCCCTTAGGAATGAATGGAGTAATATTACCTAATAGCAATTCGCTATTTATCGATTCGCTATTAGGTAATATTAAGGAATTGCGGAATCTTTGGCGATTCCTTACATACATAGCATTTTGCGATTACCAAATAGCGATTCAGGAAAAATCGCTATTTGGTAATCGCAAAATGCTTATTTTATACATGTGGCCCTAAGTCCTAACCTCTTTCCCATCTATGGCTGCCCTCCTTCAGCGCACCACACTCGTGGGCTCTGGTACAGGGCGCTTTACTTGCCCGTTCTCTCTCCCCTTCGCCGGAAACTTTCCTGGACTCACGAGGACCGCACACGATACTGGTGGCCTCGGACATTCTTCTACAGTCGAGGTCCGTCATTGTCGTGACCTCTGGACCCTACAACTTGGCTTCAGACGATTCACACGATAAGGATCATAAACACCCCCTGCATCCGCGCAGTATACGATCTAATCCACAAGGACCACAATCACACCCTCGTTGTCCTTGCTCCTAGCCCTGCAGAGCCAGCCAAGACTGTCTACACTACACTATCCGCCCAGCTGGATCCTCAACTACCCCTCCAGCACTATAATGATTTAAGTAACCTGGTCCTGGTGATGACCTGGATTCAGACAGGTCGAAACGCAGTCGACCACCCAGCGTAACTTCTGGCATTACTGTGGTCAACTCAAGCAACTTAAGCAAAATACCTACCTCGTACATATTCTCATTTGTTTTGTTGACCTCCAAGTCTTTTGTATTTTTTGCGCTGTTCACGCTGTTTTTCACTTTATTGTGTCACTGCGCCGATCACCGTCACGAGCCCGATAAGTGCACACCCACTTTTGGGTTACTTATACATACATTGTATTGTAGCGCTGATATAACTACTTGCAAATAAGAACCTTCTTCTTACAAACCTCTTGTGGTCTCCCCTTTGTTCGCTTCTCTGATTGATTAACTCTTCCTTTTATTTGCCTTCTGAAATGATCACCGGTTGAGACTTTGTTTTTTGTTTACTCCTTCAGCGCCTTGCATCCAGACTACCAAAATAGGTTTGTGAGTAAAAGTGCGACTCCCAAATGAGCTCTCTCCTTTGGCACCCTGCTGGCCCTTCCCTGACCCCGCTTGCCTGGTATGTCTCTGCAGCTCATACTGTAAACTAATGTTGAGAGGCTCTGAGAGCTGGGCAGGTGGGTGCTTCAAGACTCCCTCTCACACTCTAGCAGAGAGACATCCTTGGCTGTGGTGTTTATCCAGAGTGATGCCAGAAGTTAGAGAAGACAAAGCAGATGAACACACACAACATCTTCTAGGAGAGGCTTCAATACTTGAAATGCTTTTACCATCCAGTAGTTCTGATGGTAAGCCGCTGTTTCAAAAAGTAACTTCCTTAACTTTGTAAACATTTGTTTAAGCATCCCCATCCCTCTTCTTATCACAGTTCAAAGTGCTGGGACAAAAGGGGCACATAGAGATGTGCAAAGATATAAGGGGGGAGGGGTCATTTGCACCCCCGCCCCAACGCCCCTGTACTACCACAACAGGCCAGTATGCTTAAGGTGCAAAGTGTAAAACTCACTTTATCATTTTGTGGTGTTTGGCTAGCAATTTTTATTGACGTCCTTTGTTTGGACAAGCATTTTTAGCACTCCCACACAAACAGAATTTTGCCTCCTGGTTTACTCCCTTTCCACTGGGAAAATATATTTCAGACCTTTTGCTATAATTAAGAATCACTACTAGCAGTGGTGGCTTGCCCTCATAGGTGTCAGCGCTCTGCCCTCCGTGTTTTCTGTCTTTTTTTGCCATTATATAACTGGTGAATAATAAACTACTATTCGATGTTAGTATAGTCGAAAGAAATAGTGATCCCCCTCCCCCCGGTAGCACAAGGCAGATAGTGAGATCTTTGTGATGGCCAGCATACGAATGCATCAAACACACAGAAGGTGATGGGAGGAATGCTTGCAATAAGTCAAACCACTGGCAATTGCTCAGGGTGGCAGAGTGGGTTCAGACGTGGGTACCGTGCTCACTGGAGCCCCAATCATCCTGAAGGCTTGCTTGTGCCTGAGCTCAGGGAGGACCTCGCTTGGCAGTTCAGGCTTTACTGTTCCTATTGGAGCAGGGTTAAGACTGATTTGCATATGGCTGGGTCCAAGCCGCAGTGGCATGGTGGGCAAAAGAATGATGTGTTGGAATGCTGCCGCGAGTTATTGCCAGTGGTTAGACTTATTGTAAGCATTCCTCCCATCACCTTTTGTATGTTCGGAAGCATATGAATGTGACTGCGACACCGATCAAGCAGATACTCAAGGGCTGGCAATGTCCAAGCCCTGGCCTCAGAAGGATACCCCACCTCAGTGCCTACCCGTTTGAGTGACTCACTGCAGCGTAACCCTGGGTGCTTTGGGTTTCAGTCTGCTGGTTCCCTGGGCTACATGCCAGTCAGCCTGTCACCCTACCCTTTTCCGGTTCATGTCAGAGTTTAGAAAGCTGGAGGTGAAAAGGCGAGAGACTGGGAGCTGGATCCTGTGCAGTGCATCAGCATGGACTTGGCGATGCCAGGCCCATTAGGATGTACTGCGCGCATTCCAGCACTCAGCCTCCAGCCTGAGTCCCTGAGGTGGGATCCCAAATGGAGCCCCTAATGCTGAGGAGCTGAAGCAGGACCCCCACAGGCAGCTGAGAGGTGAGTAAACAATGCCTCTCAAAGGCTTCCGTGCATGTATGTGACAGACGGTGAGTACTTGTGAGTGAGTGAATGTCAATGAGTGAGAAAGAGAGTGAGTGAGAGTGGGTGAGTGAGCATGTGAATGAGACTGGAAGTGAGTGAGAGTGGGTGAGCATGTGAGTTATTCTGAGTAAGTGAGTGAACATGTAAGTGAGAGTGTGAGAGAATGTGAGTGATACAGTGACCATTTCAGTGAGCATGGGAATGAGCATGTGTTTCAGTGTGTGAGTGAGTGAGCATGTGCGTTAGCATGTGAAACACTGTGAGCATGTCAGTTAGTGTATGATGAGGCATTGTGTGACTGAGACAATTACTATGTGAGTGAAACTGAGTATGTGAGAGAGCCTGTGATTGTTTGAGTGAGGCATCATAAGTGAAAAAGTGTGTGAGTGAGACAGCTTGTGAGTGAGGGTGTGTCAATGAGAGTGTGAGTGATACAGTATGAGTGAAAAACTGTGAGTAAGACAGTGCACAAGTGAGACAGTGTGAGTTGGACAATGTTCGAGCACGTGGGTGAGGCAGTGAGTGAGCATTTACATTAGTGGGTGTAGCATGTGAGTGAGACAGTGAGTGAAAAAATGTAAGCATCTGTGTGAGCATGTGAGTGAGACAGTGTGTCAATATGTGAGAATGAGTGAGCATGTGAAGAGTGTGTGTGTTACTCTTGGCATAAGGCAACCAGGAAACCATTCTTCCTCTGAGCATATTATAAGAAATCTATTCTTGTCTCACATACGACCATCAGTTGTAAACTATAAATATATCAATACTTCTATTTTTCTAAGAAGAAACCGATGTGCACTGCCATTCCACGTTTAATCTATGTGTTGAGGGACCAGAATGTGAGGAGCCAATCATAGTAAACCATCCTTCAACAGCAATGTGTAGGAGGAAGATTACCCACATCTCTCATATGGGACACCAAGGCCGAAGGGCCCCCACCTGCTAACTCGAAGATGGATGGATACCCGTATCATACATGCCATCATTTTCAAACTAGAAAGTGGGAGATTTTGAAAAAAAATCGAGGGAATATATTTTCCCCATTGGATTGGATTGCAGCAGAGGCGATTTTAGGCGGGAGACTTGAGAAATAAAGGCATTTCTGGCTTAATAAATTGGGAGCCTCCGGCCTGAATACATGACATTGGTTCACTTAAACAGCATTATCGGTACTATTGCATCAAAATACAGCAGATCAGCGTCACAGACATATCTAAAGAGTGTTAATCAACTGTCTCTGTAAGGACTCTCGGACGCTGGGAGAGTGTAAAGAACAAGTCCTTTATTAATAACCAACACGGGCTCCACACGGAGCGTAGATAGTGCACTGCCGCGACGGTCACCAGCTGTCATCTGTCAAGGCACAGCTGACTGCAGGTGACGTCAGCAGGCGGAACGGTGTCCTCGCAGGGACAACAGATGGCAAGGACATATACGGTGTCCCAGAAGGGAATAAGACTACAAACACAACACATCTTCCCTTCTGAGAGGAACAACAACTGTGAGGGAATTGGATAGGTAAGATTTAGGCAGAGAGAAAGTTGGGAGAAGAGAAGAGAGAATAGAAAGGAAACGGGAATGGAGGTAGGAAGGGAAGAAGAGACAGCAGTGTGGGCTGGGAAACCAATTGAGGTGGGGAGTAGCATCACTCACAGATATAGTCTGAATATTTAACAGGGGTAACAATCTCCTTCCAGTCCTGCTTATACCTACAGGGCGTGAGGTGTCCAGCATGGGTGTGGATGGCAATTGTCTGTATGTTCGCGCAGGTGTGATACCTCTGGAAGGATCTTGCGTCTGGCTGGGTGTTCGCTGAGTAGAGAGATCGTGCGTGGGGTTATCCGTGGTAGAAAACCCGGAGCCTGATTCATCGTCTGACCATCCGAAATAGCCATTGGAATTCTTTCCAGGCACTGGTGGTTCCTCAAAGGAGTTTACGGGTTGAAAGCTGTCCTGATCCTTATGGAGTTGTTTGTGGTTAGATAGGGATGAAAAGTGCCAAACCTTGCCATCGCTCAACAATGCTGAGTTGCAAAATAGCTTTTGGACAGACAGGGGTGTTGAGTATCTGTCCATACCTTTGCCTATGTGACCACTTCTTCTTACTTTCACTATGTCTCCAACTTTGAGAGCTACCGGCTTGCACCCATGCTTTTGGTCGTACCTTGCCTTACTACACGCTTGAGCCTTTGACAACCTCTCCATAACCTTGGTGGAAGACCAGTGTACACTCTTTGAGGCATTGATCCAACCTACATTGTCCTTGGACAATGGTGTCCTTCCCCGCATGATCTCAAAGGGACTGTGTCCAGTGGTTTCACATGGTGTTATTCGAAATGCCCAGAGTGTTCTTAGTGTCTCCTGTTTCCAGTTCAGTTTATTGCTGCACGCCAACTGAATTATCCCTTTGATCACTCTGTTGAAGCGTTCAACAGCTCCGTTGCCGGCTGGGTGGTATACTGAGGTCGTTTTGTGTTCAATTTGATTCCTTTCCATGTACGTTTTGAATGTTTCTGACACGAATTGCGGTCCATTGTCACTGATGACTTGTTTGGGTAGACCCTCGTGCGTGAAGACTTCATCTAGAAATTTTACAATGCACGTAGCATCTGGTTTTCTCACGAATTTTAGTTCGGGCCACTTTGAAAAATGGTCAATGGTGACTATGATGTACCACTGCTCACCTTGATCCGTTATAGGTCCCATGATGTCCACACCAATCCGCTCCCAAGGCATTGATGGACATGGTATTGGATGCAGGGGTGGTCTGAAGGTTACTTGGGTCTTATCTGAATTTAAGCATAGGGCACAATCTCTGACACATCTTTCCACTGCCAAGCTGATCCCTGGCCACCAATAATTATTTTTTACTCTTCCTTTTGTTTTGCCAATCCCCAGGTGTCCTTCGTGGCAAATGTTTAGGATCCTGGGCCTTAGGCTGCTGGGGGGCACGACTCTCCCGCCTCTTAAGAGCAATCCCTCTTCGTGCGATAGCTCGTCCCTAACCTCCCAAAAGTGGTGTAACGTTTCATCTAACTTGTTCTTGGCTGGCCATCCCCTTGATAGCATGTCCGTAACTTGACCAAGTACTGTATCTTTCGACTGTTCTTCCATCCATTCCTCTTTCGAGATGCCTTTAAATTTCTCTTCTACATTTGCTATGCATGACTCCTCAGTTTCTTCTTTTACTGTAGGGTTATCTACATCGACTGGCATTCTGCTTAGATAGTCGGCCACTACGTTTTTCACCCCAGGAACATATTGGATTGTATATATATAGTCGAACAACCGTACTGATAGTCTTGCCAGTCTGGGTGACGCTGCATATAGTCCTTTTGTTGTGAAAACTTTCGTGAGTGGTTTATGATCTGTGCACAGGGTGACTCTATTGCCCCACACAAATTGCCTAAAGTGTTCGAGTGCCCACACGCAGGCAAGTGCTTCACGCTCAATTACAGAGAATTTCTCCTCTGAGCTCGTTAGGGAACGTGAAGCGAAAGCAATAGTGTATTCTTTTCCTGTACTGGTGTCCCTTTGCGTGAGTACAGCTCCTAGGCCTTTAGAGCTTGCATCTGTTGTTATTATGTTCATTAGTGCTGGATCGAAACCCTGCAATGGCAATGCGGTGCACATTTCCTTTTTTAACGTGTCGAAAGCCACATTGCAGTCCTCTGTCCACTCGAATTTGTTTTTTAGTTTAAGTTGTTGTCTCAACGTGTGTGTTTTGCTTGAAAAGTTACAAATGAATTTTGCATAAAATTCAACAAGCCCTAGGAAGGACCGCAGTTCATCTTTGTTCCCAGGTTGTGGTGCCTTGTTGATTGCCTGCAGCAGTTCCTTTTTTGGACGTATTCCTTCCCCTGTAATTTCATGTCCTAGGTAGTTTACTGAATTGCATGCGAACCTGCACTTTTCATGCTCCGCAGTTAAACCTTTTGAATTGAGGATCTCCAAAATTTTGTTCACTCTCTCGTCGTGTTCCATTCTTGATCTGCCCATCACGAGGATGGTATCTTGGAAGATCAGTACGCCAGGCACCCCTTTAAAAATGTTGCTCATAAGTCTCTGGAACATTGCAGCTGCTGATGCCAGACCGAAAGGTACTCTTGTGAATCTGTAGCACCCGAATGGCGTGATAAAAGATGTTAGTTCCTTGCTCTCGCGATGTAGGGGAACCTGGTGGTATGCAGATTTTAGGTCTATAGTAGAAAACCATTTTACTCCTTTCGTGGTGGCAAGCATCTCGCTTATTCTGGGTAGGGGAAATTGCTCAACCACTATATTTTCATTTAAGTCTCTTAGGTCGATGCAGAGTCTCAATTTTCCGTTCGGACGTTTTGCCACGACAAGAGGTGCAATCCACTCTGAGGCCTCTACTTGTTCGATTATCCCTTCTTTAAGTAGACTTTCTAGTTGTTCTTTCACTTCCTCTCTGATCGCGAAGGGTAAATTCCGTGCTTTGTGCACCACTGGAATGTTGTACGGCTTCAACTTTATCCTGTGTTGGTACCCTTTGAGTGCGCCAATTTCGCCGCTGAATACTTTTGGGTATGTTTCTCGTAACGATTTACTGTAATTGTCTTGGCTTTGCACCACTAACACTGGATCGCTTTTGCTGGGATCGAGTATGATACCTAGGCTCCCTTGGTCCATCCACCCTAGGACTGATGGACCCACAGCTGACACGTACAATTTCCTCATTGCTTCTCTCCCCTTGAATTTAAAACTGAGCTTCCTATACCCACAAACATCTATTTTTTCCCCAGTGAAAGATTTAATAGTGATGTCTGCCTTCTCCAGTTCATTGCCAATGCTTGGACTGAATTTCTGTTCCCATACTTCTCTGTTGACGATAGTATAGGGCGATCCCGAGTCTGCTACAATTCTAATTTCCACTCCGCCAATGTTCATGTCGCACATTGGTTTCTTTGTTTTAGTGGCATTACTTCCGTTCTCCTTCTCCTAATTGCTCATCCTCCAAGTTCAGCACAAACATGTTTGTGTCATCTTCATCAGAAGTTTCCTCCTTGTATTGCTCTTCTTCGTCCACGAGTTTGACTACTCTTGTGTTTTTCCTGCGGCATGCTTTCAAGAAGTGTCCCATTACACCGCAATATGTGCATCTCACATTGCGTGCCGGGCATTTTACGTCATCAGCAAAATGTGTGTTGTTCCCACATCTGTAGCATCTTCTCTTGCTATTAACCTGTGGTTTGTTGTAGGTACTCTTTTGGCTCTTATTGTTCCAACTTTGTCTGGGAGTGTATCTCTGATCACCTATTTTAGCTACCATTTCTCCTTCTTTCTTCTCCTTATTCTCTGCAAGAACTGCCTTAGCACACCGGCCGGTTAATTCTGCCTTTCTTGCGATGTCGATGATATTCTGCAATGGATATTCTCCCTTTGCCCATAGATTGTCTTGTATGTTAGTATTCGACCCCTGCATTACAATCTGGTCTCTGATGAATTCGTCAAGTAGGCCTCCAAAACGACAATTTAACGCTAAGTTTTTGAGGACTGAAACATAATCATCTATTGTCTCTTCCCTACCTTGCTTCCTGTGGAAGAATTTATACCTGTCAACGCCAACGCACACGGTTGGTTTATAGTAGTTGTTGAGATCGTCTATGGCATTTACAAACGTGTCTCCTTCATTTTCTTCCCTTATTTTCTTGTTGATACTGTTGTACACTTTGATTCCCCCTGCACCGAGGCAGTGCAACAGCATTTTGTACTTTTGTTCCGGTTTTAAATCTTCCACGTCGCCTATTGTCTCTATATAGTTCATAAAATACTCTCTCCACTCCTCCCATTTTGTAATTGGTTCTCCTCCTGTGGGCAAGAATGTTTGAGGTGGTGTCAGATTCCATAGGTATCCACTTGCCATTTTTTATGTAGTATTTTATAATTTTTAATAGATAAATGGTGTATTATATATATATTTTTTTTTTATCCTTCCTATAGATGTGCAGCCTGGGTCCTATTCCATTTTCAATACAGTATTAATTTTGCAGCTGTTTATATGTATTGTTAGTGATGGATACTGTGGTGTATTTGTAACGCTTTGACTACTCCTAATGTCTCTTCACACTCGAGTTTCCAGATGGACCCTTTGTGTTATCAACAGTACTTAAATCCTCCTAACTCCGATCTGAACACGTTTTATTTTTTTTTTAACTGTCCACTTGGTGCTTATTTGTGCTGCGCAAGCTTCCGTTTTACGCTAATTCCATTGGCGAAGTTTTATACCCTTGCACACCGCATCCGGAGGCTCTGTTTACTTTTTTTTATTACTCTGCCAATTTCAAGATGGCGCCACGCAGCGTGCGTATACGTCACCCGAATTCTGCCTCTGCTAGTTGCTTGCAGTCCTTCACGTAGACGTACGTGCGTCACAGCGCCTGCTGGTCTCAGCTGTTGATGACGTCTGCGAATCACTGAAGGCTGTTGGCCCCTGCGTCCGTTAAACCGTCTCCCTTAATCTGGTAAGATTCCGTTGGGATTTGGCAGTTGAAATTCACCTTGAGTCCATTCTTTTAGCATTCCACGTTCTTCTTTTGGATTTTCCTTTAGTTGCTTAGATAGTTTTCCACATCCAGGCACAACACATACGTGGACTACAATTCTTTCTTCTCCTTCGCCATAATGCTGAAGCGGTGACACGCTTAAATTGTACCTTGATGATTGTTCAGCTTTTGGAAGGCTCCACACGTAGATTAATGTTCTGACAGACTTTCCTGTCCGCAGTGACGTTGTGGTTCAATTTCTATTCTTTCTTTTCCTTGCCTTCGTAATCGGTGCTGTCGGGGCAGTCTTCATTAAATCCTTTTTTTTTTTTTTTTTAAGGTGGGTTCATGTGTTGGTTGTCGTCGCCAGTTTCTGTAAGGACTCTCGGACGCTGGGAGAGTGTAAAGAACAAGTCCTTTATTAATAACCAACACGGGCTCCACACGGAGCGTAGATAGTGCACTGCCGCGACGGTCACCAGCTGTCATCTGTCAAGGCACAGCTGACTGCAGGTGACGTCAGCAGGCGGAACGGTGTCCTCGCAGGGACAACAGATGGCAAGGACATATACGGTGTCCCAGAAGGGGAATAAGACTACAAACACAACAGTCTCCTCCACATCTTGTCCCGGTTCAGAGTCTCCCATTTCCTGTTGTATCCATAATTTTACTAAGTCCCATTACATCCTTCCTCCCTGTTCCACTCCGTTGTAAACCAACCTGTGGGGTACCCCACATTCAGCTCGTACCCACCTCGTAAGTTCCCATAACCATTGCTTTCGTGTGGGCAGTCGTTTGGACATCCATCTTAGTGCTGCACACTTCTTTGCCACAGTGAGGCCTAGTTCCTGCTCCACATATTTAGTGTGTTTATTGCGGGTGATTAGTCCCAGTAAGCACATCTGTATCATTGGCTGTATTTGGAGTTTCGTTAGTATTCCTAAAGTCTGAATTACTTCTCCCCAAAAGGCACTCACACCCGGACATGTCCACCACATTTGAGTATAGGTTACTTCTGTTATACTGCATTTGGGGCACTGTTCTGATCTGGAGGAACCTGGTCTGTGCAGCCACTGTGGCAAGAATGTCACATAATTCACTTTAGTTTTATTTCTCTGACTGCAAAGTGAAAGGAGTTTGTAAACACCAATCTCCGTGTTAAAAAATATATATAAGCAGCATTTTGTCAGAAGACATAACCTGACATACGACCTCTGTATTTGAAGCCCAGCAAATGTGAAAAGATAATACAGAATTTAAAGGCATCTTTAATTATTGCTTGAACTTTGAGACTTGCTCAGAACCTACCAGTGGTCCCACCCACGATTTGGGAAACAATGCATTAGAGGAGGCATGTATTTCACCATTTACAAGGGAGATCAAATCAGTCTATTTAAGGTTCAACAGCAAAAGGGGATAAACTCTGCAGGTATTTTTCAATCACTGGGGGTTTATTGGCAGGCAGAGACAGAGACAGGGGCCTGGGATGGGCTTGGGGGAGGGTGGGGGGGGGCTTTCACCTCTAGTTAAAGCATCATCTGGACTACAAGGCTTGTCCAAGTGATAAAAGGAAATGTGCCACCCCTTGGCACCACCTGTGCTCACAAACAAGACATACATAGGCCGATACATACAGACATGCACTGGCACTTGTGACCACAGGCTTGCAGTTACACAGCCAGTAGAGCAGCTAGGGTACCACGGGCCCTGATGCATGAAAGGAAAATGGTTCCATCCACAGATCAAATTAAAAACAGCCATAATTGGGGTGTAGTGGCCCCTCAGATCCCTGGACCAGGGTGTCACTGCACCTGCTGCACTAATGGCAGCCACAGGTCCCCAAGTTCCTCATTCTACATTCCTTTCCTTCTACCCACCCTTCTCTCTCTAACTTCCATCTGCTATTTTCCTCAAATCTTAATTTCCGGCCCCTTACCTTTCCTCTTCTCTGTTCTAGTTACCTGCTCTTATTTCCACCTTCTTTTATGTCGTATTTTCCTCTCTTTTCTGTCTTTGACCCAAACATTTTCTATCATTCATTTCCACTTTCTCCTCCATTTCTCCCTTATCCTCTTCCTCACACTCCTATTCCCTGCACCCCCCCCGTGCACCCCAAAAGTGAACAAGGCCCAGTCGGACTCCATGTTTAAATCATTGTTGGCTGACCTGCATTCCACCTGCAGCCAGAACGAGGCAGGCTGGCTCCTTCCTACTTGTGGGACCCGGTTCCACTGCACCGGCCGCACCACTGAGCGCTAGACCTCCTCTGTAGCACTGTGAGTAATGAGATGAACGGTACTGCCCAATGCAACTGTACTCAATTCAATCAACCCTACAAGGATGAAACATGAAATGGACACACCATTATTTGCACCTGTGGCCTACAATTTGACACACAGCTTTCTATGCTACGATTATTAATAGACTAGTATATATTATTTGCTGTATGAGCTGGTCAAATATATCAGCTAGTGAGACACCTCGGCGGGATAAGGCACCCGCTGTAGACATCTGTGCGCATTTAGCAGGTCTCAGTTCTCATTACTGGTAAAGCAGCTCATGTGATTACTGTACCTGCTGCAAGGCTCTTTGTAACGTGTGGATGTCAGGCTTCAATCCTTGCAAGAGAGCACAGTGGGTTCATGCATTTGATGCAGCCATCCAGGCTTGACCCAGAGGTTACACGCCCAGTGCTGGTACAATAACTCAGCGGGTTAAGCACTGAATGTGCATGGATTAAATGTGAAACCACTGAGGGCTAATTTAAATATTTATTCATGTTTTTAATTCTTTGGAACAGTGGAGGGAGGGTAGGGGCAATACAATGAATTCCATTAAGTTTGGTAGTAATTAACAAACATTATTTTTGTAAGAAACAAACGGCGTTGTGTGCTACCTATATGTTCATTATTAGCATGAATATTCATGTAGGCGTACAGTACATTATGTATACTGTTGAGCTTTCACTTATTTAGACTTCAGTGCCCTTATAAACCAACAAAAACCTCATCTAAATCATTTAAAAACATGACATGCAAGCCAAAAATTTCCATGCTAACACATTGCCATTCACCATTCCCCATTGTTACAGTGTTTGTTTATGTTGCCCCTGGTATTGCACCAGATCAGCATTAAAACACAGGAAGTACTGACAGGCAACACCCACGGAACCTGTGCCCGCGGGGACACACACCGCCCCTCACCTGCTGTTTGTGTTCCATCTCCTCGCATCTCTATCCTCCTTCACTGTTTCCTCTTTGGTCGCTCAGCACCTTTGTTAGTTAATCACCACTATCTCATGGTTTGTAGACTTACCTTTTGACTTTTATCTTACTGCCCCTTTTTAGGTCGGGCCTGGGCAGCGCATGCGCTGCTCTGTGAGGCATGCTGTATTCAGGTAGGGACTTGAAGCTCCGCCCACTCACCACCCATATTTTTCATTGGCTTGTGTCATTGTCCACTGTAAACTGTGACTGTTCATTGGTCAATAGGCGTGGTAGTCCCTCCTTAGCACCGCTTTGTCTCATTTTGTAACCTTCCATGGTGACACCCCCTGTTACGTGTGTTGTTACTCGATACGCTTTAATTACAGCCTCCGAGCACTATTTTCTCAAATAGCTTTTTCCTGCCTGCTATTGCAGGCAGGACAGCATGCATGATGTACAGCATGCATAAAAATAATAATAAAAAAAAGCACTATGACGTGGCCAGCTTTCTTTTTTTAAATTTGTAGCTGTGTACTCCCCCGAGGCAACGCGGAAGGAGGGACGGCAAGAGAAAAGGATGTGGGTGGGGGAGAGAACAGGCGAGAGGGGGGAAGCACACGAACTACAAAGAGTGAGCAGGAGGGGTTGGGGAAGACACAGACAATGGAGGAGGCCTTTGGGGGCTAGGGCAAGCACATGGACAACAGTGTGTGCACAGGAGCAGCTAGCACATAGACAACAGAGGGACAGTGGGAGGAAGGGACTGAGGAGAAGTGCATGAAGGCGACAGCTAAAAAAAACACACACACACTCTCATAGAGTGCTTAAACAAAGAGAAAAAAGTAGAGCCTGAAAAATGGAAGGACACAAGTAATGTGTCCGTGCTCCAGGGGGGGGGACAAACACACAAAGCAGAAAGAAGCCTAAGGAAGATGAAGAAGCAAGCAAAAGAGGGTGACAAGGAAGCCAAGCAATGGTAAACAATGGGCGTCCTCTAAGTACCCTGTAACGTAACAAAAGGTCTCCAGGAGACAGCGCATGCGCGGTCTTCAGCAAGACCTAAAGAGGAGTTCAATCGTAGCCCAATGGGTCTTTAAAGGTGGACTCAGGGAAGACCTTCCATATTGTTTATTAAAGCAACACAATTCTGAAATGATGCTCAAGCCCCGGGCAAATGCCTGCTGTGGTTGTTCATTAAAAGACCTTTTATGATTAAAAACCACAGCTAAATATTTGTAAGAGGTACGAATTACCAGCTTTACACCCTTTATACGCCGTGCAACTAGGGAACATTTTCTCCCTATTTGCATTGCTTGCGTATAGTTAATATTACTAACCAGCCTGTTTGTTGTGTAATAACTATCTAAGGCTGACTGCTGCCTCCGCAGTCCTCCAGGGTGCTAGTAAACACTACTAGGCCCTCTACATCACACGTATTGCACATGCAGGAAACTTGTAGAGTGCTGAGAGGTTTGAGAAAGTACAAGATTTTGTATCTCTGCTCTCCTCTCAGAAGCCTTGTGAGTTGTGGCAATGTCTCTTCGGCCAAGGACGTGCAGTCCATCTGAACTCTCACAGGCCCAGCCAGAATACTTAATTATCCCAAATAAAACTGACAAAAGTTGTTTCGAGTGGTTGTTTAAGGTCAGGGATTAGAAAGAGGGTCCGCTCCTTCCCTCCCGCTGATCACTGCTTCTACTGCTGCAATTCTGGGCTGGCGGCCATGTTAAATTAGGAGAAAAGGGCAAATGTCATTGTTTTACAGTGATTCCGCAGGGCTCTGACCTCAACAGCCTGTTCACATCCTGCCGTGGACCACCCGAGTAGGGAAGGGTCCAACCAAAGTAAAACCCTGGTGCGGGCCACAGGAAGGCCAGTTGGCCCGTGCAGCTGGAAGGGGGTCTTTCTGTGCAGGAGAATGCAGCACAGCTTAGCAGGGCCAGTGGATCAAGGCCAAGCGTTGCAAATGGTGGTCCTTCTCTGCATGACATTGAGTTGTCTGCTGTGTGCAGGCAGCCTCTAAGGCTGTGTCACCCTGTGTGTGGTGCGGGTCAGTTTCGGTCAGTGTGCCCACCTCTGACAATCAATACATGTGAAACCGCTCGATTTATATTGTAGATACTGGTCGGGAAAAGCTAGACCCACTGACCAGACCATTGCTGGTGTTACGCAGACATTGGTTGAATGTCCCTGTGACCAACTCAACGTGCTGCAAAGTTGCTTATTGCCATATATGGGACCTTCAGCCATTGAGGGTGAATGACCAAAGTCACTTTGCATGATGGACTTTCTGGACCTGCTCTTGCCGTGCGAAAAGTGAAACTACAAGTCCAAGAATGCAGCGTGGTCTTCGCTAGAAACCCAGAATTAGTGAGTGTCGCCCATGGCGTGTGATATACAAATTTAGGGCAGCCCAGTAAACCCCAGAAAGCTGGGACAAACAATATACCTGCAGAAAGTTGCTTCCAGAGGAATCTTTGTACATAATTATCCACCAAAATTTAATGTTACGCAATAAACTAGGACTATAAATGAATTAGTAGTCTGCAGTGAAGAGTGTACAATGTAGTAATACCTTATCCTTAAATATAGTGAAAAGCCAGTTATAAATTACAACAAAGGTAAGACAATAAAGAGGATGCCAGCGCATAAGAGAACAAACAACATAAAATAAATATTGAGAAAACAGACAGGACATACAATTGTGTGTCATGAAAGGTCTGCTACGTAAACACGTCCATCCTACTCTCTGGGTGATAATATCCAGTGGGAGAGGTTCAACCTTTGCAGAAAATCAATAAGAAAAACCATTATCAACGTTTCAGCCTCAATTTCTCAAACATGTACAAGACCCTCATCAGGACAATACAGCATTCTTACATAACATTGGCCCGCATGTACTATTGCATTTTCCCGTAGACACAGAATGAGAACCCCCTTTGATGCATCAAGTCATTAGTACCAAAAGCTACAGGCAACAAAAGACATTTTATGCACTTGGGTGTACGTGGTGCAATTCCTTTGACTGCATCCAAAATAATACCCATTCTACAAGCACCAACGCAAAGGGGTATTTTATTAAAGTATTTTCCACCAGTTAAAGCCTTTTTTGCCAAGCCACACATTAAATAAAGTACTTATCTCCATAGTGTACAACTCCATTGGTCGTCGTTAAGGAGAAACAGTGGCACAAACAAAAGTGTTTTTTAATTACACCCACACATATACACATCTCATGGAAAACTCCACATTTTCTATGTTTCACTGTCACTTATCTTCATTTTAGGGTGCTTTTCTTCGCTTAGTTGCTAAGAGCCCCGGCTTCACATCTACGTGTGTTACAAAATCAGGCACCAAATCTAATATTCTGGTCTAAAATCTAATATTGTATCTGGCACACAGTCCCTCTTTGCCAAGTGGCTCTATGTTATGTGTTTAGTCAGCAGCAGATTGAATGCTGGGAAAAAAGTAATTACAACTCCAAAAAATTAATGTTCTGTTGGATACAAAGCAAGTACTGTCAGAGAGCTCCACAGATGATATGGTCCATCAATTGTGTGTCTTTTGCTTTCTCGCCCTAAGTGCGCCGGGTATGCCAAGACATGGGTCCTGGGCTCACTGTGCCACTGGATTCAAGCTATCCTGGATGATGAGGGATGAAACACCGAAACCGGTCCCAGGATGCTTGTTTCCGGTCCAGGGAGGACCTGGCTTGGTAGTTCGGGCTGGACTGTTCCCATGGGAAGCAGGGTCAAGACTGATTTGCAAAAGGCAGGTCTAAACTGGGGTGGCATGGTGAGCAAAAGAATGATGGATTTAACCCATATCTCTTGACTGGGGGTGAATGTTTTGATTTGTTCTGCATTCCGTTCATCAATTGTGTGTCGGATGACATGGTGGCATCTTTTCAGCACTGTCAGTCTGGCCTGGTGCATTCATGACTCTTCTAAGCTCACACAACTCGAAATGTGTTCTTCTCCCTAACGATATGTGTAACGCGGACACCATTTGTTTTCAGAGCACACTTCCTGAATACATATTTGTTTAGATATGGGTACACTGAGCCACTGAAAGGTAAAATCTAGCCAAGTTTTCAGAATGTTCACGCTAAATATGTATGAGACCAATTCAGGTGTAATCAATTTCCGTATTCCTTATTTGCATGTTTGTTGGTCATTCTGAAATTCAAACTGGATTTCATATTTTGGTTCTGGTGAAGTCCGGCCTTGATTTGTTTACGGATGTTGGCATCATGCCTCTGACTTGAAAAGTTGCTAACAGCACAGAAACAGAAGCAGCATACCTTTTCATGATATACCTTTTCACAATATGCCTTTCACAGTCTCAAGCTTTACTTTGTCCCAGTCAGTACACTTGCTTTTCTCCAGTGTCCACTCCAGGGCCTTTTACAGTTTTCACACTGATGCCTCCTCACTACCCTGTCTACTGGGAGGTTCACTGTTACCTAAATTCACACGTACACAGAGCATCTTTCATTAAGTCTGGTAAGTTCTGATCTCAGGTAGTGGGTAATTCATTTTTATGGTTACATTGGTATATAAGTTAAATACTGCGGACATATTTGTTAGAAAGTTGCGCAGCGCAGCAAGTCATCTTGCTGTGCTGCGTGACAGGGAAAGGGCAGGAATGTGCTGTATTTTAAAGAATACAGTGCAATACTCTGAGTTCGAAACTTCACCATCACAGTCATTACACCCTGAGCTTCGGGTCCTCCTACCAGAATGGTCACCAAGCAAAACAATGGTGCATATGTTCAAGGAAGTGGCGGAGAGAAGCGTTAGCCGTCATGGCTTAACGCCTCACTCCGCCTCTTCAGAAACGCATGGCTGCACCATATTTACAACGATATGGTACAGCCTTGCGTTTCGCCCTGCGCTGGCGCTACACTTAGCAGTGTAGCGCCAACGCAGGCCTCCTTGCACCATAGTGCAAGGGTGTCTGCGTGCAGGGGAAAGATTGTTTATGTACAGGAAGGTTCCCCTTCCTGTGCATAAACATTCTTTAAATGCCACTTTGTCACTTATTTTTGGTTGCTACACTGGGACTTTTCTGAGCTTTGACTTTCTTGTTCCCTTGTGCAGAGTGTCCACATTGGATCCCTTTTCTCCTCTGACTGCCTGTGTGTCCTTGGGCAGCTCTGTACCCAGTTTTCTGTTTACCTTGTCTACACTTGCATTAGGCTTTGTCAGAGTCCCTGACAGTCACACTTGATGAGAAGGGCTAGAACCAGAACCACAAATGAAACTGTTCAGTGCTCTCCTGTGCGCAGAGGTTTGAAGATTTCAGAAAGCCATCACACTAAAGGGGTGTCAGTTGTGCTGCTCCTCTCCTGATGTATGGGTATCCCTCCAACAGACCCCTTCAGCTGATACCAGGAGCTGATTTGGAAACATCCGCCATGTTTGCTAGCCGAAAGCCTACTTTAGTGAAGATTCTGAGGTGTTTTATTCATTTTAAGATTGTTTTTATTAGTTCACTAATGTCACCTCCTCTGTTGTCATTGATGGTAAAGGTTGTGTCACATCACTTCCTGTGATGTCATAAAACATGCTAATTATTCTCACTCCTGAGAAAGTGAGAGCTCTGCAACCCTCCTGCACCAGACCAGGACAATCACATTAAAAGATGACTGTGCACAGGAAAAGAAGCCAAACAGTAAATTCGTAAAATTCCATCTTTTAAATAGTTTATACATACTCACATGCAAACAAGAAATAAAGTACGTGGAGATTAGAAAAACGACTGTTAATTTCAGTTGATGACATCATGTAAACATTCCCCCACTCTCTCTCTCTTCCTTCCTCCTGCTCTCGACCTTTCTTCAGCCTGTCTCTGTGCTTGTTTCCCAGCCGAAGAGGCAGTGCCCAATGAAAGAAGGGGGCGGTGCTGAGGGTGTTTGGTAAGGTAGGGTGGATTGTGTCTACCAATCAAACCTGTGTCTGTGTTTCCCAGAATTCTGTCTTCCTGTGTTGGGGGACAGCCCCTGTAAAACTTGTAACATTACCATGAAGGCTTCCTGAGGGGGATTTGAGGAGGGGACGAGAGGGGATTCAGGGGCGGAGGTCCCAGGTCCATGGGTGAGGTGTCGCTCCAGTCCAAGTTTTTTCTTTTCATTCTGATGATGATGATGAAAGCAATTTATAGCGCGCTCAGCTACTCCATGGAGTGTCCCAGCGTGAAAAGCATAGGTCGGAAGGTGAAAGACAGAAGTGAGTCCTGCATGAAAAGCCAAGGAACTTGTAATCATGTTTATTCCATTATAAAACAGGGCTACAAGCCCATGAGGTAAAAGGCAAAAGCCTGGACTGGATTAGCACATCACGCATAGATCGGGGAAACTTAACACCTATGGAGGGAGGGGTGGTGGGGCACGGCAGGGATCTATGAGTCTCTGAACAAGCATTGGTGAATGCCTCCTTGTGGGAAGAACTGCCTTGTTCCGAGACTCTGATTAATGGGAGTAGGCAGACCAAATCACTGTATGTCACCAGGACGCCACTTTTCCAATCCTGAACTTTGCTATACTTAGTGTATTCTGGGTGTTGTATTCCTGGTTCATATTAATAGAGGCAATTGCAACAACACACCTCATGAAATGATATACAAAGCAAAGTTTATGAATGGAAAAGTGATGTCCTGGTGACATGGAGCCATCTGGCCACCTTAGAATGGAGAGTCAGCCGGACTGTACGAGAAACCAATCACTGTTATCCATGTAGTGGACAAACACTCCCGGTTGGACTGTGGCAGTCCTTGACTGACCACAGATAAAAGACATAGGGGCATATTATCCAGGACCCATCGCCGAATTAGCGGCAATTAACTGCCACGAAAGCTGCGATAGACCCATCGCCCCATTCACAAGCCTGCGCTAACAGCCCACATCGTCAGTTTCCCTGCGATAGCTGCCGCCAAAAACATCACCAAGGCTGACAGCGACAACTAACGCTAATCATATGCAGAGTAGGCGTTCCCGTGCAAAAACCCACGATAACACCACTTCGCGATATTCCCAACGACCAGCCAGATCGGCGATGCGGTTCAAAAACAGGCGATAAGGCACGTTAGCAGCAGGGACTTAAGACCTGCTTCCACCTGGTCTTAAGTAGGGCAAAAACCTGCAGCACAAAGGGAGCCCAGCCCAGAGCCACATCTGAAGACCAACAGATGCCATGGAGCTACCAATCATGCATTCCCTGTGTGCATGTCAGTCCTCTGCATTTGCACATCACTTGGACAAGTGTAAGTGCAACATTGTGTGCTAACAATCTTACATATGCAAATAGATGGTGGGTATGTCGCCTCTGTACAGAGAGGCTGTTCAGGGTGTCACGTATTCGGAATGCCATTTCAGGGTGTCAGATGTAGTACGTATTCCCACTCAGCGTATCACATGTGTACACATACATGACATGTAGGCTGTCATTGGTGTTCCAAATCAGACAACAGGGTGTCATTCGGGGTCAGGTGTGAATTTGCGGGTGTCATTTGGGGTAAATTATGAAATAGCGGGTGTCATTTGGGGTCAAATATGAAATAGCGGGTGTCATTTGGGGTCAATTATGAAATAGCGGGTGTCATTTGGGTCAATTATGAAATAGCGGGTGTCACATGGGGTCAATTATGAAATAGCGGGTGTCATTTGGGGTCAATTATGAAAAAGCGGGTGTCACTTGGGGTCAAATATGACCCACCCTGATGCAGAGGTGCACCCTGTGACTCAAGTCCCACAACATGAGCAACATGGACGTAAGGGGGATGGGGGCACAGTGAACACCTCAGCAACATTGGAGATGCACACCAGCTAAATAGGCAGCAGGAATACCGTGCCGGAAGGCGAAGCAGTGACATCCCCCCCCAACCACACCACTCTTCCAGAATGCTAGCAGATGACAAACTGACATTAGGGAGGTGAGCTCCTTTGTCTGTACTGGAGGCGGTAGCACATCTGCACCTCCGACCTTGGAGTTGCATACGCCCGACTCCCCCTGAGAGATACCATAGCAGCTGATGACGACTCCCACAATACGCACAGCGCTAACCAGGGACCAACGCATACACACCCCACACACAGAGGTCCTTGCTCGCTGTTCTCTTGCATGGAATGACCTTCACAATTACGCACAGACCATCCCAGGAGTCCAACCGCTGCACACTCAAACAAATCATTGCTCCGAGCTGTGGCATCCACATAACTTGGACTTAGGCATTTTTACACACAGCCCTATTTCCTACATTGACGTGGGGCTAAGTTGGGAAATTGCGAGATTGTTGTTTAGGAGCATTGGGCCCACAGGTGGTTCACACATTCCCAGTCTTCTCACTGCCTGTCTGGGTCACGGCCAGACATGCGCATTGATATCAGTTCCCAGGGAGTACCTTTTTCTGGTATCACTGCCCCTACATTCATCCATGATTTCATACTTGCTTGCTAATAGTCATGACACATCTGTGTGAATTAGTATGTTTTGGTCACATTCGGTGGAGTGTTGAAGCTGGACCAGTACATGGCCATGCATACCCCACTTTACATTGTTGCCCCGTGGAGGGCCAGCCTTGTGCATGTGCATGGGTTTGCACATGCATGGGTTTGTTGTGAGATTGGTGATGTGTGGGGAGGGCCCCCTCTGGGCACATTGTCGACGGGGGCCTACTTGCCGTTTCTATGTGTGCTGCAGTATGCCAAGGAGATCAGGGACATGATCCATGGTCATTGTGGGTGTGCACTGTACTATACTTAATTGTGCATGTGTGCCGTTGTGCCCATCTCCCCTGTCCCCCCAGTCCCTGGTCGTTACTCACCCTGTTGCTGTTGGGTCAGGTCATGTTGTGCAGTGTCCGGTCCCCCAACTCCTGCCACCGTCTCCCCACTGTTGACTGTGGACACCATTTCCTCCGTCTCTTCCAGCTCCTGCTGTGGCGCTGGACTCCCACCTCCAGTCTGCATTGCTGCTTTCCGGTTGTTGGCGAGTTTCTGCTTGGTTTTGCGCTTCACATCATTCCAGCGCTTCTTGCAGTCGTCCACTTCCCTTCTCTTCACTCCGATTGCATTCCTTTTGGCCAAGATGGACTGCCATATTGCATTTTTAGTTGCCAATGACACAGTGGAGGTGATGAACAGTTGTTGGTGGTGTTCTATCACCTCCGTAATCAGGATCTTGTTTTCCTGCGGACTGAATCGCGGGTTCCTCTTCTTCTTCTCCTTGCCCTTCTCCTTCCCCGAGGTCCCTGGCTGGTCCTCTGGGGGGTTTGTGGGGTTCTGGTTGGGCTCTGTAGTGGCTCCAGCGTCCTCCATGGTGCTTCTCAGTTGTTTGGGTTTGGGTTTTGATTTCTCTTTTTGTTTGCAGCTTTTATGGTGATTTTTCCCGCCTGACTTGGGAATTGCAGGCCTGGCGCTGCTTATCGCTGACGTTTTTATGGCTGTTGGGCCCATTGCCACTTTTTTCACGTTCGGGTTTCCTTTTTTATCGGCGTCCCGGTAATTTTATTGTGGACATTTGACGCGTTATCGGGGCACTATCGCCTGTTGCCGGCGTGTTGGGAATACGCCGTTGACGCAACGTTAATTTCCCGCGATGTACGGCGTTATGTTAAATTGCGTTAGCCTAGGTTGGCGATAATTATCGCCCGTTCTTGTGAATATCCCCCATAGAATCATAGAGGCAGTAGATGCAGGTGGAAGGATGCAAAATGTATTGGTGCGAAGGAGAGTGATGCCTGCATTCTAGGAGCTAGAGAAGGAGAGAGTATTGTGGAATAACATGTGGTTTAGTTTACAAGTGTCATGCATCATAAACTTTATTTCGGTCGGTGACCATAAAAGTGCAAGTGCAAACAATTTGTAATTAAAAAAATTAATACATACATGCAAGAAATACAACAATGATCGATTAAAATTAATTCACAATTACATAAAATGTTCCCCTAAAATGCAAGTAACAAGACGTGAGGCACTAAATGCAACAGGAGCCGATCTCCAAAGAGTAGAGAATAACAAGGCCCACCGCAAAACATTAGTTGTAGGCATAGTAGTAAAAAATAAACCAGTTAAAACACGACTTACACAATTAGACATCAAATGAGTATTTAAAAGTTTAAAATGTCCATTTTTAAAATGCATTAAAATTTCTCTTTTTTTTTTTCTACATTGTCCAAAATATTAATGTTGCAGTTTGAGGACAGACCTTCGAATAGCCCACATAATGGCAATAAACTTTGCAACTGCGCAGACTACTAGTAGACTAGCGTCAGATTTTAAAATGCGCAGTGCCTCTAAATGGTACTGGATGTCAGAGTGTTTGCAAACGGGGACTAGCCATTTGGCTCTCGGCCGTTGATACAGAGGGCAGGCAAAAAAATATGACCAATCGATTCTATGGCACAGGGACAGCCTGGGCATTATTGTGAATCAGTAGTTGATGAGCGTCAGGAGGCTCTAAGAGCGTTCACTGGGAGTGAACCGAATCTAAATCAATCAATCAATCACAGAATTTGTAGAGCGCACTACTTACCCGCGAGGGTCTCAAGGCGCTGAGGGAGAGGGAAGGGGGGGGGGGTGCTGCTACTGGTCGAACAGCCAGGTCTTGAGTAGCCTCCTGAAGGTCAGCAGGTCTTGGGTCAAATTGCATGAACAGCTTCCTATCCAGGGGGATCGTAATTGCATCCAGGCAAGATTCGTATGAAGCAATCTCTTTGAACTCCATAAACTCTGTGGTTAAATGTCCCCAGGACAGGAATGAGAGGGAGGACTGGGCCACCCAATACCAATAGTGTTTTTTTAGGAGTTCCTTGGTGGGCAGCTGATCGCAATCCCTAGAATCCCACAGGCCCTTTAGGCCGATTGCAGTGAGCAAAAATGTCACTTCCTGAAGCCAGGGGATCTTCTTGAAACGATCAGGGGCCTGCACTTCATAAAGGGCAGCAGCGTTTGGAGACAGCTCGGGCGTTGATTTTAGGTGGAGCCAGAATAACAGGGGGCGTAGCTTGGCCTTCTCGACAACAGTAGACCGTCCCATATCCAATCTTAGTGGGTGAAGAGGGGTCCTCTGCGGGACCGAGACTAGGGCCCTCAAAAACGTATTCTCAGTTGTCATCATACCATCCAACTTCTCAAATCCCCACAGTTCAGCTCCATACAATACTGAACTTATTGCCTTATTTACAAGTGTCATGCAGTTTACAAATATTATAGTCATTGGTCAGGGTAGCCCAGGAGCCATCCCTTGTGTAATCAACTGCACTGCTTTGCTGTCATTTTATGCAAATGAGGAAGAGAGTATCATGGCAGGACACTAATACCAGCAGATAAGAAGTAAAACTAACATTGTTAAAGACAAGAGTTTTGGTGCTGTATAGTGAAAAGTTATTTTTGGGTTCACATACACTGAGACATGCCAGCAGAAGGGGGACATGTAAAGCAGGGGGTTTGCAGACAAAGGTGGATAAGGCATAAGAGTTTCGGGATAATGGTACCGAGGAACAGGTTACTTGGTGGAGAGGACACAGATGGAGGTGCTGCAGAAGAGACTCGGTGTAAAAGATGAACTCTGAAACTTTAGAACTGATTACTTTCCAGAAAACTTTAGTACTCAGAGTCCTAGTCTAACTGTAGAACTTGAGAAGTCCTATCTAGACAGAAGACAAATCTCTATAGAGATCAAGGAAATGCCTCCTACTTCGAAGAAGGAGAAGGAAAAACACCGAAAGGACAAGATCCTAAAAAAGATGAAAAGAAGAAAGGAGCTCAGCCAAAAAGGAAGGCTCCTGTCTCAAAACCACTGTGTCAGGAAACACAGAGGAGACGGCGACCACAAACAAAACTTTTAAGGTCAAAAAAGTTTAGACAAACAGACTTAATTGTTCAAAAGGATCTCCCTGAAGGATGTTAAGAACCATGGGACGCACTGCATGACATCTCAAAGATATTCTCTTCAGCAAATGGGAGACCATAGTTTCAAAAGGAGCACGACTAGAACCTCTAATAGCTCTGACGGCCAGCCACTGGCTAATAAAGGATTCAAAACAAACCCCATCTTATATCTTACTCCTATGACAAGAAAAGGTCTGAAAACCTCCAGAAACACACCAGGAATCAAAATGTTTACAATGTTTACAATACAAATTGAGAGTACTCTGCCTTCTAGAATTCTGAATAGAAAGAGCAACTTAAACAGAACAACCTAAAAAGTTTAACCTCACCCTTTCAATATCCAGACCCCCAGAACTAGTCATCTGACAGGCGAGGGGACCCGAGAGAAGACGGGCATAGAGGAAAGATCCAAGGAGGGTGAATGGGCAACTTAGGAAGAAGTGGAAACAACAGTCTCCGACACCAAGTGGGAGCAAAGAGCAGAGTCTTGATTCGCCCATATCTTTAGAAGAAGAAGTCATTCTCCTCCTCTTCTACTGAGGAAGCGGGGGAACCAAAATTGTCACGCAGATGCTGGACCACTTCTGCTGACTCAGTCCCCTGCACACATACCCGCCATTTACCTCCTCATAAATGGTGTCTATACCCTGCTCAGGGAGTTTTACCTAATGCACTCCTTTTTTGGTGGATGAGGAACCTCGGTGGTCTGGAAAGTAACCTCCACTGCTTTATTTATCTTGCATTGTAAGAGGTCTACAGTTGAACATCATTTAGGGCCTGGAAGGGGTTTCAGCTACGACCCCTGGCTTGCCCTTTGAGACCCCTGGCACTGCCTTTGTGACCACTGGCCTCAGTGGTGGCAAAGTCAGTGCCAAGAACACAGGAGCGGTTCTGCATTCCTTATTTTCAATATTCTAATTGTGAATGATATTTTATTATTCACTATTAGTCTAATACAAAATGGAGCACACTTAGGACCTTTGGTGGCAGCTGTTGTAAGTAACAAGCATTTGCAATGCAATAGGTCTCGCATTTACGTGAGTTTAAGCTATTGGCATTGCAAATGACAATGCCTTTTATTTATGTTTTAAAAAGCAACACAAAACAAAAAAGGCATTGTCGTTTAATATAACAATACCTCACACTCGCGTAATTGCGAGACCTATTGCATTGCAAATGCTTGCTGACATAAGTAACCCAGATGGGTGTCATGTATCATAGCGGTTAAAAGCCACTCAAATGTACGTATTTTGTTTGCATTTATTTAGCGCTTACTGTCCCTGGCGAAGCATCGATGCGCTTTAGATAGATTGATATCGCTGTGCATTTTTGTGAGTTTGGCAAATGGACTATTTCTAGGTATAGAAGCACAATGCCTGCCCTCCCTGTGCCACCGTGCCCCCGCCGCTGGTGTACAACTTTCCCCCCGTCACACCTCTAAGCCCGCGTTTTCAAGAACCCCCGACTCATTCTCCCCTTTACCTGCTACAGTGAAAGGACCGGATCCGCATGTGGCTCCAACTTCTCTGACCACCGCAGAGCATCCTCAGGGCAGAGCAGGCCATCGCTCGGCGTCACCGGGTGATCTTCTGCAGTCACTCGTGAACTACTGTCCCGAGATCCTCCGCACTCCACTGAAACCTCCTAATCTGCTCTGTGCTACTCCCAGGCACCTGCAACCTCGCTCAGTCACCTGTGAGCTCCCCAGTTCGGAGTGAGCCCCACACTCTCCTACAAACGCACCGATAATGTCTGAGCTCTGTCGGGCACCTGCAAGCTCCACAGTAACCACTGAGCTTCCCCAGTCACCTGTGAGTTCCTGACATCACATGCAAGCTCCTTACGTCACATACGAGCTCCGTCAGTCGCCTGCATGTTATCTCATTCGTCTGCGAGCTCTGTCGGTCATCTGCAAGTTCCTTAAGCCTCCTGCAAGCTCCCCTTGTCACACGCTAAATCCCCAGTCACCTGCAGTAGAAGATCACACGTGGAGCTCACCTATGTGCCCTTGTCTCCTGCAAGGTTTTCACTAATCCCGCCACTCCTGAAACATTCAGATCAGGTGTGGCTTCTCTCCCACGCACTCTTGACGCCCGCTACCCCAAGAAGAGTTACCCTCAGATAACCCTCGAGTCAGTCTGGGCACCTCTGGTCACTTGCGGGCTCCTCCTCCAGTTGCTCATTGGCTCTCACAGTCAGTAGCTGGCTTCTTCACTCACTGACCTGCTCCCCTAGGACTTCCTAAACCTCTTGGCAGCCCCACAGGTTGCCCAGTTACATAAACTGGCATCTAGCGCCCCCGCAGTCTTCACAAGAACCCACACGCCTTCATCGACTCTGAGCAGAGAGCATTTGAAAAGTTTGAGCTTCAAGGGGAATCCAGTAGAAAAGGAGTCGCCTACTGTGTGGGCTACATCTACAGTGCAAAGGAAAAGCAGCGCCTGCTGTGAGTGAGATCCGTCTTCCGGCGTGTACTCAACATGAAAGGAGGAGACCTGTCTGCAGATCATGGGGCATGCTGACTGAGGCGGGACAGAGCGTCTGCGAAAAAAAGGATGGAAAATAAAGTTTCTTTTTCTATCTGGGCCTGATAAAACAGATTATCAGAAGTCGTACGCACATGGTCGCACAAACACTGCCTGACAGATGGCACGGTTCGTAGACGGCCGTCAGAGACACACGCTACTACAACCAGAAAACAAGCAATAAAAACACTGCTCTCCTACGTGGGTTTTTGCTACCAAAGTCTTCGTTTTGCAGTAAATCACTACTCCCCTTTAAAGAAAAAGTGGTGCGGTCCGCCAGTGACGGGCTCTGGCAGCCATATTTGTTGTCTCCTAGAGTGTGCAAGCGCTCCGTAGGAATGTGGCGATGACATGCATCTGGACAAACCAGAGCAAAACGAGCATTAAAACGGACAATAAATGACACGACAGCAAACTATGCAGGAGGGGCGGGGGCTGCGAACGACGTGTGATGGTGGTGCTCTGGAGGAGGCAGCATAACAATGGAGGGCGGGTGGAGGCAAACTCATGAAAATCCAGTACGACTGAAATCCGATGGCGGCTGGCGTGGGAGGCATCGGGAGGGGTGCAAAGGGCAGCGTGAAAGAAAGGAATGAGGACACATAAAGAAACGAGCAATCGCGGCAGCCTGGGCTTTGGAAAGCTGACCAGACGCTCGTGCGTCATGGCCTTTTCCCCGCACGGCCGGCATATGTTTCCAATTATCGCGCACGCGTCTGGGCACGATAATGGGAAACAGATGTCGGCCCTGCGGGCGTAACCGCCCGAAAAAGGCCACGACGCACGAGCATGTGGTCAGCTTTCGAAACCCCCTAACATAAAGTCTTCGCCTTGCAGCGCTTGCGCGCTACTCGAGGCTCGACCTAAAAAGGGTTTTAAATGTATGTTGTGTGCTTGCTTGCGAGTTAGTGTGTTTAAGTGAGAATGCGTGTGTATGTGTGAGTAAGTGTGTATGCGCGTGTGTGTGTGTATGTGTGTGTGTGTGTGTGTGAGTAAGTGTGCGTGTGTGTGAGTAAGTGTGCGTGTGTGTGTGTGTGTGTGAGAGAGTCAGCGATAGGTAGTAAAGTGAGATTGTGGCCCAGATTTACTATTCTTTGATGCAAAGCGACTCTGCACCAAAGTTGCATCACTGCCTTGCGTCAAAGGATGAGAGAAAAATGCATCATATGCTTTTTTCTCTCTCCTCCTGCGCTGGTGCACTCTTGGCAGCCATGCGCCAATGCGCACACCCTTGTGCCATAGTGCAAGAGTGTGTGCGTTCACAGAAGTATAGATTCTATACTGGAAAGAGTATGCTTTAAGGCTTTTCCTACTTTGTAAAAACGAGATGAAATGAAAACATTTCTCGTCATTATATCTACCTTGAGGACGCGTAAGATTTTGCTGCAAATTCCTGTCTACCAATGTTTGTAGCTAAGGATTTGTGAAAAGCCCATGGGTGGTGCATGGGAACGCCCATGCACCACCCATGGAACACCCCTTTAATGCAAAATACCACAAATCAGCGTAAGGCGCAACTTTGCATTACTTTGGGATACTACCAAAACCCGAATCCTGATTTGTGTTTGATAGTAAATCCCCCCTAGCAATTTGTGCTCGGTTTGCATCACAAAAGTGACGCAATCCTTGTGCAAAGCTTTAGAAAACCTGGGTGAGTGTCAGTAAGTATGGATTAGTGAGAATGAGCGAGATTAAGAGTGACAAGGAATGAGTGAGTGCGAGTGAGAGAATGAGTGTGAGTGAGTATGTGATTGACAATGTGATGTGATGCTTATAAGTTTGTTGTTGGCCCTTGCATACTGAAGGTAATTATTGTCTTATAAAGACACCCAGAGTACAATACTGGTCATGGCATACTTGCAGATATTCTTAGCATGGCAGACACCTGTGACAAGATACTGGCAGCGGCACACTGGGGGTAATTATTGGCAGGAAGGGCACTAATGGTAAATTACTGGCATACTAGAGATAATTCATGGCATAGAGGCATCCATTGAAAAATACCGGCATCCTGAGGAAATTCTTGACATACGGACACCAGTGGCAAAATGCTGGTACTAGCACAATGGAGGCAATTCTTGGCATAAAGATGGACAGCCTGGCATATGGGAAAATGACTTAATGCTGACCCTAACATACTGCGGTAATTTTTTACGTGAGGTTCACTTATGTTATATGGACGGCATAAAATTGCAAAATTCTGTCACTGGCACCCCTTGAAATATGGGGGCCCCTACGGCAAAGGGCATGGCCCAGGCACAATCAAAGTAGTCTTTGACATATGGGGCACCCATACCACATGTTTAAAAACCTGGGGTAAACTCCTGGAAAATGTCTGGGGTTGCTGGCTTAGCACACCATGAAAGGATTTGAATATTTAATGAGGCTCTTTCGGCAACTGTGGCATTTTAGCAAATCTATGTGAAAATTGTGCTTTAAAATGCATGATTTCACCCAGCTTTTTCAAATTTTATTCATGTGGTGGGAGAGAAAGCCCCTAGAAGAGGCCTGGCTTACTCGTTTTGCTTGGTTGCTGTAATTCAGGGCAAGTTTTATACCCCAGAACTTTCAAAGGTCAAGTCAGCACCACGATACCAGTGGTATTTAAAATAGACATTTATCTGTGTGATGCTGGTATTCTAATTATGCAGCTATTATGGTACTTCAGCAATGTCAAATGTGATGTTAGGGTCATGTGACATGCCTTCCTGGAAAAAATCAGGGTCAAGGGTCGTATGATGTCACTTCCTGCGATGTCATTAAGGACAATGGGTATGTGATGTCACTTCTGCTACCCCTAGCTTTTAAGTGAATCGACGCCCAGGGTTCTGCATGAAGCATGTTCTATTGTCCCTTATTAGGAAGGCCAGGGCTTTCACTCCTCAGGAAGCAGACTCCACATGCTTGCACTTACTGAAGAGTTTCATGGGCTCTGTGGCATCTTCCCTGTTCTTCATCATCATCTAGAAACAAGGAATGCTTCCTCTGCCCCTGTTACTTAGGCGGTGAAACATTTGGGCTGTCTAGGTATCGAAGTACCACCACCATATTGAATTCAGGTGCATGGTCCCATAAAAAAAATATTTCCATTTAAATGACTGAAAATGATTGTTATTGATTGCTGCCCCCTAAGTACCTCACAGTGCAACCTAAATACCCCCTTAAACCTTTGCGACTACAGAAAGCGAGACCGGTTCAAATAAAGACTCTTTCTCAAGTTACCAGCCGCACAGTAAACCAGAATGGCAAAGGAAGGCCACCATAGCAAGCCTATCTGCGCCTTTTGTTCTCAGTAATACACCTTGAAAATACAGTTACAATAAAAAAACTGGACCTTACCACACGGCATAGGTCATTGACGAGGTCGCTACAGAGAAAAAACAAGAAGCGGGAAAGGTCAATCCCACCTTTATGGTAAGATGATAAGGGGGCGTTATAGAAGTTCAGCCATTTAGGAACACGTTTTTTAAGCATTTATGGTCTGGCTTGACAGCGCAGCTGTTGCCTGACAATTATGTGAGAACACTAGGAGACGGGCTTTGGCTCGACCCGAATGTTGGGAGTCAGGAGTACTTGTTTTGATTGGGCTGAAGTTGTGTGCTTCCACAAAAATGTTCTTGCCCTCCAAACAGCTGGGATCATTTTGTTTATTTATCCAGCTGGCTGAACTTGAATTTTAGGGACATACACATGACATTGTAATGGTATTAAAGTGTCTTAAGTAACTTGATAATTTATGGTGTTTTTCTTTGGCAGCAGCATGGGGGGGGAGGTCAGTCAATAACCTAAATGGATTTTTAGATCTGGCTTGACAGTGCAGCTGTCACCTGACCTTTTAACATACACCAATATTCTTCTACAGTTCTGTGCTTCCACACGAATACATATCCATTTCCCATGCTATGTACTTGTAACGCTTCACTCTACCAGACCACATTCCTTTAAAACCCCAACCTTTTGGCATTGCCAATGCTTGTTTTGTTTTTATGCTTTATATGTGAAAGCTGTACCAGTGCTGTGGCGAATCTCATTATGTAAAGATTGGGAAAAGAAGATGGATGAGGAGGTGATGGGAGAAGGACAACAGCGAAGAGATTAAAGCCTTGAGAAGAAAGAGGCGAGTGTAGGAGGAATGGCAGACATTGCATTATATTTGGTGACTTGATCAATGTGGTAGCTGTGGGAGGGGGGGCCCTAAGAAGTGTGTCCATTTGGGAGAGGGGTGCCTGTCGCAGGGCTTCCAGGAGGGGGACATAGTACAGCTTCATACCTGCCAACTTGAACAAAAATCTCACAGTGTGAGGAGGGGGATCGGGGTCTTGGAGAGGGCATGGCCTCGTGCCCCTCCCTTCCCCCAAGCTCCCTCCTCCAAAAACAAACAAGAATTTGCAATGCAATCGGTCTCACCTTTAGGGCCTTATAAGTATTTAGCCATGCAGCACAGTGTCTGCAGCTGGGGACCAGTAGCGGTTCCACTGAGATGGCAGGGTCTAATATTCTAAAAGAGAGGGAGAAGAACGTGAGGCGATGGAAACCAATCTGGGAGGGGGGCATAGGAGGGGCCCTATTATAAATGAGAGGGTACAGCCTAGGTAGGAGTGCAGAAGCAAAAGTAGGCAAAATTCTAACCTGGAACTACCTACACCTTATGAAATGAAGCCACCTTGATGCTTATGGATAAGGTAGCTGAGTGGGTTAAACACTTGCTCTCGAGAGCTGTGGGTGCATCCTGCACATTACAGGTTCAGATCCAGACTAGGAGTGACAGGGGCATGTGCCATTCACCACACTACAAAACGGCACCACTGTGGTAGGAGGTGCTAACAGATCTCACTATCTCAGTCTGTAAACAGCAGAGATGGGCAGATTTTACTGGCTCACAAAGCAACGCTATTTGCAGGGGTACAAACTAAAATCCCGGACTCCGCAGGCTCCTAGCTGCAACCCCAGTGGAAGAGCAGGCCAAGGTTTAAACAGAAGGTGCAGGGAAGCACATAGTAACCTACTTATGAGGGTCGTCGCCATATCTGACTGGAGGTGGGCGCAAATGTGGACGGGGACATATCCGCCCATTCAACCACACAGGGCAGGCTTTTGGTTTTTACATACTAAAATGTGTTTTTGTCAGGTGAACGGTGTGGTTTGTCCACGGTTCTTGGCTGTGCTTCCGAAAATGGAGCAGAGCAACAGATAAATGGTTCGACGCAGCGAGCGGTGGAAGTGCATTAAAAAACAAGCAACTGCTTTGATATTCATTTCAAAGCTTTAGGCTAACGTCACAAAACAAATCTTGGAGCTCCGCCGTGGCAATGTCTGCGGGCACAGATAATTAATTCAATGTAAACCCATATATAAACAGGAGTAGACCTGAAAACACACCAGCCAACACAGCTGGACGGAACACAGGCCTAGAAATAGGGCTATGGGGCGCTCGGGATGTCAGTAGCATATACCAAGCCGCCATTTTAGGAAGACAGCACGCAGTGTAGTCAATGCTTCAAGTAGGAGGAAACTAAAGCCGAGCAGGCAAGAAAAAAAATAACTAGAAAAGAAAGGTGGGCAGCCGCCATGTTCAAAGCTAAAGCCGACGTATAAGCTGCAAAGCCGGCAATGTTTGCAGCTTGTACGTCAGCTTTAGCTTTAAACATGGCGGCCGCCTGCCTTTCTTTTCTATTTATTTACTTTTGTAGCATTTGCAGCTCGCCGTGCTTTAACTTCACATGGTTAAAGCTAAAGCGTGGCGTGCTGCGAATGCTACAAATGAAAAGAAATAGAAAAGAAAGGTGGGCGGCCGCCAAGTTTAAAGCTAAAAGCCGACGTACAAGCTGCCAAGCCGGCAATGATGTAAAGACAGCCACCTGCCTTTGTGTGAAGCTAAAGCGCAGCGTGCCACGAATGCTACAAAAGTAAATAAATAGAAAAGATAGGCGTGCGGCCGCCATGTTTAAAAAAAATACGTACAAGCTGCAAAGAGTACGCAAACACAAAGGACAAAGCCGTCAGAGAAAGGATACCATAATAGGCGAATACTCCAGGGGAGAAGTAAGACACGAGAAAGTGGGACATATAACCACAAGAAACCATAGAGAAGAAAGCTTTTCAGAATGACACACTCTTTAACCAATCGGCATCGAGGGCATGGAAAAAGCCAGGAGTAGTGGATACAGCATGCCTCTCGGAGCAGCGCAAAAGCCACACAATTGATGGACGGAATGCAGAACAAATCAAAACATTCACCCCCAGTCAAGAGATCTGGGTTAAATCCATCATTCTTTTGCTCACCATGCCACCCCAGTTTAGACCTGGCCATATGCAAATCAGTCTAGACCCTGAGCCTCATGGGAACAGTCCAGCCCGAACTGCCAAGCCAGGTCCTCCCTGGACCGGAAACAAGCATCCTAGGACCGGTTTCGGGGTTTCACCCCTCATCAGGGCATGCCTGGCGCACTTAGGGCGAGAAAGAAAAAGACACTGGCTAGGCTCGACCTGAAAAGTTTGCTGAGGCTGGTGCCGAAGTCCTGGGTTGTTTTCACACTCCTTAATGGACGGCAGCAGTTCAAAGCCTCGAAAACGGGCTGGAAATCCACCATTTATAGAGGTTTTCAGCTTGTTTTCCCTGCCACCATGTGATATCGGTGCCTCACTGGGTGATCGCATGATGGGAGCCAATATCGCGTGTCACACAGTGGCACTGTGTGAGTTGGCTGGTCTGCTGAGCTTTTTAAACATAAGTAGTATTAGTGCACATGTATGTAGAGCGATACCCTGAAGCATGACGTGGGCTGCAGAGATGCCAGCCTCGCCAGCTTCATGAGTGTGTAGTGAGGGGATACAGAGTTTAGCAGTTCATATCAATGCGCCATGCTCTCATGGAAAGGTGACTTTGCGGGCTGAAAGGCCCTAATAATGCAATAGTACCCCCTTGTGGCGAGTGCCTGCCACTACAAGCCAGCACATCGGAGTTATTGCTGTGCTACGTATGAGACATCATTCTCTCACGCACTTCCTTCACTGTCCACTACAAATGGAATCCTTCTACCCACACCCATTCTTGATTTAATTTAAGTAAAGGCTAGCAATAGAAAGCAAACTTTTGTAAAAGTATTATTGTGTGATACTTTTAATAAGGAATATTTCGGTCAGTGTGTGACTTGAGAGTACTCATCATAAACAAATACCGAAGGGCACCTTTTCAGAGTTTAATTTAATCTGTTTAAAAATTAAAAACACAATCAGTGCCATAGATTCTGGTAGAGACCCACGTAGGAAAGTCGCAGGATTATTTTATCTCCCTCAGCCTCCTCTTTTCACTTTATCTTTCCACGTCTCCCTCTCTTTATCGGTTGCTTTTTTCTTTTGTTTCTCAGCTTTTCTGTTTGATTGTGTAGAATCGAGATATATCGTAAACAGTTGAAGTTTTTTATACACCAGCAAAGCTTTATAAAGTCCAGTTTTTCACAATTTATAAAGCTTGCAAAAATGACTAGTGTAAATTTGACTTTGCCCATGCACAGTGTTTCTGCACAGTGTGAGATAGTTTTCACTGGATTGCAAGATAATTTTATTACAAGACCGGAGATTCCACTCTGTGTTTTTTCTTCTTTATTTTTATTTAGCAGTTACAGTGAAAGAAAAAAACGAAAAGTCCCATAATGCTCCTCATCTGAACAGGAATACCAACACAAAGAAAGGCTCCCATAATACATAAATAAGATGCAAACAAACCAGCATTGCATCTTTCCTTTGTTGCTGAAATCTAAGATAAGTTTGACATGCATTTATGTGCCAGTGTGTAATGCAGCGGCGGCTCCTCCGCTAAGGCAGAGTGGTGTCGCCCCACTGCTCTGAAGCACTGCAAAGGAAAAATAAAACGATGATAACTGAACTTTATAATCATTTTATTGGTAGTACTGCTATTGTAGCCAGGGTAAGGTGGGGCAAAGCTGGGCTCCAGTGACCAAGTGGGAGGAGGAGTGGTAGCTGCAGCATCTTAAGTGCGCATGACGATTTGGCCGGCCACATCTTCGTGCGTACTTTGCATGTTCTCCACCAGATGTACTGCACAGCCTGGGTGGAGAACATGCACAGCCTCCCAGTCCCTCTCTGAGTGCCGAACCACGGCGCTCAGACAAATCACAACGCTGCTATAACATAGCGTCATGATTGGCCAGGTGAGTCTGGGAGCCTGTGTGCTTCCTTGTTTCTGCTGGAGGAGAAGCGGCGGCTGGCGATGATGACCAGCAGGTAAGTTTTGTTTTTTTCTTTTTTTCCTACTCACCGCCATCTTTCCCCGCCTCCCGCCACCATTCCCTACCAGCCGCCACTGGTTTCATGGTTGCTTTAGCATGTTAGAAAAACATTCTGTGGCAGGCGTTTCAGGCCTGCCTTGTTTGCTTTTGGATTAAGAGCTCAGAGCTTGTAAAAGTTCTTATTAATTTCCTTACTGATTTAAAAAGGTATTTGTATTTGAAAATATAATTTTCGAATTATCGGTTGTTTCTATATTTGTTATCAGTAATTATGTAGAATAATTTTGATGACTCCAGGAGTTGGGGAGCTTAGTTAATTGAGGCTGAAACAGTTTGTGAAATCATCTGTGAGTTTATTGATGTATCAATCCCCAAGTTGGTTCATAAGGCAATTTCTTCATCATTCAAGTCTGTGGCCTCTGATATAGGCGCTAAAGCTATTTCAAATATTATGCCTCTGCCTGGGTGGTAAGGTCCCAATTTCAGTGTTCAGTCCTGGTAGCTGTGGGCTCAACGTCTTCTGGATGCAAAGTGCAGCACCAAGGTGGTAAAAAAACTATGTAGATCAGAGAACTTGGCATTGTCTGGTGTATTACATAATGTGGTGGTCATTTTTATTGTGAGGTTGGTGGTGCCCATTGTGGTGTGGAATCCGTAGGAAATGACCTTCCCAAAATGTGTTCTTTAGAAGTTGTACTTTATTGGCATAAAGACCCCAGCAACGGACAACCAACAACTCGTCTACTCTCTCGTGCTTCTCCTATCAAACTGTCATTCTCTGCGTCATCACATTCTATATCCAGAATGCGATGACGAAAAAGAAGTACGCAACACAATACAACACGCCTCCCTCCTTAACAACAAAATAAAACACAGTATATATCTATAAATTCAACATTAGAAATATAAATACAGATTAATAACATGACATGTTATACTACTGAACATAATGTAGATAAAGAATAAATGATAAAACACTACATGAAATCATACAAACCCCGTTACTGAATGAATTGGAAATATACACAGTTAAAATAGTGTGTATGGTGAAAAGGAGGAAGAATTGACCCCACAATATAGTCCTTCCATTTTTAGGTCGAGCCTGGGCAGCGCATGCGCTGCTCTGAGAGTCATGCTGTATTAGAGTATGGACTTGAAGCCCCGCTTACTCTCTGCCCATATTTTCCATTGGCTTGTGTCATTGTCCTTCGTAAATGCTGGCTTCTGATTTGTTAATAGGCTTGTTAGACCCTCCTTAGTACCGCCTTGTCTTCATTTGTAACCTCCCATGAGGACTGGCCCTTTTACTTCTGTTGTTACAGGGCATGTCTTATTTAGTCTATAAGCACTATTTTCTTTAATGAGTTTCTCCCACTGCAGGCACAACATGCTTTCCTGCAACATTCAGCTTGCCATGCGCGCTTTCACTTTCTGAGCAGCCCGGGACAATGGCGGCCGAGGTCTCACATTTACAAGAGTTTGAGCTATTGGCATTGTAAATGACAATGCCTTTTATTTATGTGTTAATTATCAAAACAGATAAATAAAAGCCACTGTCAAATACAATGCAAATAGTTTAAACTCTCGCAAATGCGAGACCTATTGCATTGCAAATGCTTGTTTGGGGATGCGTACAGGACGTCCATCTCTAGTAAAATGCACAGAATCTCCTCCCTCATGCCCAAATTGTGAGCACGGAGTACTTCCCATTCCATCTGGAATTCAATGCCCCTTGAACTGAAACAAAAAACTGAACTCCTTGCATTTCATAAAGCTCTCAAAACATGGCTTTTCAACTAAACTTAGGGCCACATCTCAGGCATGGAGGAATAGGATTTATGTGCCAGAGCACGGCGCCTAGACATCCCAGGGTATTAGTGCGTTTTATAAATTTCATTTTCATTTCAGTTCATCTCAATATCTACCCCTGGGCCCCAATATTGAGATTTAACTCTTCTCTTGCACATGATAATTCCTAAATGCCCCTCATTATGTATTCCTAGAATTTTCTTCCTGAGTGCTGAAGGTGGAATGACTCTAAACCTCCTCAAAAGGAATACATCATCTCCAAACGATAGCTCATCCTTGACTGCCCAAAATGGTTTCACCACCACGTTAAGCAGTTTCTGTTCTGGCCAACCCTTCTCTATGTGTTCCTTAACTTTGCATAATATCACATCATTTTCGGATCCACAACTCCAGTCTTCTGTCGAAATGCCCTCAGAAGTCACTTCGTCCAAAACAGCAACATACAAATTGCAGGACTGGTCATCTGTCTTATCCCTTTCCATTAATGGTGCTCTACTGAAAGAATTATGGTATTTTATTCTTTGCACCTGGCAAATGCTGCACTTTGTAATTAAAACCTAATAAACATAGAGATAACCTAGCAAGGCGGGGCTTAGCTTTTTCCAATTCAGAAGTAGTTAATATTTTTATTAGTGGCTTGTGATCAGTACGAATCACAAATTCTGACCACCAAACATACTGCCTGAGCTTCTCAATGACCCATACGCATGCTTGCATTTCGCTTTCAATAGTAAAGAATTTTTCTTCAGCTGGAAAAGGAAATCACGAGGCACAAGAAATTGTGATCTCCTGACTATTCTTCTCAATCTGTAAAAATGTTACACTCAAACCTTTCCCACACCAGTAGTGACAATAGTTTAGGCAGAGGAATCAAACACATGTAATGGAATGGCATCAGAAATTTCTTCTTCAATACTCTCAAAACTATTTTGATGTATCCTGTTCCATTCAAACTTGAACTCTTAATAGCTCCCTCAATTCAAATGTTTTTGTAGCAAACCCTCTTAACAAAATTTTGCATAAACTTCTACCAGTCCTAGTAAAGATCTAACATCATCCTTGGCACTAGGAGCAGACACATTCTTGATGGCGTCCACCAACTCCTTCTTAGGCAAAATCAATCAATCAGGAGTTTGTATAGCGCGGCTACTCACCCGTGAGTGTCTCAAGGTGCTGATTCCTTTTTCAGAAATTTCTTGACACAAATAGGTGATTGAATTCAGTGCAAATTTACATGTTTTTAAATCTACAGTAAGACCTTTCTCACTTAAGACTTACAACACCCTCATGTTCCAAGCTGTCTTTGCCCATTATAAGAATGTCATATAGAAAGAAAATGACGCCATCAAGAAACACTGCGGCGGCAGATGCCAAACCAAAAGGCATGCAACTGAACTGAAAACATCCATAAGGTGTGCTAAAAACAGTCAGATGCCTATTTTTAAGATGTAGTACTACTTGGTGATACGCTGAAGCTAAGTCAACATCTCACTGATTTTTGGAAGAGGAAATTTATCATTAATGTTGTTCTGATTCAAATCACTCAAGTCGACGCAAAGCCTAACTTTGCCTTTGGCACGTCTTACCACTACCAAAAGAGCCAACCACTCATTAACCTAAACACTTTCAATAATACCTTCCTTAACCAATCTGTTCAGTTCATCTTTAACCTCATTTCTAATGCAAAAAGGTATATCCCTACCTTTGTAGCTAACAGGTATATAATTTTCTTTTTATTTATCCAAGCAGCTCTTCAATCTTACCTGAAAAAAGCTTAGAGAATTCATCACACATCTGTTGTGAGAAGTATTTTTCTTCATTTAACAGCAACACTTGTTCTGGGCTGTTAGAGTTTAAAGTAATGCCTATATTCCTCTGATCTAACCACCCCAAAATAGATGGCCCCTTCTCATTCACATAAAGTTCTCCCTCTGATTCACACCCTCTAAAGTCAAATTTGATCACCTTATACCCAACCTTACGTATTAGTTCCCCTGTAAAACTTTCTAGATGAACATCTGTGGGAATTAATTCTTCACCTAACGTATCAACAAATTTAGCAATCCACACTGACTTAATAATAATCATGAAGGGGGAACCTGAATGAGCTGTAATATCAATCATAACTCCACCTAATGTGATGGAGCATACAGGTTCAAGGGCCAGATGTACAAACATTCACATTTGCGAGTCGCAAATGTGAATGTACAACAGTGTCTCAGACCAATGGGGTCGCAAATTGCCTGCCTCATTAGTATTCATGAGGCAGTCGCAATTTGCGACCCCATTGGGAATGGCTAGCACTCACAGGGATGGTGGCCTGCTGGGCTCAGCAGACCACCATGTCTGTGACTGCTTTTTCAATAAAGTAGTTTTTATTTTTTTAAATGCAGCCTGTTTTCCTTAAAGGAAAACGGGATGCATTTAAAAAAGAAAAATGAAACGTTTCAGTTTCATTTTGTTAAGTGGCAGGCAGTGGTCCCTGGGACCCTGGGACCACTGCCTGCTCTTAAAAAATATTTTCTTACATACTCACAAAGGGGAAGGGGTCCCCTGGGGACCCCTTCCTGTTTGCGAGTGGTTTACCACCTACTTGAAGTAGGTGGTAAACTGCGAGTGTTTTGCGGCCGCAAATGTGGTTGCAAAACAATAGTACGTGGCATGGTGACTCGCTATTAGGAAGGGACGCTCCTTCCTAATAGCGAGAGTCACAAATGCTATTTTGCGAGCCAGTGACTCACAAAATAGCATTTGTACATGCCATTACCCTTTTTTGCGGTCACAAACGGCAGGATCTCCCGTTTGCAGCCGCAAAAAAAAGTCGTACATCTGGCCCTAGATCTCTTCTGTGTTCCCACTTCTAAGACTTCAGATTCTAAATTCAGAGCACATTTTTGTCTCACATTCACCCTCAATCTCTGAGGAGGGCTCTGAACAAGTAGTAGTACATTTAACAGTGGCTTTGGGTTTCCACTTACGGCAAACTTTAGCGAAATGTCCTATTAAACCACATCATGAGCATTTTGCTTCCATGCTGGGCAACGTTTATTATTTGCTTAGCGTTCTATACTGCCACATCTATAATACCCTTTTTGAGTTTTATGTGTAACTTCCACCGATTTCTTGCTTTTAGAATCATTGGTATTATGATCAGTTTACTTCTTTGAACCAGCTTTTTTAGACACTGAAACTTTATATATATGGTCTTTCCTCTCCATGTTCAATAGTGCTGCCTTAGCACATCATTTTGACAGCTCTATCTTCTTAGCTATGGCAATGGCTTCTTTCAAGGTAGATTCTCCATTTGCCCACAGACTTCTAAATTTACATGAAATTGTCAAAAGACCCCCAAGGACCTTGTTTAAGCTGAAAAAAGTTGAAAAGGTCAATTGAAATACAAACTGATGGTGTGAAATAATTATCTAAAACCTCCAAGGCATTTGAAAACACATCAGTATCCAATTAATTCAAGGTTTCTTCTCCATCTGCTCATAAATCCTTAACCCCTCCAGACACAATGTATGTTAAAGGATTCCTTTTTTCCATGAGGGAGTGAGGTCTTCTCCTATGTCATCCTCAATGGTAGAAATATAGTTTAGGAAAAACACCTTCCACTGAGGCCATTTCATGACTGGTTCTCCTCGGGCTTGCAAAAATGGCTGCATAGGTGTTAAAGTGAATGTTTGTGCACACAAGTTACTATCACTGTAAAGACTCACCGTAACTTGAAGAATACCACCGTATGAACTGCAGAGATGCAGATATTAAAATGATCAGTCCACAACTGAAGATGCCACAACAGCCCTGCAAGTCACGGAGAACGTGTCAATAATGCCTTGCAAGCTTGCAGCTGTAATACAAATTTGCTCCTTTAGAAGGGAGTTTCTGGGGTTTCTTGAGAAATGAAGTTAACAAGATCAAGAAAGAACTGAAGTTAGTTGTAGATCTGTAGACGTGTCCCTTAGCCAGGTGGTAAAGTTGGTAGGATTTTTGTCTTCTTCAATTAAAGCAATTTGTCCAGGTCCCCTCACCGATAGAGGACTGCAATGCAGCAAACCAGCAGTACACCCAAGGGGCTATCTGTCACTCAGCAGTTAGCTTGTGTCAGAATACAGCAAACAAGCAGTGCACCCAAGGGGCTATCTGTCACTCAGCAGTTAGCTTGTGTCAGAATACAGCAAACAAGCAGTACACCGAAGGGGCTATCTGTCACTCAGCAGTTAGCTTGTGTCAGAATACAGCAAACAAGCAGTACACCGAAGGGGCTATCTGTCACTCAGCAGTTAGCTTGTGTCAGAATACAGCAAACCAGCAGTACACCGAAGGGGCTATCTGTCACTCAGCAGTTAGCTTGTGTCAGAATACAGCAAACAAGCAGTGCAGCCATATACTACAGAATTATATTGTTTTGCGACATGTTTTTCACTGTATTTAAATTTCTGTTGGAATTATCCATTGTATATCTGTTTACCACCTCCTGGTTTATCAGCTTTGTTCTGAATGTTTATTTGAGACTTTGCAAACTGCGGACGTCGAAGCTCCATAGGCAGTGGTGGTGCACCTGACAAGCCAGCAAGGGACACCCACAGGAAACGTACACTGGCTGGAAGTAAGCAATCCTGGCACGTTGGAGCCATGATCACCTCCTCGTGCACCTGCTGTAAGACACAAAACAAACAATAGCAAACTTGGTGTCTAACAATATACAAACAATACATGTATCTTATCACGAAACAGTTTTGGATATATTGTACCTTAAGCATAGATGTCAGAGTCAGAATACTGCTGCTTATAGGTCAATCATTTTCATCCATATCATCATCTTCCATGGACCGCTGTAATCTAACTCACATGGATTCACGAATCCGTACAAGTGTCACATATCGTTGAACCTCTTCCACCTAAAGCCCATAATGCGCCCTTGCTGCAGCGGCTTCCACAGATGCGAGTGTCCGCATCTCTACGCATTACTAGTCAAGCAGAAGCCATAGTCCTCATAGATATTCTATCCATCTAATTTATCATTGGCCAAGGAGACGTGTCATCATATGTGAGCTCCTAGAGGGCGGTGCTTTATTTATTCAGTATCTTGAGGCAGAGGCTGTATGGTCTTCTTGCTGTGTTGAGGATCAGACCACTGAGGAATCAATCAAGATGATTGGCAGATGTCAAACAAGGAAGCCCATGAGTTGGTCCACAGCTTAGAAGGATGATTCTACTAATCAAGTGCAGATTCTCCAGACCTTGAGAAGGACCTGCAGCAAGAAAGAATCCACCACAAGTAAGGACCAGACCAGCAGAGGATCTACCTGTATTGCTAGGCAGCGTGCACTGATGGCTCTTCCCTTTTAAATGATATCTTTTTAGAAATTATTAGGCCATGTTTAGAATAAGTACTAAAGGAATATTTATTGACGCCAAAGCCTCTGGCGTGTCCTGTGGTTTGTTTTCTTTTTATTTGCAACCTGTCTTTTCTCCAAAAGAAGCATAAATGTTTGATGTCACTGACCTGAAATACCATCTGAGAGTTGTCAATGATACATCTGAGTCAGCTTAAGTGCACCAACCACTATATTAAATTTCAGCATTTACTACACGTTGGGTCTGCCTGTTCCTTTTATTAACAAGGGGAGCTCTTTGTGACACAATAAGGGCATACTGTTTGGGGGGATCAATAAGGTTCTGTACCTGAAAATGACACCCCAACAGCTGTACAGAGTTCCCTTGTCACATATGACTATGAGGGGTTCCTTTGTTTCCCTCCTAGGGGAGACTTCATAACTGTGAAAAAATTGACAGTAAAACCAACAGAGCAGCCGGTGCCTCCCGCTAGAGACTTACAAGCCTTGTACGGAAAGTGCCTCCCGCTAGAGACTTGCAAGACTTGTAAGGAATGTGCCTTCCGCTAGAGACTTACAAGACTTGTAAGGAAAGTGTCTCCCGCTAGAGACTTACAAGACTTGTAAGGAAAGTGTCTCCCGCTAGAGACTTACAAGACTTGTAAGGAATGTGCCTTCTGCTAGAGACTTACAAGACTTGTAAGGAAAGTGCCTTCCACTAGAGACTTACAAGACTTGTAAGGAATGTGCCTTCCGCTAGAGACTTACAAGACTTGTAAGGAAAGTGCCTTCCACTAGAGACTCACAAGACTTGTAAGGAAAGTGTCTCCTGCTAGAGACTTACAACAAGACTTGTAAGGAAAGTATCTCCCGCTAGAGACTTACAAGACCTGTAAGGAAAGTGTCTCCCGCTAGAGACTTACAAAACTTGTTAGGAAAGTGCCTCCGGCTAGAGACTTACAAGACTTGTAAGGAAAGTGTCTCCCGCTAGAGACTTACAAGACTTGTAAGGAAAGTGTCTACCGCTAGAGACTTACAAGCCTTGTAAGGAAAGTGTCTCCCGCTAGAGACTTACAAGACTTGTAAGGAAAGTGTCTCCCGCTAGAGACTTACAAGACTTGTAAGGAATGTGCCTTCTGCTAGAGACTTACAAGACTTGTAAGGAAAGTGCCTTCCACTAGAGACTTACAAGACTTGTAAGGAAAGTGTCTCCTGCTAGAGACTTACAAGACTTGTGAGGAAAGTGTCTCCCGCTAGAGACTTAAAAGACCTGTAAGGAAAGTGTCTCTCGCTAGAGATTCACAAGACTTGTAAGGAATGTGCCTCCCGCTAGAGACTTACAAGACTTGTAAGGAAAGTGTCTCCTGCTAGAGACTTACAAGCCTTGTAAGGAAAGTGTCTCCCGCTAGAGACTTACAAGACTTGTAAGGAAAGTGTCTCCCGCTAGAGACTTACAAGACTTGTAAGGAATGTGCCTTCCGCTAGAGACTTACAAGACTTGTAAGGAAAGTGCCTTCCACTAGAGACTTACAAGACTTATAAGGAAAGTGTCTCCTGCTAGAGACTTACAAGACTTGTGAGGAAAGTGTCTCCCGCTAGAGACTTAAAAGACCTGTAAGGAAAGTGTCTCTCGCTAGAGACTCACAAGACTTGTAAGGAATGTGCCTCCCGCTAGAGACTTACAAGACTTGTTAGGAAAGTGTCTCCTGCTAGAGACTTACAAGACTTGTTAGGAAAGTGTCTCCGGCTAGAGACTTACAAGACTTGTAAGGAAAGTGTCTCCCGCTTGAGACTTACAAGACTTGTAAGGAACGTGCCTCCTGCTAGAGACTTACATGACTTGCAAGTAAAATGACTACGGCTAGAGACTTACAAGACTTGTAAGGAAAGTGCCTCCCGCTAGAGACTTACAAGATTTGTTAGGAAAGTGCCTCCGGCTAGAGACTTACAAGACTTGTAAGGAAAGTGCCTCCCGCTAGAGACTTACAAGACTTGCAAGGAAAGTGCCTCCGGCTAGAGACTTACAAGATTTGTAAGGAAAGTGCCTTCCACTAGAGACTTACAAGACTTGTAAAGAAAGTGCCTTTGGCTAGAGACTTACAAGACTTGTAAGGAAAGTTCCTCCGGCTAGAGACTTGCAAGACTTGTAAGGAAAGTGCCTTCCACTAGAGACTTACAAGACTTGTAAAGAAAGTGCCTTCAGCTAGAGACTTACAAGACTTGTAAGGAAAGTGCCTCCCGCTAGCGACTAACAAGACTTGTAAGGAAAGTGCCTCCTGCTAGAGACTTACAAGACTTGTAAAGAAAGTGCCTTCGGCTAGAGACTTACAAGACTTGTAAGGAACGCGCCTCCCGCTAGAGACTTACAAGACTTGTAAGGAAAGTGCCTCCTGCTAGAGACTTACAAGACTTGTAAGGAAAGTGCCTCCCGCTAGCGACTAACAAGACTTGTAAGGAAAGTGTCTCCTGCTAGAGACTTACAAGACTTGTAAAGTAACTCTCCTTTAGCTCTGGAAACTAGAAGCTTTCAGAGACTCTTCCTGTAAGAGACAACCTAAAGCATTGCTAACCAGGCCTCTGAGAAAGCACAAACAGCAGACATACTTCTCTAGGACCAAGAAGATAAAAACCTGTAACTCAGTAATCTTTAGTAAATCTATCCTGAGGGGTGAGGCAAGATGGAGGTCAATAGAGCCTCTAATGATGGTCTCAACTGAGAAAAGTGCAGAAAGGAGGAAATCCAAGAGGACTTTGGAATCAAGAAAGGCCATCTCGTCAGAAACGATGAGTCCATGTTGCAAAGCGATATAGAACGAAATCATGAGTTATAGTGTGGCAGACATGATACTCTGCCGCAAACGTGACACAGCACCCCGTATGCCAAGCAGATGGTCCACACACCCTATTTAGGGTCAGGAGGACGTCCGCTTTCTATCGAATGAGCCCCCATTGGATCCATCGACGGTACGATTCCTCCAACAGCCAGAATAGGGGCTGTAGGAGGAAGGACATTACACCTCCTGCCCTAATCAGGGTGAAAGGCCTGATGTCCTTTTTTTTGCCCCGCATCGCCAGGGAGGCGACGACCAACAAAAAAAACACAACTGAATCCCCCTACCATGCAATGAAAAAACTACCTGGGTGTGAGGGTAATTAGTTTCTTGTTTTTAAATGACAAATTCCAACTTTGGGAGTTTGTTTTTTGAAAAACTCTGGGGCATATTCTCAAGGAACTATCGCCGAGTTAACGGCACTTTATCCCAGCCAAAGTCGCAATAAAATTATCGCCCCATTCACAAGCTGGTGCTAACAGCCGATACCACCAGTTTACTTGCGAAAGCATCCGCAAAAAACATCGCCACAGATGACCCCGGCAACTATCGCTAATGAGATGCAGAGTAGGCGTTCCAGAGCAAAAAGCCGCGACAACACCACACCTCAACATTCTCAACGACCATCCACATCGGCGATAAGACCACAAAACAGGCGATAAGGCGCGTTAGCAGCAGGAAATTAACACCTGCTCTGACCTGGTGTAAAGTCGGATGACAACCTGCACCATCAAAGGGTGCCCAGCCCAGAGCCACACATGAAGAACAACAGATGCCATGGAGCCACACACCATGCATCCCGGAGCCCCGAGAGGGCAACAACACCCACCGCCACTACCCCCAGGATCGCCACCCCCCCCCCCGGATCCCCTCCCCTCCTGGACCACCACAGAGGCAGCGCAGACAAAGACAGCGGACCTTCAGGAAATGCACCAGCCTCACAGACCTAACACCAGACAATGTCAATGCCCACTACAGGCTCAAAAGGACAACCATCCTCCGCATCCTGAACATCATTGCCCACAGGCTGACGGTACCAACACAGCGGACAACCAACATCCCTCCGCAGACAAAGCTGCTGGCTGTGCTGCACCTGTTGGCCTCTGGTACCTCCCAACCAACAACCGCCAGAGTCGGAGGAGTCTCACAGCCAGCCCCATCCAAGTTCCTCACACCTGTCCTGGATGCCATCATCAGCCAAGTACCCCAGTACCTATATGTCCCCCACAATGCGCAGGAACAGCTGGAGACCAAGCAAGGACTATACGCCATAGCTGGATTCCCGCACGTGTTGGGGGCAATCGACAGCACACATGTCCTACTTGTGCCCCCTGCCGACACTGCACACAATTACCGCAACAGAAAGCACACGCATTCCATCAACGTGCAGGCAATAGTGGACCACAGGGGACTCTTAACCAATGTCGTAGCCAACTACCCAGGCAGTGTGCATGATCCCCTCATCTTCCGACAGTCCATCATCAACCAGCGCTTCCAGGATGGCACCTATGGGAATGCACTGCTCGTTGGCAAGTACCAAATGAACACACCACACACCTCAACTCCACAATCATGCAAGTCACAACTCTGGCACTGCACATGTCACAAAATCACATACAACATGCCAAACAACATGCCCACCCACCAGACACAACAGCACAACTTACTGTGGCAACCTTGGTTAGCCATGCACATGAGCCATCAACGGCATGGCACCTCAGCCAAACAATAGCGGAATGTGGGGAGAGGTGGGAACCAGGCATGTACGAAGGAGGCAAGTGACCCATGAATGAGAATGTACACAATGCCAAGTGTGGCGTGGAAGTGCTGGACAGACTGCAGTATGCAGACCACAGACATATCCATGTCTACATGCACTGCTGGTGTTTGGTGTGTAGTGGACAGTGGACGCAACCATGTCACCCCAGCCAGTGGGGAAGATCGCGGAAATGTAGCATGTGACGTCCCCCCCTGTAAGCGTGTGCGGAGTGGGCTGGCCCTGAGGACGCCAGACCAGCGTAGGGGTGTGAATAAAATCACGTAGCACTGGGCGTGGTTCTCTTCCGGAATGCCCAACGCGTCTGCCAGGGCAGCGCCTCCCACGAGGCCGACGCCGTCGCCGTGAGCGGTGTGGCCTGCGATCCTGTGCGCCTGCTGCACCCCGGGCCGCTGGTCCCCCAAACCGTCATGCCCGCCCCTGCGCAGCCAGGCCTCACTGCTCACCTGCCGACACCGGCGTGTGTCAAAGAGGGCCCACCACGTGCCGGCACAAGCTCCAAGCCTGAATCCTGCGACCTTGGCAGCCTCCTCAGACCATCACGGCGTCCGCGACACAGGCCCGCTTTACTCCTTTTTCGTTGACGTACTCCACCGCTGCCTCCGGCCTACACTACGGTCAAGTAGGTCACACATTTGGAACTGAGTCTTGATTACACAATGGCAGAGTACATATTTATGGCATCGTTTATATCCCTATACTCCCTTCGATGTGGTGCCACAAACTCTGTGCATAGCATTCCGACCACACGTGTCTGTGGGCCCTTGCGGACTTCTGCCTTCGGCCTACACAGCGGTCCACCAGGCCTCACACCAATCCAATACAGTCCGTAACAGGCAGGACACAGCATCGTCGCAGGGTGCACACCCGCTCAGCTCTGGTGCCTCCACCTCCGTCAACCAGGAATCTTCCCCACATGCCATTTCAACGCGTTGTGTTAGAGATCCAGGAGGAGCTGGCTGCACAGCGGGTGCCCCGCGCTGACCGCTGCCTCTGGCACACACTGCGGTCGAGTAGGACACACAATTGGAACTGAGTCTTGATTTGTTCATTGCAGAGTTTATATCATTGTACAGGCCTCATCGCAGACTGCATCCCCTTCCGGCTCTGGGGCCACTGACTCTGTGCCACAGGAGTCATGGACACTCTCAGGTTGAACGTTGGTGGCATCTGAGTCTATGGCCTGGGGGTTGTCTTCATCATCATGTAGCTGATACTGACATTGTGGGGAAAAGGAGACTGTAGCATTCAACTCCTCCATATTGCCTGTTTCTGCTTGCTTCTGCCCTCTGCATCATGCCCTGGATGGACACCTTCCACTGTCCCCTGTAACACTCCGCGACATTCTCCTTGGACATCAATGAGGACCCGCTCAGCTCCAGTGGCCCTACCTCAGTGCATCGCCAGGCACCGTCCCGTGGCGGTGTGCCTGTGCCGGCCGCTGAGCATCCGGGGCCACCGACTCTGTGCAGCTCAAGTCATGGACCCTTGCTGTTTGTACTTTGAACTCCTGATTGTCTGATCACTGTTGTAGTTGTTGCCAGCACCAACCAACCCCTGAGGGGTGGCTTACACTACCCAACACCCATCCAGCACAGGCGTCACTGGACGTGTGACCCTGGCAATAAAAGGGGCCGGGCGCACATGCCCGTAGCCAGTTCCACTCATTATCTCAGTGTGTCCGTGTGGTCATTCTGTATGCATGTGGGCCCCGGGCCATACCACATTACATTGTGCTGTGTACAGCGTGCGCAACCTTGTCACCTCAGGCAGCGGGGTGGACCTGGGACATGTATCTGTGTCGGACCCCCCTGTGGGCGTGAGGGAGTGAACCAGCGTACGGCAGTACGGCATAGGGGTGTGGTCATTCAACACGTGGCTCTGGGCGTGGTTAAGTGTAGGCCTTGCCAAGGCAGTAACTAATGCGTGTGTCTCAGGTGTAGTGTCGGCGCCACCCGTCACGCAATATACAATGTTGCTATGTAGCATGCCCCCGGAGTATGGGCTCGGCCGAGGGGTAAATGAGGGTGCGCAAGCCCGCTCGGGGTCAGGGATCAGACATGCCAACTGTTGTGTGTGTCGCTATTTCTGCAGCATAAGCCAAAGGTCTACCCTCAACCTCATGGCGAGTTCAGCCAGGCATGAACTCTACATCTGTGTCCGCCCTGCCCTTACCATAGGCCTACACACACATGTCCGTCCACCTTCAGCGCACGACATCACTGTGTCGTTGTCAGGCTTGTGGACATGCGCAGACAGGCATGACAATAGTGTGCCGTAGGGGTGCAAGTGATGCAACCGCGCTGCGCACACTAGTGGATGGGCTCGGGGGGAGGGAGGAGCAGCAGTGAGGCTACGTAATACACATTGATGCCGCTCACTTGCAACATGCAGTACATGTCATGCAGGAATCACAAAGTCACACATATCACACACCAATGAACCACTGAGCCTGCAAACACATCATGCAGAACCAACTATTGACTCATGTCTCTCTGCACAGTCACAGGTGACCAAGGATATGCACTCTGCGCTTGGATGATGACACCCCTCCGAGCCCCGAACACACAGGCCCAGAGGCAGTACAATGCGGCCCACAAACGCACCAGGGGCATCGTGGAACGCACATTTGGAGTGTTGAAGTCACGTTTCAGGTGCCTGGACGTCACAGGTGGGAGGCTCCTGTACAGCCCAGACATCGTGTGCAAGATGATCGTTGCATGTTGTGTGTTGCACAACATATGTGTACGCAGCAAGGCCCCATGGATACAAGTGCCAGATGCACCGGACGATGATGATGAGGATGAGGCAGGTGGCCCACACCCCACTGCGGCCGCAGCAGGAATTGCCCGTAGGAACACCGTCATTGACAACTTCTTCACATGAGCACGTCACATTGTGATAGTCCTTGGCAATCATGGGACAGTACAATATGACCACAGGCACAGCATGTGCTACTGAATGCTTTCAAAATACACATTCCCTGAGTGCATGTCACTCATCTGTACAGGCACATCACTCAGACAAGTGTGAGTGCGACATGTATTGCTGACAATTTTATGATTTGTTCATGGATGGTGGGTGTGTCACCTCTGTGCAGACGGGCTGTTTAGGGTGTCACGTATTCGGACTGCCAGTTCTGTGTGTCGCAGTTAGTAGGGAATCCCACTCTTCGGCGTTTCACTTGTGTCCAAATTCATTCCATTTTGGCTGCCATTTGTGACCTACAGGTGACAACAGGGCTCCTTTTGGGGTCAGATATGTACCACCATGATGCAGGATGCCCCCTGTGGCTCGAGTCCCACAACATGGGCAACATGTACGTAAGCAGGAGTCACTGCCCCTACATTCGTCCACGCTTTCATGGTAGATTGATCATGGTCATGACACGTCTGTGTGCAGGAGGGGTTGCTTGTCCCTCTGCAATGTGAAGGGGAGATGCGGTTTCAATGTGTGTTCCATGCATGTTTCTGCATTGGCGCAGTTTACATGCAGACTGCATGTCAATGTACATTGTGACTGTGAGGAGATGCCTATTTGATGCGGGACAATGGTCATCTGTTCTACGTCACGGATGTGTGGTTGTGCTCGTACATTGTCATCTCACCGTATTTTTAATCTGCTCTTATGCTGCATTTTCCCGCATGACGGGTGGGGATTGCAGGCCTATGGCTGGTTATCGCTGAATTTTGTATCGTGATTGGCATCATCGCTACTATTTTCGCGATCGTGTTTCGCGTTTTTTCTGCGTCGCGTTAGTTTTAACACGTTCTTTTGACGCGTTATTGTGGACTATCGCATGGGGCCGCAGTGTTGTGAATACCACGTTGACATGGAGTTGTTTTCCCGCGTAAGACTGCGATGTGAAGAGTTGCGTTAAGCTAATTTTGCAGTAGTTATCACACGTTCTTGTGAATATGCCCCAAAGCTTTGTAAAAGTTTGGTGGCCGCCCACCAAACTTTTTGTACCTTGACAGGAAGCACCATGGCAGCAGTTCCTGTGAATGTACAGAGGGGGGCTGGGCCAGCGGTGATCCCTAAATTTAGGGGACGGTTGTCAGTCTGAAAGCTTTAAGTAGACTTTAAGCGGGGGTAGGGGTTTAACGCATAGATAATGTCAGTTATGTAATTTAGTGATGTCAAATGAAGTGGTGCCACACCCCCTGACATACTCTTCACTTTAATACGTATGGATCTGTTTCTCTTAATCAAAGACGAGGTGCAGTTTACATACCCGACATTTAAAAAAAATACATGCTTTCATAAACATTCAGTTGTACCATCCATAGAATAAAACAGAAATGAAGGAATTCAAATGTTGTTTTCAAGCTTCTGTACTCCTATGCTCTCATCGGGAATATTTAGAACTCATTTGGTGAATATAAAAAAACATGAATTCTTTGTGTTAGATTGAAGAAAGTGTTCTGCGGGACACGAGTGTGGTTTCCATCAGGTGACCTTGCTATGTTTATAGTAGTGCTGTGAAGCTCCTTGCTTTCTGCGTGAGCGCTATACAAAAACAACAAGTAAAAGAAATATCAGCAAACTCAGAAATGTGATTAGAGCCTTTAAACACGAATTTACCCTTTGTAGACCACATTGACCTTTCAGCGTCTAAGAGATAGTTGAGATGATGAATGACTCGAAGTGACGGAGTTTAACAAAGGGCGGCTGGCGTGGTGGTGCTGTATCCAATGACTATATTAAATGGCCCCAGTGTGTTGTCTCTGTTGGGATTTTACTTTGGTACTGGCCCTCGGATACGGGTCAGAGATGACGTCAAATATGTGGGTCATATGTGTCATTTGTGGCTCTTCAGGAGCTTTGACCTTTGTTAGTCACCCTAGTCAACACCTTTACTTGATCTTTCTGAAAGCCCACAGTCTGGGAATAGTCCATTCAGCTGGAGAGGAAAGGGTCCTTTCCTTATGTTTTCTTCAGCTGCCCCACCCCCTCCTCCTTGGCTCACAGGACATGGGCCATCTCTTTATCCTCCACGTTCATCCCTCAGGAAGCCAGGCCAGGGTTAACAAAGTGAAAGGGGATCCTCCACTTTGTTAGGCCTGGCCAGCCCCTTGAGCCCCCCCAACTGGAATAATGGCTGGGGCTTGAGGCCTAATGGCCCTTACAGCTTGGAGCCTATCATGCCTATGACTAGCCCTGCCCACTGTAGCAGCTGAGCTGATCTGCCCGTGGGCTCCTAGTCCTGGCCATGGTAAGGATTACTGCATGACGATGGCTGTGAGTGCAGCAGAGACTGAGACCAGGGCAGGAGAGGGGGAGGACAGTGAAGGGTAATGCATAAGACCATGGAACCTTCATGTTTAGATGGTGGAGCCCAAGCATCTTGTTGGCTCGGAGGGAGCAGGGTAAATGAGACAGATGCAACAAGTTCAATCTCTCTTTAACATCCAATCTCTCTTTGACATGCGAGCGCTGAAGCTCCCAAACACTGGACGCGAGTGGGAAATGAGAGTTGAGTCAAAAGCCCTTTTAATTAAAGAGCAAACAGTGGAAGCCCTTTCGACTCCACTAACTCATCTAGTTTCCTGTCAGGTTTCCAATGAACTCTCTTATCAGCACCAGGACGGAGACCCAGCAGATCCGAGTGTCAATATTGTCTCAGGGGTTAGTTTCCCCTACGGTAGGCACAAGCCTTCTCCATCGCTTTATAAAAAAATGCTATTTCCTATCTACCTCTCCAAAACATTTATCTAGCCTACTTTAGAACCTCGTCGCCATAACATACCTTTCATACTGTGGGATACAGTCATTTATGACTCTAGTTAATTACTTTTCCACAGAGACTCACATTTCATTAATTGATTGTAGAAGGAATACTTGACATTGATTTGCATAGAACATGGATAGCCATGTAATATGGTCTATTAATGATTCCACAGGGGTTTTGGTGTCAGGAAACATATAATTATATAAACTGGTGCCCGGGTCCAGTTTCAAGTGTAATCGACAATTTGAAGAGTCTGCAACAATTTTTTTGTGAAAGTTTGACGTTGATCAATATGTATTATGATATAAATTGGTTGTTTTGGGTTCTCAAACTATAATATATGTTGCATCTTGACAGCTGGTCCGGTGTACACGCAGTATGCATGGGAGTAGGTTTACCCTGTCTACAGGCCCTGGTTGAAGTAGCAGAGGTGATTTCAACCATAGAGGAAGGGAGCAGATGGGCCTTTCGACAGGAGTGACACCCAGTGGCAGGTCACAGTATGGGATGGTCTGTGTTACTGGATTACAGAACGGATGTTGTACAGCAGTGACACCTGGTGGGCAGTTGGTGTGTGGCAGTGAATGAGCAGCAACTTTACTCATACGCCCAGTTTGCTATTGAAGTTTTCTGTCAAGGCGAGAGAAGTTGAAGGCTTCTGGTTATGTACACACACCTCTGAGACTAATGCTGAGGGAACGAAAGACATTTGAGAAACTTTGCACCACCTGTAAATCCAGTTGTAAACTTACTTTCAAAATATATGAGAAAGCTTAGAAATTGGTGAAAGTGACCATGTATCCTGTTGGTTGGTCTGACCTCTGCTCCTCTTGCCCCTCCAGGTCTCAGTCTGATGCCCGGTGATGGGTCTGATGGTGTCAAGCATGGCCAACAACTCATCCTTCCATTACTGTGACAGTGAGGACTTCAAGATCCCCATCTACACCTCCTGCTACGTGGTCACCTTCATCATTGGCTTCACTTCCAACATAGTGGCCCTGTACGTCTTTCTACGCCTCCTCCCCAGCAAGGCCCCCAGCTCCATCTTCATGACCAATCTGGCCATCTCGGATCTGCTCTTCACCTTGACCCTGCCGCTGCGTATTGACTATTATCAGAGGAAGGAGGGCTGGATCTTTGGGGACCCCATGTGTGGCATCAGCATATATGCTTTTTACGTGAACATGTATACTAGCATTCTCTTCCTCACCGCGGTTAGTATCTCCCGCTACGTGGCTGTGGTTCACCCTATGAAGACTAGGCGGGTCTTCAACTGCAGGCGGTGTGTGGTCATTTCTATCGCTATCTGGGCTCTGGTCTCTTTCTTGACGTCCCCATTCCTAGTTTCCAGGTCATACTATGTGAATGAAACCATTAAATGTTTCGAGCCCCGGAACCCAACATACCTGGGGCGTGTGCTAATCATGAACTACTCTGGCTTGGTGATTGGGTTCCTCCTGCCGTTTATGGCCATCACAGTGTGCTACGTCCGCATCATTCACAAACTTCGAGAGGTCACAAAGGAACTGGGGGAGAGCGGGCCCGACCGGCGACGTTCGGTGGCCCTGGTGAGCGTGGTCCTCACCGTCTTCCTCTTCTGCTTCTTCCCGTACCATGTGGTTAGGACAGTTCACCTCCACTTTGCATCCACCTACCAGAGCGACTGTACGGAGACCACCCGCCTGCAGAAAATCGTGGTCCTGAGTCTCTGCATGGCGGCCTCCAACAGCTGCTTCAACCCTCTTCTGTACTATTTCGCTGGCACCAGTTTCCGGCGCGCCCTCAAAAAGTCCTTCCGCAGCAGCAGGTCTGTCTCGTTCAAGAAGTCGGTCCAACATAGCATGTTGGAGGCAACACCAAATGTTGAGAACTCTCTGTTTTTGTGTGATGACAAGACGGCTGCAGTCCAGAAATGAGACCTGCATCTCTCTCATGGAACAGATGCCAAAGATGTGGGGAGAGGAACAGAATCCACACAATTTTGAAAGTTCAAGAGTCCACGAGAGTGAGGCTGGATGGTTCTGGGCCGAAGGATACTATGTAGCAGATACATCATCATGACTCCTAGGCGTAGCTCTACTTTAATGTAAAGTAGGCCATTGAGAAATCAAATGCCTTGAGTGAAACCTGGGCAGATGAGGACTTAAATATGACAAACTGTCAGGATCCAGTAAAAGTGACTACATAGTGTTTGTAGTGTGTTCATGGTTCGTAAAAACATTTAAAAAAATATGTATATTTAACAGACTGATAGGGGACGGGAAACTACGTATGTGAGACTTAAACCCAAAGAAACAGGCTTGAGGAAGCTGAAAAGTGGACCTGCAACTTCCTGTGTTACTTGCAAATCGTGTGGCCCTTTGGGTATGGAGTAACCAATGCTTTTAAATTGAGAGCTATGTAATGAAAAGTCAGAATTTATTTTTGTAAAGGCAGCACTTGTTCTGTATGACGGTATGCAGTTTATGTTAAATTTACAAGTACACCACTTTGGCAAATCATTCAGTGATGCGTGGAACTTTCAATGTATAGATCGCATACACATCTGGATGAAGGACAACGATGTTTGCCTATAGGGGGAGGATGGAAATCATGGCAATATTTTTGTATGAAAAAGAGATAAAACTATTTATAACAAAGATTCTCTCCTGGAGGTGAAGGCCAGAGAAAGGGGTACATTTCTTTTAATATATATGTTCTTGTAAATAACCCTTAACATCTATTATGTTTTAAATTTCGTTTGGTAAACACAAGAAATAACAAGCATTGGCATAGCCAATAGGTCTCGCTTTTGGTATGTTGTAAGTGTGTAGTTAGGTAGCATCTATTTTTATGTGCAGTAATATAAAGTGTTGCATGGCTGAATATTTGTAAGGTTAGAATTCGATACCTATTGGCGTATTTGTTATAGGAAATAGACGAAAAGCAAAAAGTTTGTATGTGTAGGCGTACAGTTGTAAATGCAACCTACTGGTTTTGTAATAGCATTTTAGCGAGGATGGGAAGGGGAGAGTTCTGTGACATAGAAGAGATAACATCAGTGAGAAAATAGTAAACACACGTTGCTGCCACTTATCAAAGGAGCCTCCTGGGGCCTCTTTTTTTGTGTGTGTTTATGTACAATGCGTGTGAAAGCAATACTTTTATACTGCATGTGACCTGTTGTGCGTATTACTTTAAAAAAACGATCGCAAAACAAAAAGGAAGGGCGGAGCAAGTGCCATGCTATATGAAGCGCTGTGCTATTTTAAAGAAAACTTAGGTGTTATAAGTTGTGGCGGCAAAAATAGGGGAACACAGAAGAGAGGAGTGGGGGCTATCGAAGGGGCGAGACAGCAAAGCGAACGCCCTCCTGGGACTGGTTTTGTGTGTTATTTGAAAAAATATGATGCAAAAAAAAAACGAGGGCGAGGAAGCGCGATGCTATATCAAGCACTGTACTATCAGAAAGAAGACTGATGTGTTTTGAGTTGTGGCGGCGAAAATATTAAAACATATAAAAACAATACTTATATCCGTTATGTCACCTGTTCTGTGTGTTTTTTTTTAGTATTTTTTTACTAAGACTCCGTACATTCCCCCCTCTGTATAAATGCAACCCCTGCAGTATATTGTATAATGTAGAGAAATTTTAGGTATTTTGACTCGTGGTGGCGAAAATAGTAAAACACGGAAAACAGGAGCGGGGGCGAGCAAAGGAGCGAGATAGCAAAGCGAACGCCCTCATGGGACCTGTGTTGCGTGTTTTTGGAAAAAAGAGGATGCAAAAGAAAACCGAGGGCGAGCAAGTGCGATGCTATTAAAGCGCTGTACTATCTTAAAGAAGACTTATGTGTTTTCTCTTGTAGCGGCGAAAATACTAAAATATGCAAAAGAGGAGCAGGGGCGAACCAATGAGCGAGACAGAGAGCGAGCGCGATGCTATTAAAGCGCTGTACTATCTTAAAGAAAACTTATGTGTTTTGTCTTGTAGCTGCGAAAATAGTAAACCATGCAAGAGCATGCAAGAGAGGAGCGAGGGCGAGCGAACAAGCGCGATAGCAAAGCGAACGCGCTAGACTCGTGCAAGAAGCAAAAAGGGCCGGCGAAAATACTAAAACATGCGAGAGGAGCGGGGGCGAGCGAGCGACCGAGCGCGGCAGCAAAGCGAAACCACTAATTCTAAACACATGCTGCTGCTGCGCATAACCGCAAGCAATATGCAATGGGTGGGTACATTTGTTAAGGAAGGTGGGACATGCGCCCGCCTTGGACTAATCGCATGCTGCCTTTGTAAAGAAGACGCACGCAAACGCCAATAGCAGTTAAGCACACGCACGAGTGTGTGCGGAGCGTGTGCGAGCGTCTGGTGCCATTTTCGAAAGCCCTTACATAAAGTCTCGCAGGGCAGCGCATGCGCACTGCGCTAGGCTCGACCTAAAAAGCAACCTTGATTCCCACTCTTTAATTGCCCTACCATCTATGCTCCACTCATACCTAATTCATAAGAGTAAACCCCTGGATGTCACCTTTGACTCAGGCCTTCGTTTGGATAATGGATTAAAGAGATAATCAAATACCAAATTGTATCCATCATTGCTCAGGGAAAGAGGGCCAGTCTTGGAATCCAGGCTGGGAACAGAGCTTGCAAGAGTCTTCCCGATGCCCTGATGGACATTGCAGCAAAGCCTTACTCAAAGACCTCAAAACAGGTTCCAGCAAGGGTGAAGTCCAGCAGCCAGACTCAGTCTCAGCTTTACCAGACAGACCCACAGCAGACTGACCCTTAAAGCCCTGATTGGTCCTCAGTGGAATCAACAGTCAAATAAAAAATCTGGCGGGGGAGTAGGGAGAAAATTACAATCTCACAAGTGAATAATCTAATGTGGGACAACATGTCTTATTTGGAGGGGTGCCCTTGTGGGGTTTCGGGGATTGTACTGTGTCGATGGTTTCATCATTAGGTTAACCAAAAACCAATAAACGTAATATATATATATATAAAATCCAGTGTATCTGGAATAAGTGGCGCTGAGGCCCAGAATCCCTTCCTCTGTAAGATGACGTAAGATGACGTAAGGCAACTGTCTTAGTGCGATAGCATCAAATAATGACCAAAGACCCCAACATGTCTTTTCTATGGGCATGCTCGTTCTCATAAGCATTGAAAAGTTCTCCCTACTCCTGTGAATCAGCAACTGTCACTTGAACTTTTTTTTTAGTTTAATCAGCCTTATTTAGAATAAATGCATATACAAGTAAAAATAAGCGCTACAAAATACAAACTTAGCCAACAAGAATAGTAAATCTTGGAAACGATATTAAAGCTGTTTATATTTTACAAATATTATCGGGGAAGAGAAAGAAGAAAGAGAGAGAGGAAAAGAGGGGAAAAGGTAAGTGAAGACCAATAACAAACTTAAAGAGTAAAAGAAGAATACGTTTTAAGAAGAGAAAAAATGGTAAGAAAAAATAAACATGTGAAAGGAAAAACGAGTTACAATTAATTGGAACTGTTCCCACTAATATTGCATTTAAAGCATGGTGGTGTAATGTTTGTCACTATCATAGGTTAAGATGTAGCCTTTGCCTCATCTTGTTTGCCACAAATAAATAGAGAATTCTGTTGGATACCATTAGCTAATTCTTTAGACAAAATAGCTGTGCAAAATACCAATTCATGCTTTCTGAAAATTTCAAACCTCTTTGAATTCCTCCTCTCTCTGTTCATTCCTACTTGAACTTCTTAGTAAAAATGAAATATGAGAACCACAGTGGCATTAGGAGCCTTGCCCAGTGTCACTCATCAGGGGTTAAACTAATGCAAATGCATTACAGTTCCCGAAATTAAATATATTTTGAGACGAAAATCAGAGCTTCACCATTAGCTCTAAGTTCTGTGCCCATACTAATTATTTCCTAGCGGTGCGTGAAGCGTGGATGCGGGTTCTGGGTGTGTCGCTTCATTGTTTCTTTTGCTGTAGGGCTGTGATTATGTCCAAATCTCGGGAGAGGCCTGTATTGTCATGGTTACACTTAACTTTAGCTCTGCGCGGCTGGGTCTGCTCACTGCATGTGAGCCACTCACACCTGGCAAACTTTCCCAGTGGGAAGTTTTAAGAGACTTACTTCAGGCCTCAGGGCGACCATGATGGAACTGGGAGAACCACGCAGCACATAGCCCCAGCTTTCAAACTCTTACTTCAGTGCGACCATGATGGAACTGGTAGAACCCTACAGCACAAAGCCCCAGCTTTAAAGCTCTTACTTCAGGTGCCAGGGCGACCATAATGGAACTGGGAGAACCCTACAGCACACAGCCCCAGCTTTAAAGCTCTTACTTCAGGGCGACCATGATGGAACTGGGAGAACCCTACAGCACATAGCCCCAGCTTTAAAACACTTACTTCAGGGCGACCATGATGGAACTGGGAGACCACGCAGCACATGGCCCCCGCTTTGATACTCTTCCTTCAGGGCGACCATGATGGAACTGGGAGACCACGCAGCACATAGACCCAGCTTTAAAGATCTTACTTCAGGGCAACCATGATGGAACTGGGAGAACCACGCAGCACATGCCCCACCTTTTAAACTCTTACCTCATGGTGACCGTGATGGAACTGGTTCTCACAGTTGCCAGCCCTGCCTCTGGTAAAGATAGAGTTGTAGGCACGAGCCGGCCATCAGGGTCGGGGCAGGCACCGCCTTCTTGGCAGCGTGAGTCCAGTCCCCATGTAAGAGGGAAGAAAGGTCCCTGAGATGAAATCCCCCCCCGAACCCCCCTCCCGTCTGCAGCAGACGGTTTCCATCCTCGCAGAAATGGTTGCTTTTTCTGCCTCCCTGGCAATCCCCTGTTCTGTCAAGGACGCCTTCCAGGAAGGAACGTTGGCTCTGTAAAGAATTCAAGTCACTAACCCCAAAAAACTCATAAAAAAGGTACATTATGAATTTGAAAAGCTTTAAAAACACTTTTTAGGTCGAGCCTAGCGCAGCGCGCATGCGCTGCTCTATGGGAGGCTTCTTGTGAGGGCTCAAAACTTCTCCGTGTGGGTCTGACTCCTTCCACACATTGGATTGGCTTTTGCGTGTGTCTTTCAATAATGAAAGCACGCTAAAGGCCAAAGGCGGGTGCATGTCCCTCCTCTTCTTCAAATGTTCACTCCCACGGCGTTTTGCTCTCGGGAGCGAGCAGCGGCGCGCAGGGTGGCAGCTGCATTCCTTCCACAGCCGGTGCCTTTAACAAGGCTGTTTACGATTATGTGCGCTTCTGGGAGGGGTCAGGGGGCAAGGGCTGGGGCTTTGAAGGTGTCTGTTTACAGCGGCGTGGCTATGTGCGTGCTTTTATCTTGTTTTTCCAGTAAGCGTTCACTGCTCCTGCTTGCTGTAGCGCTAATAAACATACACTGTTTTATTAACATTTTTCATAACGGCATGTCTCTAAATTGCTGTTTTTAAACAGGCTTGTTAAAATGTACTTCGACCACTGTTCGAAATAACCAATTCAGTGGCAGGAGGTGTAACATGCACGCGACAAAAGGCAGCTGATGGTAGCAGATCATTGTTGCCTATTATGCTGGAGAGGGTGGCGTTACAGCCGGGGTTGTTGATTTGGAACTGGGTAAGCGGGTTTGAGTCTCCGCTCGGCTCAACAGCCTGCGATTTTGGACAGATCACCTAATCTACCCCATGCCTAAAAACATTAGTGTGACCTTATGTAATGCAGCTGTTGCTCGTGTAAAGCGCACCCGCACCTCCGGGTCGAGTTTGCACCATATAACTTAGTAATGTAGCTGTTGCTCGTGTAAAGCGCACCCGCACCCGGGCTGAGTTTGCGCCATATAACTTAGTAATGCAGCTGTTGCTCATGTAAAGCGCACCCACACTTCCGGGCCATGTTTGCACCATATAACTTAGTAATGCAGCTGTTGCTCGTGCAAAGCGCACCCGCACTTCCGGGCCGAGTTTGCACCATATAACTTAGTAATGCAGCTGTTGCTCGAGTAAAGCGCACCCGCACTTCCGGGCCGAGTTTGCACCATATAACTTAGTAATGCAGCTGTTGCTCGTGCAAAGCGCACCCGCACTTCCGGGCCGAGTTTGCACCATATAACTTAGTAATGCAGCTGTTGCTCGAGTAAAGCGCACCCGCACTTCTGGGCCGAGTTTGCACCATGTAACTTAGTAATGTAACTGTTGCTCGAGTAAAGAGCACCCGCACCACCAGGCTGAGTTTGCACCATATAACTTAGTAATGCAGCTGTTGCTCGTGTAAAGTGCACCCGCACTTCCGGGCCGAGTTTGCACCATATAACTTACTAATGTAACTGTTGCTCGAGTAAAGCGCATCCGCACCGAGTTTGCACCATATATCTTAGTAATGTAGCTGTTGCTCGTGTAAAGCGCACCCGCACTTCCGGGCCGAGTTTGCACCATATAACTTAGTAATGCAGCTGTTGCTCGTGTAAAGCGCACCCGCACTTCCGGGCCGAGTCTGCACCATATGACTTAGTAATGTAACTGTTGCTCGAGTAAAGCGCATCCGCACCTCCGGGCTGAGTTTGCACCATATAACTTAGTAATGTAGCTGTTGCTCGTGTAAAGCGCACCCGCATTTCCGGGCCGAGTTTGCACCATATAACTTAGTAATGTAACTGTTGCTCGAGTAAAGCGCATCCGCACCTCCGGGCCGAGTTTGCACCATATAACTTAGTAATGTAGCTGTTGCTCGTGTAAAGCGCTCGTTTAAAGCCGAGTTTGCACCATATAACTTAGTAATGTAGCTGTTACTCGTGTAAAGCACACCCATATATCGTAAAAAAAGACCAGAGACATTGGGCCCACGTCCGTGCGCACTCCTTGTAAAGATGAGAAAGCATGGACGTGTCTCTGGCCATGTGATCAGAACTAAACAGCAGAGCTCAGCTCACGGCACCGCTTGTAAAGAGAGTTGAAGAGAGTGGGAAAACATCGACCGAATGTAAGATTCATTACAAGAACTCTTGCAACTGCTGAGCAAGACGCAGATGAGAATACATGGCTTTTCTTCGAAATGCTGTACATATATTGTATACAAATAAGTAATCCTGTGCAGGTCATCTGCAGCAAAACATTGAAAAGTGAGTATACAGTAAAGAAAACATAACTTGCTGTCCGTTACACAGTAGATACTGTGCAAGTCTGTATTTTTCGAGCCAATATGAATGCACTTGTTTCGTAGTCTGTGACACCCTACCACTAGCCTCCTGATTTTCAGGAAATAAAATCCTTACCAAGTCATTTCCGCACCCTAACTATGCCTTGCACCAAGCATTAACAACGCCATTCCCTCTTTGTGGTTTGGAAAGAAAAGGTTTTGTGTACTGAGGCTGCCCGTGACAATTCATAGTTAATACAAGGAGTGTTTTTGTTGTCTCGGCTGTTAGATCTGTGTAAATCGAGCTCTGCTGTTTTAGCTGCTACCAAGATTTTAGTAACAAAGGAGCAGCTCTAATAGCTAACTGGGGTTTTGCCCACAGCTGCGCAACGTGATGTCTCAGATATTAAGGTGATGAGTAAAATCATAGGCACTGCTGTAAAACTATAGGACCTACCAGTGGTTAAAGTGCATTTAAAAAGTATAGGAACTGTGATGTTGCATTGAGACGAGGCGGGGCCAGTGAGCTTGGGGGCGGGGTCAAAAGTGTGGCAAAAAAAAAAATATATATTCTGTACGTTTTTTGGCTTTTCACTGTCGAGCAGCTACATATAAAACAACGTGCAGCTTTACATGAGCCCCACATTATACATTACACAAGGTCAGATTTTTTTTTTTTACGTCAAGGAGATTGCGTAATTTGCCCAGAATCACAGGATAATGAGCAGACCCCGGGGCTCGAGCCTGATTCTGTAGTTTCAAAGTCGGCAGCTCTCTTCCCCAACATCATTTTTTCTGCAATACGAATGCACAGCGCTTGCTTTCAGCTGCGAAGTTTAATTATACGCTACATTTTAAAAGCCTCTATAGTGTGTACATTGAATTGCGCAGGTCAAGAATTTACAAACTGCAAGCAAGCCATTTATCAACCTGCATTTGTCATACCACAATGCATGATGGCGTATTTCTGGACAAAGAGAAAGTGGAAAAGGCCTAAGGTTTGGACCTAAAATGAGATGGGATGAGAGTTGTACCAGCCTGAAGCAGCTGCAGTATAAGGAGTCACACGTTGCACAGGCGAAAAGACAGTTTGGAACCCTCAATGCAGGTTTGCGTTTGGTTATACTTTGTTATAAATTGGAGTGCGTTACAGATTACAACCAAGTTTTAGGAGGCACGGCTCTGTGTAACCCACTGGGATGCAGCAGCATGCATCACATATTCTTCCACTCATAATCGTGCCAGTGGTGGTGGCGAGCCTGGCACAAGCAGGATCCCTTGATAAAGTGAAAGTGATTCCTGGCGGGAATACCGATTCCTCTTTATCTACACTACTGTCAGGTATGGGTGATAACAGCAGGTGCTAAAGTCCTCCATAAGGTCTGCTGCTGCCTTTAATATGCTTCTCCCCAACTGAGTTGTGCTGTTTTCAAATTCTGCCAGTAGCATTAGGAATTCTCAGATGTTAAGTGTAGGAAAGATCAATGAATTGATTGAAACCAACCTGACAGACAGCTCCCATTCCCACTTTGAACACACAGAAACTACTGGCTGCATCACCATTAACAGCACCCTGTGTCCAGCCCGCACCGAACACAATACTCCGCAGTCATCAATCACTGGCAACAAAATACAGCACCAAACAGGTATTGCTTGAGGCGCCCTGTATCCAGAGCCCACTGACTAAACTGCATCACATACACTTCACTTGAGGGCACCAATCACTAGCAGCATTCATCATAGAGTTACAACACTCTACGCCATCAGAGATAGCACATCATCATCCTGTATTGTTGTTAGTCTCCATAAACAACTGGCCATTCCTATTCCCCATCACCTTCATATACCATTAGTACCCTCTCACAATATCCTGCATGTTACAGACTGAACCCTTTACCGGGTACTCACTAGCCATCGCACACCTAATTCCATCACTTTGAGACACCACCAGTACTTACTTACAACACCCAGCATCCAAAGATGGCATCCTGCATTCATCATTAATTTCATGAGTCATACTGTATCCAGCACCCACTAAAAACTATCTACCACAGCCAACCTTGAGGGAATGCTCTAGAGTCTTCTGGCCTGGGTGAGTATGAAGTATGCAGGACTCATCAATAATCCATGGTACCTTTAGACAGCATCCACTAACATCACCCATCCTCTCGCTGGTCTCGCTGCATGGCTAAACACTTATAAAGTCCAAAAGGCGAGACCTATTGGCTATGCCAATGCTTGTTCTTTATATTTTAGGGAACAGTTGAGTGAGGCCTATACAAACACACTGCACTAATTGACATCTCATGTCCTAGACATGGCAGTATAATCATTGTAGAGTTTTTATCAAAATAAAAGGCCGCGCTGTAGTGATGCCCATGTGGGCATCTGCCTGCTGCTGCACGAGTGATGTGTGCCCGTGCAGACTCTGGTATTGCCAAAGGTGCTGTGTTAACTGTGAAGTCTGCACTTCAGATCTAACTCACTTTGTGTTTAAACTCTAAGGATGTTTTGTTTTCAAAGTCTGGACGCAGGACTCAAACATGCAGATCGGAAGTTTTAAGCCTCCACCACTCGCATGTTGGACCCGGAAGCCTTGCGTTTCAAGGGACAAGTAAACTACGAGTTCCAGAATTCAAAGCGCTGCTGGCTAGGCCAAGCTACCAAGGACTCTGCATCAGTTATAAGTCTGGCAGACCAGGTTTCAAAGCGTGTTTCAGGGAGAGCAGGTTTGCTACATAACTCACTTCATATTTTTAGGTCTCGCATAAGGCAGCGCATGCGCTGCCTCTACGAGGCATCAAGTAATTAGTATGTTAGGTGAAACTCCGTGTTATTTCTGTTGCTGCTTGCCATTAGTTAAAGTTTGTCATTGATTTTGTTATATGTTTTTTTTTTATTGGCTGTTGATGCGATGCTGACTTCCGTTTAGTCCGGAAGCAGCGGCGCCTAACTACTGTTTTCGTCCGCGGGGATGATAATGATATGCAGGCTGTACGTCCAATCTCACTCTTTCCGTGCGCATATTCTCTCTCTCTCCCAGCTACGGGTGACGAGGCAGGAAAGTAAACACTGATGTCCTCCTCGTGTGACAGATCGCTCCTTTGTTCGGTGTGTAGCAGTAACGATTTCTGTAAGTCAAGCACCGTATTTCACAAGCAGAGCAGCAGAATATAAAGCACATATTAGCACAGCGCCCGTGTCATGGCCGCCGTGCTTCCAGTTTCATAAAGCTCAACGGGCGCCATGCTGAGGAAAGAAGGCTCAGACTCTTCTATTAAGCACCGGGCACCAGGGGCGGGCTAGAAAGGAACCGCCTCGGGCTCTAAGCCGCTTCAAAAACTCGCGGGTGAGCAGGCACATTTTCCAGCCCCACACAGCGTTCGCACGATGCCGGTTTCAACCATGGCGGCCGCATCTTTACATGGCTAGAAGGCTGGGAAGGATGTGCGACCCTTAATCTTTCTGCGTGTGTGTGGAAGCTGGAGAGGAATCGTACTGCCTCATTCAGTCAGTCCGTGTTGAAAAGGTGTCTTTAAACATTAGCAGCCTCGTCTCACCATGGGCGCCGTCTTCTGCAGCGGTCCGGGCTCAGCTGACTGCATTGATTTCTCCCGCTGTGGCTGCCCGAGAGGTGGTACCAATAACCCTTTCATATGGCCATCCTGCTCGTACCACTGAGTGTGCGGCTGCCCGCGGCCCCCGCAGGGGGCCACCCTAAACGGGCGGCCCCTTTAGTGCCATTTGGGCACTTCCCCACCCCCCAATGATGTGTGGGACTCAAGGAGGAGTCCCCTTACCAGACGCGTCACTTCCGGCACGCAGAGGAGGTGGGGAGGTACTTATGCCTCCCCCCGGCCATCTTGGCGTCCTCTTTGCGCCGGACACGCCGTCGGGAGGTCTTGCTGGTCGTCTTGCAACGAGGAAGTGGAGGTTAGTGGCTTGCCCCGACCTCCCCGGTCCCATCCCTAGAGGCCATTGTCCGTGGGGTCGACCCCTCCTCATCAACACAGACCCCCCTCCCGGTTTTTACCGGGTGCCCACCCGAGGTCCGCAGGGGACTGTGCTTGTTGGGCGGCGCCGTGGCATGGGGGGGCGACTCCTCTGGCCCGTTTGCCTAGGCCATACAGAGCGGCCTCTAGTCTAGGGGGCTTTACCATGCCAGCTCCCCTAACGGGTCACCTCCGCACGGCCTCCTCTCAGGATGTAGACCCCCTGTTTGAGTCGGCCTTGGAGGGGTGGGGGATGTTCTATTGTGGGGCCTTCCAGGTCGCCACTGAGGGTGGACCGCGTCCCGGTCCCCCTCTCCCATCAGTATACCGGTGTTCCCTGGGCAGCATGGTGATCTTCGGGCCTCCCGGGGGATTTGAAATGGTTCTTCCGCTGGGGCACGCTGTCCTCGTGGTGCGTCGCACTGTGTCTGTGCCTGCAGGCACCGTCGGTGTTTTATGCAGTGAGTCCGGGGCCTGCTGGGGCAATTTCTTCAGCCTCTTGGCGTCCTCCCCCCCCTTTGGGACTCACGGCTCCTGCCTCTGGGCTTTTGGGGCTCGCTTGGCCTGGAGCAATGCGGGGGAACAATTGAGCTAGTGCCTGCCACAAGCTTAGCTCCGTGGCAGGTTTCCTTTAGGCCGGTCATAAGAAAGGTTTGACCTCACTGTGGCGGCAATACGATACGCAGGATGGTTAATTGCTCTATTTCGGGCAGAGACACGGGCCTTTGCAGTTCGTGTTACGGGCTTTTATAAGGCAAGTGGGGGCAAGGTAGTCTTTACATGCCTGGCCCGCCACCTGTTTTCGCATCGATCTAAGTCCTTTGTATATCCTGCAAATGGTGTGCATGCATTGCAGGTATGCGACGAGCGTTTAGCAGCAATTTTGCAGGCCTTTTGACCCCCACCCTCCCTACGTGACATGCAGTCCGAAGTGCACCGAGCTTGTGGGGTACACGTGGCTGCTCCGACCGGAGTTCCGCAGTGAGCTCCTTGACCCCCTGGGGCCGTCAGCGCGGTGAGGCGGTGGCCTTGCCATCGAGCACATGGGGGTGGGGGGTACAAGTCGAGCAGGTCTCGCGGGGAATACGTATGATGTTTTAAAGGGTGCAATGTAATCTAGCTAAGGGCGAGTATTCTTGGATATGGGAGGGATTGTTTATGGAGCTCAAGTTTTCCACTGTCTCCAGCGCGAGGGCAGGCGACTTTTAGAATCCGCACTTGTGCACAAGCACACCCCAAACCACCAGCGGAACGTGTGCCACAGTTCCTGTGGGAGAGTTGGGCGTATTCTTTAGGGAGTCTCAGCCCTGAGTATCGGACATATTGGTCCTCGGAGTGCCCCACTTTCAGACATAGTCTTTCTGAAGTCTCTGACTCAGACACAGCTCTGGCTGTCCCAGTCTTGAATTACCGGGGTACATCTCTCAGACACAATCACTAGGGGGATCTCAAAAACCGTCCCGAGTGTCTCAGATTCTTATAGGATGCATTGGAAACAGTCCTGGGTGCCTCATAACAGACATCGTCTGTGTGCCTTCACTCCCAGACGCAGGCCACAGGGTGACTCGGGCATAGCCCTCTGGATGTCTTAGAAACAGCCTCTCTGGGTGCCTGTCTCAGTCCGCTGGGGGTCTCAGGCACGGTTATTGTGGTGTCCCAGGCAAAAGCTGCCCTCGGAATGTCTTACAGAAAGATTTTCTGGGTTCTCAGACAGAAGCTTTTGGGTTTGTCAGTCTGAATCTCTGCGTGCTTTAGGCATAGTTAAGAGGATGTCTCCGGCACAGGCGGCCTCTGTCGCTCACTCTGATGCACTTATTTGAAGTTTGTATAGCACAGACTGCATCAACTCAACATCAGAGCGCTTTACACGAGCAGTGCGTGGCTGTCGTGGGGCGGGCAGGGGCCTGGCTTTGCACCCAGCAACTCGGCGCCCAGTGTAATGCTCAACAGCGGGGACTGGGACCTGGTCGGATCGCGCACCTGCCCCACCCGCAGTTAGCAGCCAGATACTGACTCAGACAATTCTGAGTTCAAGTCGATCAAAGCGGAGCGTTGTGCGACCTAGTGGGTAATTAGGCGCAATCTTAAATAAACACGCAGGACACTTTCATTGGTGGGTAAACCTCCCAACCGCTTAGGACTCCTGCAAATTCATCCTGCTAAGTCCACAGCCTCTGGTGCAGAGTACTGCAGTTCGCTGGGGTGCTTAACATGCGGACTGAAGTGTGGGTGTGCAGGGTGGGGGTGTTTGGCCGGGCACAGAACGACTCGAGATTTCACAGCATTTCATCCCCTGCCGTCGGCTTGGGCACAGGCAGACTGAGCAATTTGCGTGACCGGGGGTGGTCCCTGCTGTTCTGAGCTGGCTCAGTTCTCTCCCCAGACTGTCTCGGCGAGGAGCTTGAAAGAAGCAGTATGGCAAACCACAGCCTACATTATTCACATGGTGCACCCGAGCTTCAGGTAGTGGGCGTTGTTCAGGTTGGGTCCTTACAGTGGTGCCTTTGTGAGTGACCTGCGCAGTGGGTTGTTTGTTTGTGGTGCCTTTCCTTTGGAGTTGGGATGCTCGGTTCAAAACCCGGCTTGTCCGGTTTGGCGCTGTGGGGGGCTTGCGCTGTGAGCAGTCTGTTTCGTTTTATTGCAGTGAGCGAAGACCTCGATGCTTGGCCAACAAGGTCCTTGTGCCAACAGGGGTTATGCAGGTTGCCCTCCAATGTCGTGTTGATGAATGCTGCTACTTATGACAGATGGAAAACGGTTGTCGGTTCTGGCCGGGGCTCGGCGAGTATGGGTTCATCTTTCTCACCTCGGGGTTGAGACAGTTGGTCAGGACATGTGCACGATGGGTTTGGGCCTTTATTTGAATTGCACGTAGCATCATTGTCAGGCGTATCAAGAGTGCCGTTAGTTTAATAACTCCTGGTCCCTCACCTGGACCTCCTCCTCAACCTGCCAGTGCAGATAATTTTAATTTATGATTATGATATAGAATGTCTTATCAGGATGGGCCCTGTGCGGTCATGCCATTGACTATTATGCGGTGTCTGGCATTTGGGCCACGTCCAGGTCAAGCAGGGTGGGGCGAGTGCCTAACCGCCATATGTAAGTTTTGGCGGCGGGGCAAGCAAGTGATGCTTGGTCTGCACGCCGGGTCGTGTGATTTCTTCATGGGGTTAGCTGTGCAGGCTACCCTGTGCCCAAGTTTTAACAGACTAGGACACGCAGCGAAATTTGGGGCAGGCAGGCGCCAAGAGATGGGTTTTCCCATATATATATATATATATATATATATATACCTGGTTTAGTATCCAGGCTACGGAGTGGCTGCGTGACACTCTGGGGTGGGAAGCGGTCAGCCGGTTGGCAGGCCTTCTAGATCTGGGTTCTAGGTCGGGCCTGTCCAAACAAGGGTTCTAGTGCCAGAAGTCAGCCCTGGGATACAATTTCACAGGCCTGGGGAGCGGCAGAACAGTAAGTGGCTTGTTTCAACCTCTTGGTCACAGGTTCAGATCCTGGTAGGTCCACTCAGCATTTATCCTTCTGAGGTCGATAAAACGAGTAACATGGAGTTGAGTAACAATAAACATGTTATGCAGCGCCAAGATACCATGGGGTGAACGTGTTTTTGGGTGAATACAGTGGGCTCACTCAGCAGTGTAGTAAGCGAGAGTGCAGCACTATTTCCATGGGGCTGTATGGTGGCGCAGGCAACAAAGTTGACACAGGCAAAACGACAAAGCTTTCATCAGTGCTGCCTTGTGCCTGGGATATATTTTGGTTAGCTTGTCGCACGGGCCATTAATTGGGTGCCACCCCAGAGATAGTTGTGCCCACTGCACTTTCCCTCTCCCAGTTTGAGAGCAGGGGCTTAATTTGTGTAATAATTGGCGGGGGCCACTGCCATGTAGAGCTAACTGCCTGTAATATGGCGTAGGTCATGGTATCACGTGACGGGTGCTCATGCAAGGCGCCTCGATAACTTCAGCTTGAGTATGTGCGTGAATGAATAATGCCTCCATTCACTAATACCGATAAGGGGCATCGCTCCATCCTTCTCAGCTAAGTAGACATAAGTGGTTTGATATGTCCTTTGGCTTTGAGCGGGTCATTCAATGCTTTTCTTGCATAGAACTATTCTCGCCAATTTTAATTCGGCAGTTTGGATGGGGCATAGGTCTCTAATCCATCAATATTTCTTTGACGATCTGGTGACCCGCATTCAGGAGATGTCCATGGTTCTTGGTGGGGCTAAGTAATGTTTCCAGTACACAAAGACCCCATTGCTTAAGGCCTCATGCTCCTTTGTTTCAGCCTTGTTTTGGTCACACCATATTGGGGGCCAGTCACTTACACGTATAAACTGTGGGTGGGCTACGTCAGAAAGACCTTTCTCACACCCTAGATCTGGAGCCCCTATAGCTGCTTATTTCGGAGGAGAGTTGGTAAGACCACTGCCTCCAGGGGTGTCTGCCCACTGTAGCACCAAGGGGCTAGGTCATGCGGGCATGTAGCACATTTGTTAATGGTGCAGGACAATCATTGTTTTACTCTAGGAAACTGGGATCTCATGACCAGGTTCTGACTTGTTGGATGTTAGTTACCGGCCCAAGGGGGAAGCACAATTTTTATTTACTCTGTGCTGTTATGCGAAGTACAGTTGCTGCCAACAACTACGGGGTTGTGCTATCTGAGCTGTAGGACGGTGGCCTGATTGACCTAGTGAGTTATATAATACCGGTGATGTCATGATAAGGTTTGGTAGCACAGGGTAATAGGGGCAGATGGTACTAAGTCTCTCTTGGGTGGACGATACGCAGGGTATTTAGAATTGCCTGGTATGGAATCTCTGCTGCAGGTGCCACTGTGGGAGTGCGCATGGCACATTAAATTTAAACTGCCTCTGGGATAGCCAGTCTCTGCCTAGCCACCTAAGGGGTGGGCAGGAGTCAGCATAGTGTGCACTCCCTTCTCCGACTAGAAGGGTGGCTTCGGCCAGGCTTAGGTGCATACCCTAGCCTACCTGAAACTCCATTTACAACATGGGTAGAGAATGCCTAGGAGTGGCCTGCAGTCAATTCGCATCCGCCCTACAGGGCGAATGTTTTAGGCCACAAGGTTGTGGATGGCTCTTGCGTGGGAGCCTGGTGAAGAGCCAAGGTCAGGCTAGGAAGTCTCGCGCCTTCGCCGCACTGTTGAGGCCCAGTCACGAGCGCATTGTAGCAGGGTAAGCTGGCTGTGGGGCATGAAGCGCCAAGGCATCAGTAGCACTGAGCGGCTTGCAGCCGGAGGCGGTATCCGATGCATGGGGCACTTGTTAGAGTAGAGCCCTACTAAGAGGTACCGCCTTTAGTGCTAGGAGGTCTGTTGGCACCACCTTTCAATGGAAGCCATTGTCTAGCGGGCTGCTCTGAGCAGAGCATTGGCAGGCGTAAGTTACAGTATCCGTTACCATTTCAAATGTGCATCTTTCACAATTTACCCAGATAACTGGGACAGGAAGAAAGGTGGGCTGGATAACTCTTTCTTCTACCTGAGTGGCACATCTTGGCAGTAGTGTTTGTCAAAGGGATTGCACTTCAGCCAGGTAATGTTAGCACCCATCCACACCTAGCCGATCGTCAAGGTCACCCTGGGCCGCACTTACACAGCTCAGCAGGAGCCCCTTGTGGTGGTCAGTGCCAGGAATTACTAATTTGAACTGACAGGAGGCGTGTCCGTGGGTTCCAACAGCAGAAGTTTGGGGAGAGCTCGACTCCACCCACCCATGGTCAAGGTGTAAGTTTAATTAGTTGGAGTGGCACTCTCATTTGACCAGGGGTTCATTGCCACACGAGGGCATCGCTGAGTTACAGCCAGAGCACGGGCATTGTGCGTTTCCCAGGGAGCAGCAAGTGAAGGCAAGACTCTTCCCATATCTGGCACCAGAACACAAAGTAGTCAGGGCCTACTTGTCTGTTGGGTGACTTGGGTAGGCACTGGTGTAGTTGTCACTCCACAACTACACATGAGGGGTGAGTTGTCTCCAATAGAGGGCTCAATGCATATATTGTTTCAAACCAGAATTGACTCCATCAATGTGTTCACCAGGGTCTAGCAATCAAAGAGGCCTGTGAAATTCTGGTCAACGGCGCGGATTAAGTGCACTCTAGAACCGAGGTAGGTGACACAGGAGGGTGATTCAAGATACACAGGTGGTGTGAAAGGCAACGCGAGACTGTCCGCTTATGCTGGGTAGGAGGTTCCATATCACCAACCAGAAGGGTGACATGTGGCAAAACTGTGTATATGTTTAAGAATGACATAGATGCCAGTCAGGAGAGGTTTGTCAAAGGCATTACACTTATTGCCAGGCATTGCTAACTACCCATCCACACCAAGCCTATCCTTAGGCTCCCTGGGCCGCATACACATAGCACGGTATTAGGCACCTGCAGTTGTCAGCGCCAGGAGTTATTAAATTACAACTGTACCGTGGGCGTACTTGCTGACCGGGCAGTACTGCCACGGCCTCCAAGGGCCAATCAGTCAGACACCAGTAGCAGTAAGTGTGGCTTGCCCTCTGTGCAGTTGGCGGGGGAATTTAATTCCATGTACAGCCTATACTAAACTTGCTTCTAGCAGGTCTCGTGGGTGAGCGAGTTCACTGCTTTGAACAAGGAATAAAAAGGAGCATGGCGTGACACAGACTATTAGGAAGTAAATCAGGGACCGGGTGCCTTTACACACGATTCCGGGGAGGGCAATTAAGTCCGGGATAACCAAGTGCACCGGGTGTAGTGCCTTGCATCTTGGGTCAAAGCGGGTTGGCTCACAGGGGGTGTCTAGGATCGTCCAGGCACACCGTGCAGGGTAGAATGCTATAGAACTGCACGTTGCCACTATTTTGAGTGCAACAAATGGATCCCTCTCAAAGCAAACCTAGGTTGTATGGTCAGTGCACCACATACAACCATTCACTCCAGCTTCCTGAAGGCAGTCTGTTAGAAGAGGTGTCGATCGGGACGTCCTGCGCCAGGGTGCGGACATTGCACGGGCGACACAACAGATAGGGTGCTGTCAGACGAGGGTGCTTGCGGGCTAGGTGGCCAAGCAAGATAGCAGAACGAATTCTATGGACCTCTCTCCCCCTCCTGACTGCCCGACACTGTGAGTGCAGGGGGATTTGCAATGTTACGGGTATTTTCCCGCCCATACAGGGGCAGAGGGGTACATTGCAGGTATCGGCATAAATAGAGTGGAGGCAGACCTACAGACTATGTGCACCAGTAGGCGCAAGAGGTTGGCGTTAGAGCAAAATCTCGCAGCGGCAAGGTAGCCAGGAGGCATGAGCCGGCTGGTTAGGCCAGAATGTCTGCTGTGGTTCCAATAGCGGTTTGAAATGTGTTTGGAGCTCCATCACTGACAATTCCAGAGCACACTATGCACCTCGGCCCAGTAGGTGAAGGCCATAGGCTCATGTGGGCTTGATCTTGTGGAGGGCAATATTCCCTGGATTAACAAGGTACTAGGTCATTAGCTGGGTTGAACATCAAGGGTCACAGCTGGTTAGCAAGTATGTGTGTATCTGTCATCGAGCTTTAGTTAAGCAAGCCTGGCAGGTGGCGTCAGTTGTCACTCCAAATGGTTGCGATGACTGCAATAGTGTGCGCTAGGCGATCAGCCCTGTTCGCCATGGTTTATTAACACAGAGGTCGGTGCACTTGTCTGGTCAACCTCAACAAAGAGGTGCACTCTGCTCCCTGGGCAGGTTACGGGTTGCTTCAGTTAAGCATGAAATGCCCCGCCCGCATAGCCAGAGTATATAGCCTGGTTGTGGAAGCGGTCTTCAAGCATGTGTGCTGCTGTTCCAGGTATTGGGGAAACAGGAGTTGGGGAGCACGAACTGCTAGAAGGCCTGCAACTTCAGGTTGCAGGAGGTGGGAGCCACATCAGCTTGAAGGGTATTACAGCGATGTTTAAGAGTAGCGCTCCCTCCTGGGAGGCCATCACATTCGTGCAGCGCATGTGAGGCACTGGTACATTCCCAGAGAAGGATTATCCGCTCCATGCGCTAGTTTGCAGAACAAGGGGCTTTGGCTTCATCAGGCATGAGCTATGCCGGGCGAACACCAAAGGTTAATTTGACAATGTTGGAGTGCACTTGGCACAGGTGGGCTTGGATCTGTTCCTGCTGGACATGAATGAGGCCCGGGAAATTGCAGGTTGCAGTGAGAAAGGAGCTGTTTTGGTGGGGGCTCTTTAGGCGACGGGGGCCGCCTCCAGAGCTGTGGAGGAGTTACAGGGCGATCTGGAAGCAAATGGGTACAGAAGAGTACCTCTGCAAGAGCACAATAGGGGTGCCAGAGCCAAATCCCAGGAGCCTCATGGGAGGGTCCTGGAACAATTACGTCGGCGCCCCGTTAGTCCTTCGGGCGGTTGTAGGCCTGAACAACCGGGGGCTTGCCTTGCTACGCTCCGCCCTGAAAGGGGCGTGAGTAATAAGGGACCAATGTGTCACGTGATCCAGTAAGGGGATCACCCCCATAAGGGTAGCGCTGATTGGTTACTCCACAGTGCTTGGCTCATCAGGCGGGCGGGGCAGCATAGGTTGGTACAGCTGCCTGCCCTTGGATCGCCCGTAAGATAACCCACCATATTGCATACTTTTGTATGGAATAAACCTGCAGCACTATTTTTCCCAAACAAAAGTTGTGTTGTGTATTTATTTATGCATGCATACTCTGTTGTGGTGTGGGTGGGGTGTGTTGCCAATAATGGGACTATGCGGCTGCCCGCGGCCCCGCAGGGGGCCACCCTAAACGGGCGGCCCCTTTAGTGCCATTTGGGCACTTCCCCACCCCCAATGATGTGTGGGACTCAAGGAGGAGTCCCCCTACCAGACGCGTCACTTCCGGCACGCAGAGGAGGTGGGGAGGTACTTATGCCTCCCCCGGCCATCTTGGCGTCCTCTTTGCGCCGGACACGCCGTCTCCCACCCTACCGCTTACCCGGCGTGGGGTTGGCAGGCGAAATACATAGAACGTTGTAATGTTTTCTTTCTCGTTGCAGGAGGAGTTACAGGGCGATCTGGAAGCAAATGGGTACAGAAGAGTACCTCTGCAAGAGCACAATAGGGGTGCCAGAGCCAAATCCCAGGAGCCTCATGGGAGGGTCCTGGAACAATTACGTCGGCGCCCCGTTAGTCCTTCGGGCGGTTGTAGGCCTGAACAACCGGGGGCTTGCCTTGCTACGCTCCGCCCTGAAAGGGGCGTGAGTAATAAGGGACCAATGTGTCACGTGATCCAGTAAGGGGATCACCCCCATAAGGGTAGCGCTGATTGGTTACTCCACAGTGCTTGGCTCATCAGGCGGGCGGGGCAGCATAGGTTGGTACAGCTGCCTGCCCTTGGATCGCCCGTAAGATAACCCACCATATTGCATACTTTTGTATGGAATAAACCTGCAGCACTATTTTTCCCAAACAAAAGTTGTGTTGTGTATTTATTTATGCATGCATACTCTGTTGTGGTGTGGGTGGGGTGTGTTGCCAATAATGGGACTATAGAGCCAGCCAAATGAATCCAGGGGTGGTGCCTACCCTGTGTTGCTGTATTTCAGCAACTGGCGCCACACCACCCACCCCCGTTAGTGCCACTGACACCTTTTGGCAGCCACGGGCGGCATTATCTGCAGAGGATCACAGTGGACGCTGACTGTTCTCTCGAATCAGCGCCATCAGGTCTGAGTGTGCATGTGGGCAGACTCTGTCTCACTACGCTGCAGGGTCCGGAGTCTGCGCATGCGGCGGCAGCAGGATGTGTTTTCAGTTTCCTGCCAACAGACTTGAGCCCCCAGGAAATGCTGGCGCCAGCCGAGTTTGGCTGTGCCCCCTAACCTCAACAGACGGACATTTCAGGGCAGCCCTGGGCATCATGCCGCTGCAGCACAGAGTTGTTAAACTTTGCGCTTTCTGGGAAGGTTGCTGCAGGCTTCCCTCGTCTACAAGCGCAGGGACCTCCTTTTCACAATAGTTTTTTGTTGCTTCCACAGCTAAGGCAGGAATCGTTTGGCTTTTCTTTTAATATGAAAAGTATTGTTTGTTTCAGCTGTTGTGGTTCAGGAACCCGGTGCACATTGCCTGGACCCGGTGCACATTGCCTGGACCCGGTGCACATTGCCTGGACCCGGTGCACATTGCCTGGACCCGGTGCACATTGCGTGCGCCAGGTTTCCCTCTCCTGACTGTATTTCAGGTTACTTTTACTTTACTTCAGGCAGTGGAGAGGCCTGTGTGTTCTGTGCACTGTCAGCGGTTGCAGTGCTGGGCCTCCTTACTTTTGTTTTTCTGGCTCCATCCGCGAGTGAGAAGCACGCTGCCAGGGCTCATGCTCTCCTTTCTCTTTGCTCTCTGCACGGAAACAGCAGATAAGAGTGCCAGGGCCAATTTCTGTCTCTTTTGGCGGGCGGGCCGCTTGGGAATCGGCTCTTCAAACTACAATGGTGTGGTGATCCCTGTCCCCTGAGGTGCTGTGTACTCTGGAATAAAACCACCTTCTGCTAAATTCCTTGTCTATCCAGGAGCCTTCAGGAAGCAATTTAAATGCCAAGATACCTCTCGTGAATAATGTTCCTGCTGGAGCCAGATGAGCGTTTTGTCTAGTGGCTGTTTCACCCATCATGAAGTAGCGCAGATGGTTAATGTGCCTGCTGCATAGAACGTGTGCCAGACAGATCACTACCCTGCATTTTATGTGGCAAGCGCAGTGGGTCACTGCTCTTGTCACATAGATCCTTTGTTACTTGCAGTTCATAAGTTACAATACTAATATAACACATATACATATGAAATGCAATCAAGGAGCTTCATTTAAACTGCGTGGTATAAGTTAGACATTTATTTTTCCCCCAGTTTTTCATTATCACAATGTTGCTAAAAGGGTTAGTTTGGGAAGAAATACATTCTTTTTAGTAAAACCAACCACTGTGGTACGTTTAAAATCCTGAGTTTGTGCTTCTCTGGATCACACACACTTAAAATAAAATGCCTGATAATAAGGATGATGTGTGATTCCTGCAACTTGTAATCCTCACTGTCTTACGTAACATTTCCTGTAGACTGATTTGCACATGTATGATTTGTTGTCTTTGTATAATGTGTGTATGATGTAAAGTGCTCTGACACCCTACACTGGTATAAGGAGCGCTATAAAAGAACTGAAACACGTTAAAAAGACAGATTAGTGCCCTTCCATTTCAGGTGCTTTGTAGCAGTTTGAAGATCTTACAGTTTTTCATTGCTCATACAGGTGTTGCTTGTGGTATTTTTCTGTTTCCATGGACTATTTTACTCGCCAGAAAGTGTCACTCTGAAGTGTCACACATTTGGCCGTTGAATGTCACTCATAAGTATACTGAAACTATGAAAATGTCACACATAAGCAATCTCAAGCCTTGGCAGCTAAGAGTACCCGGAAGGTGAAGATACTGCTGCCACCACTGCTCCCTAAAACACAGTGACAGTCCTGAGGCTTATCTTCCGTATGGGGCACAATCCCCTCAAATAAAACAGGAACACTTGGAATTCCCTTGCTGATACTGTGTGCATGTGTCTTTATATGCTCCTCTCTTTCAGATGGTCTCCTCACAAGTGTGACCCATTCCTAAGCAGTGTTTATTTGTTATGGTGTTTAGTTTGCACGGTTGCTGTCGTAGGAACATTAACTATCCTTAAAGTATAAATGCAAAGAAAACGTTTTGCCTGAATTTAACCCCTTCGCTGCTAGGCCTTTTCCCCCCCTGTGCTAAGCGATTTTTTGGCTATTTGGGGTAGTGCGCGCTTAGGCCCCTGTAACTTTTTGACCACATAAGGTATCCACGCCAAATTTGTATCCTTTTTTTCTAACATCATGGGGATTGTAAAGGTACCCAGGGTTTGTGGATTCCCCTGGAGGGGACCCAGAAATTAGCCAAAATACAGCAAAATTTAGTTTTTTTTGGGAAAAATGCGAAAAAGGGCTACAGATGAAAGCATCTTGTTTTTTCCCTGCAAATGGCATCAAAAAAGGGGTTGTGGTGCTGAAATCACCATCTTCCCAGCTTTCAGGGACAAGCAGACTTTTGTCAGAAAACCAACTTTTTTACACAGTTTTGGCATTTTTCTGGGACATAGCCTATTTTTGCTATTTTTTGTGCTTTCAAACTCCTTCCAGTTAATGGTAGAAATGGGTATGAAACCAATAATGGATCCTGAAAAGCCATACATTTCTAAAAAGTAGACAAAATTCTGAATTCAGCAAGGGGTCATTTGTGTAGATCCTTAAAGTTTTCCTTATAGAAACTAACAGTTAAATGAAGGAAAAAGTGAAAATTAGTTGAAAAAAACAGCCATTTGTGTCAGCGTTTTCACCTGTAACTTCTTCTAATTATGACAGCTATTTGAAAGCAATATACCGTTATATCCGCTGGACCTTTCTGGTTGTGGGGATATATAGGACTTGTAGGTTCACCAAGAACCCGACGAACCCAGAGCCAATAACTGAGCAGCATCTTGCAATGGTTTTTTATTATGTACCGGGTATATAGCAATTATTTTGGGAAAATGTATACATGGAAAAATTGTTATGAAAGACACCTATGTATTTCTGAAATGGGAACAAAATGTAGATTTTAGAAACAGTAGATATTTGCACATTTCCGAAATTGGGAGTACCCATACTAGCATGAGAATTGTAGGTCATTTTTCAAAATGACTTATTTTTTACACATTGTCTTTCATTTGGAAGGCAGAAATGCATCGAAAGTCAATAGGTAATAACAGTTGCTCTACAATTCTGTGTTACCCTAAGTCTCCCGATAAAAATGGTACCTCACTTGTGTGGGTAGCCCTTGTGCCCAAAACAGGAAATGGCTCAAAATGCAACGTGGACGTACCACATTTTCACAATGAAAAATTACCCTTTTTTTGCAAAGTGCCTAGCTGTAGTTTTTGAACCCTAGCTCTGCGGGCACCTAGGGAAACCTAGCAAACCAATAAATTTTTGAAAACTAGACACGCAGGGGAATTCAGGACGGGGTGACTTGACTGGCTCTCACCAGGTTCTGTTACCCAGAATCCCTTGCAAACCTAAAAAATTGGTAAAAAAAACACATTTTCCTCACTTTTCTGTGGTGGAAAGTTCTGAAATCTGCGTGGATCCACAAATTTACACCCACCCCGCGTTCCCCAAAGTCTTACGAGTAAAATGGTACCTCACTTGTGTGGGTCGGCCTAGTGCCTGCGACAGGAAACGGCGCAAAACGCAACGTGGTCACACCTCAATTTCGCAGTGAAAAATGACCCTTTTTTGGCAAAGTGCCTAGCTGTAGTTTTTGAACCCTAGCTCTGCCGGCACCTAGGGAAACGTAGCAAACCTATACATTTTTTAAAACTAGACACCCAGGGGAATCCAGGATGGAGTGACTTGACTGCCTCCCACCAGGTTCTGTTACCCAGAATCCCTCGCAAACCTAAAAAATTATCAAAAACCACATTTTCCCCACATTTCTGTGGTGGAAAGTTCTGGAATCTGCGTGGATCCACAAATTTCCACCCACCCCGCGTTCCCCAAAGTCTTACGAGAAAAATGGTACCTCACTTGTGTGGGTCGGCCTAGTGCCTGCGACAGGAAACGGCGCAAACGCAACGTGGTCACACCTCACTTTTGCAGTGAAAAATGACCCTTTTTTGGCAAAGTGCCTAGCTGTAGTTTTTGAACCCTAGCTCTGCCGGCACCTAGGGAAACCTAGCAAACCTACACATTTTTGAAAACTAGACACCCAGGGGAATCCAGGATGGGGTGACTTGACTGCCTCCCACCAGGTTCTGTTACCCAGAATCCCTTGCAAACCTAAAAAATTATCCAAAAAAACACATTTTCCCCACATTTCTGTGGTGGAAAGTTCTGGAATCTGCGTGGATCCACAAATTTCCACCCACCCCGTGTTCCCCAAAGTCTTATGAGAAAAATGGTACCTCACTTGTGTGGGTCGGCCTAGTGCCTGCGACAGGAAACGACGCAAAACGCAACGTGGTCACACTTCAATTTCGCAGTGAAAAATGACCCTTTTTGGCAAAGTGCCTAGGTGTAGTTTTTGAACCCTAGCTCTGCCGGCACCTAGGGAAACCTAGCAAACCTATACATATTTGAAAACTAGACACCCAGGGGAATCCAGGATGGGGTGACTTGACTGCCTCCCACCAGGTTCTGTTACCCAGAATCCCTTGCAAACCTAAATAATTGTAAAAAAACCACATTTTCCCCACATTTCTGTGGTGGAAAGTTCTGGAATCTGCGTGGATCCACAAATTTCCGCCCACCCCGCGTTCCCCAAAGTCTTACGAGAAAAATGGTACCTCACTCGGGTGGGAGGCCCAAGTACCCGCGACAGGCAAGGTCCCACAACATTTTGTGATAGGCAATTTTAATGTCGCCTCAATACGTTGTGAGCCCTTGCCTGTCGCGGGTACTTGGGCCTCCCACCCGAGTGAGGCACCATTTTTATCGGGAGACCTGGGGGGCCGCTGGGTGGTAGGAAATTTGTGTCAGCCCGGTGATGCCACAACTTTACCACACAAAAATGTGTGAAAAAGGGATTTTTCAGCAAAATGTCAGGTTTGCAGGGGATTCTGGGTAAGAAAACGTTGGGGGATCCACGCAAGCCATACCTCCCTGGAATCCACCGGGTGTCTACTTTTCAGAAATGTGTGGGTTTGGTAGGTTTCCCTAGGTGGCCGCCGAGCCCCGGGCCAAAACGTCATGGGACCCCCCCTTGCAAAACCAGGTCGTTTTGTGATAGGCCATTTTGAGGTTGCCTCAATACGTTGTGGGGCCTTGCCTGTCGCGGGTACTTGGGCCTCCCACCCGAGTGAGGCACCATTTTTATCGGGAGACCTGGGGGAACGCTGGGTGGTAGGAAATTTGTGTCAGCCCGGTGATGCCACAACTTTACCACACAAAAATGTGTGAAAAAAGGGATTTTTTCAGCAAAATGTCAGGTTTGCGGGGGATTCTGGGTAAGAAAACGTTGGGGGATCCACGCAAGCCATACCTCCCTGGAATCCCCCGGGTGTCTACTTTTCAGAAATGTGTGGGTTTGGTAGGTTTCCCTAGGTGGCCGCCGAGCCCCGGGCCAAAACGTCATGGGACCCCCTTGCAAAACCAGGTCGTTTTGTGATAGGCCATTTTGAGGTCGCCTCAATACGTTGTGGGCCCTTGCCTGTCGCGGGTACTTGGGCCTCCCACCCGAGTGAGGCACCATTTTTATCGGGAGACCTGGGGGACGCTGGGTGGTAGGAAATTTGTGTCAGCCCGGTGATGCCACAACTTTACCACACAAAAATGTGTGAAAAAGGGATTTGTTCAGCAAAATGTCAGGTTTGCAGGGGATTCTGGGTAAGAAAACGTTGGGGGATCCACGCAAGCCATACCTCCCTGGAATCCCCGGGTGTCTACTTTTCAGAAATGTGTGGGTTTGGTAGGTTTCCCTAGGTGGCCGCCGAGCCCGGGCCAAAACGTCATGGGACCCCCTTGCAAAACCAGGTCGTTTTGTGATAGGCCATTTTGAGGTCGCCTCAATACGTTGTGGGCCCTTGCCTGTCGCGGGTACTTGGGCCTCCCACCCGAGTGAGGCACCATTTTTATCGGGAGACCTGGGGGAACGCTGGGTGGTAGGAAATTTGTGTCAGCCCGGTGATGCCACAACTTTACCACACAAAAATGTGTGAAAAAAGGGATTTTTTCAGCAAAATGTCAGGTTTGCAGGGGATTCTGGGTAAGAAAATGTTGGGGGATCCACGCAAGCCATACCTCCCTGGAATCCCCCGGGTGTCTACTTTTCAGAAATGTGTGGGTTGGGTAGGTTTCCCTAGGTGGCCGCCGAGCCCCGGGCCAAAACGTCATGGGACCCCCCTTGCAAAACCAGGTCGTTTTGTGATAGGCCATTTTGAGGTCGCCTCAATACGTCGTGGGCCCTTGCCTGTCGCGGGTACTTGGGCCTCCCACCCGAGTGAGGCACCATTTTTATCGGGAGACCTGGGGGAACGCTGGGTGGTAGGAAATTTGTTTCAGCCCGGTGATGTCACAACTTTACCACACAAAAATGTGTGAAAAAAGGTATTTTTTCAGCAAAATGTCAGGTTTGCAGGGGATTCTGGGTAAGAAAATGTTGGGGGATCCATGCAAGCCATACCTCCCTGGAATCCCCGGGTGTCTACTTTTCAGAAATGTGTGGGTTTGGTAGGTTTCCCTAGGTGGCCGCCGAGCCCGGGCCAAAACCCAGGTGACCCCCTTGCAAAACCAGGTCATTTTGAGATAATGTGTTGTTTATTTCTGCAGCGTGAAAATTTTGGCACAATATTGCAAGGAAAATGTGACAGACATTTTGAGGTTTGCAGGGCATTGTGGGTACCATAACTTATTGGGATCCACAAGAGAGATATCACCATGTACTCCCATGGGTGTTTCGTTTACGACAATATCTACAGTTGGTAGGTTATTCTTAGACGGAATGTACACCTTGGCAGACAGACTAAAAAGACAAAGATTACTGCACAGCCATCTATTCCTCAAGCACACACACATACTGGTTGGATTTGGCACGAGGGCAAGTTATGGTGCAGTATATACAATTTTATTAACAAGAGATTTCACAAAAGTGAAATGCACTGTCAATAATTGAAAGGACAAAAAACTAAACCAGTGACTCGCAGCTCGTGAGCTGTAAAGCCACGTCAAGGCCCCAACCGCTTTACAGGCCATTCACACACCTTTCATACGTGATACACACAAGACCATTCACACCACCAGGCACGAAACAAACACATTACAACATTCACAAAAAGGGACAAGGTACACCCTGCTTGAGAAAGACAAAAAAAAATATTACTGCACAGCCATCTAATCCTCCACACACACATACTGGTTGGATTTGGCACGAGGGTGAGTGATGGTTCAGTATATACAATTGTATTAACAAGTGATTTCACAAAAATGAAATGCACTGTTAATAATTGAAAGGACGAGAAACTGAACCATTGACTCACAGCTCGTAAGCTGTAAAGCCACGACAAGGCACCAACCTCTTTACAGGCCATTCATACACCTTTCATACGTGTGACAAATACAAAACCATTCACACCACCAGCCGCGGGCCCATCACATTACAACACTCACACCAGCAGACAGCGCCATTCAAGGGCCCATCACTTTCACACGCCCACATTCCTAACACAGCAACCACACAAGCTGATGGATTGCGTGGAGTGTCGCTCGGCTAGCAGTGTGTGTAGTGACCAGCAGCAAGTCACTACTCACACACTGCCAGCCGAGCGCCACTCCACGCACACCGCCAGCCAAGTGCCACTCCACGCACACCGCCAGTCAAGCGCCACTCCACGCACACCGCCAGCCAAGTGCCACTCCACGCACACCGCCAGCCAAGCGCCACTCCACGCACACCGCCAGCCAAGCGCCACTCCATGCACACCGCCAGCCTATTGCCACTCCACACACACCGCCAGCCAAGCACCACTCCACGCACACCGCCAGCCAAGAGCCACTCCACGCACACCGCCAGCCAAGCGCCACTCCATGCACACCGCCAGCCTATTGCCACTTCACGCACACCGCCAGCCAAGCACCACTCCACGCACACCGCCAGCCAAGAGCCACTCTACGCACACCGCCAGCCAAGCGCCACTCCACGCACACCGCCAGCCAAGCGCCACTCCACGCACACCGCCAGCCAAGCGCCACTCCACGCACACCGCCAGCCAAGAGCCACTCCACGCACACCGCCAGCCAAGCGCCACTCCACGCACACCGCCAGCCAAGCGCCACTCCACGCACACCGCCAGCCAAGCACCAGCCTACACACACCACCATCACATTTAGGATTTTTTTATACAAAAAGAAAACACAAACAAATTGCAAATAGATACAAATCTACTAACACAAAATCAAAAACTAAATACATTGCACTAATGCCAACCTTGAAACAGAACAACAATTCTTAAACATTACAGACCAGGCAGTTCACTTTACCACTCAGGGTTGCTCCCAATAATTCTTTTGCTTGTGGTACGCTCTATAACAAGCAGGCACACACAGCCCAGGGTTAGAAGGACACTCAGGGCAGTACATACGAGTCTCCTTCCGCGTACCTCTTCGCCAACAGACTCTACATCTCCTAGTGGGAAAGTCTTTTGAGGGTGTAGGAGGAATGTGATCAGGAAAGTGGCGATCTTTCAATCGAGCAACATCCTCCACCACTCCAACTCTAGGAACACTTGCCTGTTCCACAACAACAAGGCTGCCTATGACAGACTGCTGAAACTGAACAAAAGTCAACTTTGACGCAGGAGAACACTCCTTGAACACAACAAAAGCATTGAAAGTTGCTAAATTGAAGAGATGGATGGCCAACTTCTTATACCAAATGTAAGCCTTACGAATAGCAGTGTAAGGTTCCAACCTCTGATCTACTCTATCAACACCACCCATGTGCTTATTGTAGTCTAAAATGCACACAGGTTTGCGCACTTCAGCAATCTGACCCCAAACAGCCACAGGTGAAGTACTCTCATCATGGATGGTAGTCAGCATGTACACATCCCTCCTGTCCACAAATTTCACAGCTAGCAGTTCCTCACTACGCAAGGCACTGCACTGTCCCCTCTGAAGTTTTTTGCAAACAAGCTCTTTTGGATAACCTTTACGGTTAGAGCGGATTGTGCCACAAGCAAAAGTGTCCACTTTGAACAATTCCTTAAACAATTGCACAGCAGTGTAGAAGTTATCAAGGTACAAATGGTGGCCTCTGTTAAACAGTCCTCTAGCAAGATCCCACACAATTTTCTCTGAAACTCCAAAAGTGGACGGACAACCAGGGGGGTCAATAGTGGAATCCCTACCAGTGTACACCTGGAAATTATAGACATATCCTGTCCTACTCTCAGACAACATATACAGCTTAATTCCATAGCGTGCCCTCTTGCTAGGAATGTACTGCCTAAAAACCAAACAGCCCTTGAACAGGACCAAAGACTCATCAATAGATATTTCTTTCCCTGGAGTATAGATCTCTGAAAATCGATCTACAAAGTGATCAAGAACAGGCCGAATCTTAAAAAGACGGTCACATTCAGGGTGATCTCGTGGCAACGCCAAACCATTATCAACAAAATGCAGCATCCGAAGCAAAAGTAAATACCGATCACGAGTCATAACTGCAGGAAATATGGCCGTTGCCATCAAGGGACTGGTAGACCAATATGAACCCATGGACGGCTTCCTTATCAAACCCATCAAAAAGTCAAACCCAAAAACTTCTTCATCTCTTCCAGATTTGTGGGTCTCCACCGGGTAGCTCTAGAATGGGGCCTAAGTCTGGCACTGTTGTCCCTCAAAAACTGTTCCGCATACAAATTAGTCTGCTCAACAATCTCACCCAAAAATACATCATCCATAAACAACTGAAAATACTGTATAGGCAAATAATGTTCACAATCCACTCTACACCCTGCATAACCACTAAAGGCAGGCAACACCGGCTGCACCATGTTTGGATCAACCCAGAGTCCAGCACTTCCAGTAGGAAGCCTAGCAGCCCCAGGCTGCAATCCAGATGCCTCTTGCACCATCGGCACAGTAGTATCCTCCTCTAAATCAGGCACTTCATCTGCACTGAGAGTACCTTCATCATCCGATGATTCCATGTGGAGAGAAAACTCACTGCCTGAATCTTCCCCTCCCTCCTCTCCCTCAGACGCACTGTCAGTCTCATAATCCTGCTCAGAGGAAGATTCAAGAAGCAAACCAACCACCTGCTGAGCAGTAATTCTACGGCTAGCCATAATGCTTACTAATAAAGGTTACTTGTCAAACAAGTCAACAACAACAAACCCTTTGTAAAAAAAAAGAAATAAACAAAATGTAGCTTTATCACAAAGACCTATATACTCCAACACTATACCACTCACGTGACAGAAGCAGCTAGACTCACCACCACCTACTCTGCACAGACACAGTAAGGATCAACAATATCCCACTAAAAAGAAGAAAAAAAAAATTACACATAAGACAATGCAAAACATCGCAAAGAATTTCATGCTCTGAACACTAACAAATATGCTGCCATTATGACACCACTTACAAAAAAATTCATTCATGCATGACAATAATACTCATTTGGAGTACACACAACAAAAATATTTTTCTTACCAAATAAATGCAATTACGCAAAACTGCAGAACAACCACTGCCGAAACCGCAAACAGGAATCAAAAGCTTTACACTAGAATAAAAAGGAGAAAAAAACATTACAATCACATATGCAAATAATGCACCAGTCCACACACAATCCACCAGCCAAGCTAAGGGGTAGGTGGGCCAAAGAGTATAAATAAAATATTCACCCCCGTAAAAGGGGAGCAACCCTTGCCCTTTTGGCCACTCCCCAACACAAAAATTAAAAAACCCTGGTGTCTAGTGGCTTCTGCCCTCCTTGGGGGCAGATGGGCCTAAAAACATACTGCTATTCTGCCACCCAAGGGGTCACTCTCCACAAATAAATGCCTGGTGGACTTGTGGGAAGATACCTTTATCTTCCGCACACGATCTCTCACTACTCAACTCTACTCTCAACTCTATTCACAACTGGATGTTAGCTCACCAACTCATTCTGAATCCCGCCAAAACTGAATTCCTCCTCCTCTCTACCTCTCTCTCACCTCCTCCTGTTCAATCTTGGATGGATCAGCTGAACCTACTCAACAACAAACCCATCATTGTCGACAGCGCTAAATCCCTAGGTGTCATTCTTGACAAAAGACTCAACCTAATCTCCCACATCAACTCTATTGCTAAGAACGCACGTTACCAGTTGCGCCTTCTATGGGGGATCCGTCGGTTCTTCCCGGAGAAAGACTTAAAAACCTTGGTACAATCTCTGGTTCTCTCAAGACTGGATTATTGCAATTCTCTTCTGACGGGCCTACCCAAATCCCACCTCTCCCCTCTCAAATCCATCCTCCATTCAGCAGCTCGCTTCATTTCAGGGTCTAAACGAAGCGACCACGTCACTCCTATCCTGTCCTCTCTTCGATGGCTTCCGATCGAGGCAAGATCTATTTACAAAACTGCCTGCATCACACACAAAGCCTTACACACGTCCTCCCCTCGTTACCTGGCGAATAAATTGAAATTGTCCGGTGGCTCTCGCCCTTCTCGCAATGCGAAAAGCGTCTGCTTGAGCCCCCCCGTCTTCAAAAGGGAAAGATCGATGGCGCAATCCTTCTCAGGCAATGCAGTGAGAATCTGGAACTCGCTTCCCCATTGCTCCGTGCCACCTCCTCTACCCGGATCTTCAAAGCTGACCTCAAATCTCTTCTCTTCCAAAGACACTTTCAGAACTAATACTTTCACTCTCAGCCCCCTCTAGGAAGTTCGCTCTTCATTGTAAATTTGTACTTTTTCCTGTACATTCCTCACCCTTGCGTGCTGTGCTGGATTTGTGTACCCTTCATTTAATTCACGCCCTCTCTACTCCCTCAAGGAAGTTCTTCCACTATAGGAAATTCTGTACTCCATGCCTATAGAAGTGCCTTCCCAGTGTGTTCTGAGTGACTGCCACTTATTGCAGTATTATACCTCTATTTGTATTTTGTATCTCATGTATCATGCACAATTGTCACTTTTTCCTCATGTAATGTAACGCTTGCTTTTGTATTATGCTCACTTGTAACCTTCTCATCATGTAATGTTACTGTTCCTATTGTGAAGCGCTCTGACACCTTCGGGTAAAGCCCCGCGCTATATAAAAACTGCCTGCCCCCAGGGGGCAGAGCACCAAAAACATAAGGCCCCCAAAGGGGAGCGACCCTTGCCCAAGGGGCCGCTCCCCAAAACAGTATTTTCAGTTTTTTTTTAAAATTCCCTGGCGTCTAGTGGGCATTCCTGCTGCACAATCGCATGATCGTGCAGCAGGAATGCACAAAGAGGCATCGAGGGAAATGAAAGGGTTTTCCTTTCCCTCGATGCCTCTTCTGTTTCAAATCCCCCTCCCCGGAGCCAAAACTAACTTATTCTCCGACGCGCTGGAAGCAAATGGCTTCCAGCGCGTCGGGAACAAAGGAAACCCCAATGACGTCAGCGCGCCTCGCGTCATTGAGGGGGGGGGGGGCGGGGGGAGGCAGGGGAAGCCCTTCCCCTACCTTCCCCCAAAAAAACCCGACGATCGGATTCCCCCGTGGGTGGTCTTATGACGAGCTGGACTCGTCATGAGCACACGACCACTGTGTGCCATGACGAGTCCAGCTCGTCATGAGCATCGAAGGGGTTAAGATGGCACTTCGGGAATCAACATGCACATGTGCAGCTACGTGAAACCATAGACATAAAGTACAACTTGTACCTGTACACTTTGCTGCTCACGTATGCACGGCTGTAGACTGCCCTCTGCCCAGAGTACGGTTGCTGCTGCAAGGACTGGCAGACGTCGCCACGTCTGCTTCTTCACCAGCCGTCTGGGCAAACTCGCAGTTTCCTCCACCATCATGGATTTTTACTCTTAATGTAGGTAAAATTACTTTGCACTATCGGAGTGCTCCCTTTCAAATTATTTGTGGAGTTGCAGCCATAACAGCAATAACCTTCCACAACCTTAAGGTAATTTCTAAGTTTATTAGGGTATGTGCGATCACTTGTCACCCGCCCTAGGCTCTCACTGCGCCATCACAACACATAGAAGATAATACTCGGTAAGGGAGTGGCACTCCCAAAATCTATGGCATTTTTGTTTGTGGTGAGTCCCACAGTGTAACTGCACCATCAAACGCTCTCCTAAATTTATGTTGTTTGCTTTATGTTTGCAGTAATTTTTAAAGCAACATACCTGCAATAAACTTAACATAATAAAATATTTTATTACTAGCTCAGCGGAATGATTTCAAACGTCATGACCTCTAAGCGCTCCGTGACACGCTTGTCCCATTCTCATTTTACAAACCTTTTCCTTCTGTGTTTATGGTGACGTTTAATGCACTCTCATCTTTATCTCTTTCTCTTTCTCTTCACTCTAACACTCACAAAATCATCCGTCTCCCCGCACCAATGTTCTCTCCCTCACAACTTTCAAAATCTTACTATCTCCACATGCCTAGTAACCCCTTTATGTTTCGGCCGGTCTCACTTCCAGGTGTTCTCTCAACCTCTAAAGTGCCCAAACTTGGTAGATCTATATCGTAATTCCTTCTATGCTCTCTCTTTAGTTTAGCCACTTGTAGTATCTGTGTCTCCCAGTATCTGTTATTCCCATATTACTTTTCCACTAAACGTCCTGCTGCATAATTCCACTGCAAACAAAAACGCATAGGTAAAAGACAGTCATTTACAAGGTCAATACCTCTAACTCCCAAAAATGCCTGACATATTGCATTGAAAATGCTTGTTGTATTTGCAGCGCTGCTGAGCGCGGCACCCGCTATAGGGACACCGCGCTCAGTTTCAAATTTTATTTTTAAACTTTCATGTTCAGCGCGGCGTTCACTTCAGGGACAACGCGCTCTGTCTCTGTTTTTTACTTTAATAGTGAGCGCCCTGCAATAGGTATTGCTTTTGCAAAAGTTTAAACTATTGGTTTTGTAAATGACAATGCCTTTTAATATTATAAAAGGCATTGCCATTTACAATGCCAATAGCTCAAAATCAATTATTTGCGAGACCTATTGCATTGCAAATGCTTGTTACTACAAGTGGTCCTTCTCCATCTTTGTGTGACTGTTTCACAGCGATCTGGGGTGATGCTGGATACTTGACCCACGTTTGGGGAGTTGGTATTAAGTTTCACAGATCTGATGACATAATATTCCTTTTTGCATTTATGAAAAGGTATTCCAGTATTTTAATCCCTTGATGCGAAGAGTTGACTCAAACCTCGAGGACACAAGCTAGAACCTAGGCAGGGCATACTCCGCCTTTCATCGGAGAACAAGCAGGACATTGCTTTTGATTCCCAGGTGATGTCACTTGGAAAAGGAGGACCCAGGCCTCAGGACTAATTTAACAATATACTGTGTTCTGTGAACCTCGGCTTGGGTCACTTCATTTGCACAAAAGAACCAGATCACAGTAATTTAGCTGATAATAACAAATTAATGTTTGCAGGACCTAAATTTCGCATAAGCAAGCTAAATAGAAACAAATTAAAATATATAAAATTAACATATTATAAATGAACATATATGTGGGAGGTGAGAGCGAAAGGAAAATGATAAGTCCAGCACAGAGCTGTTAGATGGCACGTGACTCGCGTGACCAATGCCTTCCACCAGTCCAGGCTTTATAGCCAAGGTCACTTTACATTCTGTACGTTTATAGGTGTTTCTTGACCATTACATTGCACAGAGGGGGGTATTCCTAATATTTACCTCGTTACGAGGACACAACCCCCCAGTTCTGCTTACAATGACGTGCCACTCAATGTGTAGCACATGTGAGAGTGAAATGCCACGGATAACGCACACTAGAAACATGCACATGTCACACGTAGTCAAAGCCAGAACTTGGGAGCTGTGCATTGGGAGCTCAGGCCAGGATTGTTCTCCATCTGCAGCAGAGAGCAGTCTGTGCAGGTTTATTTCTGGACATACTGATGCCCTTGAAAGGGCCACCCACAGCAGATTAAACAAAGAGCCTGCCATCCCACAGACCTCCTGCCCCAGTCTCTACTGCCCCAGAGCATCAGTCTAGAGAAGGACAAAGCCTCAGAGCTGGGACCTCAAAAGCAATCTTTCACCAAAGCTGACTTTTGGAACTTGCTTCCTGGTCATCTAAGGCCCAACCCTTCTCTAGTGCCCTTCAGGTGATCACTAAAAGCAAGATTGAAACTAAGAACACCTCGTTGCTGTAGCCAACCTCACTCCCTTAATCCTGAATCCCTGCGCCGCCACGGTGTAAATACTGTTTCTGGTTGTTCTTCGGGAAATCGCTCAAATACCCTTTTGGGGCGGTAGTGCTATAAAAGTGTTAAATGAACAACACATATTTCTGTTGCACTGAAACAGCCCATTGGGTCTCAACTAAAGTAATACCTATGACTAGAACTCTGCATCCAGGCCGCAGCTGGCAAGGTAAGACCAAGCCTTGTGAACATCAAAACTCAAGCATGGGGAACAGCATGCAGCGACCAATGAAAGCCAATCAGAAACTCTGTCTCAGATATGTTCCCGCACTGTGACTACTCCTGGTTGGTGAACAGCATGCAGCGACCAATGAAAGCCAATCAGAAACTCTGTCTCAGATATGTTCCCGCACTGTGACTACTCCTGGTTGGTGAACAGCACGCAGCGACCAATGAAAGCCAATCAGAAACTCTGTCTCAGATATGCTCCCGCACTGTGGCTACCCCTGATTGAGGAACAGCACGCAGGGACCAATGAAAGCCAATCAGAAACTCTGTCTCAGATATGTTCCCGCACTGTGACTACTCCTGGTAGGTGAACAGCACGCAGCGACCAATGAAAGCCAATCAGAAACTTTGTCTCTGATATGTTCCCGCACTGTGACTACCCCTGGTTGGTGAACAGCACGCAGCGACCAATGAAAGCCAATCAGAAACTCTGTCTCAGATATGTTCCCGCACTGTGACTACTCCTGGTTGAGGAACGGCAAACAGGGCCCAATGAAAGACAATCGGAAACTCTGTCTCAGATATGCTCCCGCAGTGTGACTACTCCTGGTCGGTGAACAGCACGCAGCGACCAATGAAAGCCAATCAGAAACTCTGTCTCAGATATGCTCCCGCACTGTGGCTACCCCTGATTGAGGAACAGCACGCAGGGACCAATGAAAGACAATCGGAAACTCTATCTCAGATATGCTTCGGCACTGTGACTACTCCTGGTTGGTGAACAGCACGCAGCGACCAATGAAAGCCAATCAGAAACTCTGTCTCAGATATGATATGCTCTCACACTGTGAGTACCCCTGGTTGTTGAACAGCACGCAGCGACCAATAAAAGCCAATCAGAAACTCTGTCTCAGATATGTTTCCACACTGTGACTACTCCTGGTTGTTGAACAGCATGCAGCGACCAATAAAAGCCAATCAGAAACTCTGTCTCAGATATGCTCCCACACTGTGACTACTCCTGGTTGTTGAACAGCACACAGCAACTGATGAAAGCAAATCAGAAACTCTGTCTCAGATATGCTCCCACACTATGACTACTCCTGGTTGGTAAACAGCACGCAGGGACCAATGAAAGACAATCAGAAACTCTGTCTCAGATATGCTCCCACACTGTGACTACTCCTGGTTGGTAAACAGCACTCAGGGACCAATAAAAGCCAATCAGAAACTCTGTCTCAGATATGTTCTTACACTGTGACTACCACCTGCTGGTGAACAGCACGAAGCGACCAATAAAAGCCAATCAGAAACTCTGTCTCAGATATGCTCCCACACTGTGACTACTCCTGGTTGGTAAACAGCACGCAGGGACCAATGAAAGACAATCAGAAACTCTGTCTCAGGTATGCTCCCACAATGTGACTACCCCTGGCTGTGAACAGCACGCAGCAACTGATGAAAGCCAACGAGAAACTCTGTCTCAGATATGCTCCCATACTGTGACTACCCCTGGTTGGTGAACAGCACACAGCAACTGATGAAAGCAAATCAGAAACTCTGTCTCAGATATGCTCCCGCACTGTGGCTACCCCTGATTGAGGAACAGCACGCAGGGACCAATGAAAGACAATCAAAAACTCTGTCTCAGATATGCTCCCACACTGTGACTACTCCTGGTTGGTAAACAGAATGCAGGGACCAATGAAAGCCAATCAGAAACTCTGTCTCAGATATGTTCCCGCACTGTGACTACGCCTGGTTGGTGAACAGCACGCAGCGACCTATGAAAGCCAATCAGAAACTCTGTCTCTGATATGTTCCTGCACTGTGACTACTCCTGGTTGGTGAACAGCACGCAGCGACCAATGAAAGCCAATCAGAAACTCTGTCTCAGATATGTTCCCGCACTGTGACTACTCCTGGATGGTGAACAGCACACAGCGACCAATGAAAGGCAATCAGAAACTCTGTCTCAGATATGTTCCCGCACTGTGACTACTCCTGGTTGGTGAACAGCACGCAGCGACCAATGAAAGCCAATCAGAAACTATGTCTCAGATATGTTCCCGCACTGTGACTACTCCTGGTTGGTGAACAGCACGCAGCGACCAATGAAAGCCAATCAGAAACTCTGTCTCAGATATGCTCCCGCACTGTGGCTACCCCTGATTGAGGAACAGCACGCAGGGACCAATGAAAGCCAATCAGAAACTCTGTCTCAGATATGTTCCCACACTGTGACTACTCCTGGTTGGTGAACAGCACGCAGCGACCAATGAAAGCCAATCAGAAACTTTGTCTCTGATATGTTCCCGCACTGTGACTACCCCTGGTTGGTGAACAGCACGCAGCGACCAATGAAAGCCAATCAGAAACTCTGTCTCAGATATGTTCCCGCACTGTGACTACTCCTGGTTGAGGAATGGCACTCAGGGACCAATGAAAGACAATCAGAAACTCTGTCTCAGATATGCTCCCGCACTGTGATTACTCCTGGTTGGTGAACAGTACGCAGCGACCAATGAAAGCCAATCAGAAACTCTGTCTCAGATATGCTCCCGCACTGTGGCTACCCCTGATTGAGGAACAGCACGCAGGGACCAATGAAAGACAATCGGAAACTCTATCTCAGATATGCTCCGGCACTGTGACTACTCCTGGGCGGTGAACAGCACGCAGCGACCAATGAAAGCCAATCAGAAACTCTGTCTCAGATATGATATGCTCTCACACTGTGAGTACCCCTGGTTGTTGAACAGCACGCAGCGACCAATAAAAGCCAATCAGAAACTCTGTCTCAGATATGTTTCCACACTGTGACTACTCCTGGTTGTTGAACAGCACACAGCAACTGATGAAAGCAAATCAGAAACTCTGTCTCACATATGCTCCCACACTGTGACTACTCCTGGTTGGTAAACAGCACGCAGGGACCAATAAAAGCCAATCAGAAACTCTGTCTCAGATATGTTCTTACACTGTGACTACCACCTGCTGGTGAACAGCACGAAGCGACCAATAAAAGCCAATCAGAAACTCTGTCTCAGATATGCTCCCACACTGTGACTACTCCTGGTTGGTAAACAGCACGCAGGGACCAATGAAAGACAATCAGAAACTCTGTCTCAGGTATGCTCCCACAATGTGACTACCCCTGGCTGTGAACAGCACGCAGCAACTGATGAAAGCCAACGAGAAACTCTGTCTCAGATATGTTCCCGCACTGTGACTACCCCTGGTTGGTGAACAGCACGCAGCGACCGATGAAAGCCAATCAGAGACACTGTCTCAGATATGCTCCCGCACTGTGGCTACCCCTGATTGAGGAACAGCACGCAGGGACCAATGAAAGACAATCAGAAACTCTGTCTCAGATATGCTCCGGCACTGTGACTACCCCTGGGTGTGAACAGCACGCAGCGACCGATGAAAGCCAATCAGAAACTCTGTCTCAGATATGCTCCCACACTGTGGCTACCCCTGATTGAGGAACAGCACGCAGCGACCAATAAAAGCCAAATCAGAAACTCTGTCTCAGATATGTTCCCATACTGTGACTAACCCTGGTTGGGGAACAGCATGCAGCAACCAATAAAAGCCAATCAGAAACTCTGTCTCAGATATGCTCCCACACTGTGACTACTCCTGGTTGGTAAACAGCACGCAGGAGCCAATGAAAGACAATCAGAAACTCTGTCTCAGATATGTTCTTACACTGTGAATACCACCTGCTGGTGAACAGCACGCAGCGACCAATAAAAGCCAATCAGAAACTCTGTCTCAGATATGCTCCCACACTGTGACTACTCCTGGTTGATAAACAGCACGCAGGGACCAATGAAAGACAATCAGAAACTCTGTCTCAGGTATGCTCCCACACTGTGACTACCCCTTGCTGTGAACAGCATGCAGCAACTGATGAAAGCCAACGAGAAACTCTGTCTCAGATATGCTCCCATACTGTGACTACCCCTGGTTGGTGAACAGCACACAGCAACTGATGAAAGCAAATCAGAAACTCTGTCTCAGATATGCTCCCGCACTGTGGCTACCCCTGATTGAGGAACAGCACGCAGGGACCAATGAAAGACAATCGGAAACTCTATCTCAGATATGCTTCGGCACTGTGACTACTCCTGGTTGGTGAACAGCACGCAGCGACCAATGAAAGCCAATCAGAAACTCTGTCTCAGATATGATATGCTCTCACACTGTGAGTACCCCTGGTTGTTGAACAGCATGCAGCGACCAATAAAAGCCAATCAGAAACTCTGTCTCAGATATGTTTCCACACTGTGACTACTCCTGGTTGTTGAACAGCATGCAGCGACCAATAAAAGCCAATCAGAAACTCTGTCTCAGATATGCTCCCACACTGTGACTACTCCTGGTTGTTGAATAGCACACAGCAACTGATGAAAGCAAATCAGAAACTCTGTCTCAGATATGCTCCCACACTGTGACTACTCCTGGTTGGTAAACAGCACGCAGGGACCAATGAAAGACAATCAGAAACTCTGTCTCAGATATGCTCCCACACTGTGACTACTCCTGGTTGGTAAACAGCACTCAGGGACCAATAAAAGCCAATCAGAAACTCTGTCTCAGATATGTTCTTACACTGTGACTACCACCTGCTGGTGAACAGCACGAAGCGAACAATAAAAGCCAATCAGAAACTCTGTCTCAGATATGCTCCCACACTGTGACTACTCCTGGTTGGTAAACAGCACGCAGGGACCAATGAAAGACAATCAGAAACTCTGTCTCAGGTATGCTCCCACAATGTGACTACCCCTGGCTGTGAACAGCAAGCAGCAACTGATGAAAGCCAACGAGAAACTCTGTCTCAGATATGTTCCCGCACTGTGACTACCCCTGGTTGGTGAACAGCACGCAGCGACCGATGAAAGCCAATCAGAAACTCTGTCTCAGATATGCTCCCGCACTGTGGCTACCCCTGATTGAGGAACAGCACGCAGGGACCAATGAAAGACAATCAGAAACTCTGTCTCAGATATACTCCGGCACTGTGACTACCCCTGGGTGTGAACAGCACGCAGCGACCGATGAAAGCCAATCAGAAACTCTGTCTCAGATATGTTCCCATACTGTGACTACCCCTGGTTGGGGAACAGCATGCAGCAACCAATAAAAGCCAATCAGAAACTCTGTCTCAGATATGCTCCCACACTGTGACTACTCCTGGTTGGTAAACAGCACGCAGGGACCAATGAAAGACAATCAGAAACTCTGTCTCAGATATGTTCCCATACTGTGACTACCCCTGGTTGGGGAACAGCATGCAGCAACCAATAAAAGCCAATCAGAAACTCTGTCTCAGATATGCTCCCACACTGTGACTACTCCTGGTTGGTAAACAGCACGCAGGGACCAATGAAAGACAATCAGAAACTCTGTCTCAGATATGTTCTTACACTGTGAATACCACCTGCTGGTGAACAGCACGCAGCGACCAATAAAAGCCAATCAGAAACTCTATCTCAGATATGCTCCCACACTGTGACTACTCCTGGTTGATAAACAGCACGCAGGGACCAATGAAAGACAATCAGAAACTCTGTCTCAGGTATGCTCCCACACTGTGACTACCCCTTGCTGTGAACAGCATGCAGCAACTGATGAAAGCCAACGAGAAACTCTGTCTCAGATATGCTCCCATACTGTGACTACCCCTGGTTGGTGAACAGCACACAGCAACTGATGAAAGCAAATCAGAAACTCTGTCTCAGATATGCTCCTGCACTGTGGCTACCCCTGATTGAGGAACAGCACGCAGGGACCAATGAAAGACAATCAAAAACTCTGTCTCAGATATGCTCCCACACTGTGACTACTCCTGGTTGGTAAACAGAATGCAGGGACCAATGAAAGCCAATCAGAAACTCTGTCTCAGATATGTTCCCGCACTGTGACTACGCCTGGTTGGTGAACAGCACGCAGCGACCAATGAAAGCCAATCAGAAACTCTGTCTCTGATATGTTCCTGCACTGTGACTACTCCTGGTTGGTGAACAGCACGCAGCGACCAATGAAAGCCAATCACAAACTCTATCTCAGATATGTTCCCGCACTGTGACTACTCCTGGATGGTGAACAGCACACAGCGACTAATGAAAGGCAATCAGAAACTCTGTCTCAGATATGTTCCCGCACTGTGACTACTCCTGGTTGGGGAACAGCACGCAGCGACCAATGAAAGCCAATCAGAAACTCTGTCTCAGATATGTTCCCGCACTGTGACTACTCCTGGTTGGTGAACAGCACGCAGCGACCAATGAAAGCCAATCAGAAACTCTGTCTCAGATATGCTCCCGCACTGTGGCTACCCCTGATTGAGGAACAGCACGCAGGGACCAATGAAAGCCAATCAGAAACTCTGTCTCAGATATGTTCCCACACTGTGACTACTCCTGGTTGGTGAACAGCACGCAGCGACCAATGAAAGCCAATCAGAAACTTTGTCTCTGATATGTTCCCGCACTGTGACTACCCCTGGTTGGTGAACAGCACGCAGCGACCAATGAAAGCCAATCAGAAACTCTGTCTCAGATATGTTCCCGCACTGTGACTACTCCTGGTTGAGGAATGGCACTCAGGGACCAATGAAAGACAATCAGAAACTCTGTCTCAGATATGCTCCTGCACTGTGACTACTCCTGGTTGGTGAACAGCACGCAGCGACCAATGAAAGCCAATCAGAAACTCTGTCTCAGATATGCTCCCGCACTGTGGCTACCCCTGATTGAGGAACAGCACGCAGGGACCAATGAAAGACAATCGGAAACTCTATCTCAGATATGCTCCGGCACTGTGACTACTCCTGGTTGGTGAACAGCACGCAGCAACCAATGAAAGCCAATCAGAAACTCTGTCTCAGATATGATATGCTCTCACACTGTGAGTACCCCTGGTTGTTGAACAGCACGCAGCGACCAATAAAAGCCAATCAGAAACTCTGTCTCAGATATGTTTCCACACTGTGACTACTCCTGGTTGTTGAACAGCATGCAGCGACCAATAAAAGCCAATCAGAAACTCTGTCTCAGATATGCTCCCACACTGTGACTATTCCTGGTTGTTGAACAGCACACAGCAACTGATGAAAGCAAATCAGAAACTCTGTCTCAGATATGCTCCCACACTGTGACTACTCCTGGTTGGTAAACAGCACGCTGGGACCAATAAAAGCCAATCAGAAACTCTGTCTCAGATATGCTCCGGCACTGTGACTACCCCTGGGTGTGAACAGCACGCAGCGACCGATGAAAGCCAATCAGAAACTCTGTCTCAGATATGCTCCCGCACTGTGGCTACCCCTGATTGAGGAACAGCACGCAGCGACCAATAAAAGCCAAATCAGAAACTCTGTCTCAGATATGTTCCCATACTGTGACTACCCCTGGTTGGGGAACAGTATGCAGCAACCAATAAAAGCCAATCAGAAACTCTGTCTCAGATATGCTCCCACACTGTGACTACTCCTGGTTTGTAAACAGCACGCAGGGACCAATGAAAGACAATCAGAAACTCTGTCTCAGATATGTTCTTACACTGTGAATACCACCTGCTGGTGAACAGCACGAAGCGACCAATAAAAGCCAATCAGAAACTCTGTCTCAGATATGCTCCCACACTGTGACTACTCCTGGTTGATAAACAGCATGCAGGGACCAATGAAAGACAATCAGAAACTCTGTCTCAGGTATGCTCCCACACTGTGACTACCCCTTGCTGTGAACAGCATGCAGCAACTGATGAAAGCCAACGAGAAACACTGTCTCAGATATGCTCCCATACTGTGACTACCCCTGGTTGGTGAACAGCACACAGCAACTGATGAAAGCAAATCAGAAACTCTGTCTCAGATATGCTCCCGCACTGTGGCTACCCCTGATTGAGGAACAGCACGCAGGGACCAATGAAAGACAATCAAAAACTCTGTCTCAGATATGCTCCCACACTGTGACTACTCCTGGTTGGTAAACAGAATGCAGCGACCAATAAAAGCCAATCAGAAACTCTGTCTCAGATATGCTCCCACACTGTGCCTATCCCTGGCTGGTGAACAGCACGCAGCAACTGATGAAAGCCAGTCAGAAACTCTGTCTCAGATATGTACCCACTCTGCGACTGCACCTGGTTGGTCAACAGCACGCAGCGACCAATGATAGCCCATCAGAAACTCTGTCTCAGATATGCTCCCACACTGTGACTACTCCTGGTTGGTCAACAGCATGCAGCGACCAATGATAGCCCATTCAGAAACTCTGTCTCAGATATGCTCCCACACTGTGACTACCCCTGGTTGGTGAACAGCACGCATCAACTGATGAAAGCCAGTCAGAAACTCTGTCTCAGATATGTTCCCACTCAGTGACTACACCTAATTGGGCAACAGCACGCAGGGACCAATGAAAGCCAATCAGAAACTCTGTCTCAGATATGCTCCACACTGTGGCTATCCCTGGCTGGTGAACAGCACGCAGCAACTGATGAAAGCCAGTCAGAAAGTCTGTCTCAGATATGCTCCCACACTGTGACTACTCCTGGTTGAGGAACAGCACGAAGGGACCAATGAAAGCCAATCAGAAACTCTGTCTCAGATATGCTCCCACACTGTGACTACTCCTGGTTGGTCAACAGCACGCAGCGACCAATGATAGCCCATCAGAAACTCTGTCTCAGATATGCTCCCACACTGTGACTACTCCTGGTTGGTCAACAGCACGCAGCGACCGATGATAGCCCATCAGAAACTCTGTCTCAGATATGCTCCCACACTGTGACTACCCCTGGCTGGTGAACAGCATGCAGCAACTGATAAAAGCCAGTCAGAAACTCTGTCTCAGATATGTTCCCACTCAGTGACTACACCTGATTGGGGAACAGCACGCAGGGACCAATGAAAGCCAATCAGAAACTCTGTCTCAGATATGCTCCCGCGGCTGCTGCTGCCGGGTAGGGAAGAGCTGAGACCAGCGTTGCTTGGGAGTGAGACATTGCACCGCAAGGTCCGGGCTCTGCCACAGGTTCACAATGTCTGACAGGAAGGCTGTAATCAAGAATGCAGACATGTCTGAGGACATGCAGCAAGACGCTGTTGACTGTGCCACACAGGCCATGGAAAAGTACAACATTGAGAAGGACATTGCAGCCTACATCAAGAAGGAATTTGACAAGAAATACAACCCGACCTGGCACTGCATAGTTGGAAGAAATTTTGGGAGCTACGTAACACACGAGACCAAGCACTTCATCTACTTCTATTTGGGTCAAGTTGCAATTCTTCTCTTCAAGTCTGGATAGGCAACAAGGACTGAGTGAAACCTGGACTGAGATGCACTGATGGCTGAAGCCAGACACCCCTGTAAAATGGCTGTGCAGCTGCATGGACTGTAAACTATTTAATGTGTATGTAAAGTCAACTGACCGTCATGTTGCCTGAGAAGAAGGCAGCTTTGTTTTCTTTTCCTTTGGTTGTTGCTTTTTTGGGTTGTATTGCACTAGGAAACAATGTAAATGCTCAACAATTGCCTTTTCAATGGTAGAAATAAAATGTTTCACTCCATTTAAAAAAAAATAAAAAAATAAAATAAAAAAATAAAAAAAAAAAAAAAAATATGCTCCCGCACTGTGACTACTCCTGGTTGAGGAACAGCACGAAGGGACCAATGAAAGCCAATCATAAACTCTGTCTCAGATATGCTCCCACACTGTGACTACTCCTGGTTGGGGAACAGCACGAAGGGACCAATGAAAGCCCATCAGAAACTATGTCTCAGATATGCTCCCACACTGTGACTACTCCTGGTTGAGGAACAGCACGAAGGGACCAATGAAAGCCAATCAGAAACTCTGTCTCAGATATGCTCCCACACTGTGACTACTCCTGGTTGGTCAACAGCACGCAGCGACCAATGATAGCCCATCAGAAACTCTGTCTCAGATATGCTCCCACACTGTGACTACTCCTGGTTGGTCAACAGCACGCAGCGACCGATGATAGCCCATCAGAAACTCTGTCTCAGATATGCTCCCACACTGTGACTACCCCTGGCTGGTGAACAGCATGCAGCAACTGATGAAAGCCAGTCAGAAACTCTGTCTCAGATATGTTCCCACTCAGTGACTACCCCTGATTGGGGAACAGCACGCAGGGACCAATGAAAGCCAATCAGAAACTCTGTCTCAGATATGCTCCCGCACTGTAACTACTCCTGGTTGGGGAACAGCACGAAGGGACCAATAAAAGCCAATCAGAAACTCTGTCTCAGATATGCTCCCGCACTGTGACTACTCCTGGTTGGGGAACAGCACGAAGGGACCAATGAAAGCCAGTCAGAAACTCTGTCTCAGATATGCTCCCACACTGTGACTACTCCTGGTTGGGGAACAGCACGCAGCAACTGATGAAAACCAACGAGAAACTCTGTCTCAGATATGTTCCTGCACTGTGACTACTCCTGGTTGAGGAACAGCACGAAGGGACCAATGAAAGCCAATCAGAAACTCTGTCTCAGATATGCTCCCGCACTGTGACTACTCCTGGTTGAGGAACAGCACGGAGGGACCAATGAAAGCCAATCAGAAACTCTGTCTCAGATATGCTCCCACACTGTGACTACTCCTGGTTGGTGAACAGCACGCAGCGACCAATGAAAGCCCATCAGAAACTATGTCTCAGATATGCTCCCGCACTGTGACTACTCCTGGTTGGGGAACAGCACGAAGGGACCAATGAAAGACAATCAGAAACTCTGTCTCAGATATGCTCCCACACTGTGACTACTCCTGGTTGGTTAACAGCACGCAGGGACCAATGAAAGCCCATCAGAAACTCTGTCTCAGATATGCTCCCACACTGTGACTACTCCTGGTTGGTTAACAGCACGCAGCAACTGATGAAAACCAGTCAGAAACTCTGTCTCAGATATGCTCCCACACTGTGACTACCCCTATTTGGGGAATAGCACGCAGCGGCCAATAGATGTCAATCAGAAACTCAGAATACCTCCCAAACTAGCAGATATGACACGCGAAGCCCTCTTTAAGGTGCGGCCAGCTAATCTGTCGTCCCTATTAAATCCTTACCTTCCTTCTGGACGTCTGAGATCGTCGGACAAGGTGTTTTTGGTGATTCCTCGCATGCGCACCTCAAGGTATGCGGGCAGATCACTCTCCTACACCGCCCCTCACCATTGGACAACCTTCCTTTAGGCCTTCGCTCCTTCCCCGACTTCTCTTCCTTCAAGAAGGGGCTTAAGACTCGGCTATTTTAGATTGTCTCCTTTTCGTCTTGTGCAGCGTAGCTCCTAGGTGCTCCTTCAGGAGGGCTTCGCGTGCGAGACCAAGTGATCAAATAAAATAAATATTTTAAAACCACCTGCATTCCCCTGCTTCCCTTTTCACACTACTTCTGGCATATGTAGAGGAGGCTTCTAGAAGACACCATCTGCTGGTCTGCCACCACGATGGAGCTAATGATTGCACAGAGACCAGCCTCAGAGAGGCATGTTGCAAAGACCTCCTCTCTCTAACTCTTAGCAATACAACATCAAACCCCCCACAACCTTCCAACCTGGAATCCACTCCTAACATACTATCTACCCTAAAGCATACACCCCTACAAAACCACAACGGACCACAATTGATGAAGATCTGACACCTGAAGGGTGACAACCGTCATTGTGGATTCTCACATTATAGCTCCTTAACATCTGGACAGTCAGACTGCTCTACCCAAGCGCTTTGAAGGTGCCGAAGGGTGACTTGTAGGGCAATAGGCCTGGCTTACTTGAGTTGTGTGTGTTTTTATTGTGCTGGGCGTATGTTGTGTGATCCGTTTGGAAGCTCAATCAGAAAACACACATACAAGGATCAATAAACACACAGATTACACATAGGTGTAAATACACACACACACAACACACATACTGAGGCACTTGCAGTCAGATAACACGCACATCTGCACATGCAGAACAGATGGGCATTTGTTTTATGCATAGAGTGATGGAGCAATGGCTGTGTGGTTGAATACAGGGATAAACAGATGGTTGGATGGTTCAGTTGGTGTTGTTGCAGACAGTGGTGTTTGGATGCATGCATGAGTGTGGTAGCATCACTGGATGTTTGCAAGAGGATGGATGGATGAAAGTTTGATTGTGGGTTGATGACAGCATGCTTGGGTGTTGGTGGGAGGATGTGCTTGTGCGAGGGTAAATGGTGTGTAGATATGAGTGGTCATATATGGTTGGATTTGTGTGGATGGGTAGATGAATGTCTGTCGATGGAAGGATAATTAGATGAGTGCGTGGGAGGATAATTGTGAGTAGACGGGTGAGTGAAAAGATGACTGTAGGAGGCTAGAAGGGTGCATACCTGAGGGTAGAAGGATACATGAATGGCATTGCTTGGAAAAAGAAAGTTATTCTACTTATGAAAATAAACAAGAAATCCAAATGTACTCTAACTTTAGATATGAAACATAACATTACATTTCCCCTGCCTGGATAGATTCCAAGCCTTATTTCCTCAGGACTGACTGCTCGGAGTGTCAGCTGTTTCCTGTGCACTTGCACCACTTCCACCCTCCACAGACTGTAGCCACACGTAAAAGCACTATTAGTTACAGCGTGAACTAACAATAGTTCATCTTTTACGTTTATGAAGGAAGTAAAATAAAGTGCTTTTGCACAAGGCATTTTGGGGTGAATGGGCAAGACTACCTCCACAATGTGTAATTTATTTTATCCCAGCCAGGGGCCGCTGATCTAATAAATTTGCCCCAATCTACCAATGGAAGGGATGCCAGGGGAACCACTGCAGAAGACCATTTACAACCTCAGGAGAACATCTGTGGATCATGATAAAAAAAAACATACCTCCAGCCACAAATCCAAGCTAGACCAAAGGGGCCATTGGAAATATTTAGAGTTTAACGGGCAATGCACTCCACCAAAAACATGGCGGAGTACGCTGTCTGCCGACATCATGGTTCCCACGCTCTATTTAGCGCACGGGTCTCCAACCGTCCGTGTGAGAAGACCTATTTATGTTTCATGAAAATCATTTTCGAATACTAATATTATCAGTGTTGTGAAAGTGACTACATAAGACAAGATTACATTAGCGGCCACCATATGCCAGATTACCAGCACCGATCACCTCAGTGCAGCGCTGCCAGCGGTAATGTAAAAAGGGCTTTGTCAATGTGGAATGCCTCTGCATAGATGACACAAGCCAGTCACAGCTGCAGTGACCCTGGCACGAATGTGATAATATTAGTAATAAGTCTTCCCACATGATTTATCACTCAAAAAACAGCTTTAAATTTATTTTGGAAATTCCGCCAGTTTTCTCCAAACATCAGCTTCTGAGTTCTGAAAATCCACACATTTTCGTCTTGAATTCACAGTTTTAGCACACATATATTAATTCAAACAAGCAAAATGTTCTGATTTAGTCTGCTGGGCTGCACTCAAGAGAGCTACTTACAAGTAGCTGGAGAGCTACCAGAAGCTCATGAGCTACTCTTTGGAGCAGCCTGATTTAGAGTCTGGGCAGCTGCCATGTTCCTGACAGTGGAACCTAGACTGGCTGTGCCACCAGAGACCTTTACCCTACAGCCAGACATTGGGCCATCAAAAGACTGTCCAGCCCATGAAAAGCAAACATTCTGACATTACGTTTTCCTGTTTGCACTATCAGGAAAGGCCTGAAAGGAAAGCAATGCTTTACAGAACAAGGGTCCCACACATTCAGCCTGCCGGCCTTGTCCGCCACTGCACGTTGTATCCCTGATCCCACGGGCGTCCACTGTCCCTCCCGCATCAGCCATCGAGCCGGCGCTCGATTCTAATTCCCGAATCCGGGGCTGCGGTGACCTTATGCAACCAGCGGCCTGCCGTCCGGCACGCCCACCTACATTGCAGCCTCCAGGCTGGGAGCTGCCACCCCTTCCAAGACCTCGATCTTATCCATTATACTCAGGTTGGATGCCCGCGATCCGTACGAACTCCCGCATACCAACTGTCTCCTGAATGGTCCTGGCGATACCCACTGCCAGCATCTCACATTGGCCCCTTGCATCGCGGTTTTCATAACTTGCCGCACTATTGGCAACTTCTCAGGCACCTGTTCTATCTATTAGTCCGGATGAGATCCCGATACTCTCTGCGGGATTGAAACATCGTCGACACATACATACTCAACTCTATACCGCTATTTATATTCTACTGTGGAGTATGAGATGTAACCTCAACTGTGACTTTTGTCTATTTATATTTACACAAACTGAAAAGTCACTTTTTAAAGTCACTTGCCTGGGGTAAGGAAATCGGCTGATTTCCCTCTGCCTTGCCACGGTTGCTCACCTTTATTTTTTCGCGTGTTATCATTCCCTTGTTTTATTGATCTTCGCATTAAATACCTATCTTTATATTAAAACATTTGTTAATTCCAATTTTTATTATAAAATTGTGAAATTGTTATTCTGCATTCCAATATGTGTGGGACCCTTGTTCTGTAAAGCACAACTCCGCCCTTGGTCCCCGCTGACTTCCAGGGTTTCCTTGTTCTTCTTGCTATGAAAGGAAAGCAAAGCAAAACTTCCAGGTTGTTAGGACCATTTGTATTTTGTTTTTTAATAACAAACTCTTGCTTTGGAAGCTTGTTTTTGAAACCCAAAAACGTTTCTGTGCGGGTGCACTGAACATGGTGCCTGAAAATCAAATCTTCAGTCCCTTCAGCGGAGCTGTTGTGGTGATGGCTCTGCTGATAGGGCAGAAAACTTTGTCTTTGTGGCAGAGATCCCTAAACGTGGTGGGCTGCACTCCTCCAGGGCAGCAGAGTAGATCCCTCCGCAGACCTGGCAGAATAGAGAATAGCCTGCCAAACGCTAAATAAGCCCCAGATCATTTTAGGACAGACTTCTACCAGACAAAGATGATTGTAGATCATCTCCTTCATATACACAAAGCACAAATCCCACCAAGTGACCATAAAACAAAGCTTAGGGTGGACAAACAGGCGCAAACCATCAAGCCCTAGCACTGCAACATCACACATTTTCCACAGTGATCACCAATCAATCAGGCTGATGCTGTGCACCCCAGCAACAATCTAGTGTCAGAGCACGAACCAGACTACGAAGAAGAGTTAGTGTAGAACAGCAGGACTGCACATGGAACTTTACATTGTGCCTAGATTTGGGACGTTCTGGGAAATTCACAAACGTTTCCTCTTCAAGTGTTTCTTAAGGCCATCTCTGGCCTCAAGTTTGTTATCCTACCTGTTGATAATTCCTGACATTTCTTAGAGGAGTAGAGGAAAAATCTTTTCCCTTTGGAGACTGAAGTTCTTTATACACAATCATTCATCACAGGGTTGCATACCACTACACTGGGATAAATATACTTATTCGATCCCTCAACTGAAAACCAATATACCACCAAATTTGAAACATAACATCAATTTTAATAAAAAAGAATTTTCTTTCAATATTATAAAAATTCAATTTATACACATAGTTTAAAAACAATGCACATGAAGATAAAACAATTCATTTATGACAAATGCAATAAAGACCTATATAGTCAATAAGCAGATATAAAAGAGACAATAAAAGTAATACAGAAGACCACAAGTCCTAAACGGGGAGACCCTATTGCACAGTTGCTAAAGTGCTGTTGCATAATCTGATCCGACTTTAAGCATCAATTCAGTATCCCAGAGATTCCTTGTGATTAGATCCAGTGAAGCTTAGCGCCAACGCGTTTCGGTGGACGTTATTAATTTAATCCCACCTTCTTCAGGACAATTAGATAAGGGTTTTTTTCACTCCCACATCAAAGTGATACATATATAAATAATCTAAAAAAGGGGGGAGAAAATATGCAAATATAAACTTTCATTTATACATATTTTTAACAAAATATCTCACCCAGAACTGACATGCATCTATCCCTTTTAAACAATTTATTAGCTTCAATTGCAAAGAAAAAGGGGGCACAATGTATGCCATATTTAATCCACTAATGTTTCATCTCTTTTCTGGCCAAACCCTCCCATTAGCTAATTCCCAAAGGCTCTTAATCAATTTCATCCCCATACAGCCGTCAGCCACACCAGTCACCACCAGTCACCTAAACACATACTCATATGGATGGAAATAAGGGGACACTCACCACAATTGGTGGTGTCCACCCAGATATTAATATGGTAATATGACTTTATAATCTGGGTCATCAACCTCACTGCCTCACAGAAGGACCTCTCTTTTGCCTCTAAAGGAAGGTGGGGCGGCGGAGAAGAAGAGAGGGAGACACACAGAGTTCCATTAGATTTATATATATATCTCCTGGGTTCAAGTTAAAAATGCATACCCTAAACTCTCCCATATAGTGTCTTACCTTCACAAAAAAATTGAAGTCAGACCTCTTCAAGTCCTTGGACCATGTAGTCACTATACTCCAGAGAGTGTAATTTTTTTCCACTTGAGGGTTGTATTGGGATACCGCTAGCTGGGGGTTTGTAATATTTTCTCCTCTTGCTTACATACGGTTCCAGATAAATATCATCAAATAATGGGAACAATTCCCTGGGGGGAAGACAAAACCCAAACATGATAGGATATATACTGTTGTTTTCTCTCCTATCATTCTTTTGCATAAGGTCGCATCAACAGATGTCTCCTGTTTATAAAAATATATAAGGACTTAGGGTTCTACATATTAATATGGTCGGTAACTATCTCACCTCGTGGATCAATATATTGTTGTTGTTACATACGCTGGCCAAATGCCAATTGCCCAATCTATTTAAGAGCAATCTCAAATCTGGTTTTATCCTGTGATTGCTACCCCTCTTTTTAAAAAAACTGTGGCTCTTTTTTGTAACGGAGACTCGCCCCGGACTTTCTAGAAAGACCCACTGCTTCCGACTGTCCAAACTACCCGGCCGTCATCCCGGATAGTTACTAGCACCCGAGTCCTCCTGTGGTAACACCTGAGTAATGCATCCTGCCCTTCTTAGAGGAGACCAGAAGAAATGCTCCAGTCTGTGGGTTCAGCTTATATTTCATATTTGTCGTTCAGTTTTGAATTTTCTTACGGGAAGGGGTTAAGCTTTCAGGGATCACAATTTGGCTGTGTGTGTAGTTTCACAGAGTGGATCACGTATCATCGGGCTTTTTTGACAGTGTCTAAGAGGTCTCTAAATTTCACATTTCCTTTCTCCCAATTAGCGAGGGGTGGGGGGTTGAGTTAAGGTCTGTAGAAGGAAGACCAAAAAGTCACATACAAAAAACATTTGTGGGATCTCTGTCACATTCTGAAATCAAAGACTAACTTTAAGCATTTTAGCAATAGCAAGGCTATGATCTAAGGCAATGTTTCTACCTTGCTTTCATTTCAATCACTTTTTAGCTCCCAGAAGACAAAAAACATACTCACCCCAGGTCCTCCCAATATGCAACCTGAAGCATTAAGGGCCTCATCACGAGATGCCTGGAGTTTTGGAGCAGGTCCTCCTGCTTGATGTTGCTGATGTGCTTAATCACCTGCAGTATAAGTTCCATCCTACAGGGAGAAACATCTTTTTTTTTTGCATTTTTTTTTAGTCCTATTTTACACTAGGAAGACTTGTAGTGGTTTGGTTAAACAGCACAGCCGGCAACATTGATTCCCCTATTTAATGCTACGGACAAGGCTTCTAGCCATACTGCGCTTTAAAAACCAACTCCACTGGCCTGAATGCTGGTATAGTGAAGGGGGTTCCACATCTGAGACGGGGGAGGCCCAACAACACATGAAGCAGCCTCCTTTAGAATGCCCAGCCACGGTGGCCATGAAACCGGAGGTCACATTGGGGCGCTGAAACACCCTTAAACACTGTATTGGGCCACTGGTGAGTGGCTGATCGGCCCTGGACCCTGACGACATGTATAGAAGCCCTGCGGTGCCACCCTGGAATGCCGCCCAGGAGAGGCCGACAGACATTTGCATGGGGGGAGTGGCTGCGTGCAGCCCAGAGACTGTGCTTGGGGTGTCGTGTGCCTGCTGGAGGTGCGTTGTGGCTGGTCAGCGCCCTTGGTGCCTACCCGGCGGGGGGTCCTCCATGTAAAAGTCATCGGTGACAAACAACATTGCACCTAAGGATCAGAATCAGACCGCGGCTTGTAGTCTATTGGACTGTCGGGACTGAATAGCCGTGGGCGCCTCTTCCCCCCTGGTCACTGGTGGATATCTCCACGGGCGGGGTAAACAGACGACGCTATACCCCCTCACCATGACAAAAAGATAAAGCAATGGGGGGAACCCTAAACAAAGCACCATGGACAAGTTCACTGCGGCTGGTGCCAAATCCACAGGGTTTGAGGGTGACCCAGCTGTCCCCCCAGATAACTCAGTACTTCTGGCCGCCATTACCCAGACGAGAACGGCTCTAGAGGCCCAGATAGGCTCAGTCGGATCGGAGGTTTCATTGCTGCGTCAGGACCTCAGAGGCGCCGTGGAGCATATTACCGAGGCGGACCCGAGGGTCTCGGGGTGGAGGATGCTGTTTCTGAGCTGCAGGCAAAGGTCTCATCACTGGAGAAAATTACCAGGGGCCTTGCCACCCGGGTGGAGGATGCGGAAGGAAGGGCCCGCAGAAATAACCTTCGCTTTGTGGGGTTCCCGGAGAGCAGCGAAGGAAAAGACTCCGAAAAATTCCTCTCAGAATGGCTGGCCTCATGGATGCCGAAAGAGGCTCTATCCCCCTGTTTTATCATAGAACGTGCACATAGGGCCCTGTTGCAGCGTCCACCCCCTGGGGCTCGGCCACGACCCATGATCGCTCGTGTCCTTATTTACCACGACAGAGACTCAATCCTTAAACATGCTAGGATCAAGGGGGATCTCTTCTACGAATCCCAGAGAATCATGATTTTCCCAGACTATACACGTGCGGTAATCCAGCAGCGCCAATCGTTCCAGGCAGCTAAGGCACGGCTGCGCAAACTTAAAATCGAGTATTCACTTCAATTTCTGACCCGACTACGAGTCATATACAATTCACGGACCCTTTTCGTTGATACGCCAGAGGCTGTCTTCAGCTGGATGGATGAGCGGATTCGGCCCAGGCCTTATGCTCCTCCTAGACAAGATTCGGACTCGTCCTCTGGTGAACCTAACCGCCGACAGCAACAGCAGAAGGACAGACAGTGGCACCGGTCCAGGTCCACGTGGCGATCCAAGGCCCAGGTGGGGGATCGTGATGAAGCTTCAGCCGGGACTTCCTCTACACAATCGAAATGAACATATGCTCAAATCTAAAGACCATGCATCAAGATAATTGTATTATGATCATTTAGCCACCTGTTAATTACTCACGGGCTGGACTGTTTAGGCGCACCCCGCCCCGTTGTAAAGTTGCCATTATGGCATATGGGTGTTTGGGGATCCATTGGAGGTGCGTATCGTCGGCCCCCCGTTGGGGCCGTATGGACGTCCAATCCGCGACAGATGCTTCAAGTTCTCTGAGGTATTGGGGTGGAGGGTGGGGTTGAGTTTGGGTGGAGGGACATTGGTTTTCTGTTTTTTATATCTAATGCTTAGACAGCGCAATATTAGATAGATGTCTTACTGTGCAATTCTATACAACAAGTCATCTAAACACACATCAATGTCGCTACCGATAGATGAGACCCCACAGGGGCAGCTGCACGTTATGAGTTGGAATGTTAGAGGGGTACTCGATAAAGTCAAGCGGGCGCTATCCTTCGTCACGCAAAGCGTTCCAGGGCAGATGTGGTTATGCTACAAGAGACACATCTTCTGAGCACCAAGGCATTGTGCCTGGCCCGTTATGGCTATGATCAAGTGCATCAAACAGGTTTCACTCGGGGCTCTAGGGTAGTTGCAATTCTCATACACCGCTGTGTCCCATTCATACATACCTCCCAATGGAGCGACACGCATGGGAGATATATCATTGTCCATGGCTCTATCAATGGCGAACACATAACTATGGGCAGCATTTACGCTCCTCCCCCACTATCTCAAACTTTCATTGCCTGTTTCATAAAAGTATGGGCTCTTATACCCGAGTGTCTTGCAATCATGGGTGGGGACTGGAACGATACCATGCATGCTCATGTTGATAGGGGATGGCCCCCCGGGACCAAAGAGAATCCCAGGGAGTCCAAACTACTTACTCTGGTGAACATGATGGATTGGGTGGATACATGGAGAGTGCGACATCCCCATGACAAGGGCTACACATATCACTCTGCTGTACACAACACATCCTCCCAACTAGATTATTTATTCATACCTGGGCCTCATATTCAGAGAATTACTGAAGCCACAATCCTTCCCCGCGGCTTATCCGATCACTCCCCCATCAAACTAATACTTGCAACCGGTTAACATCGACGTCCATTCTGGTGGCGGCTATCCCCATGGCATTTCACAACCATAAATATAGCGATCATACAAATGTAGCAATCACAGAGTATTTTATCCACAATGAGAATACCGTCTCTTCGCCAGAGATATTGTGTGAAGCCATGAAGCCTACTATACGTGGGGTAGACAATAAGCTACACCGCGGCGGAGCGTAAGCACCAGCGGCAGGAGCTTCTGCAACTAGAAGCACAAATCCCGACACTAGAAAGTCGTTGCCGCGAACGGGAATCTTCTATACTGCGTAGAAATCTACGATTGGCCGAGCAACAATATCAAAGCACACTTATGGAAAAAGCCAAGCAAGCTTGGCTGTCATCCCAAAGCCGAATATATCAGTGGGGAGATAAGTCTAGCAAATTACTATATAGATTATGTAAATAGAATATGGCATCCGCTCCAGGATGTACAGGGAAAGACCATCATGGACCCGGTGGAGATTGCCAGTAACTTTGCACAATTCTACGGTGATCTATATCGACCAAGAGAGGTGATACAGTTATCGCTTATCGAAAGTTTCCTGGATGATATCCCACCGCGTACTGTCTCGGGGGATGCACGAGACTCCCTGTACACACCGATTACACTAGAGGAGGTCACAGCAGCTGTGTCTGAGCTGCGGATGGGTAGAGCCGTGGCCCTAATGGATACCCTAGTGAATTTTACAAAGCATTTATACCTCAACTAGGCCCCCACCTCCTTAATACCATCCAGGAATTGGGAGAGAAGATGCATCTCCCATCGGACTGGCGGCATGCGGAGATTGTTATTTTCCCCAAACCAGGTCGACCACCCAAACAACACTCCTCATACCGCCCAATATCTCTCCTAAGCATTGAGGCCAAAATCTTAGCTAAAATCCTCGCGATTAGACTGATACCATATATGTTGGATGTTGTCCACCTTGATCAAGATGGCTTTATGCCCCATTGCTCAACATGTCATAACATTCGGCGAGCGCATAATGCGATCGCAGCCGTAGACCAATTAAATAGACCAGCAGCATTACTATTAGCTGAAATGGATAAAGCCTTTGATTCTATTAGCTGGACATATCTATTCACACTCTTGCCCCGTTACAATTTTGGTCCACTGTTTATTAAATACATCAAACTCCTGTATACTGATTTGACCGCCACAATGCGAGTCGCCAACTGCACCTCACCCCCCTTTCCAGTGGGACGGGGAACACGACAGGGATGCCCTCTGTCTCCTCTCCTTTTTGCGCTGGCCATCGAGCCACTGGCCATATGGGTTAGGAAGGACGCACTAGTCCGAGGACTTTAATGGACAATAGACATATCTGATCACATAGCATTATATGCAGATGATCTGCTCTTCTTCCTCACAGACCCATATAAATCCGGGCCTAGAATATTACAGATTATGCGGATCTTCGGCAAGACGTCAGGCTTGTATCTGAATCCCCGAAAGTCCACAATATGGCCACTGAGAGGCACCCTGGGACAGGGCAAGTGGGTGGAGAGCTTACAACTAGCTAAGGATGGACTGCTATACCTGAGCGTGTTCCTGTCCAAGTCTCCCCAGCTCTCGTGGGATAGAAACCTTGGCACCATTGAGGGAAAAGTGCGTTCCAGCATCAAGCTTTGGGCGGGGCTGCCCCTATCTTTGAATGGAAGATCTGCTAATTTTAAAATGGTCTCCCTACCGCAGCTGCTTTATCACCTACAGAACCACCCATTCCCAATTCAGCCTTCCTGGTTTAGGCATATCAATGCCTTGCTGGGACAATTCCTATGGTGGGGGGGGCGTGCATCCCGAGTAGCGCTCCGTACATGCTTCCAATCCATGTACTGTGGGGGCATTGCACCAGCAGATATGCAAGCCTATAACACAGCGTCACACCTACAGGTGATTAACGACTGGTGCTATTGCCCTAGCAATGACCCAGCGTATGCAATAGAACGCTGGATTCTAAATAACCCGACTCTTACCTCCCATCTATATAGTAATTCAAACCATCACATGTTGCTACCCGCCAGCAAGGTAGTTATTCTCTCTTGCCGACAATCCCTTCGACGAATGGGATGGTGGGGCCGCATTATGCGTGAAACACCTCTCTGGCATAACCAGCTCTTGTCCCACTTGCTGGGGCTCCAGGGGTAAATGGGACTATATCGGTATATCGACTATTGGCGACGTCTTCCAGGGTACTGTCCTCAAATCGTTTCAGGCCCTTAAGGACAAATTTTCCCTTCACAAATCTCAGTTCTACAAATATTTGCAGTTTCGACACGCTATCACCCCACACACAGATAAAATCATATCAATCCCAGAATTTAACCCATTAGAGGCCAAACTTCATATGGGGGATCTGTGGGAACACAAGATCTCCAAAATATATCAATCCCTCATCACTCATAGCGCCACCACCCTCGAGAAACGTAAAGATGCCTGGCAAGCAGACATCGGCCCTCTAGACTCCGATGATTGGACTGAAGCCCTTGAGTCCCCCAAAGGGGCGGCCATATCCTCTTGACTGAGACTCATTCAATTCAAGTACCTGCATAGGTACTACTACACACGCTACAGACTATGGAAAGCAGGCCTAATAGCTTCTCCTACATGCCTACGCTGTAAGCACGATGAGGGGTCCTTCATACATACAGTATGGGAATGTACAGCACTGGATAGGTTTTGGACAGGGGTGCTGGCATGCCTAGCCGAGGTCCTTGGATGGGAATTACCTAGGTCCCCCAAACTGATACTTTTGCACATAACAGACACAATAGGCGGTAATAAATATAAGCAACATCTCCTCTGGTTGGGCCTTACCATTGCCAAACGAGATATTGCTAGGGCATGGAAACTAGATACACCCCCCTCTATCAGGGCTTGGCGAAATGGAATGGACTTCTGCATGGGTCTGGAGATTCCAGTCTTCCGGGCTCATGGAAGTCCGCAGAAACATCCAAAAATATGGCAGAGATGGGCGGATTACCGGGGATGGGTCCTACCGAGGCTAGAGACAGCGACAGACACAATTGACTCTGAAATTAGATTGTACGGCGCACAGGAAAGACACATGCCTTGAAAGAAGGATGAATATAATTATGACATATATCTATCTTCTACATATACAAAATACTCATACGATGGCTTTGGATTTGTTTTATTTTAAAGTTTTGTTTGTAATAGACATTCGCATCAATAACTTAAGTGTACATTCACAAAATAATGATGTAAACATGATCAAGATCGCAGTCATCTAATGTATACTAATAAAATCTGTTAAAAAAAAAACCAAAAACTCCACAGCCTCCTTAGCAATTTATCTGGAATGAGCGTTGGGAAATTATTTCTTTGGACCCTCGTATCCCAACTTCTTTCCCAGAAATTTGGTTATTGATGTCATAATCATAAGACCAGATTTTCCTTATCCCACTGTTTCAGCCATCATAAATTTATGATCTTCCCCAGACATCCCATAGCTCCCAAAATTTTACTCTTTTAACCGATGAAGATTTATGTTCTAAGGCATTAATTCTCTAGACAGATAATACCCATTTAGGACTTGTAGGGGGAATAGACTTTACCCATTTTAGGCATATCTCCCTTCTCGCCAGCAGTATTAGCACAAACAACAAAGAATTTTGCTTTTTAGACAACTTCACCGGTTTATCACTCCCCTCATTATCCGCAAATATTGCCATTGCTAGGCTTACCTTAATGTTTTTGTGTATAACCTCGTTAATCGTCTTACCCACTCCTTGCCAGAAGGTCTCCAAAAGGGGGCACTGCCAGAAAATATGAATATCATCCGCCTTCTTCTCACTGCATTTAGGGCAATTTCTCTCCTCTTGTCTCCCCTACTTGGACAGCTTCTTTGGTGTCCAATAGGCCCTGTGCACTGTAAGAAGATGATTTTCCTTGAGGGGTGCAGACTTTATAGTTGACCAAAAAGTAGCCATAGATACTTGCCATAACTCTGTATTCGGCAGGTCTCTCTTCCAGATCTCTCCCAGCTCTGGGTAGGGTTCTTCTCCAGCTTCTACCAACATTCAGTACTATTTTGCGACTTCCTTCACTTGAGGGGGTTTCAGTAGCTGCTTTATTTCATAGTCCATGCTCCCTTCCCCCACTTTCCCCAGTTCTCTTGCCCAGCTTATTAGTTGATAATGTTTGAACTTTGAAAGACGACCTGCTGTCAGTTCATCCAAAATGTCCCATGAAACTATTGATTTTCCGTGCAGAATTTTACCCCAGTTATTTACACCAGCTTCAGCCAGAGGGACTGCCAGTTTATCCAATAGGCATGTAGGAGTACCTGGGGAGTCCCAAATTGGGGCTAAAGAACAATAATACGGTTTTCCCAAAGACCACCTTATTTGGTACCAAATCTTACATGCAGCCTTCAAAATCTTCAGCTTAACCTTTTGGGATGACCAAATTTATACAAAAAAAGTTGTCATACTGAGCATGTTCCCTTGTTAAGGCCTTAAAAAGTGGGGAGTAAAATTCCTTTTCTAAAAGGAGAGATCTAGAAGTTTTAAACTGAAAAGCCCAATAGCAGATAAGGAGGTCTGGACTTGCTATCCCCCCATATATCTTCCTCCGACGGATCTTCTTCCAGGCAATCCTTACTCCTTTAACTGACCAGATGAAGCTACTTAAATCACCTTGTAATATCTTAATGGCGTCTAGGTTAAACTCTAAGGGAATTGCGTCAAAAGTTAACTTTGGTAATATAGACATTTTGAGAAGATTCGATCTTCCTAAAAAAGAAAGCGGGAGATTGCTCCATATCGTAAGTAGTCTTTTAGTTTCAGTCTTTACTTTATTAAAATTTATTTGGGCCAATTTTTGGAGATCCTGTACCACCTGGATCCCTAAGTATCTAATCTCCTGTTTCACTAAAGGGCTAGAGCACTGCGTATTCCACTCCATAATTTCTGTCTTTTCACTGTTTACAGAATAACCTGACACATTCCCAAACTCCTCTAGGGTTTACAAAATCTCAGAGAGGGACTTTCCCAAATCACTTGTTTATATCATCATATTATCCGCGTATAGACCCACCTTTTTTTCCATCTTAAGCCCTCATTACGAGTAGAGCATAGCTACTATTTAAAAAAATGGAAAACCATCAGAACCAAACCATTTAAAAAAATCCCCTCCAAGGTTGAGCTAACCCTGCCTCTGCATTCATTCAAACAACTATCACAAAGTGAATTTGTGGATCTGGTCAAGGCAAGCAGGCCTGTCGGCTTCCCTTTTGACCCTTGCCCACCACAAATCTTCAAGAATATTCTTCTAACTACCTCTGCTGCCACACCAGTAAGAAGAATCATCAATAATTCCTTAACTACGGGAATCTTTCCAGAAGACGTAAAAAAGGCATACATGCGCCCATTATTAAAGAAAACCAACTGGGAGCTTGACCTTGACAACTACAGACCGATTGCAAATGGATACTTCCTGGGAAAACTGGTGGAAAGAGCAGCATTCACCCAGTTGTCACAATTCATTGAAGATAACTCCATACTTTCCGACTCCCAAACAAAATTCTGTCCATGAAGAGGCACACAATATGCCCTCATCGCCTCCTGGGATGACCTTAAAAACACCGTACACCCAAATGGGGTTGCTACACTACTTCTTTTAGACCTCTCAGCTTCCTTTGCCACAGCTGACCATGACACTCTACTGCAAAGACTCTACGAAGCCGGCATAGAGGGGACTGCTCTTGACTGGATCACATCCTACCTTCAAAACAGAACAAATGTCATCCATTCTCTCCATTTCTCATCCAAACCGTACTTCACAAAAGCAGAGGTCGCTCTAGGCTCTATCATCTCACCCATACTTTTCAACATCTACATGAAGTCATTACCTGCAATGATCAATGAATTTCAGCTCACGTGCTATAACTATGCAGATGACACACAATTACTCCTTAAACTGGAAAGCCCCAAAGATATTGGAAACTCACAAATTTTCAGTTGTCTCAGAGCCGTTGATCAGCGGATGACATGGAGCCATCTCAAATTGAATGCTTCCAAAACGGAAACACTCACATATGGCAGTTGGAAAAAGTACGACCCACTCTCCGCCTGGCCTGATGATCTGGGAAAACCGCCTAAAGTATCTAAGGAAGTAAGAAAACTTGTAATTGCCATGGACTGCAAGCTGCCAACGAATGCCAAAGTAAACAAATTAGCAAAATCAAGCTTCATTACTATGAAAACGCTTCGATGCATCTTCCTCCACCTGGGATTTCCAGACAAGGTTCAGGCTACTATCTCTCTTGTTCCGTCCAAACTTGATTACGCCAATGGCCTCTACCATGGGTCACCTTTAACAACCATGAAAAGACAATAGCAGATTCAGAACTCTGCTGCCAGACTACTCCTATATGTAAAGCCACAAGCCCACATCTCTCTTACCTTGAGGCCCCTACATTGGTTACCGGTTGCCAGAAGATCCACATTCAAGCTGCTTTGTATCACCCACAAAGCGATACATTGAACAGGACCACTCTTCAACAGGAATAAAATCACCAAATACATTCAACAAAGGAACTTCCACTCTAGGTTGGCACCTCACCTCAAAATCCCACCATACAAGAAAAAACCCATAGGTGGTTCAAGCAACAAAACTATAGAACTCATTACCCCAAACATAAGTTCCACAGATAACTATCTTATCTTCAGAAGACTACTCAAGAGTTGGCTCTTCCCTACATAACCACCATACGCAAACAGAAATATACAGCATATACTTGTGTCTATAAGCATTTAATTTGATTATATGTACGTATCTAGATATGTGTTTTTCTTTGCATAAATACGTATAATAATTATTGTAGGAAAGTAGGATCTGCTTCTTATGGTTACCCCCACTTTTTGCTTGATGTTCTACTGTTTTTGACAGGTCGACTGGGATCCTGCTAATCAGGACCCCAGTCTATCTGCTTTCTCCCTAAACTGTTATGTTAAGTACTTAGATACACTCCAGATTGGATACTGGGGTACCCTTGTCAGCCCCTAGTATATGGTACCCATGTACCCAGGGCATAGATACCCCAGAGGCCTCCCAAGGGCTGAAGCATGTATTATGTCACCCGAGAGGCCCTGCAAAATGGAACCTACAAGACTGCCATTGCAGCCAGTGTAAGTTGGTGCATGCACCACTTACATAAGATATAGGTTTACTATATCTAAGGGTCACTGCACTTAAAACCTATAAGTCACCCCTATAGCAGGCCTTAACAATCCTGAAGGCAGGGTGCTTGGTTCTAAGTGAGAGGGTGCCACTGCATGAGCAGAACACCCCTGCAGCCTACGGAGTCCATTCTCCCGGGTTGTCAGTGCATCAGCCATTTACGACATATAGAGTGGCATTATGCGACCGCGTGATGACCAACTCTAAAACGGATGAAACAAACCCTATTGTGTTTGTTGTCAAACATTGTGGAATCATAACCACACACCGGTAACCGATGTGGGAGGCATGATTCCACCCCTCAGAAGCAAGCTTCGTTGGGTCCCTGGTGTTCCCGGTACCAGCCTTCTAGTCCCGGGCAGCACAAAATGGTTGCTGCCAACCAGAGACACATTTCTGTCCTCCTGCGTCTGAGCCAAGCTCGAACAGGGGAAGGCAGAACAATAGGCATCTTGTCACAGGGAGGTGTGACCACCTCCCAGACAGGATTTAGTGTATTAGGGCTGGGTGGGTGCGCTTGCCAGCGACCGAAAGTCTGCATTAGGGGCACATTTGGTGTCCCTGTGCATAGTCCAGTTCAAACCAGTCCTGGGAGCCGTTGGCTCCTGCTCTGGCACGAAACTGGACATAGGACATGGGAGTAACCTCCCCACTGTCCAGACGCTCCCCTGGGAGGGTCCCCTGAATCTGTCCAACCCTCTCCCGTGGGTACAAAAGGGCTTACCTGGCTGTAGGACCCTAGATTTGAAGTGGACAAGATTCTGAACCAGAAACCACTGAACTTCGACCGTCTGGACACTCTGGACTTCGCTGGATTTCGTTTGGGCCTGACTTCGTCTCCCACTCAGTCTGCTGCATCGTCTGTGCCCATGTACCATAGAGGATCCGTGTAGGACCTGCGGAGCATCAAGGACAACTGAAGATATCTCCCTTTGAGTGAAGGAGTCACTCCCCTGCATTCACGGGCACCGCAACACTGCTGTGCTCTCTGGTCTGCTGACCCTGAGCTCCAGACTTCAGCAATACAGGAGGTGGGTTTCTATGTCCCTCAAGGTCCAAGCTGTCCTCTCACCAAGTTTGAGGTCAGAATCTTTCGTGGGGGCTGCAATACCTGAACCCCTGTGCACCGCATACATTTGCAAGTGCATATGCTTGTTGGTGTTTTCTGAACAAGTGCATTGGGCTCCAAGTAGACCCAATCTCTGGCACCATTTCCTACAAAGAACTCCGGCCTCCTCGCACCAAGTGCTCCGTGGGCTTCTGCTTTGTGAAATCGCACGAGGTCCTCTCGCGACTCCTGTGCCTCCGGCCTGTGGGTCCATTTGAGGGTCAAATTTGTTGTCCTTGGGCTCCCCTTATTGCTCCAGGCCTTCCCTGACCCCCCTTGCTGTGGTGAGTCTCCTGGACCTGGCTGGTCCGAACCGTAACCATCTTTGACCTTCTGCATGGGTTGCCGTTGCCAATGCTTGTTGGTGCTCCCGCCGGACACTGACCCCTCAGCACTCGACATCCTTTGTGGGACAGCTTGTTTGCGGCTCCTGGTTGTCCTCGACATCTTCTGGTCCCCGTAGCTGCAGAGTCAAGGACTCCGTCAACGCACCTGAAGCACCCAACATCAGTGGGCATTCGACTACCGAGCCACTGGTCACTCCTGAGTGACCCAGACTCTGTCCCCTCTGCTTTTATGTTCTTCTCAGCAAGAATCCACCTTTGGATTCCAACGGACGCTTTTCTTCCTTCCAGCAGCGGCTCTTCTTCGAAGTCCTCTATTGAGTTCGACTGCGGTTTCCGATGCCACTTCAGACCTATGCACCCGGCTTCCCTGGGATAGGTATCTTGGGTACCTCTGTATCCACGGGTGGGGTGACTCTCCAACCTTCTGTCTTCCACTGTGTTTCTTCGAAGTCCACTGGGAAGGGTCTTTAAACTCTCAAACTTCCACCTCGACTTGCCCATAGAATTGTACGGAGCACGCAGTCATGTTCCCACACTGCACCCGTCCTCCGTGGGGTCCCTACTTACTCACCTTGGGTGGTTCGTTGGGGTCCCAGCGATTCTATGTCTTCTCGACACTGTCTTGACTCGAGTCATGGTTCTTATACCACTATTTTAGTATATGGTTTGGTCCCCCCTGGGGCCCACTGTGTATTTGTGCTATTTACTTTCATTTCTGTGCTACAGTATTGTGTGCTTTGTGATTATCTCTGTGTAGGATAAACTGTGTCGTACTAGATAGTGTTATATTAATAAATACATATTTTCTTAACTACTGTGTGGTTCTCCTTTCATTTAACCAATATTATAAGGTTGCATTGTGGTAAAACAAGCTGCTTTACATACCTTCAAGACTAAGCCTGAAGGCTGCTCTCCACAGCTACCACTTGGATAGCTTTCTAAGGTTATATTTGACCTCTTAAATCACCATAAGTGTTGTTTGGACTGGTACAGGGTGCCCACTTTAATTAGTGGACAGCATATACCAGGCCAACTTCTCACATTGGTGTGCAGTAGTTGGGATTCAAGCCTGCATTGTTTTACCAGATAAATCTTTATATTGATTAACTGAAAAACCACTAGTACTAGGTACATATAATACTAGCTTAGAATAAGTAAGTTCTACTGAACTTAGGGTTGGGTAAGACAAGGGTTTAGCACACCCTTTCTCCAACCTAAGAGAGTTTAGTTCCCACTAGGTTAGGTAGGTGCAACACCACACCACACTTAGTATGTCTGCTAAAGGAGATGCCAGTGGCTCTCGGCCTTCTAGATACAGTGAGCTTCCGTTCCAAGAACTGAAAGCCCTGTGTTCCTCTAGAAAGTTGAAGACAGGGAGAAGTGCCATCACTCAACGTCTGATAGAGATGTTACTTCTGGATGACTTAAGGAAAACCCCTGGGTCTGATGAACAGGAGAGAGTGGGTGGGACAGGGAATGAAGACAGGTCAGGAGGTGACAACATTTATGGCCTAGACTCTAACCCTGACCAGGGGGACCAAGATGGTTCCCACCTGGATAACTCAGATCTTCCAGAAGGTAGTGGAGAAGGCCATGATGGCCCCCTCTTCACCCCTCCTGGGAGAATGCAGAGTTTACCAAGGAGATCTAGATCTCCCTCTACAGAGTCTAATCACTCAGGACAGTCTCTAGGGACCTCTGTATCTAGCAAGAGGGACCACTCTTATGACAGGGAGTGCCAATTTCTTGAACTTGAGAACGCTAGGCTTAGGCTCAGGCAAGAGCAATTGGCCTTTGATAAAGAGTCCCTAAAAGTCCAGAGAGCTAGAAAAAAGTTGGGCCTAGAGTCCCATGGTGGCAGCAACAGTGTCCCTAGAGTTAAGGAACATTCCTTTGATAATAGGAACCTGAGCGAGATAGTCCCTCCCTACCATGTTGGGGATGACATCCACAAATGGATAACTGCTTTAGAGAGGGCCTGTAAAGTTTAGAGGGTCCCCCAAGAGCAGTGGCAGCTATCTTGTGGCTCTCCTTTGCTGACAAAGGTAGAGATAAGCTCCTCACTGTTAGAGAAGAGGATGGTCTCCAGGAGCCGACTGCCCCGCCCGCCGCCTGGAGGATTTTTTGCCGCTGCGCCGTTTATTTCATGAATCGATGGAAATGGACTGATCTGACTTTGCGCTTGTGAGCACCCCGGCCTGTGGAACCTGGACCCGAGTGTCAAATTATTTTAATTTCTTACCTATTACGTGCTGGAGCCTGAGGAGCCCTTTTATGCATCAATTCCTTAGTGTCGCTTTGATACCCCGTGTTGAGCTGGTCTCAACAGATCCTTGATTGTTCTGCTTATTTGTTTGGATGACCCACATTAAGGTGGTTCTTCTCTTGTGTCCCACATATGTATCTGGTCGCCCTGATGAAGGTGTGACCCACATTGGGTTAGACACCGAAACGCGCGTTGGCGCTGAATAACCTCGTGCTTCCGGATCAAGCTACAACCCCCGACCAAGAGAATGCATGAGAGTCTTTTTGTCAATATTAACCTTTATATAGGACCCCCTAGTATAGTGGAATTTTGTTGATTTGTCTGTTGTTTAAAATCTTTTCTGAGTGGTTTGGATGTAGGAGTATGCATGTATTTTCGGATGAGTGCTTGTTATGAATGTTTGAATGTGGGACCATATTTATATCTATATATTTTGTTTGCATTATCATATTTATGTTCTATGTCTCTGTTTTGTAAATTTTGATAAACCATATAAATGCTAATAATAACAATAAAAAATGTATATACTGCGTAAAAGAAATCCTTTCCATTTCTATCTTGAGAAATGCCTGTATGTTAGCCTAGCGTTGTTGTGATTATTTAGTGACCCTTACGGGCGCTGTTTAAAGTATCTATAGACAGGTTGGTTCTTTTTGATTGTCAGAGAAGAGGATGATGACAACTACTCAATCTTGAAGAGTGCTCTCGTTGATGGGTTTGGCTTAACCACTGACCAGTACAGGATTAAGTTCAGAGACACCCAGAAAGCACAGAATCAGGATTGGGTAGACTTTGTGGATAGTGCCATTAAGGCTCTGGAAGGCTGGTTGCTTGGCAGCAAAGTGGATGATTTCAAGGGATTGTACAATTTGATTATGAGGGAGCAGATCCTTAATAATTGCCAAAATCAGTTATTGCATCAATACCTGGTTGACTCTGATCTGACTTCTCCCCAAGAATTTGTAAAGAAGGCAGATAAGTGGGTCAGAACCAGGGTGAAGTAGAAAAACCAGAACAATGGTGGTGACCAAAAGAAACAGAATTCTAAAATTCCAGATAAGGGTGGGGACAAGGGTAAAGATCAAAAGTCTTCATCAGGGCCCCAAAAACCTGCCTCTGGGGGGGAAGCACAATCCAACAAAGGAAAGGGCAAGAAGATACCTTGGTGTTACTTATGTAAAGAAAAGACCCATTGGACAAAAGATGCCAATTGTCCAAAGGCCAAGGAGACTACTCCAACCACCACTGCCCCTAAGGCAACTGCACCCTCTAGTACAGCTACAAGTGGTGGTAGAGGGAACAAGGGATTAGTAGGGTTAACCTTGGGTTCTGAGGTGGGTTCTGGCCTTGTCAGAACTCCAGCTCAGGTTGTGTTAGTCTGTGATGGTGGCATGGATCTTGCCACCTTACTTGTCAGTCCCAGTAACCTGGGCAAGTACAGGCAACAGCCTTTAATACATGGAGTAGAAGCAATGGCATACAGGGGCACAGGGGCCAGTGTCTCAATGGTGACAGAGAAACGTGTGTCTCCTGGACAAATCATACTTGGTGAGATGTACCAAGTGACCAATGCTAACAATGTCAGGACTGATCATTCCTTGGCAGTTGTTAATTTCAGCTGGGGAGGGGTAACTGGGCCTAAGAAAGTTGTGGTTAGCTCAGACCTTCCAGTGGAGTGTTTGTTGGGCAATGATTTGGAAACTTCAGCCTGGGCTGAGGTAGAGTTAAGGACTCATGCAGCAATGCTGGGCATCACTGCAGATGTGTTTGATGTGACCAGGTCACAGGCCAGGTTGGCTAACACTGAACAGGCCCTGGAAAAATGGATCAGGTGCCTTCCAAGAAAAGGAGCAGGAGGGGTTAGGCTGTGTCTTCCCCCAGACTCAGAGTGAGGATCAGTCTCCTGAGGGAGATGACCCCATTCCCTGTGAAGGAACTGTCTCAGAGGAACTTGAACCTGACCAGGTTGAGTTCTTGGGGACAGGGGGCCCTTCTAGGGCAGATCAGAACCTGGAGCAGCAAACCTGCCCTTCTCTTGAAGCCCTCAGACAACAAGCTGCTGCTGAGACTGCTGGGAGTATCAGTGGATCCCACAGGATCTACTGGGATGAGGGACTCCTATACTCAGAGTGTAGAGACCCCAAACCGGGTGCCACCAGGAGGTTGGTCATACCTCTGAAGTTTAGGGGCTACCTACTCACCTTGGCACTTGATATTCCCCTGGCAGGACACCTAGGCCAAAGTAAGACCTGGGACAGACTTGTCCCTCATTTTCACTGGCCTCACATGTCTGAAGACACAAAGGAGTTTTGTCGCTCCTGTACCACTTGCCAAGCCAGTGGTAAGGCTGGTGGTACTACAAAGGCCCCCCTGATACCAGTACCTGTGGTGGGGGTTCCCTTTGAGAGGGTTGGGATTGACATAATAGGTCCCATGAACCCTCCTACTGCATCTGGGCACAGCTATATTCTAGTGGTGGTGGACCATGCCACTAGGTATCCAGAGGCAATACCCCTTAGAACCACCACAGCCCCAGTGTTGGCCAGGGCCCTCCTGGGAATCTTTTCCAGAGTGGGGTTCCCTAAGGAGGTTTTAACTGACAGAGGTACCAACTTCATGTCAGGTTACATAACTGCTATGTGGAAGGAGTGTGGAGTGAACTATAAGTTCCCCACACCCTATCACCCACAATGCAATTTGTTAAAGGATATGGGTCTATAGTGACTCCCTTGAATGATCTCACATCAAAGAAAATGCCCAAGAAGATTCAGCAGACAGCTAGCCATCAGAAGGCATTTGATGATCTCAAGCAGGCAATGTGCACTGCTCCCATTCTGCAGAGTCCTGACTACTCCAAGCAATTTATTGTTCAAACAGATGCATCTGAGTTGGGGGTAGGGACTGTGTTGTCACAACTGAAGGCAGAGGGTCAGGATCAACCAGTAGCTTTTATCAGCAGAAGGTTGACACCCAGAGAGAAAGTTGGTCAGCCATAGAGAGGGAAGCCTTTGCTGTGGTCTGGGCTCTGAAGAAGTTGAGGCCATACTTGTTTGGCACTCACTTAATTGTTCAGACAGACCATAAGCCCCTCTTATGGCTAAAACAGATGAAGGGTGAAAACCCCAAACTTTTGAGGTGGTCCATTTCCCTACAGGGGATGGACTATACAGTGGAACATAGCCCTGGGAGTAACCATGCCAATGCAGATGGACTCTCCAGATATTTCCACTTAGAAAATGAAGATGCAACTGGGCAAGGTTAGTCTCATCTCCTTACGTTGGGGGGGGGGTGTGTGTGTAGGAAAGTAGGATCTGCTTCTTATGGTTACCCCCACGTTTTGCTAAATGTGATACTGTTTTTGACTAGTCTGACTGGGATCCTGCTAATCAGGACTCCAGTCTATCTGCTTTCTCCCTAAACTGTTATGTTATGTACTTAGGTACACTCCAGATTGGATACTGGGGTACCCTTGTCAGTCCCTAGTATATGGTACCCATGTACCCAGGGCATAGGTACCCCAGAGGCCTCCCATGGTCTGAAGCATGTATTATGCCACCCCTGAGAGGCCATGCAAAATGGAACCTACAGGTCTGCCATTGCAGCCTGTGTAAGTTGGTGCATGCACCACTTACTTAAGATAAAGGTTTACTATATCTAAGGGTCACTGCACTTAAAACTTATAAGTCACCCCTATAGCAGGCCTTAACAATCCTGAAGGCAGGGTGCCTGGTTCTAAGTGAGAGGGTGCCCCTGCATGAGCAGAACACCCCTGCAGCCTACGGAGTCATTCTCCCGGGTTGTCAGTGCATCAGCCATTTACGACATATAGAGTGGCATTATGCGACCGCGTGATGACCAAATCTAAAACGGCTGAAACAAACCCTATCGCGTTTGGTGTCAAACATTGTGGAATCATACCCCCACACCGGTAACCGGTGTGGAGGTATGATTCCACCCCTCAGAAGCAAGCTTCGTTGGGTCCCTGGTGTTCCCGGTACCAGCCTTCTAGTCCCGGGCAGCACAAAATTGTTGCTGCCAACCAGAGACACATTTCTGCCCTCCTGCTGCTGAGCCAAGCTCGAGCAGGGGAAGGCAGAACAATAGATATCCTGTCGCAGGAGGTGTGACCACCTCCCAGACAGGATTTAGTGTATTAGGGCTGGGTGGGTGCGCTTGCCAGCAACCGAAACTCTGCATGAGGGGCACATTTGGTGTCCCTGTGCATTGTCCAGTTCAAACCAGTCCTGGGAGCCGTTGGCTCCTGCTCTGGCGCGAAACTGGACAAAGGTCATGGGAGTCACCTCCCCACTGTCCAGACCCTCCCCTGGGAGGGTCCCCTGAATCTGTCCAACCCTCTCCCGTGGGTACAAAAGGGCTTACCTGGCTGTAGGACCCTAGATTCGAAGTGGAAAAGATTCTGAACCAGAAACCACTGAACTTCGACCGTCTGGACACTCTGGACTTCGCTGTACTTCGTTTGGGCCCGACTTTGTCCCCCTCTCAGTCTGAAGCACCGTCTGTGCCCGCGCACCATAGAGGATCCGTGAAGGATCTGTGGAGCATCAAGGACAACTGAAGATATCTCCCTTTGAGTGAAGGAGTCAATCCCCTCCATTCGCAGGCTCCGCAACACTGCTGTCCGGTCTGCTGACCCCAAGCTCGTATGGACTCTGAAGGCTTCTGCAACTCAGGACATGAGTTTCTACGTCCCTCGAGGTCCGAGCTGCCCTCTCACCAAGTTTGAGGTCAGAATCCCTCGTGGGGGCTGCAATACCTGAAACCCTGTGCACAGCATACATTTGCAAGTGCATATGCTTGTTGGCGTTTCCCGAACAAGTGCATTGGGCTTCAAGTAGCCCTAACCTCTGGCACCATTTCCAATGAAGAACTCCTGCCTCCTTGCACCTAGTGCTCCGTGGGCTGCTGCTTTGTGAAATCGGTCGAGGTCCTCTTGCGACTCCTGTGCCTCCGGCCTGTGGGTCCATTTGATGGTCAACTTTGCTTTCCTTGGGCTCCCCTCCTTGCTCCAGGCCTGCCCTGACTCCCCTTGCTGTGGTGAGTCTTCTGGACGTTGCTGGTCTGAACTGTAACCATCGTTGACCTTCTGCATGGGTTGCCGTTGTGAAAGGCTTGTTGGTGCTCCCGCCAGACACCGACCCCTCAGCACTCGACATCCTTTGGGGGACAGCTTGTATGTGGCTGCTGGTTGTCCTCGACATCTCCTGGTCCCTGTAGCTGCAGAGTCAAGGACTCCCTCAACGCACCTGAAGCACCCAACATCGGTGGGCATTCGACTACCGAGCCCCTGGTCACTCCTGAGTGACCCAGACTCTGTCCCCTCTGCTTCCAGGTTCTTCTCGACAATAATCCACCTTTGGATTTCAACTGACACTTTTCTTCCTTTCAGCAGCGGATCTTCTTCGAAGTCTTCCATTGAGTTTGACAGTGGTTTCCGCCGCCACTTCAGACCTATGCACCCGGCTTCCCTGGGATAGGTAACTTGGGTACCTAGGTATCCATGGGTGGGGTGGCTCTCCAACCTTTGGTCTTCCACGTGGTTTCTTCGAAGTCTACTGGGAAGGGTCCTTAAACTCTAAAACTTCAACTGCGACTTGCCCATAGAATTGTACGGAGCACGCGGTCGTGTTCCCACACTGCACCCGTCCTCTGTGGGATCCCTACTTACTCACCTTGGGTGGTTCCTTGGGGTCCCAGCGATTCTACGTCCTCTCGACACTGTCTTGACTCGAGTCATGGTTCTTATACCACTATTTTAGTATATGGTTTGGTCTCCCTCTGGAGCCCACTGTGTATTAGTGCTACTTACGATTGTTTCAGTGTGTGCTACAGTATTGTGTGCTTTGTGATTATCTCCGTGTAGGAGATACTGTGTCGTACTAGATAGTGTTATATTTATAAATACATATTTTTATAACTTCTGTGTGGTTCTCCTTTCATTTAACCAATACTATAAGGTTGCATTGTGGTAAGATGAGCTGCTTAACATTCCTTCAAGACTAAGCCTGAAGGCTGCTCTCCGCAGCTACCACCTGGATAGCTTTCCAAGGTTATCTTTGACCTCTTAAATCACCCTAAGAGTTGTTTGGACTGGTGCAAGGTGCCCACTTTAATTAGTGGACAGCATATACCAGGCCAACTTCTCACAATTATGTTTATAAATATATAGATATTCTTAAGGTCTGTTTAACAAATGTACATATTACTTATGGTCATATTCTTCTATGAGTACCATGTATATCGATCACTGCATAATTTTCATACAAGTTATTTGAGTAGATGCTTATGGTTCTCCATTTATTTATCTATCGCAATATGTACATTTTATCATAACTATTTATCTACAATTGCTTTCACTATTGAATTACTGGAAAACACCACAAATAAATTTGCTTAAAGTACAGCAACACTTGTAAGTCTGAGTTTATTAAACACAACTAAAAGCTTGGTATATTACCTTCCTTATACATGTATACCTTCCATGTACTTATGTATCTATATATTTATTACTTTACTCCTACTGTAAAAACAAAAAACAACACATTTGAGTCTTCCAGTGCACTACTCTATATCTCATCCTATACCTCTCTCAATATATCCTCTACCTCCACTCTCTGACTCATCCCAAACCTAATTCTCCAACTATGATCTCCAAAATAACCCTTTCTAGACTCTTGCCTCCTCTATCCCTCCTTGGATCACCACAAACCTCATTTTACTACTATGAGCTCCCAAACAACCCTTTCTAAATTCTCTCCTATAATCTCCCAATAAACACTTTCTAGACTCTTCCTTCTCCTATCCCTCTAATTTCCTTTTCAATCCGACTAACAGACTCACATGTCCACCACTCAAATTAACTCATGTTTCACTATACTAACCCTCCACGAATTCTTTGGGTTCTGGAGTAGCGTGCTACTCGCCGAAAAGCGCTTCGACGCCTCGTCAGGGGTAGTAAGCACTAAAAAAATACAATTACAATTGCAATACATTCACCCAAGTGGCTGACAGGACGACGATTAGTTTCCCATGGCACAGGCAGTTATGTAATCAAAAGGCCTCTAGGTGTCAGTGCTGCATAAAACTCTGCACAACTACACCGCTGGTGGAGGCGGGGGAGGTGGGGGGGGGGGCACTTAATAATACCCCCGGGCCTTATTTCCCTGAGCACTGTGAATGTTGTTGTTGCTTCCAGGGTCACGTCCGTCAGTGGGATAAAAGTGTCATCCTCTGCCTGGGTGGCAGTGTGGCACAGCCCACCCGAACACACTGGCACAGCACACAAGGACGTAGCACTGGCAGAAAGAGAGGGCATTGAGTTGTTCAAGGGCTGCAACCTTCGTTCCACCCGCGGTGCATGAATTATTCAAACACCGCAGAGCTCTTACAAAGAAAGACAGACTTTTCGTACCAGGGGCGCGTGCGTGTTACTGTAACTAGGGGCTGGCAGCGCCAAATCATTCCTGTCCCTGCGACACATGGTTGTTGGGAAGTGAATATTGCCAACGTCCTAGAAAGGAAGCGCGGATCTGAAGTGTTAGGAAAGGGGGATTCCCATATTAAATAACAAAGCAAGCTGAATTTGTACACAGTGTCCCCTCGTTCTTCTAACATTAACTCTGTAAAAACACTACACAGCCTTTCTTTCTCTGCGACTCGCGCCTGTGGCCTTTAATACGTCATGGAATTTAAAGAAATTCCGATCAGGAAGTGGTATATTTTATTGGGCTGACAAAAAGAGTACAAAGAGCGCTTTGTGCACTGTGTGTCCCGTGCCAGCCTCTTCCGGTGATGAAAGTGAGACCAGTCCACACGCTTGGAACATGCTGGAATGAAAGTGTGAGACTAGTCCACGTGCATGGAACATGCTGGAATGAAAGTGTGAGACTAGTCCACGTGCATGGAACATGCTGGAATGGCAGTGTGACACTAGTCCACTCATGTGGAACATGCTGGAATGAAAGTGTGAGACTAGTCTACACACGTGGAACATGCTGGAATGAAAGTGTGCGACTAGTCTACACACGTGGAACATGCTAGAATGGCAGTGTGAGACTAGTTCACATGTGTGGAACATGCTGGAATGAAAGTGTGAGACTGGTCTACGCATGTGAAATGCTGGAATGACAGTGTGAGACTAGTCCACTATTGTGGAACATGCTGGGATGAAAGTATGAGACTAGTCCACGTGCATGGAACATGCTGGACTGAAAGTGTGAGACTAGTCCACGTGCATGGAACATGCTGGAATGAAAGTGTGAGACTGGTCTACACATGTGGAACATGCTGGAATGAAAGTGTGAGACTAGTCCACTCATGTGGAACATGCTGGAATGAAAGTGTGAGACTGGTCTACACATGTGAAACATGCTGGAATGAAAGTGTGAGACTGGTCTACACACGTGGAACATGCTGGAATGAAAGTGTGCGACTAGTCCACATGCATGGAACATGCTGGACCAGGGCCGGACTGGCTACTGGGCTTTCCTTAATAAACAATGCAAAACAAATGTTTAAAAAAGTACGCTTTAAAGCTACTTGTTTTGCATTGTTCAATTAGAAGCGCCGACAGCTCCCCAGCAACAAAATTCGCCCCTCAGCAGTGAACCTGGACCCACCATGCCACCCCAGCAAAAAACGCCTGGTAGCCAGTCCGGCCCTGTGCTGGAATGAAAGTGTGAGACTAGTCCACGTGCATGGAACATGCTGGAATGAAAGTGTGAGACTATTCCACGTGTGTGGAACATGCTGCAATGAAAGTGTGAGACTGGTCTACACATGTGGAACATGCTGGAATGAAAGTGTGAGACTAGTCCACACGCTTGGAACATGCTGGAATGAAAGTGTGAGACTAGTCCACGTGCATGGAACATGCTGGAATGAAAGTGTGAGACTAGTCCACGTGCATGGAACATGCTGGAATGAAAGTGTGAGACTAGTCTACACACGTGGAATATGCTGGAATGAAAGTGTGCGACTAGTCCACGTGCATGGAACATGCTAGAATGGCAGTGTGAGACTAGTTCACATGTGTGGAACATGCTGAAATGAAAGTGTGAGACTGGTCTACACATGTGGAACATGCTGGAATGAAAGTGTGAGACTGGTCCACGTGCATGGAACATGCTGGAATGAAAGTGTGAGACTGGTCTACACATCTGGAATGACAGTGTGAGACTAGTCCAGGTGCGTGGAACATGCTGGAATGGCAGTGTGAGACTAGTTCACTCATGTGGAACATGGTGGGATGAAAGTATGAGACTAGTCTACACATGTGGAACATGCTGGAATAAAAGTGTGAGACTGGTCTATACATGTGGAATGCTGGAATGACAGTGTGAGACTAGTCCAGGTGCATGGAACATGCTGGAATTACAGTGTGAGACTAGTCCACTCATGTGGAACATGCTGGGATGAAAGTATGAGACTAGTCTAGACATGTGAAACATGCTGGAATGAAAGTGTGATACTGGTCTACACATGATGTGAGAAGTTGGCCTGGTATATGCTGTCCACTAATTAAAGTGGGCACCTTGCACCAGTCCAAACGACCCTTATTGATGATTAGGTTAAAGACAACCTTTATAGAAAGCTATCCTAGTGGTAGCTGTGGAGAGCAGCCTTCAGGCTAAGTCTTGAAGGAATGTAAAGCAGCTTGTTTTACCAGTATATAACCTCTTGAATGACCAAATGAAAGGAGAACCACACCAGGTATATATAAAATATATGTATTTATTACTAAACACTCTCTACTAACCTCTTTATGAGATTAGAGAACAAGGCACACAATATTACAGTACTAGAACGACAGTAAATCGCACAATACACAGTGGGCTCCAGGGGGAGACCAAACCATATATTAAGAAAGTGGTATAACAACCCCGACTTGACTACACACAGTGCCTAGAGCACGTAGAATCGCTGGGACCCCAAGGAACCACCCAAGGTAGTGACACAGGGGACCCACGGAGGACGGGTGCAGTGTGGGAACACAGACGAGCGCTCCGTACAACTCTATGGGAAAGTCGCAGTTGGAAATTTAGAGTTTAAGGACACTTCGTAGAGGAATTCAAGCAAACCCAGTTAAACTTAGAAGGTTCTAAGGCCAGCACCCTTGTGAGTACCGAGGTACCCGTGTTACCTAGCCCAGGGAAGCCGGGTGCATAGGGGTCAAGTGGTGTCGGAAACCCTCGTCGTTTCCAATGGCGTGATGCGAAGAAGTGCTGCTGCCGTGGAGGAGAAAAGTGTCCGGTGTGACCCAAGCCTGGATCGGAGATGAGAAGAACCTGAAAGCAGAGGGGACAAAGTCTGGGTCACTTCACGTGACCAGGAGCGGAGCAATCGAATGCCCACCGATGTCGGGTGTTTCAAGTGCGTAGAGGTGAAGCTTGACTCTGCAGCCACGGGGACCAGGAGATGTCGACGATGACCAGATTCCATAGGCGAGCTGTCCCACGAAAGATGTCGAGTGCTGGGGGGTCAGTTTCCGGATTGGAGACCAATAAGCCTTGGCAACTGCAACCCACGCTGTCAGAGAAAAGATGCTTCGGTGACGACCAGCAAGGTCCTGGGGCCTCCCCAAGCTATGGAGAGTCAGGGCACGTCTGGAGCAACCAGGAAAGCCCGCTGAAAGTTAAAGTTGCCTTCTCAGGGACCCACAGGACAACAGACCAGGAACCACACAATACCAGCCCACGGAACACTCGTGGAGTGTAGGCCAGTAATCGTCAGTGGAATCACTGCTCGGGGCTTGGACTACAAGTAGCCCAAAGCACAGCCTCAGGGATCGCCTAAAAGCATATGTTGCTGCAAATGTGCACGGTGTCCAGGGGTTCGGGTTGCACGTCCCCACGAGGGCTGCTGGTCTCAGGTTTGCTGAGAGCACTAGTCGGCCTCGGGGAATCTTGGGCACCCACCTCCTGTGTTGCAAAATCTTCGGAGTCCGTCGGGAGCTGCATAGATGCAAACCGGTCAGATGCATTGAGGTGCCTGCCTTGCAGGGGAGTAACTCCTTTACTCCAAGGGAGATTCTTCAGTCGTCCAGCAAAGCGTAGATCGTCGAAGGTTACTTGGTTTCTGTAGCAGAGTTTAGTCCAGGTAATATCCAAAGTCCTGTAGTCAGGGTTCCTACTTTATACCCAAGGAAGGGGTGGGACAAACTCTGGGGACCCACCTATGGGAGGGTCAGGACAGAGGGGTGGCTACACCCATGTCCTTTGTCCAGTTTTGCGCCAGAGCAGGGGCTGGTAGCCCCTGCAACCGGTTTGAGCTGGACTATGCACAGGGACACCAAATGTACCCCCAGTGCAGACATCAAAGCACTCTGAGAGTGCACCCACCTAGCCCCAATACACTAAAGCCTGTCTGGGAGGTGGTCACACCTCCCTGTGACAGGAAACCTATTGTCCAGCCTCCCCTGCCGGAGTTTCGTCCAGCAGCAGGAGGGCAGACTCGTGTCTGTGGCTGGCAGCATCCATTTTGTGATGCCAGGGCTCTGTGAAGCTGGTACCGAGTGTTCCGGTGCTGTCATATTTCTCCCTCTAGGAGGGAGGAATCATACCTCCCACACCAGTTACTGGTGTGGATGTATGATTCCAAGGTGTTTGACACCAAACACAACATAATTCCATGCAGCCATTTTAAAGTTAGCATTTACCGCGAGGTTATAATGCACTTAAGAGTATATGGTTGGCTGCATCACAGACAACCCCAGAATAGAGGTTCCGAAGGCTGCAGAGGGGCTCTGCTCATGCATGGGCACCCTCTCACATAAAACCCAGCACCCTGCCTTCAGGATTGATAAGGCCTGCCATAGGGGTGACTGATAGGCTTATATGTACAGTGATTAGGATAGATATAGTGAACTTATATCTATGTAAGGGGTGCATGCACCACCTTACACAGGCTGCAGTAGCAGACCTGTGGTGTCATTTTGAATGGCCTCTCAGGGGTGGCATAATACATGCTGCAGCCCCTGGGAGGCCTCTGGGGTACCTATGCCCTGGGTACATAGTATACCATATACTAGGGACTTATAAGGGTATCCCAGAATCCAATCTGGAGTGTACCTAAAGTACATGCAATCAATTTAGAGGAGAAAGCAGATAGACTGGGGTCCTGAATAGCAGGATCCCAGTCAGACTAAGTCAAAAACAGTGAAACATCAGCAAAAAGTGGGGGTAACTATAAGAAGCAGATCCTACTCTCCTACATGGAACATGCCGGAATGAAAGTGTGAGACTAGTCTACGCATGTGGAATGCTGGAATGACAGTGTGAGACTAGTCCAGGCGCGTGGAACATGCTGGAATGGCAGTGTGAGACTAGTCCACTCATGTGGAACATGCTGGGATGAAAGAATGAGACTAGTCTACACATGTGGAACATGCTGGAATAAAAGCGTGAGACTGGTCTACACATGTGGAATGCTGGAATGATAGTGTGAGACTAGTCCAGGCGTGTGGAACATGCTGGGATGAAAGTGTAGACTAGTCCACAAGTGGTGTAATGAGACCTTTGGGGCCTCCCCCTACAAGGAACTGTGAATGACCCCCTCCCATATGCGATTGTATATGATTACCCTACCACCTGCTGTTTGGAAGCACCCAACCCTGAAATCTACTCCCAAGATATTTCAGGAGTTTCATTGATCCAAGCAGCTTCTAACAGCTCATCATGCTCTGCAGTCAGGGTGACAACTAGGCGGCAGTTCGCTCTGCACTCCACCACTTGTGGAACTCCGCAGAGTTTTTTTGTCACTTTGCGGAGTTCCTCTATGCGGAACTCCGCATACTCCGCCCAGGCCTGGTGACAACGTGGCGTATCAGACACCGCTTTTGGTGTTAGATATACAAAAAGGGGTTTAGGTGCAGATCATAACAAACTTAAATCAAGGCAGGTGTTAAGAGAATTATCTGCAGGTGCTTAGTTTGGAGGGATATGCAGAAAATCATGAAAACTGAGTATCCTTCCTTCTCAAGCCTGTATTTTACTATTTATAGCACCGCTGTGAACATTGCATGATGCCCCTCATAAAAACTCTCTGCCTGGGGCGAGATATTGCCTTAGAGCTAAATGACCGAGGGGACTTGGGTTTGGATCATGGTTGACAATTCACAAAACTCACCCATCTTAGGCAGGTCACAGTACCTCCTGTATCTTGGGTGCCTCGTGTGCCAAACTTCTTAAGCTTTACAGGCTGCTATGAAGGTTTACTCTTGACACATTCCAGTACAACAGGGTGCATCACAGCACACAGAATAGTATTCATCCTCATCCACAAATCACATACACATCCTTTCAGAAAACTGTGTACCCAATAAAACACCGGATGCACAAAAGATAAATACTTTTCTTCAAGTAGAAGCAGCACTTTCTACTATGCGCCCATTACTGTCCTCTTGCAAGAAGGTCACCAAAATATATGTGGCAGAGAATAAAATACCATAAGAGTTTGATATTAAATTATAATATTAGCAAATCTGGTTTTTCCTTTCTTTCTTGCGTTCCAATGTATATATACAATACAACCTTCCAGAGTGCTACCTATATGTGGGCATGTTTTTCAAATATACTAGGATGCTGATCAAATGTTCAGATGTGCTGCTCATAACATATTGGGCGATATGTCAGCCAGTCTGTCAAGGTTCATGCTCAATTACCAGTGATGCTGAATGTATCCGTGATAGTACTGACATATGTTCGGCTGCTTATGGTGCCTGTGGGGTCTTCTGCAGTTTCTATGGCTATTGACTGGAATATATTTCCCTTGTGCTACAGATCTTGCCAGGCCTACAGCAGGTTTATCCATGAGTTACAGCGATTACCATGATGCATGTTTCCCTCCTATGGCACATGTTTCCATTCAAGCTACCTGTTGCCACATTGGGCACAACTGGAGCAACACTAGGGCAGAGCAGCACGTGCGAATAGCTTACAGTACCACACATAACAAAGTTACGAAGAGTTACAACTTACTACTGTGTTCATATCTCACTAAGATTTACATGTACTCTTTCAAAAAGCACAACATGTCTCTTTAGAAGGGTGACGGGATTCCCTAATTGACAGAGGTGGAACAAAACTCACTATTGAAGCACATGTAAGTTTATCAAAGATGACAGGAGCTAAAGTGCGTTCTTTCTGCTGTTGAAAGTCCATTTGCCCCATACAGCTTGTGACTGGTCCTTCCTCACAGGCCTCTCTTCCGCCTTCTCGAGTCTAGCCCTAATATTTAGCTCTCATTCCTCCATCAACTTTTCTCCTCCGATCCTATCGCTCATTCACTCACTCTTCCACGTTTTCCTCTCTCACCAACACATATGAGCCCCCCTCTCGCCTGCATTGTGGTCTTCCTCCTCTATCATTCTCATTGCTATAATTTGCAGTTTTCCTTCCTCCCCATCCTCTTCTCTTCGCTCTTCCCGTTCCCCTCTTGACTCCATTACGTCATCTTATTATTTCCTTCTCTTCCCCTTCATACTGAAATCTATGTCTTTCATTTCCAAGCTTCTAGTGAGCTCCCTCACACCTCTCCTTCATGCTAACTCAAACCTCTCCTTCGTGCTCCCTCACACCTCTCCTTCGTGCTCCCTCACACCTCTCCTGCGTGCTCCCTCACACCTTCTCCTTCATGCTCCCTCACAGCTCTCCTTCGTGTTCACTCACACTTCTCCTCGTGCTTCCTCACACCTCTCCTTCGTGCTCTCTGACACCTCTCCTTCGTGTTCGCTCAAACCTCTCCTTCGTACTCGCTCATACCTCTCCTTCGTGCTCCCTCGCACCTCTCCTTCATGCTCCCTCACACCTCTCCTTCGTGTTCGCTCAAACCTCTCCTTCGTGCTCCCTCACACCTCTCCTTCGTGCTCCCTCACACCTCTCCTTCGTACTCGCTCACACCTCTCCTTCGTGCTCCCTCGCACCTCTCCTTCATGCTCCCTCACACCTCTCCTTCGTGTTCGCTCAAACCTCTCCTTCGTGCTCCCTCACACCTCTCCTTTGTGCTCCCTCACACCTCTCCTTCGTACTCGCTCACACCTCTCCGTGCTCGCTCACACCTCTCCTTCATGCTCCCTCACACCTCTCCTTCGTGCTCCCTCACACCTCTCCTTCGTGTTCGCTCAAACCTCTCCTTCGTACTCGCTCACACCTCTCCTTCGTGCTCCCTCGCACCTCTCCTTCATGCTCCCTCACACCTCTCCTTCGTGCTCGCTCACACCTCTCCTTCGTGCTCCCTCACACCTCTCCTTCGTGCTCCCTCACACCTCTCCTTCGTACTCGCTCACACCTCTCCGTGCTCGCTCACACCTCTCCTTCATGCTCCCTCGCACCTCTCCTTCATGCTCCCTCACACCTCTCCTTCGTGTTCGCTCAAACCTCTCCTTTGTACTCGCTCACACCTCTCCTTCGTGCTCCCTCGCACCTCTCCTTCATGCTCCCTCACACCTCTCCTTCGTGCTCGCTCACACCTCTCCTTCGTGCTCCCTCACACCTCTCCTTCGTGCTCCCTCACACCTCTCCTTCGTACTCGCTCACACCTCTCCGTGCTCGCTCACACCTCTCCTTCATGCTCCCTCACACCTCTCCTTCGTGCTCCCTCACACGTCTCCTTTATGCTCACTCACACCTCTCCTTCGTGCTCTCTGACACCTCTCCTTCGTGTTCGCTCAAACCTCTCCTTCGTACTCGCTCACACCTCTCCTTCGTGCTCGCTCACACCTCTCCTTCGTGCTCACTCACACCTCTCCTTCATTCTCTCTCACACATCTCCTCTTTGCTCACTCACACTTCTCCTTCGTGTTCGCTCACACCTCTCCTTCGTACTCGCTCACATCTCTCCTTCGTGCTCCCTCACACCTCTCCTTCGTGTTTGCTCGCACCTCTCCTTCATGCTCCCTCACACCTCTCCTTCGTGCTCCCTCACACCTCTCCTTCATGCTCACTCACATCTCTCCTTCATGCTCACTCACACCTCTCCTTTGTGCTCACTCATACCTCTCCTTCTTGTTCAGTCACACTTCTCCTCATTCTCCCTCACTCCTCTCCTTCGTGTTCACTCACACCTCTCCTGCATGCTCACTCACACCTCTCCTTCGTGCTCCCTCACTCCTCTCCTTTGTGTTCACTCACACCTCTCCTGCATGCTCACTCACACCTCTCCTTCGTGTTCACTCAAACCTCTCCTTCATGCTCCCTCACACCTCTCCTTTGTGCTCACTCACACCTCTCCTTCTTGTTCAGTCACACTTCTCCTCGTGCTCCCTCACACCTCTCCTTCGTGTTCACTCACACCTCTCCTGCATGCTCACTCACACCTCTCCTTTGTGCTCACTCACACCTCTCCTTCGTACTCACTCACATCTCTCCTTCGTGCTCCCTCACACCTCTCCTTCGTACTCGCTCTCATCTCTCCTTCGTGCTCCCTCACACCTCTCCTTCGTACTCACTCACATCTCTCCTTCATGCTCCCTCACCCCTCTCCTTCATGTTCACCCACACTTCTCCTCGTGCACCCTCACACCTCTCCTTCATGCTCACTCACACCTCTCCTTTGTGCCCACTCACACCTCTCCTTGTTCAGTCACACTTCTCCTCATGCTCCCTCACTCCTCTCCTTCGTGTTCACTAACACTTCTCCTCATGCTCCCTCACACCTCTCCTTCATGCTCACTCACACCTCTCCTTCGTGCTCTCTGACACCTCTCCTTCGTGCTCTCTGACACCTCTCCTTCGTGCTCTCTGACACCTCTCCTTCGTGCTCGCACACACCTCTCCTTCGTGCTCACTCACACCTCTCCTTCGTGCTCCCTCACACCTCTCCTTCGTGCTCCCTCACACCTCTCCTTCGTGCTCACTCACACCTCTCCTTCATTCTCTCTCACACGTCTCCTCTTTGCTCACTCACACTTCTCCTTTGTGTTTGCTCACACCTCTCCTTCGTACTCGCTCACACCTCTCCTTCGTGCTCCCTCACACCTCTCCTTCGTGTTCACTCACACCTCTCCTTCATGCTCCCTCACACCTCTCCTTCATGCTCCCTCACCCCTCTCCTTCATGTTCACTCACACTTCTCCTCGTGCTCTCTCACATCTCTCCCTCATGCTCACTCACACCTCTCCTTTGTGCTCACTCACACCTCTCCTTCTTGTTCAGTCACACTTCTCCTCATGCTCCCTCACTCCTCTCCTTCGTGTTCACTCACACTTCTCCTCATGCTCCCTCACACCTCTCCTTCGTGTTCACTCACACCTCTCCTGCATGCTCACTCACACGTCTCCTTTGTGCTCACACACATCTCTCCTTCGTGTTCACTCACACTTCTCCTCATGCTCCCTCACACCTCTCAGGGGCGTAACACAGGCCCCCGCAGCCCCCACGGTGCGGGGGGCCCCTGGGCTGCAGGGGACCCCCTCAGCACAGAACTCAGGTCTGAGAGCTCCGGATTAAATCCGGAGCAGGGGCCCCTCCGTGTACCCTGCAGGGGGCCCCCTCAACTTTAGTTACGCCACTGACACCTCTCCTTCGTGTTCACTCACACCTCTCCTTCATGCTCACTCACACCTCTCCTTCGTACTCACTCACACCTCTCCTTCGTGCTCCCTCACGATCCCTTATGCATCACGGCTGGATAGCTCACCCTCCCCATCAGATAACCTACAGGGAATGTGGGAACTCACAACTTTCTTGCACTTCCCCCAATCACCATGGGGAAATTTTTCAGGGACCAATCCACCCTCCTGGCGGAAACCCCTAGGAGTGCCCTCCTTCTAGGGAACCTCTAGTCCCACCCTTACAGTGGTTTTGGCCTGTGCCAATGATGGAAGCATTTCTGTAGAGAGAATGACTAGCTTTGGGCTCCCTCTCTGGAATCCTGCCCTGCCCCTGACAAGTGCAAGAATTTCCCAGAGCCCCCTAATCACCTCCCACAGTCCAAGAAGCAAGGCCCAGCCGTACACCCGTAATCTTTAGTTGGGTATCAGTTGCTTTCCCAAAACCTCTGGAGAAGGACCCTCCTCCTACAGGCCTAGTGTGTGTAGTGCTGGGGCTCAAAGGGACACTATGGCCTGGAACCATCTCATGGAAACATTTCTGGGAAACCCCACCCCACCATCTCATCACTTGTAAATGCAAACCCGTCATAACAACACAGTTTAAACATTAAACCTCCCCGTCTTCACATGACATATATGTGTGCAGGGTTTTCCTTTCCCATATCTTTGGTTCACATAACCAAACCCTTGAATCACACTCGGATCCTTGCACTCTGATATTTACTCATCAATGCATAGGTAATATGTGGCAAAACTGGACTTATCAATTGCTATCGATGCACACCGTCACTGTACACCATGTATCCCACCACTGGACAGCAATGTGAGGAAATGGGCCAGTAGTTGTGTGGCCTGCACAAGCAATGGGTCCACAGTAGCTCTCCACTGTGAACCAAACACCCCATTGTAGCCCTTGACTCTCTTCGGGGAGCGGAGCAGAGCAGTCCAAGGCCTGCTCAAGGGAGGTGGCATGGGCAAGTAATCACCACTCACTAGCACACACTCATAAAAACTCAATAAATGATTTTCTAGTCAGTGTTTTGTGTTTAGAAAATGGAAACATACATTTATTAAGCACACACTACTAAATACTACACAGTAATTTACAAACCTACATATGGCTGGCGGAAATACCTTTGGCGACATTACATTTGAACCCCAAAAGGTCATGACCTCCAAATTCACAGTACACTTCCTTCACACACAAAACAGCACATAACCATATATGGGGGTGTCAGTATACATTAGGTTAATGTTGTCCATTTTATGATTGGAAACACTTGTTATGGTAATACTTGATTCCATCACTGACTTCCCCATGAGTGTACACTAACTTTATAAGACCTACCACAGGTCAATATCCGATCCTGCAGAGTTCCCTCTGAGCCAGGATACCTATGCGCAGTTACCACGCTGCACACAACAGGAGTCTTACACGCACTACCCTCACACACGTGCACATGCATGTGCACCCATTGTCACATGTATCCAGTCAAGTGCTCCTTCCCATGTCGCAGCGGCCTTATCTTGAAATGCAGACACTGGCGGTAACTATGCGCAGTCCATTTATTGTGTATTTACCATGGGTTAGTCACCAGCTATGAGGCTCACCCACAGCAAAAGGTCAAAACCAGGTGATCAAAAAGCCAAACATCCAGGCTGATTTCATGGGCAGAACCTGTCGCTTCAAACATCATGTACAGTTGAATTATACCCTTTACGAAGCAAGTTTTGATTCTGACAGCAGTGATCTGAGAGCCATAATATTACAGGCTTCAGGGGTGTCTGCAGGATCAACCCAACATGCTTTTTAAAGTTATTTTTATTTTACTGATGTGTGGGATTCACATCATAGTGCAATCATGGACTGCCTATGAAAAATGTCTTAAAGTCCTTCATGTGTTGTCTTTTGCCCCAGGACATTTTATAGCAGTTAACCTACTGTCTTCTGCCCCAGGGCATTTTAATCAAAGATTTTAAAAATTGTATAGTCTGGAGTTGGCAGTCATCACAATGTAGAGGTTGGCGGGGTCCCCAGGGGTCCATGTTGACCTCTGGATGTGTTCTGTGGATGGAACATTGGCACTGTGCCCCAGCGAGGAAAATGAAACTAGATTTCTGCTGCTCATCACACTGTGCAGCTGGACTGTTTGGCGCACTCCTGCCCAGGTGGGGCTCCAACCTTCCCCAGAGAGGTTGAAAGGAAGGGCCCATCTAGCTGAACATGTGCGGTCGAGTCCTGCTTTGTGAGTATGAAATCTGCACTCCTCCCTCAGTACGGTGCATTTCACAGCCCGGCTACTGCCCCACCAAAGACCTCAGCCAGCCCGAGCCACTGTTTGTGCTTCTTTGGAGAAAGAAATCAGAGCTGTAGGGGCCCCTCTGACATGGACAGTGTGGGGGCCCCCACGCATCGCGGGGGCTGCGGGCCTCCGTTAGGCCTCTGTTGTTCATACTTGTGGAACATGCTAGAATGAAAGTGTGAAACTAGACAACACGTCTAGAACATGCTGGAATGAAAGTCTGAAACTAGTCCTGGCCACCCATGTGGAAAATGCTGGCATGAAAGTGTTAGACTAGTCCCCACACGTGGAACATGTTGGGATGAAAGTATGAGACTAGTCCACTCATGTGGAACATGTTATGATGAAAGTGTGAGACTAATCCACTCGCGGAACATGATGAAATGAAAGTGTGAGACTAGTCCACTCATGTGGAACATCCTATGATGAAAGTGTGAGACTAATCCACTCGTGGAACATGCTGGGATGAAAGTGTGAGACTAGTCCACTCATGTGGAATTTGTTGGGATGAAAGTATGAGACTAGTCCACTCATGTGGAATTTGTTGGGATGAAAGTGTGAGACTAGTCCACTCATGTGGAATTGGTTGGGATGAAAGTGGGAGACTAGTCCACTTATGTGGAACATGTTGGGATGAAAGTGTGAGACTAGTCCACTCATGTGGAATTTGTTGGGATGAAAGTGTGAGACTAGTCCACTCATGTGGAACATGCTGGAATGACAGTGTGAGACCAGTCCACTCATGTGGAATTTGTTGGGATGAAAGTGTGAGACTAGTCCACTCATGTGGAATTTGTTGGGATGAAAGTGTGAGACTAGTCCACTCATGTGGAACATGCTGGGATGAAAGTGGGAGACTAGTCCACTTATGTGGAACATGTTGGGATGAAAGTGTGAGACTAGTCCACTTATGTGGAACATGTTGGGATGAAAGTATGAGACTAGTCCACTCATGTGGAATTTGTTGGGATGAAAGTGTGAGACTAGTCCACTCATGTGGAATTTGTTGGGATGAAAGTGGGAGACTAGTCCACTCATGTGGAACATGCTGGGATGAAAGTGGGAGACTAGTCCACTTATGTGGAACATGTTGGGATGAAAGTGTGAGACTAGTCCACTCATGTGGAATTTGTTGGGATGAAAGTGTGAGACTAGTCCACTCATGTGGAACATGCTGGAATGACAGTGTGAGACCAGTCCACTCATGTGGAATTTGTTGGGATGAAAGTGTGAGACTAGTCCACTCATGTGGAATTTGTTGGGATGAAAGTGTGAGACTAGTCCAATTATGTGGAATTTGTTGGGATGAAAGTGTGAGACTAGTCCACTCATGTGGAATTTGTTGGGATGAAAGTATGAGACTAGTCCACTCATGTGGAATTTGTTGGGATGAAAGTGTGAGACTAGTCCACTCATGTGGAACATGCTGGGATGAAAGTGGGAGACTAGTCCACTCATTTGGAACATGCTGGGATGAAAGTGGGTGACTAGTCCACTTATGTGGAACATGTTGGGATGAAAGTATGAGACTAGTCCACTTATGTGGAACATGCTGGGATGAAAGTGGGAGACTAGTCCACTTATGTGGAACATGTTGGGATGAAAGTATGAGACTAGTCCACTCATGTGGAACATGCTGAAATGTAAGTGTGAGACTAGTCCACTTATGTGGAACATGCTGAAATGTAAGTGTGAGACTAGTCCACTTATGTGGAACATGTTGACATGAAAGTGTGAGACTAGTCCACTCATGTGGAATATTTTGGGATGAAAGTGTAAGTCTAGTCCACTTATGTGGAACATGCTGGAATGAAAGTGGGAAACTAGTCCACGTGCATGGAACATGTTGGCATGAAAGTGTGAGACTAGTCGGCTTATGTGTAATATGATGGCATGAAAGTGTGAGACTAGTCCACACGCGTGAAGCATGCTGGATTGCCAATGGGAACTCAACCATTTCCTGGAAGCCAAGTCATCCGACGATTTTTTTTCCTTCCCTGCATTACAAATTTTTTGCAATTATGGGGGTAGGGGTGATGTAATACCGCACATCTGCTGATGATTTCTGGAAGTCTTTCATGACCTCTTCAGCTGTTGGGGATTGATGCACAAATGACCGCTTTGGTGTATTTTCATCGGTGTTTGTCTGAAAGATTTATTCACACATTCATCACCTTCTCTACATCACCTGATCACTACATCATGGGGCATTACATTATTAACCGCCATTCGCCATTTCTCTCGCCAACCATGCTTGCTCAGGGCCCAAAAACTTTTCAACAAAATATCAGGTTGGACAAACCAGGACGGGAACCAGCTAAGTGGACTCTGATCATAAGAAGTACCATAGAGGGACCTGCAGAGCTGCTCAAAGCTGCCTGCTTACTGAAAACCATCAACTGCTTGTCTCTCACACCTCTTCAAACACTGCACTGCTAAGCGCTACATCGCAGAACATGATAACCACACCTCAGTGGTCATCACGCAAGACATGGAGACACTTCACAGATAGGATCAAAACACAAAGACAACACCCTTCCAACCACACACCCTACATGGCGTGTCTTGCTTCCCATGTAGGTAAGCGGTTCAGCGTCCCCCTTAGAGGTAGTGAGCTCAATGTAAAAACTGCAATACAATGCACTATGCACCCATGACTTGGAGCTTTAGGGCACACCTTACAGCTGACGTATCGAACATTACAGAATGCCGTTCACGGGTAAAAATGTTTTAGTCTGACATTTTAGCACCACAGGGCTAAACAGCTGCTTCCCAGCCCTGCAGGGATGTTTTCAAAAATCCCACATGTGTAAAGCGACAGCATATCCTACATTGGGCATATGGGGCCTTATTTATGAGCCCTTGCGTCACTTTTGAGCCGCCGATGCAGCACTTTTTGTGACGCACCAGGGGTGTAAAAAATGCACCATGTTGCGCCATTATTTACAAAGTGACGCATCTAGGTAGATGCGTCACTTTGTAAACCCCTGCGCCACATTATACCTGTTCCAGGTATAATGTATGCAGGGGGTGGGCGTCCCGACGCAGGAAAGGGTCATAGAAGTGACGCAGTGAAATCTATAAGATTTCACTGCACCACTTCTAGGACGCAAATGCGTCAATATCTTACGCCTGCCTCATGGCAGGCGTAAGACTGACGCAGGCACATTTAACATGGGACTTGCCCATGTGTAATGACCCATTGCTGGAGTTGCGTCATTTTTGCCCCTACAGATACGTCAGAAATACTGACGTATCTGTAACTCCTTGCGATATGATGCGTCATACTGTAAATATGATGCATCATTGGTGTCGCAAGGAGGGCGCAATGAAAAGTGACGCATCGCATGTTTTCTTGCAGCGATGCATCACTTTTCATAAATGAGGGCCATGACCTTTATGACACATGTGCATATTTTGCACACTTGATGATGGACTTACTAAAGCTAAACATTCCAATTGGATTTTGTCACATACTTGCCTTATTTCATGGTTAGAACCCATTCAGTGAAAGGCTGTTTAGCAGCCTCCTGATGCTCAGAATCAAAACGTGCTTGCTAGTCAGTCAAAAAAACTTGGGAAAAAGACGTACTTTCCTACAACCCCCTGAAAGCATTTCTCCATGTAGCATCTTGCCTAGTAACTAAACAGCTTAAATTTGACCATAGCATCCTTTTGCTTACTTCACTTAAATAGTTACCATAGCAAGTGAAAGATGACTTTAAAGCAGGATTACTAACATGTGAGACCATCCATCTACTTCAGTTCACCTACACACCTTGTCGAAAACATGACGACATCACGAGGCTCACCGAATATTAAAAGAAATGAAACCTCAGGCCAGCATTCCCCGGGTACAAGGAAAAAACCAAGCACACCAAAAACTTCTCGTGTAACGCACCTAAAATGTGAGATACCCAAGAAACACAGGTGAGGCTAGCTTCACCTCTGCCCCTCACACATAATATCACCTTCTAATCAAACATTGTGGTAAGACACACCTTCCATCTCCCGCCTCCTGGTCTCTTTTTTAATCCCTGAATTTCAGAATGCTTATGACTCTATGAGAAGAATATAAAGTTCCAGTTATTTCTGTTTACTTGTGCTGTTTTTATATTTTTGTAAATATGCAGCAAACATGCCTCCCCCCAAAAAATATTTTGTTTTATAAGCTCTTTATTACTATGTTTTCTTCTGTGGATAATTGCCCTCCCCCCACCTCAGCACACTGTCAACCTTTTCCTGGGCCTAATCTGCAGGAGAGAAAACTACAATTAAAAAGAAAACGTACCATGAGATGCTCACCATCTCTGGTGGCTCAGGACACCTGCAGCAGGACATCAGCAGATCGGAGACAAGGAAATGCAAAAAGGAAAAAAAACACAAGGTAAGAGGCCTTTTCCACCTGTGCACCCAGGAAGTGGAACAACAAAATCCCCGTATCCATTAGGGCCGCCCCAACGCCGCTGTAATTCAGGAAAGAGTTGAAGACTGACCTCTTTAAAGAACACTGCATCATGACCAGGGCACGAGTCGGGGGTAAACGTGGGTACACGGCGTCCACCCACTCTTTTCACAGGGTGGACGCCGTCCCCCCTGCTAAGAAGTTTCCCACATAAATATGTTGCACTTGTCCCAGTGCAATTTTGAAACACCGGGACACGTTCATCAGTTCCTGCACGTTGTCTGCTTTCGATTCCCAGCAGCAACGTACAGGCAGGGAGGGGGCTTTTTTTCCACCTCCACCTGAGCAATGATAAAGCCAGAAGTTAAGGGGCCGTCAGTCCTCCTTTTGATCAAGTGTGGGACTGGAGGCGTCCTGGAACCTCACAAATGCAAATGCACAGGCGAGAAAACAAAAGCACACAGCTTGTTATCTCTTCATAGGTACTTAAGAGATGCATGCTTTTACTTTGTTATATATAAGTGCATGCACTGTAAGAATGTCAGATGGGTTGGTCTGTCTCAGTATTTACACAAATAACAATTTAAATAGCACTTTTTTATTTCTTTTATAGCGCTACTCATCCCAATGCAGAGTGTTAGAGCCCTCTATAACATACACATTATCCATTCCAAATAAATCATGTAAGTGTGTAAATCAATGTACAAGATGTGTTACATGAGACAGTCAGGGTTACAAGGTGTAGGAGTCAAATACACTTCGTAGCTCACTGTGGTCTACTATAAGGATTACTATTTATTAACTGCAAGTAACAAAAGGATCTCTGTGTTCATAGCAGTAATCAGGGCTTTAAGTGGGAAAAAAAAACTGGGGTGCTCTAAAAGGGCCGTGGCAAATATCTTCAAGGGGTGTGGCCTATCCGAGTAGGGGCGTGGTCTAAATCAAGATAACTAGCATTGTGTGCTTAAGAAAAGCATGAAGTCGCATCCAGCAAAGGATAATAAAATAGGCAAAAAGGTATATTTATTAAGTATAAGCCATAAAAATACCAAACACTTTAAAAAACATGTAAAAATTATTTACATTACTTAGAAATCTATTGCAGGATTCCCCAAAACCCTTGAAGATATTCACTGTGTCTATTTTGCTGGGGTTTCTCGGCGGAGTCAGAGGTGTGGCAGAAAGAGCAAAATATCCCAATTTTTAGTATTTGTTTCCCATTTCACTAACCAGTTACAGCTTATTACGTTATTTAATTTAACCAATGGATACACATGTTTATTTAAGGTTTAATATGAGTTATTGCAAAACACACAAGATGATGGACGGAATGCTGCACATTGGCAAACATTCACCCCCAGTCACTGATCTGGGTTTAATCCATCGTTATTTTGCTTCACCACGCCACCCCAGTTCAGACATAGCCATATGCAAATCAGTCTTGACCCTGTGCCTCATGGGAACAGTCCAGACCGAACTGCCAAGCCATGTCTTCCCTGGACCGGAATCAAGCATCCTAGGACCGGTTTCAGGCTATCAGCCTTCATCAGCCAGGATAGCTTGACTCCAGTGGCGTAGTGAGCACGGGACCCACGTCTGGGCATACCCTTCCCACATAGGGCGAAATGCAAAACACACAAGATGATGGACGGAAAAACGATGGATTTAGGCCCAGATCTCTGTACTGGGGTGAATGTATGACATTGTTCTGCATTCTGTCCATCAACTGTTGTTTTTGCATTTAATATGAGTTATTGACATTAAAATACATTCACAAAGTGGGATACGTTTCCAAACACAGAATGTCCCAAATATCCTTAAAAGTGGAATCGCAAGCCATTTGTCTCCCAGCCATGGAGTTTCTGTCATCCGCACTTCCCCACCCTTTTTCCACAAGAGCAGTTCAAACATGAATGGCAAAATATCCTAGTTTGCAAATGTTTTCCACATAATTATGGCTCTGCCATATTTGCCACATAATACATCATCTGCTGCATAATCTGACGATTTTAACTAATAAATTGTTTATAGCTCAAACGGATCAAAAGTTACAAAAAATGTGACTTGTGTTGCTGCAAAGTAGATGGCCCATTGCAAAGGTTGACTGGTCAACTTTCTCACTGCTGCACTTGTATGTTCCACTGGTACTAATAAGGAAAAATCTTTGCGGATACTGTTAGCATGTGTAAAAATGTCAAAATAATAAAGTATCAGAAAATTTACAGCACCACTAATAGCAGTATAGGGTGTCAGAGCACTTTACATCACGTATGATTGCTTATCTCAGTGTAATATATGTGTGTAAATCACTGTATAGGAAATGTTACATAAGACAAAGGACTATAAGGTGTAGGAGTCACATGACAACCATACTAGTAGGCAGCATAGTTTAATAGTGATTGGTCTGGAGAAACACAAACTCAGAATTTAAAACGTAATACCATGGTTGGGGGTTCTCTTTAATAATCAGAATTGATTTCTACCCAAATGAACCCTTTTTTGCAACATTAGGATAATCAAAGACTGTGGAAAAAACATAATGCTCTAATTTATACCTTGCAGTTTGCATGCAGCTCTTACATGACAGTTAATAGCTCACTGTTCTATGTTAGGATTTTAACTTATTAACTGCAAGTAACAATAGGGTCTCTCTGACAAAAGCAGTAACCCACTGACCTATTTACATTATGTGCACTTTGTGATCTGCATGGTACATGTTCTTAGCAGTAGGCACATTAACCCTCTGCGCTTCCTTTCCATGAGTCAAAACGTCCACTAGACAAAACACCATCTCTCTCTACTAAGAACATTAATCCCTGGAGTTATCATGACATTTTTATTGTTGCCGAAGATTGTTGGAGGCCAGGAAGGAGACAGCAAGTGCTTTTAAAACCATATTATACTTGCAAACACGACGCCCCCACCTGAAGTCAGTGCCACCCACGGTCCGTGCAGGTAACAGCGGTGGGGCCGGGTAAGGGGGGGTTTCGAGGGATGATGCTGAAGGAAAATTAATTATTTACTTTTCCCTCGGCATCGTCCCTTGAAATCCCCCCTTACCCGACCCCTCTGCCCCACTGCTGTTAGCTGCACGGATCGCGGGTGGTCAGTGCCTGGTGCGGTCGCACTGCCCTAGAGCCACCCTGCTCAAGGGTCCTTTGACCTCAGTGACAGAGTCACTGTCACTCTATGGTGAGCTGCTTCATAGGCCTGCCTGCAAGACTGGCGGTGAACTTCAGAATAAATTGTGGCGGACAGGCCTTCAAGGTTAACCCACACATGCCACTGCTAGGGTCCACCTGCTGGTGCTAAGACACCAGGGCTTTTAAGATCTTGCGGGGCCTTCTAAGGTCTAGCATGGGAATGTGCTCCCTCAGCGGGAGCGGTCTGGTGGACTGGTCATGAAGGCTGGACCTGGTTCCCCAGTTCCGAATTCAGCAGCTCTGACCATAGTGCCACATCCTGTCCCCCACTGAACACCATACTGCCCCACTGAGAGAAACTTGCACTGCACTGACCCACTATAAACACCTGGATGTGACTCAATTCAAATTACGCACTAGACAAGAGCAATATGCTGCCTAAAAAAAAATGAACAACATCCTAGAAAAAGCAAACACTCATAGAGAATGCACGATTAAGTAAAGCACATGAAATGTAAGCAGGAACAACATGGTTACCTTTTTCTTTTTACACTCATTATCCAGAAATTAGTGAGTGCTTTTGCCTGACAAGTTAAGGACATGACTACAGGTCCCAGAAGGGACCCGTTTCAATGCCCATTGCTTATATCCTTACAAAACGTAAGCAGTATGGTTTAAAAAGACCACATTCGTGAACACACAGCCGCTGTACACATTTTGTTTTCCAATTCACCCATCAAGTAGGTATTTCAATACCTCCAGGAATAGTGCACTTTCCCACCAAGGGAAAACAATGTTGTTCAAAGAGAGACGAGAAAACAAAAGTAGCGCTTTACTGGCAAACACTGTAAAGTGGCGCTAATGTGTTTAGGTGTGAATAAATCAATCTGGCCACCTTGCAACCACTCTGTCTTGCTTTAGCTAGTTACTTTTCATATTTTGAATGTTTTAGTTCTCTCCACCCCGAGGCTGCACTTAGAAATTGAAAAAGTCAGAAAAAGAGGACGTTTCCAGCAAAAGTATTTTTCTTTTTTGGATCCATTTCACAGGGGAGCAAATAAACGAAAGCAGGAAAGAGAAGGTAATACCTGTTTCTAAAAGTCTCGGTTTTCATCATCCCACGCTGGCACCACCACGACGTTGCTCCTGCGCTGAAAAAAGAGAAGGGAAATCCTAAGAGAAAATGGCTCTCTTAAAGGGTTTCCCTTCCTCCAACAACGCTCACCTAACATGACGTCATGCCGTTTGCCAGCCGCGAAAATAGAGCCCGATAGAGACCCGTTTCGAGGGCCCCAAAAAAAAACTGCCGGTGCTCAGACCAGGACAGACCAGGCCCACTTAAAGCCCTGGCAGTAATCCACTTACCTATCAACATAAAATAAAAATCTGTGATTTGCATGTTACATAATATGCTTTGCAGGAGACAACTTTAGAAAAAAAACATATTTGATTGCATTTCCAGTTGGCATATGTTATAACATGCACATATCAGAGCATCACTTCCAGGGAGGTCACTTCCTGTGATGCCACGTGGAATGTCATGCGTCGTGACGTCATGTGCTTTGATAGCACGCGTCATGATGCCACTTGCATACTGCCTGACTTGGTCAGTCCTCCCACTTCTTTTTTTAGGACTTGTGCCCTGATCATGACGCGAAAATAGTCCACACACCAGCGACCTCTCAGACCGCTAGCTGGCTCTATCCTTGCCCCTGATCCTGTACAGCTCTCTGTCGCCTTTGGCTAGATTTGTGCTTTCAGATACCACATACATACTACATATGTTCTCCTACCGTCACCGTTCTCCCCTACCGTACCCCAGTAGGCATTACATTGGTTGACCCTTATGGCAGAGATGCGCGCAATGAGCTATTCCAAGACACAGGCAGTTATTTACTCAAAGGCCACTAGGTGTCAGTGCTGCATAAGAATCCGTCTGCTCAGCTATAACATGGCTGGGACCTAGATTGAGCCATCTTTCGCTAGACAGTGCACATGTTGTAATGTGCAATCTTCTGCCCCCCAGCACAGCCCACCCGAACACACTGGCACAGCACACAAGGACGTAGCACTGGCAGAAAGAGAGGGCGTGCAGTTGTTCAAGGGCTGCAACCTTCGTTCCACCTGCGGTGCATGAATTATTCAAACACAACAGAGCTCTCAGCAGTGCTTTAAATGGAAAAAGAAAAGTGCCGATACTCACCAAATTGATTGGGATGGGTCTTGAGGGTCTGGCAGGGATGTGGCTTCGAGGCAGGTATTTAACAATACCGCCATTTTCTTATTCAATGCAAAAGCGCCCTAGTGTCCTTCGGCCAAGTTTCTTCATATGTGCACGTCATAATTGGTGTTTTTGCAGTTTTATATTGTGCGAACTTGGCCAGAGGGCATTAAAGCCTTTACTTGAGAAGCAGAACTTTTACATGAAAACATACTTTTTTTGTTTTTATGTCACTGGGAGATTGCCCAGAATCACAGGATGTTGAGCGGAAGCTGGGATTTCATTTCAGCTCTCTGTGCCATAAAAACAAAATAAAGTATGCTTTCGTGTAGAACTTGCACTTCTCATTTAAAGTGCTTTAATACCCTCCTGCCAAGTGTGCGCTATATATAACTGCAAAAAAGTACTAATTGCGCACTGTACACATGAGCTGAACTTGGCCAAAGGCGTTGGGCGCTCTGACAGTGTATTCCAGCGCTGCAGCCTTACACTCTAACTGACAACCCCAAAGTTCCGATGTGGGGAGCTCTGTCCATCAGGCCACATCTCACTGTTGACCGTCAGAGCGCCTCACAGACACGCTCCCACTGAAGGTATTCAGCAGCACCTTCACCAGGGTTGGATTGGAATAAAAAATCGGCCCGGGCACCCCAAAAAAAAGTGGCCCACATTTGCGTATTGCCTTTCCGCAAAACACTGCTTCAGCAAAGTTTTATGAAAAGAAATGGGGTGGGGGGCATGTTTTATTAACTTCACTTAGATTAAAAAAATTGCACAGATTAGTTCACACTGCTGAGCCAAACATGAATGCAAGTGAGACCACTTCTGCTCAGGCCCCCTGCCCCCGCTCAATCAGCATACACTAATGGGCCGGCCCAGCGAGAGAAAGGGAGCGACACCTCCGCCCATCTGCCTCTAGAAAGGCCACTCAGGCACCCACCGAGCCGCTGGCGGAATCCTCACAGCACAGACAGCCCCCAGGCTGCCCAAAAAAGCAGCCCACAGCTGGAACTCGGCTACCGGCCCTTCAGCCATTTCCCGAGTGCCCGCGTTACCAATCCGATGCTGACCTTCACTGCATGTACCCATAACCCAGAGTCCGACCCCAGCTTGACTCTAGGAGTACCGGTACTCTCTTGACACAAGGTGAAGTTCCGGTACTCTAGGGAAGAAAACTGAGAAGTGCCGGTACTCAGTACTGGTGAGTACCGGCCCATTTAAAGCACTGGCTCTCAGAAAGACAGACTTTTCGTACCAGGGGCGCATGCGTTTTACTGCTAGGGGGTGGCAGCGCCAAATAAGGTATGTTCCTGCGACACATGGTTGTTGAGTAGTAAAACTTTGCCAAAGACATAGAAAGGAAGCGCTGTTTTGAAATGTTAAGAGGGAGATTCCCACGTTATAAAACAAATCAATCTGACGCCGCACACGCCGTCTGCTCATTCTTCTAACATGAATTATGTATACACACCACCAGTTGTGTTTCCTTAAGAACTCACACCTGAGGCATTTAATACGTCATAGAATATATGGAAATTTCCTTCAGGAATGGTATATTTTATTGGGCTGACACAAAGAGAAAAAAGAGCGCTTTGTGCACCGGCTGACTCGTGCCAGCCTATTCCGGGCCGAGCAGTGGTTAATTTGTTAAAACACACCAGATGCCAGGGCCCTAGTCATGAGGCTGCTTCCTCTTGCACCGCCCCTTGCTGTCAGCATTGCCAGTTACAGTAACAACTAGGTAACAACACAATTAATAACTGTCACACTCCTACAAGTGCGATAATTCTTACATTTCCAGGACCCCAAAGCTAAAAGAATGGCTTTTACGGCAGGTATTCGTCATTCAGTATTAGTCATTCTTAGTCTGTTGTTGTGCTCGTCCCTAAATGAAGCAAAGAGCGCCACCATGTGACAGGCTGTCATAAGTGCTGGTGCTGACAATTAAGTGCAGGTGAGGAGCCCCAGAAGCCACTAGCTCAAATTAAGCCCTGGAGCGGAGTCCATGCTGTGGAACATGCCAGAATGAAAGAGTGAGCCGAGTTCATGCGCTTGGAACATGAAAGTGTAAGACTAGACTACTCGTGTGGAACATGCTGGAATGGAAGTGTGAGATTAGACCACTCGTGCGGAACATGCTGGAATGGAAGTGTGAGATTAGACTACTCGTGCGGAACATGCTGGAATGAAAGTGTGAGATTAGACCACTCGTGCGGAACATGCTGGAATGGAAGTGTGAGATTAGACCACTCGTGCGGAACATGCTGGAATGAAAGTGTGAGATTAGACCACTCGTGCAGGACCTTCCTGGAATGACAGTGTGAGACTAGTTCACTCGCATGGAACATGCTGCAATGAAAGGGTGAGACTAATCACGTGTGTAGAACATGCTGCAATGAAAGTGTGAGATTAGACCACTCATGCGGAACAAGACTGCGATGACAGAAATAGTAGTCCTTTCACAATGATGCTGTTATAGGTTCTTTTTATTCAATATTTAAAACACAGCAGCCAACGCGTTTCACCCACACGGGCTTCTTCAGTTTTGCGAAGATATCATTAAAAATATATAAAAGTACTCCTCTTTGCTGTTGTCTGATGTCGAATATAAGTTTTTACTGGTGGAACACCCCAAACATCCGTGTCTATCTTTTACCAAAGATACATAAGAAAGCTCAATTTTTTAATGATGCAGAACGGTATATTTTGGCTTTTTCGACGTGTACTTTGATATTTGCAGGACATATGCACTGGTTTGATGCTTGTGCATTTTTTGTACATGTGCTTTATCTGCAGGCTCACAAGTGACCGTGTTACATTACATTTACATTGGTCCTTGAAGAGGTCGGTTACCGCGGAAGTTCATAGATTGAATATCTCATTGTTTGAATACTTTTCAGGTACACTGTGAACCTTGATTCCTTAAACCTACTACATTAGGATTACGCAGCCTTGCTACCTTACATTCAGGATGTTAATGAATATGTATTCTACTTTTCTTTAGGTTTTTTTGTGTCATTGATGACTTTTTAAATTCAGTGTGGATTGACCTGGGACAACTCCCGGAGGAATCTCCCCACCTCTTCTATGAACTGTGTGGTCCAATAATTTTGGTGGGTAACATTTTTCCTAAATGTGTACATCTCTCCTTTCTCCTCTTGTTTTCTCTTTTCTCTTCCTCGTTACTTCTTTTCTCCTCCCTCTCAGACCGCCATTTCTTGATTCCTAGTGGCTCAATACATTTATGAGCATAACATGAAATGGTTTTTTGCCTGCTACTGTCCATAAAGATGAAAATTGTTACATACCTCGCTTTGTTAGAGAGGTTAGCTTCTGCATAGACCCAGTTTGGGACGCTATTTCATAACCACAAACAAATGTTTTTGTGATCCTTGCATCAGAGATATGGTCTTGGTCTTTTAACTCACTATAATCAGGATTTGGGTTTTGTGTGCTAATGATTAAGGTTTGTTTAGGGATATATGTATGTACACTTTAGTATAATAACAGCTGTAAATATGTTTTTAATTGTACAATATGTTTGATTTTTGTTTATATTGTTATTTTCAGCCCTGAAGAAGCCCGTGTGGGTGAAACGCGTTGGCTGCTGTGTTTTAAATATTGAATAAAAGAACCTATAACAGCATCATTGTGAAAGGACTACTATTTCTGTCATCGCAGTCTTCTTCTTGCGTGGGATTTAAACCCTATGATATTTTGCCTAGGATTCAATCCCTCTCCCACCTTTTGTGCTTATGTATTGTATTTGAAACCAATTGTGGGTGGCTGGTTTCGGGAGGTGGGCATTGACTATCTGCAAACTATATGCAACTGTGTTAGGAATTTAAAAACATTGGTAGTAGATACAGCGAGATATACCCTGCCACCGTGTCTGTATGCAGTACACTCATGCGGAACATGCTGGAATGAAAGTGTGAGACTAGTTCACACACATGGAAAATGCTGGAATGAAAGTGTGACACTAGTTCACGTGTGTAGAACATGCTGCAATGAAAGTGTGAGATTCGACAACTCGTGCGGAACATGCTGGAATGAAAGTGTGAGACTAGTCCACGTGTGTAGAACATGCTGCAATGAAAGTGTGAGACTAGTCCACACGCATTGGACATGCTGCAATGAAAGTGTGAGACTAGTTCACGCGCATGGAACATGCTGCAATGAAAGTGTGAAACTAGTCCACGCGCATGGGACATGCTGCAATGAAAGTGTGAGACTAGTCCACGTGTGTAGAACATGCTGCAATGAAAACGTGAGATTAGACCACTACGTGTGGAACATGCTGGAATGGAAGTGTAAGACTAGTCCACGTGTGTAGAACATGCTGCAATGAAAGTGTGAGACTAGTCCACGTGTGTAGAACATGCTGCAATGAAAGCGTGAGATTAGACCACTGGCGTGGAACATGCTGGAATGAAAGTGTGAGACTAGTCCACGTGTGTAGAACATGCTGCAATGAAAGTGTGAGATTAGACCACTCGTGCGGAACATGCTGCAATGAAAGTGTGAGAATAGTTCAGGCACATGGAACATGCTGCAATGAAAGTGTTAGACTAGTCCACGTGTGTAGAACATGCTGCAATGAAAGTGTGAGATTAGACCACTCATGTGGAACATGCTGGAATGAAAGTGTGAGACTAGTCCACGTGTGTAGAACATGTTGCAATGAAAGTGTGAGACTAGTCCACGTGTGTAGAACATGCTGCAATGAAAGTGTGAGATGAGACCACTCGTGTGGAACATACTGGAATTAAAGTGTGAGACTAGTCCACGTGTGTAGAACATGCTGGAATTAAAGTGTGAGACTAGTTCACGTGCATGGAACATGCTGCAATGAAAGTGTGAGACTAGTCCACGTGTGTAGAACATGCTGCAATGAAAGTGTGAGATTAGACCACGCGCATGGGACATGCTGCAATGAAAGTGTGAGACTAGTCCACGTGTGTAGAACATGCTGCAATGAAAGTGTGAGATTAGACCACTTGTGTAGAACATGCTGCAATGAAAGCGTGAGATTAGACCACTCGTGTGGAACATGCTGGAATGAAAGTGTGAGACTAGTCCACGTGTGTAGAACATGCTGCAATGAAAGTGCATGGAACATGCTGCAATGAAAGTGTGAGACTAGTCCACGTGTGTAGAACATGCTGCAATGAAAGTGTGAGATTAGACCACGCGCATGGAACATGCTGGAATGAAAGTGTGAGACAAGTCCACATGTGTAGAACATGCTGCAATGAAAGTGTGAGACTAGTCCACGTGTGTAGAACATGCTGCAATGAAAGCGTGAGATTAGACCACTCGTGTGGAACATGCTGGAATGAAAGTGTGAGACTAGTCCACGTGTGTAGAACATGCTGCAATGAAAGTGTGAGACTAGTCCACGTGTGTAGAACATGCTGCAATGAAAGTGTGAGATTAGACCTCTGGTGTGGAACATGCTGGAATGAAAGCGTGAGACTAGTCCACGTGTGTAGAACATGCTGCAATGAAAGTGTGAGATTAGACCACTCGTGCGGAACATGCTGGAATGAAAGTGTGAGAATAGTTCAGGCGCATGGAGCATGCTGCAATGAAAGTGTGAGACTAGTCCACGTGTGTAGAACATGCTGCAATGAAAGTGTGAGATTAGACCACTCGCGTGGAACATGCTGGAATGAAAGTGTGAGACTAGTCCACATGTGTAGAACATGCTGCAATGAAAATGTGAGACTAGTCCACGTGTGTAAAACATGCTGCAATGAAAGGGTGAGATTAGACCACTCGTGTGGAACATGCTGGAATGAAAGTGTGAGACTAGTCCACGTGTGTAGAACATGTTGCAATGAAAGTGTGAGACTAGTCCACATGTGTAGAACATGCTGGAATGAAAGTGTGAGACTAGTCCACGTGTGTAGAACATGCTGCAATGAAAGTGTGAGACTAGTCCACGTGTGTAGAACATGCTGCAATGAAAGCGTGAGATTAGACCACTGGTGTGGAACATGCTAGAATGAAAGTGTGAGACTAGTCCACGTGTGTAGAACATGCTGCAATGAAAGTGTGAGATTAGACCACTCGTGCGGAACATGCTGGAATGAAAGTGTGAGAATAGTTCAGGCGCATGGAACATGCTGCAATGAAAGTGTGAGACTAGTCCACGTGTGTAGAACATGCTGCAATGAAAGTGTGAGAGTAGACCACTCGTGTGGAACATGCTGGAATGAAAGTGTGAGACTAGTCCACGTGTGTAGGACATGCTGCAATGAAAATGTGAGACTAGTCCACGTGTGTAAAACATGCTGCAATGAAAGTGTGAGATTAGACCACTCGTGTGGAACATGCTGGAATGAAAGTGTGAGACTAGTCCACGTGTGTAGAACATGTTGCAATGAAAGTGTGAGACTAGTCCACGTGTGTAGAACATGCTGCAATGAAATTGTGAGATTAGACCACTCGTGTGGAACATGCTGGAATGAAAGTGTGAGACTAGACTAGTCCACGTGTGTAGAACATGCTGCAATGAAAGTGTGAGATTAGACCACTCGTGCGGAACATGCTGGAATGAAAGTGTGAGAATAGTTCAGGCGCATGGAACATGCTGCAATGAAAGTGTGAGACTAGTCCACGTGTGTAGAACATGCTGCAATGAAAGTGTGAGAGTAGACCACTCGTGTGGAACATGCTGGAATGAAAGTGTGAGACTAGTCCACGTGTGTAGGACATGCTGCAATGAAAATGTGAGACTAGTCCACGTGTGTAAAACATGCTGCAATGAAAGTGTGAGATTAGACCACTCGTGTGGAACATGCTGGAATGAAAGTGTGAGACTAGTCCACGTGTGTAGAACATGTGTGCTAATGATTAAGGTTTGTTTAGGGATATATGTATGTACACTTTAGTATAATAACAGCTGTAAATATGTTTTTAATTGTACAATATGTTTGATTTTTGTTTATATTGTTATTTTCAGCCCTGAAGAAGCCCGTGTGGGTGAAACGCGTTGGCTGCTGTGTTTTAAATATTGAATAAAAAGAACCTATAACAGCATCATTGTGAAAGGACTACTATTTCTGTCATCGCAGTCTTCTTCTTGCGTGGGATTTAAACCCTATGATATTTTGCCTAGGATTCAATCCCTCTCCCACCTTTTGTGCTTATGTATTGTATTTGAAACCAATTGTGGGTGGCTGGTTTCGGGAGGTGGGCATTGACTATCTGCAAACTATATGCAACTGTGTTAGGAATTTAAAAACATTGGTAGTAGATACAGCGAGATATACCCTGCCACCGTGTCTGTATGCAGTACACTCATGCGGAACATGCTGGAATGAAAGTGTGAGACTAGTTCACACACATGGAAAATGCTGGAATGAAAGTGTGACACTAGTTCACGTGTGTAGAACATGCTGCAATGAAAGTGTGAGATTCGACAACTCGTGCGGAACATGCTGGAATGAAAGTGTGAGACTAGTCCACGTGTGTAGAACATGCTGCAATGAAAGTGTGAGACTAGTCCACACGCATTGGACATGCTGCAATGAAAGTGTGAGACTAGTTCACGCGCATGGAACATGCTGCAATGAAAGTGTGAAACTAGTCCACGCGCATGGGACATGCTGCAATGAAAGTGTGAGACTAGTCCACGTGTGTAGAACATGCTGCAATGAAAACGTGAGATTAGACCACTCGTGTGGAACATGCTGGAATGGAAGTGTAAGACTAGTCCACGTGTGTAGAACATGCTGCAATGAAAGTGTGAGACTAGTCCACGTGTGTAGAACATGCTGCAATGAAAGCGTGAGATTAGACCACTGGCGTGGAACATGCTGGAATGAAAGTGTGAGACTAGTCCACGTGTGTAGAACATGCTGCAATGAAAGTGTGAGATTAGACCACTCGTGCGGAACATGCTGCAATGAAAGTGTGAGAATAGTTCAGGCACATGGAACATGCTGCAATGAAAGTGTTAGACTAGTCCACGTGTGTAGAACATGCTGCAATGAAAGTGTGAGATTAGACCACTCATGTGGAACATGCTGGAATGAAAGTGTGAGACTAGTCCACGTGTGTAGAACATGTTGCAATGAAAGTGTGAGACTAGTCCACGTGTGTAGAACATGCTGCAATGAAAGTGTGAGATGAGACCACTCGTGTGGAACATACTGGAATTAAAGTGTGAGACTAGTCCACGTGTGTAGAACATGCTGGAATTAAAGTGTGAGACTAGTTCACGTGCATGGAACATGCTGCAATGAAAGTGTGAGACTAGTCCACGTGTGTAGAACATGCTGCAATGAAAGTGTGAGATTAGACCACGCGCATGGGACATGCTGCAATGAAAGTGTGAGACTAGTCCACGTGTGTAGAACATGCTGCAATGAAAGTGTGAGATTAGACCACTTGTGTAGAACATGCTGCAATGAAAGCGTGAGATTAGACCACTCGTGTGGAACATGCTGGAATGAAAGTGTGAGACTAGTCCACGTGTGTAGAACATGCTGCAATGAAAGTGCATGGAACATGCTGCAATGAAAGTGTGAGACTAGTCCACGTGTGTAGAACATGCTGCAATGAAAGTGTGAGATTAGACCACGCGCATGGAACATGCTGGAATGAAAGTGTGAGACAAGTCCACATGTGTAGAACATGCTGCAATGAAAGTGTGAGACTAGTCCACGTGTGTAGAACATGCTGCAATGAAAGCGTGAGATTAGACCACTCGTGTGGAACATGCTGGAATGAAAGTGTGAGACTAGTCCACGTGTGTAGAACATGCTGCAATGAAAGTGTGAGACTAGTCCACGTGTGTAGAACATGCTGCAATGAAAGTGTGAGATTAGACCTCTGGTGTGGAACATGCTGGAATGAAAGCGTGAGACTAGTCCACGTGTGTAGAACATGCTGCAATGAAAGTGTGAGATTAGACCACTCGTGCGGAACATGCTGGAATGAAAGTGTGAGAATAGTTCAGGCGCATGGAGCATGCTGCAATGAAAGTGTGAGACTAGTCCACGTGTGTAGAACATGCTGCAATGAAAGTGTGAGATTAGACCACTCACGTGGAACATGCTGGAATGAAAGTGTGAGACTAGTCCACATGTGTAGAACATGCTGCAATGAAAATGTGAGACTAGTCCACGTGTGTAAAACATGCTGCAATGAAAGGGTGAGATTAGACCACTCGTGTGGAACATGCTGGAATGAAAGTGTGAGACTAGTCCACGTGTGTAGAACATGTTGCAATGAAAGTGTGAGACTAGTCCACATGTGTAGAACATGCTGGAATGAAAGTGTGAGACTAGTCCACGTGTGTAGAACATGCTGCAATGAAAGTGTGAGACTAGTCCACGTGTGTAGAACATGCTGCAATGAAAGCGTGAGATTAGACCACTGGTGTGGAACATGCTAGAATGAAAGTGTGAGACTAGTCCACGTGTGTAGAACATGCTGCAATGAAAGTGTGAGATTAGACCACTCGTGCGGAACATGCTGGAATGAAAGTGTGAGAATAGTTCAGGCGCATGGAACATGCTGCAATGAAAGTGTGAGACTAGTCCACGTGTGTAGAACATGCTGCAATGAAAGTGTGAGAGTAGACCACTCGTGTGGAACATGCTGGAATGAAAGTGTGAGACTAGTCCACGTGTGTAGGACATGCTGCAATGAAAATGTGAGACTAGTCCACGTGTGTAAAACATGCTGCAATGAAAGTGTGAGATTAGACCACTCGTGTGGAACATGCTGGAATGAAAGTGTGAGACTAGTCCACGTGTGTAGAACATGTTGCAATGAAAGTGTGAGACTAGTCCACGTGTGTAGAACATGCTGCAATGAAATTGTGAGATTAGACCACTCGTGTGGAACATGCTGGAATGAAAGTGTGAGACTAGACTAGTCCACGTGTGTAGAACATGCTGCAATGAAAGTGTGAGATTAGACCACTCATGCGGAACATGCTGGAATGAAAGTGTGAGAATAGTTCAGGCGCATGGAACATGCTGCAATGAAAGTGTGAGACTAGTCCACGTGTGTAGAACATGCTGCAATGAAAGTGTGAGAGTAGACCACTCGTGTGGAACATGCTGGAATGAAAGTGTGAGACTAGTCCACGTGTGTAGGACATGCTGCAATGAAAATGTGAGACTAGTCCACGTGTGTAAAACATGCTGCAATGAAAGTGTGAGATTAGACCACTCGTGTGGAACATGCTGGAATGAAAGTGTGAGACTAGTCCACGTGTGTAGAACATGTTGCAATGAAAGTGTGAGACTAGTCCACGTGTGTAGAACATGCTGCAATGAAATTGTGAGATTAGACCACTCGTGTGGAACATGCTGGAATGAAAGTGTGAGACTAGACTAGTCCACGTGTGTAGAACATGCTGCAATGAAAGTGTGAGACTAGTCCACGTGTGTAGAACATACCAGAATGAAAGTGTGAGATTAGACCACTCATGCAGAACATACTGGAATGAAAGTGTGAGACTAGTCCACGTGTGTAGAACATACTAGAATGAAAGTGTGAGATTAGACCACTCATGCAGAACATACTGGAATGAAAGTGTGAGACTAGTTCACGCATAGCTGTCAAGTTTTCATTTTCCTTATGTGTGACACTTCCATATTTTCTGTGTGTTTATGTGTGACATTTCAATTCTTATGTGTGACGCGTCTCTATTTCTTTCCAACTACACTATGGCCCATAAGCACTACAAAGAACTACGATACTGAATTAATTTACATTATCTTTCATCCATATTACCTTTGCACCTTTTACTTTAGAAGTTGTGCTTTCACATCAGATTTTACTATGTTCTGGCTTTCTATACTCTATTGTACAAAGCTTTTATTGCATTTCATCATATATTGTCTCTTTTCATATGAAATAAAATAGTTCTAAAATCAAAAAAGTGCTCACTTAACACTTTAAGTGGTAGTGACTAGATCAACGCCATATGGAAACTGCCTCAGTGCTGACCCTTCCTGCAACTTTGTTTAATATTTACGTTACGCCCCTTGGTCTATTATTAAAAAATCTGGCTTCTCCCTGGCCTCATATGCCGATGATACCCAAATCGTGGTATCATTGGCAAATCCTGAAACAAATCTGGGTGCGGCTTTCAGCTCATGCATGAGTAAGGTGAGCAACTGGATGGACTGCAATTGCCTTAAATTGAATGACAATAAAACGGAGGTTATCATCTTCGGTAACAACCCTTCCTTCTGGACACCGGACTGGTGGCCACCTGAGATGGACTCTCTACCCGAACCCTCAAACAAAGTTAGAAACTTAGGGTTCCTGATCGACAAGGAACTGAGGGGCACATGCATCAAAGGTTTTTGCGATCGCAAACGGTGCGAATCGCAAAAATCGGCCGTTTGCGATCGCAAATTGGCCTTTGGAGATGCATGAAAGTGTTTCCTATGCGCAATTTAAGAATTCGCAATTAATTGCGAATTCCTAAATTATGATTGCATTTAAGGAATCGCAATTTGCGATTCCTTAAATGCAATGCTAGAAGCACTTTCAAATAGCGATTTCGCTATTTGGGACCGCAAATTACAGACAAATCAAACTTGTCTGTAATTTGCAAAACCTTCGAAAAATGCTCTAAAATGCATTTTTTTAAGTTTTAGGTTACACACACACATGCCCTTGGGGCATGTGTGTGCTTGCAATATGGGTGCACATCACAATTTCAGGGTGCAACAGGGTGTCATTTTGACACCTGGCACCCTTGAAATTGCATTCTCAATTTGCGATTCTCTAATTGCGAATCGCTAATTGAGAATGTCTTCCCATTCATTCCTATGGGCCTCTAGGCCCATAGGAATTAATGGGAGGTATTCCTTAATTGCGACTCGCAATTAGCGAGTCGCAATTAAGGAATGTTTAGGAATCGCTATTTTTATAGCGATTCCTACATGCATAGGCTTTTGCGATTCCTTAATTGCGATTCCTTAATAATCGCAATTAAGGAATCGCAAAAGCCTACCTTGATGCATGTGCCCCTGAAATTTAAGGACCAAGTAAACAAAATAACCTCAGCCGCTTTTTGCTCCCTTAGGCTAATAAAAAAGACAGAAAAATTTCTGCCCCCCGAACTACTTACAACAGTAACAATGGCACTCATTCTTACAAGGATTGATTACTGCAACAGTCTGTATCTTTCACTTGCAATGGGTCTCGTAAAGAGGCTCCAGATACTGCAAAACACGGCAGCTTGCTTCCTTTGTAAAATTCCGAAGTATGAGTCAGCCAGAGGAGCAATTCGGAAATTACACTGGTTGCCAGTCAAGCAACGATGTAGTTTCAAAGCTCTCTGTATGGCCTATAAATCTCTGCATGGACTCGGGACAGACCATTTTAAAAAGAAACTTAGATGGTAAATCCCAGCTAGGACACTTCGATCAGGCTCTGCCAGGAACCTGATTGTCCCCCCATTTAGGAAAGCCACCTGTGGTGGAAAGAGCTTTTTTAGGGCCACTGCCATGCTTTGGAACAGTCTCCCACTGTCATTAAAAACTGCACCCTCCTTGCTCTCCTTTAGAAAAGCCTTAAAGACCTGGCTTTTCACACAGGAGTAGAAGTCTTTCTGCACATCTGCCTGATCCAACCACAACACCGTTTCAGCCTAATCGGACTTCGATAGCGGCAAGACGCCCTAGGGCATGAGTTCGCGCTTTATAAGTTACATTCAAATTCACACATTCACACACTTTGAAAGAAGGCAGACAAATAATGTGCATTTAACATAACGCTGAACCCAGCGTGAGTATCAAGAACCCTACAGGTTGTTCACTCTGCTCTCACCCAGGCTGAGCAGTCTGTGGTTACCCACCCATCGCCCCTGGGGCAGTACAGGGCTGCTGCAGTGCATAATTTGTAAAAACAAAATAAGTGCCTGGCCCACTGCGGTTGCTGTAGACCTCCAATACTGGTGCCGCGCACTGTGTACAGCGCTAGGTTGCTAAGGCCCTACTGGCATGTGGTCCTGCTGGGGGAAGTATATCATTGAGTCTTGTTTTATTATGCATTTCCAATGGGGAAAAGAAAAAATATCAGTATGCAGGAAAGTATAGGACTGGATAAGGTATGTAATCCCGACAAGAACGAAACTAAGCTACAGCTTCGACTGGTAGACTGCTCCTTGAATAAGCTGATTTCTGGTTGGATGCAGCAGCATGTTTAACTACTGAAGCCTGCACTGTACTGGTTCCAGAGAGGCAAAAACCACGTACACTCCAGGAGCAGCACCGAAACACACAGAAAAGTGACCAATTCACTGCAATGCAAGCTGCAGCAGCATTTTCTTGGAAAAGACATCTTCACATCCACCTTCTATAACCATAGCTCAACTAGTACCACATGAAGATGTTGCATTACTTACCAGTAATCTTCATTACTCCGGGTCCTGTTGTCCTCATCCCATTCATCACTAATGAGATGTATTCACCTCACTAGACAGAAAAACAAAACAAAAACATTGCTCTAAGTATGCTCCTCCCTCCTGGGAGGGAGCCAGTAGAGGACATACTAACCCAGCAATCCTCCTGCACTGCCAAGCCCCCAGGAAGGCCAGCAGTCCGGGAGGGAGGAAGGGAGGGGAATGATGAGTGGTACTGGGACTATAGGACCAGGAGTAATGAAGATTACCGGTAAGTAATGAGACATTGCCCTCAGGTCCCCTTTGTCCTTGTGCCCTTCATCACCAATGAGGAATACCGAAGCCATCCAGACCGGCCTTCATAGGAAAACAGGCCCAGAAAAGAAATCACAGAAAAGCACCATCGACTGCAATACCCAATAGTGATTTATTAGGAACAACACAACTGGTTTATGAGACAACCAAACTCATTACCCCATTCCAAAGTTAGTACTGTCATGCAACACATTTTTCAGCCTGTAATGTTTTACAAAAGTATTTGGAGTTGCCCAAGTGGTTGCTCTTCAAATCTCAGCAATAGACACTCCGTTCAACTCCGCCCAAGTAGCGGACACTCCCCTGGTTGAACGATCATTAATTCCTGCCAGAGGGGTGTGCCCGTTACAGAATTCATCAAAGAAATTGTGTGTTTAAGCCATCAACTGATGGACAATAAAGAAGCTTTTTCCCCTATGTTAGAAGCCCCAAAAGTTAAAAACAAGGAATCTGATTTCCTAAAGGGATTAGATCATTCCACATTAACCAACAGAGCTCTCTTCACATCGAACAAATGCCACTAAAAACCTAAAACTGAATCTATCTCGTCTGACAAAGCAGGGAGAATAATTTCTTGGTCGTGGTGAAATTGAGAAGCCATCTTTGGCACAAAAGATGGATCCAATTTGAGCACCACTGCTTCCTCATAAAAGGAAAGAAAGGGCTCTCAAACCAACAATGCCCCCAGCTCCCCAATTCTCCATGCTGAAGTGATAGCCACAAGGAAGACTACTTTGAGAGTCAGAAACTTGAAAATCCACAGACTCCAAGGCCTCAAAAGGGTGATCTAGCAAAGCTTTCAGAACCAAAGATAGGTCTCACAAAGGATAGAGAGGGTGCACAACAGGCCTGGAAATGGAAAAAGTCTTCAACAAACGAACTACCATATTTTCTGAGTCTAAAAGGTTACCCAACGGAGCTTGAAAAGCTCTAATAGCTGTCCATTGGGCTCACAAGGTAGACACAGAGAGATGCATCTGAAATCCTTCCCAAAGAAATTGAACAACATTAATCAAACTGCATTACAGAGGTAAGAGTTGTAAAGGGATACACCATTTTTGAAAACTGCCCCAATGCCTTCCAAAAGATTTTAAGGTAGAAGGCTTTCAGGACTGATGACTTGTAACTGCTAGATGTCTAGGAAGGCCTTTCCACTGTAACCCCCACTTCTCAGTTTCCACACCGACAGATGAAGACTCCGAGTAGAAAGAGCATGGGATACTCGCAGAGGCGAGGGACTCTGTGGAGGGAACCATGGACCTTGAATTGCCAGGATTGTCTGAAGGGGAAACCATGCCCTTCTCGGCAAAAAGGGAGCTACTACAATCATTTCCCTGCACTCCCCCAACAAGCGGGCCAACAACTTGGGAATCAGAGATATCGGAGGGAAAGCATAGAGAAGGAGGGACGGCCAAGGAATTGTCAATGCATCCACTCCACATGCCCTTTGCTGAGGACCCCTGGTGCAAAATTTGGGAAGTTGGGCATTGTGCCTTGATGCTGACCGATCTAGGGCACGAACCCCAAATCGCTTGCAAATCTGAAGAAATACTGTATAGGTGAGAGACATTTCCTGAGATGGAGTGAACTCTCTGCTGAGGGAATCTGCCACCACATTGTCGATCCCCCTGATTTGTACTGCCAGGACACTAAGTAGATGGCCCTATGCCCACTGAAAAAGCTGCACCGCTATCTGATTCACAGACCAGGACCTGGTCCCTCCCTGATTCTTCAGATATGCTCCTGCAAACATATTGTCAGTCCGAACCACCACCTCCAGTTGGAATTTGAAAACTACATGGAGGACAGCCATGACCAACAGTGACCACCTCACCTGGATTGACTGGGACCCCAGAAAAGCCACCCAACCCAGGGAGCTGACATCTGTTGTTAGAACCTGAGGAGGATCTAGCTGCAGAAACACCCCTATTGACAGAGAGTCCGGAAGAGTCCACCAGAGGAGCTCTCTTTTTATCCCCTGAGTCAGTGGTATCTTGATGTCGAAATCTCCCGAGTAGGTGCGCCAGAATGCATGAAGATGAGCCCATAGGGGCTGTAGATAAAACTTGGCCCATGGGACCATGAAAACTGAAGACAACATATGCCCCTGTAGTTTTAACCAGTGGAAGCGAATGGCTGTTGATCACATGAAGAGCCAAACTCCTCAATGTTAGAGCCCGGGGCTCAGGCAGGAAAGCTTTGTTCAATTCTGTGCGAAATCAGGCCCGATTAATGTAAAATCCCTTGTTGGCACCATCTTGCATTTGTCCACATTGAGTAGGAAACCATGAAACTGAATGCCCTTGAACACCACCACCATCTCTCGCAACAGCTGCTCCTGAGACGGTGCATGGAGAAGCCAGGCATACAGATAAGGATCAATCCATATCTCCTGTAGATGGAAAGAGACTATCAAGGGAGCCACCACCTTGGTGAACACTCTGGGATCCGTCTTCAGCCTGAAGGCAAGCACCTGAAACTGAAAATGCCTCCTCTTGAAGCAAAATCTCAGATACTTCTGGTCGAAAGGGTGAATGGGCACATGATAGTAAGCATCTTGCAAATCGAGAGTACACATGAAATGATTCCTGGCCACCTAAGGAGTTACCTTTTGTAAGGTCTCCATCTTGAACTGCAATGTCCTCACAAACTTGTTGAGTGCCTTCAAGTCCAGCACTAACCAGAATCCCCCCATCGCCTTCTCCACTAGAAAAATGATGGAGTAGAATCCCTTGCCCTTCTTTGAAGTGGGGACTTCCACAATGGCACATTTGTTGAGGAGAGTCTCTATTTCTGGAGATAATTCCAGTCTCTTAGCATGATTCCGAGGCCACGTGGTCGGCCTCACTCTGGAATCCCTCAAAGGAGTCTCTAATTCTACCCTGTAGCCATTTTTTGATGATCCGAAGCACCCACTCACCTGAAGTAGATGCCTCCCAGCTGTTCCGAAACTTCTGAATCCTGCTTCCAACTGCACATCGGGAGAGAAGTACCATATAGTCAGGACCTAGGTTTTGGGGGAGACTTGGATCTCTTTTCCTCACCTCTTTTGGAATATCCTTTGCTCTGTGGCTGCTATTGTTGTCTTCTAGAAGGCTGGTGAAAGTGTCACATGGTCCATGTGGGCATTGCCATTTTCCCCATGTTAGCATGAGCCCGTGACAGGCTGTCTTCATGTTTGTGCACGTTACTACACATACTTATTTTGCTTTGTGCCACACTGCAACTTTCACACAGAACATGCTGTTGTTTTTGCGTTCTGTTCTTTCCTGAGATTTAGTCTGAACACTGCAGACAAGGTCGAATAACAATGCCCCTTGTTATTCTGTTCTGGTCAGGCCCTAGCACCTTGACAAAACATGCAGATGCAGCGGGTGTTTGGGAACATGTACTTTGGTCATATAGGTATACACAGGTGGGTAACAAATATTTGGGGGCAGATTTACAAGCCCCTTGTGTCATTTATGCACCGCCGTTGTGCCACTCTTTGTGACGCAGCGGCAGCGTAAAAATGCGGCCCATTTACAACCTGGCGCATCCAGGGAGATGCATCACACTGTAAAGCCCTGCGTCACATTATACCTGCGTCAGGTACAATGTATGCAGGGTGGGCGTTCCCACTCAGGAAAGCCTCGTAAAAGTGACGCCGTGAAATCTACAAGATTTCACTGAGCCACTTCTAGGACGCCACTGCGTCAAAACCTTACGCCTGCTTGAAGGAGGCGTAAGGAGTGACGCAGCACAATGAGGATAGGCCTCAACATGCATTGCTGGAGTTGCGTCGTGCTTGCGACTTGACTCCAGCAATGCGAGACTTTTGCGCCAACAGATGCGTCAGAATTTCAGACGCAAACCATGCGCCATGGTGCGCTGTATTGCAATTACGGCGCATCAATGGTGACGCAAGGGTTTCTCAGGGTGGTGCAGGGAAACTGACGCATCTCTACAGATGCGTCACTTTCTTGTAAATCTGCCCCTTGGAGAGGGATCTTTCCAGAGAAGGGAGCGTGACAGCACCTGTGATGCAGATCTTCCATCTATAGACTATTGTATGGGGTCTGCTGCTGACACCCAGAGATCTTCTGATACATAATAATTTTGCTTCTGTAGATGGGGAGGGAGGTCAGGCTACCCTGTCATATATCATTACAGCCCCTGTTATGATTTATGGACTACTTACTATGCTGACCGTATTTGTGTTAGGCATTTTTCTACTTCTTGTGGCACGTACACTGCCTAGAGCACAATGATTAAAATGAACATTTTAAACTTTTCTCGTGTCTCTATCAGATCTTATTGTGGACTGGTCTGAGAGTAAGAGCGAAAGGGTGTGTCTTGCAACCGCGATTCCTGAGAGGGTCGGGAGTGTTTTGTTCTGGGGTGTCTAATCACTTGTTCCTCTGTGAGTGAGTAGGAGGGCAAGTGAGACACTATAGCTAGTCGGTACCCAGGCTACTAAGGTTCCATGATCCCAAGCATAGTTCTGTGAAGCCGCAGAATCCCTGCAACAAAAGTACAACTTCTTTGGTATCCCCTGTTTCTCCAAAAAGATTGTTTCAAAGAGGACGAATGCTTCTTCTCTTCGAAAACCTTATGTAGTTCAACTCCAATTCTGCCCAAACAGCTGAGAACCTTGAAAATGTAATCATAAGACAGATTATTTCTGTTCAGAATCTGTGCTTCAATCTCTTAAAACAAGATAGTGCCTTGCCGCAGTACATGCTCTTTGTTATGATGGAGCAGGGTTTTGCGAAATAAAACCTACTCGGATCGAACTCCTCATTGTGTGGAAAAAAAAGTGCAAAACTTAAAAAGGGAGATGAAATTGTGCAAATGCGTGCTGGAAAGAAATCAGTATTTCCAGTGCTTTTCTAGTAGGCCGCAAATGTAAAATGATTAATGCAGAAATAACAGCCAAAGAAAATAATGATAGAAGCTATTAGGTTTAAAAGAGACATGATATTTTTCCTTTCCACTAACTGTTTGAAAATATACATAAAACATTTAGAGACATGCATTAATGGTGAAGTTTTGTAGTGACATCTATAATCACGTGTATTTGTTTTTCCTAGAGCACATTTTACTGTTCTGCAGAGAAGGCCTCAAGAGTCTTTTTAGGTTTAATTTGCTTTCTAAAAACATAGGCTGCAAAACATGTATTTTGTCCTTCGTGAGTTCTTGATGATGGCCAAGGCTGTGGGGAGGAAGTAATGAAATGTTAATAATGGAATTTCCTTGCCAACCGGAGTGTGTGGACACTTGTGTGGAGAGTTTGAAACATTTGCGAGATGAAAATGTACAAGCCGGGGAAGAGATTATCTGAGTTTCCTCTGCTGAACGACAATGACGAAAGCTCTCTAAAGACAAAGGAACTGCTGAAATGTTAGATGCACTGAAAGTGGAGTGATTAAACACCCCTTGGCCTGGTCCAATAGAATGCTAGGATTTTTAGGGTTTCGATACATGAGGCTTTGGATGTTTTGTGAATGAAATGAAAAAGAAATTTGTAGAGCGCGAAACTTTCACCCGAAGGTGTCAAGGCGCTAAATTCGTCATTCATGAGTCAGAGGACGGTCCAAAAAGTCGTCAAAGATTAAACAGCCAGGTCTTTAACGCTTTTCTAAAAGCCAGCAGATTAGTTTCTTGCTTCAGCCCAAGTGGTAGAGAGGGTATAATTATTAGTGACAGAATTTTAGTTTAGTTTAGGAGGGATTTGATTTTGTCGTTGCGAGAGGAGGGTTGTATGACGTTACAACGCATGCCATTACAACACATGCCGTTACAACGCATACCTTTACCTCAACTTGCTGTCGGGGGTGCGCTGGAATTTGGAATAGTATAATTTACTATTCCAACTCCAGTGTGTGCAACAGTAGGGAAGGTGTTGGAGTTAACTCCAACAACTTCTTCCCCCGGCAACAAGCCTTTTGCGTTGTAACGACATGCGTTGTAATGGCATGCGTTGTAACGCTTACGTTGTAAAGGCTGTTCCCCGAGAGGAGAGAGCTGTGTTGCTGTTTCCTAACTTAAACTGGCTGGCTGTTGTTCTGCTGATCCTGACTCTTTGACTTTGCTCCTCTTACTTCTTGAGGGTGCCCCAGCTTACTCCTCCGGCCGGAGAGTAGCTTTTCAGACTTATAGCATCTTCTACTATTGGTTTGTATGATATTCTGAATTTGCATTAATATAATTTGCAAATGTTCTTTACTTTTTGTCTCTTCACCTATCCACTCCCTCATGTCATTGTGTTTGAGGTGTTAATATGAATGACTGTATTGCTGTTTCTCTTGTGTGGTGATCTATCAAGCTGTATTGTACTTGATGAGCATTCACATTAATTTAGATAAAAGCTTATTGATAAGTAATCAGAGTTTGTCTTTATTAATGTCAGTTGGTTATATTGAATGATTATTTCTTTATTTAGGTCCTCATTTGTTAGATTTCTGTCAATTCTTTTGACAATCCCTGTCAACTATACAAGATTCATCGGAGAGAGAGAGGAGCATTATAGATAGTGGAAATTTGTAACATGTTTTAAACTCACGCAGCGTGAAGGGGACTGATAGGTATTAAATTGGGCCCAGATTGTAAAAATTTGCAAAACCCCCTTTTGCTGCATCAGTTTTTGGTAGCAGAGGATGGTTATATTGATTAAATTGGCAATTGATTAAGACAGAATTAATAATTTTGGTTCTTAATATTTCGTATTTTGTTATATGTTGTAGTCCATCGTTGACCTTAAGAGAGACGGGTTCGAAGTGGCCTAAGATCCCGGGATGATGATATTAGCCTAATGGGCAGGTCTTAGTGTGGCATACACTAAGTGGTATTGGGTTATCTGCTGTTGATGCAGTGCTGAACAGTAGTTGCATTGTTAGTATTGCACAGGGAACTTTGAAGTTAATATAGTGGAGATTTATTTGGGTACCTTTAGAAAGTACGGCTGAAGAAGTCCCAAGAATGTTTCACTTGATTGAGGGTGGAATAACGCTGGTCGATATTCTGCTGGTAGCGAAAGAATTCTTAGAGTGATTGAATCTATATTTCTTTTAGTGGAGCAGACAAGCAGGTTTGTTTATATGTTGTTTCTAATATTGTTTTCCTTTAAGAAAAACGTTTATAATTTACCAGCCAATTTGGAGGAAATGATTCTAGGTACGAATAGTCCTGAAAAATTGAGTAAATATCAGGAAGAAGAGTTATTGTTTTTGTGTAAAAATATTACAATGAGAGCGAAGAGTTTGCATGAGAGATTTGCTGAAGTTGCACAGACATATGGAGTTGACGTAGAAAAATCACAGGCTTTACAGAAGACTTATAGATTGGATTTTAGTGATAAGGATTTGGAGAGTTTAAATGCTTCTGGTAAGCGATTGCAAATCAAAGAGCTGATTAATACACTGAGAAGATGGGGTGAATTAGAGCGATGGAAAGGCAGATGGGCTAAAAAGAAAGAAGAAATGGTTGCAAATCAGGGAGCTTCATCTATGTTTCCAGTGAGAGAGACAAGTACAGAGACAACGACTAAAATGATATATCCGATGAGAGAAGTACCAGGAGGTGGATATGTTCACGTTCCTTGGACAAGGCAGGATATACTGTCTTTTACAAATGAGTTTCCCAGATTGAGGGAAAAACCAGTTGAGTGGTACACACAAATAGAGAGATTTGTGAAGGTTTCAAAAGTTTTGTGGAAGTACTTAGATGGTTTGTTTGATATTGTGGTTCCAGCTGATTTGTGGGTAGAGTGTAAGATTGCAGTACATTGGCCAAAAGAAGAATATCCCAGAGATGCAAAGACTGGAGCACCATCAGATGAAGTGATGAAAAAATATAATCAGGTTATTACCTATTTGAAGGGAAAGATTTCACCAAAGGAAACTGATTGGGTAAAAATAGATAGAACAACTCAGGAAACGAAAGAGACAGTACATGCTTATTATGAAAGGCTTCTACAGGTATTTAAACAGTATAGTGGTTTTGAGAACATTACTGATAAAGATGTGGGACATTTTGTGTTTAATTTTGTGTTTGGATTGAAACCGGAGATTAGTAACATGATTCAGCAGTATTTGATTTGTTGGCAGAATAAAAGTGTAGATGAGATACTGCGGTATGAAAAATATTGTAGTGATGATATTGAATCGAGACATAAGAATTTGAAAGAGAAATTAATGTGGGCACAGATGAAAGCGGCACAAAAGGGTGGTAAGTTTGTGGACTTTTCTCAAACAGGTTACCAGGAAAAAGGTCAGAATCAGAATATTCTGAATGGTCAAATTTCTAACATGGGAGGTGTCATGGTGAATGGTGGTGTTTCTACTCAAGGATGAGGTACAGGTAAAGGTAATAAAGAAGAGATGAAAAATGTATTTCTGTGTTATGCGTGCGGCAAGCTGGGACATTGGAAACGCGAGTGTAAGGCTTTCTTAGGAAATAATGAAATGAATCAGGATTTTAATCAGCAAATGCAAGTTGAAGTGAAAAGAAATCAACAACAACCACAGCAGGTGGTTACACAGGTTCAAATTCCACAAGCTCTGATTCCAAATGACAATGTGAATGCTCAGGTACAAAGATACAGTGCGAATGTGGGTTTTCATACAGTTGAACGAGCAAATAATAATCAAAATGTACAAATGGCTTCACAATACTGGTTGCAGTGAAAGGAGAGCGATTCAGATACATCTCAATGACGGTGCCTGAGGGGGGAGGAGTAGTGCATGCTTGGCACATCTCTAGAGGTAGATCAGTGTGATCTCTTTGTAGATGGAGAAGTCAAAGGTAATGTGATAACATTCCTCGTATACACTGGTGCTACCCGTTCCACTGTGAGAACTGTGGAAATCCCTAAACAACCCCTCTCGGGAGATACTATCCAGGTCATAGGTGTTTCAAATCAATTGATCAGAACTCCAGTGACAAAACCAATGAAGGTACACATTGGAGACTTTCGAGACTTGCATCGTTTTGTGGTGTGTGATACAAGTCCAGTTAACCTGCTAGGTAGAGATTTGCTTTGCAAGATGAATTGCACCATCTATTGTACACCAGATGGAATAGCATTTCATACAGAGGATGTGGTATTTAAGATGATGATGGCGAGGCAAGGGACAGAAGTGAATGGTTTGTATCCTTTATTTACAGCGAAGGAATTGCCTGTTGAATTGAGAGACACAGTGTTGACTGATGTGTGGGATTTTTCGGGGAAAAACATTGGACTAATGAAGGGAGTTGATCCTATTCAAATCTCAGGTAAACAAGGTGCAGAATTTACAAAGACGCCCCAATACAAAATGAGTTCTGAGACCATTGCAGGAGTAACACCTGTAATTGAATTGATGATTGATCAAGGTATTTTGAGAGAGATACTAGGGAGTCCTTGTAATTCACCTATTATGGGGATTAAGAAACCGAGTGGTAAGTATAGAATAGTTCAAGACCTGAGGAAGATTAGTAAGATAGTGATCCCATGTTGCCCGATAGTGCCAAGCCCTGCAGTGATTCTTTACCAAATTCCTTGTGGTGCAGAGTGGTTTACCGTGATTGATTTGTGTCAAGCATTTTTCTCGATACCCTTGCATCCGGATAGCCAATATTTGTTTGTGTTCCGGTTCGGAGCGTTGTTTTGGCATGGTGCTGAGTTCCTCAAGGGTATACAGAGAGTCCCTCAAAATTCAATCAGATTTTGAAGAAGTGCTCAGAGTCACTGGTAATGCCAGAAGACTCAGTTTTGGTGCAATACATAGATGATTTGCTGGTTGCATCAAGGACTAGAGAAGCATGTGTGACAGATACTATTGCTCTACTGAACTATTTGGCAGTAGGTGGGCATAAAGTATCACCAGCGAAGCTGGAATTCTGTCAAAAAGAAGTTCTATATTTGTGCCACAAAATTGAGAAAGGAGTCAGGAAAGTATCACAAGATCGAATAACTGTGATCTTACAAATGAATCCACCCAGAATGCAGAAAGAAGTTCAAATGTTCTTGGGTATGGTTGGATACTGCTGAGAATGGATCAGTGGATTTTCACTGACAGCCAAGCCATTACAGAGATTGACACATAAAGATGTGACTGATCCAATTGAACTGGATGAAGAATGCATGAGTGCTTTTGTGGAGTTGTGAGACAGCCTTTGTCGAGCACCCGCATTAGGAATGCCAGATTACACCAATGATTTTGCTTTGTTCTGCTGTGAGAGAGACGGTTGTGCACTTTCAGTTCTAACGCACATGCATGGAACAGCACGTCGTCCAGTGGCATATTTTTCTGCAACACTAGATTCAGTGACTGCAGCGTTACCAGGATGTTTGAAAGCAGTTGCTGCTGCTTGTGTGAATTTGGAACAGAGTGAATCGATTGTAATGGGACATTCGTTGAGAGTGTATGTGCCACATTCTGTTGAGATCTTGTTGACATGAACTCGAACACAGCATCTTACAAGGAGTAGGTTCACAAGATATGAGAGAGTGATTCTGGGAGCAGCGAATGTGTCTGTGACAAGATGTACGAATTTGAATCCAGCTACTTTGTTACCAAGTCCACGTTGTGAGGAAGTGGTGGATGAAACTGATCACGATTGTCTGGATGTGACTGAACTGTGTACAAAGCCAAGGCCTGATATAAAAGACACACCATTGGCTGAATCAGATTGTGTTATGTTTGTGGATGGGTCTTGCTTGAGAGATGATAATGGTACCTTGCGTGCTTCATATGCAGTCTGTACAGTGGTCATGGTCCTTGAAGCTTCATGCTTGAAAGGAGTAAGTTCTGCTCAAATTTCTGAGTTGGTCGCATTGACCAGAGCATGCATAATTGGCAAAAACTTGAGAATAACCATATTTACTGATAGTCAATATGGTTTTGGGACTGTCCACGATTTTGGACAATTGTGGTTGCAACGTGGATTTTTGACATCATCTGGTGCACCAATTTGAAATGGTAACTACGTTAAGGAGTTACTGGTTGCACTACAATTGCCCAAAGAAGTTGGAATTGTACAATGCTTAGCACACAAATCTGGAAATGACTATCTGACTAACGGAAATCGATATGCGCATCAAGTTGCACGTTTCTGTGCTCAAAATTCAATTTCGATTAACAAAGATGTGCAGAAATCTGATACACATTATTATCTGATGTTTTCTTCTGTGGAGACATGGGAAGAAATTAGGCAATTGCAGGAGGAAGCTAGTGAGAAAGAAAAAGAAATTTGGATAAAAGTAGGTTGTTCACCTAGGGCTGAAGATGAAGTGTGGGTTTACACTGATGTAAGACCAATAATGCCAGACAGCCTGTTGTCACAAATGGCGAGAATGTACCATGGTTTAACACATGTAGGAAGAGACGCAATGATTAGGTTATTTAAGCAAGCATGGTATAATCCTAAGTTCAGGGTCATTGCAGAAAGTCTTTGCCAAAGGTGCATTACTTGCCAGCAGCAAAATGCCGGGAGGAAAACTGTAGTCAGTTGGGAAAGAATTGGAAAAGCAGCAGGTCCATTTACTAGACTGCAGGCAGACTTCATAGAACTTCCTCCATGTAATGGATTGAAATATGTGTTGGTAGTGGTCTGTTTGTTCTCTCATTGGGTGGAAGCTTACCCAACAAGACGAAATGATAGTCTAACTGTTGCTAAATTGCTACTAAGAGAGATAATTCCACAATTTGGGTTTCCAGTCTCTTTAGAAACTGATAGAGGTACACACTTTAATAATGAAATAATTTGGATGATTTGTGCAGCATTGCAAATTGAGCAAAAATTACATTGTGCCTATCGACCAGAAGCCTCAGGTGTGGTTGAGCACATTAATGGTACAATTAAGTCAAGACTTTCAAAAGTGTGTGCATCCACAGCACTAGAATGGGCAGATGCTTTACCTTTAGTTCTGATGAGTCTGAGAAGTATCCCTAATAAAAAGACTGGATTATCGCCCCATGAAGTGATTATGGGGAGAGCAATGGGACAGCCAATAGTTCCAGCAAATCAACTGATGAATATAAGTGATGATCTAGTGCTCGATTATTGCAAAGGATTGGTTGATGTGGTGTGTTCTGTGTTTCATCAGGTTGGAGAAGTTGCAACCACAACACAGCAAGAACAAGCACATGACCTAAGTTCAGGAGAGTGGATCCTGGTGACGAAACACATAAGGAAGTCGTGTTTGGAACCACGTCAACATGGGCCACACCAAGTGATACTGGTGACAATGACAGCAGTGAAGTGTGGTGGCTTACCGAATTGGATTCATGCAAGCCACACAAGAAGAATCCCAAGTCCACTTGAAAGAACAGAAACAAATGAAAGTGATCAAAGAAATCAAGAACAGACTGAAAGCCAAAGAGAGTCTGAACAGAGTCGAATAAAGTGGGCACCAGCTACTGGGTCTCGTGAGACTGTTGTCAATGCCGATGCAGAAGAGAGTTTGATTCAAAAGCAAGTGCAAACAAGAAAGGAAGAAAACAAGAGAAGTTCTGAATCAAGTCTTGAATCTGGTGACTCTGTGCAAGTGAAGAAGGCAAGAAAAGTAGACATATGGCCAAAGGGAGTGAAAAGACGGAAATACACTCTAAATGAAAAAGTTCAAATGCAATAATAGAAGCATTGACCCAAACAGAACAAAGTAACTCAGAAGAAGATACCGTTCGGAGAACAAAAAGAGCAAGAGTTCCGAACAAGAAGCACACAGCACCTGAATGGACATATGTGGTGGCTGAAGGAGTTAATCCTACAGATCATTGTGAGGAAAAGACTGTTGCAGAATCAAGTCACAAGAACAGTTATGAGCAACCCTAAATGAACTGTGTCAAAAATTGGGGTACAGAAAATTGAAAAACTTCTGAAAAGTGCAGGAAAAATTAAGCTGGAACTTAGCTAAAGGCTGTTGAATTTTGGAAAAAAGTAAAGGGAGAAGCAAGAAGGCTTATAAAGTGTTTGGATACACTACACACTATATATTTTTTAGTTTTAGTTTTCTGAGTTTTAGTTTTTTTTAGTTTTATATATAGTTATTTTTAGAGTTTTTTGAGTTTTTCGAGAAAATGGCTGAAGCAAATTTTCAAGAGACTGGATATCAAAATTGAAGTTTTAAACGAAGATGTATTAATGCTTGCTTTATAAGTATTTTACTAATGATGTCTGTTTGGTTAACACTAATTGTCGTTGTGCCTTTTTTTATATCTCCTACTAAGAATAATATTACTAATATTCAAACAATCAATCAATCACAAGATTTGTAAAGCGTACTACTTACCCACTAGGGTCTCAAGGCGCTGAGGGAGAGGAGGGGGGGTCTTGCCGCTACTGGTCGAATAGCCAGGTCTTGAGTCGTCTCCTGAAGGTCAGAAGGTCTTGGGTCTGTCGTAGGTTGAGGGGAAGGGTGTTCCAGATCTTGGCGGCGCGGTGAGAGAAGGATCTTCCTCCGGTCGTGGTTCTCCGGATGCACGGGACGGTGGCCAGGGAGAGGTCGGCGGAGCGGAGTTGACGGTTGGGAACGTAGAAGGAGAGTCGACTGTTGAGGTAGGCTGGGCCGGTTTTGTGGAATGCCTTGTGTGCGTGGATCAGGAGTTTGAAGGAGATTCTCTTGTCGACGGGGAGCCAGTGCAGGTTTTTCAGGTGGGGTGTGATGTGGCGTGGAATGTCGAGGATCAGGTGTGCAGAGGCGTTTTGGATTCTTTGCAGTCGTTTGATGAGCTTGGTCGGGGCTCCTGCGTAGAGGGCGTTTCCGTAGTCGAGTCTGCTGCTGACGAGGGCCTGGGTGACTGTTCTTCTCGTGTCTGTCGGGATCCACCTGTAGCTCTTGCGGAGCATGCGGAGGGTGTTGAAGCAGGAGGAGGAGACTGCGTTGACTTGCTTGGTCATGGTGAGCGTTGAGTCGAGGATGACTCCCAGGTTGCGTGCGTGGTCGGTTGGTGTCGGGGGTGCCCCTAGTGACGAGGGCCACCAGGAGTCGTCCCAGGCTGATGGGTTGGAGCCGAGCATGAGGATCTCCGTCTTGTCTGTGTTCAGCTTAAGTCGGCTGCTCTTCATCCAGTCGGCGACGGCTTTCATTCCTTCGTGGAGGTTGGATTTGGCGGTGAGGGGGTCCTTGGTGAGGGAGAGGATCAGTTGAGTGTCGTCGGCGTAGGAGATTATGTTGAGGTCGTGCTGTCGGGCGATGCGTGCGAGTGGAGCCATGTAGATGTTGAACAGTGTCGGGCTGAGGGAAGATCCCTGGGGTACGCCGCAGATGATCTCGGAGGCTTCGGATCGGAATGGGGGGAGGCGGACGCTCTGGGTTCTGCCGGAAAGGAAGGAGGTGGTCCAATCCAGGGCCTTGTCTCGGATCCCTGCGTCGTGGAGGCGTGTGCGTAGTGTCAATCAATCAATCAATCAATCGGTGGCAAACAGTGTCGAAGGCGGCGGAGAGGTCCAGGAGGATGAGGGCCGCCGTCTCGCCGTTGTCCAGCAGGATCCTGATGTCGTCTGTGGCGGCGATGAGGGCGGTCTCGGTGCTGTGGTTGCTGCGGAATCCTGACTGGGAGGGGTCCAGGATGCTGTTATCTTCGAGGTAGCGGGTGAGCTGTCTGTTGATGATCTTCTCGATGACCTTAGCTGGGAATGGAAGCAGGGAGATGGGCCGGAAGTTCTTGAGGTCGCTCGGGTCCGCCTTGGGTTTTTGAGTAGGGCGTTGATCTCGGCGTGTTTCCAGCTCTCTGGGAAGGTCGCGGTCTCGAAGGAGAGGTTGATGACGTTGCGCAGGTGGGGTGCGATGGAGCTGCCGGCTTTGTTGAAGATGTGGTGTGGAAAAGGGTCTGATGGGGAGCCGGAGTGAGTGAGAAAGTAGATGTGGAAGATCTTGAAGAAGATTCACAGACTAACTTTAAGAAATTAACGAGTGATAATTTACTACACAAAGATAATTCTATTAATGATTTTTTGTTAAATGTCTTTACTAAATTATTGTATGAGTATGTGGATACTATGGATGTGAGAGAGTGTCAACTGTGCATGCAATTACCATCATCTGTGTCTGAGGGGGTGACCTATCATCACCTACCTTTAACTTAAGGAGTTTTGTGTAGTGTACTAACAAGTCTGTTTTATGAAAAGGTTGCTTGCAGTATTACTATTCCAATTATGATTTAGAGTTCTCTGAAGTACCTATTAGAAAGAATATGAATATGGTGAGTAGTGCTAGAAACGCCGAATATTTTGGGGATTCTTTTCATACTACTAAAACGATAGATACTGTGTATGCACATCATAATAATTTAACCTGTAGCGTGCGTCAGGAGGAGATTGAGGTAATACATTTAGTGGAAGATAGGAGACACAATTTTAAGAAAAAGGCTGCTGAGCAAAAGTCTCATATACCTCCTTGCGCTTTTAGAGAAGGAGATTACAAAAAGGGTGAGACATATGCTGCAATGACTCTAGATTGGCATCATAGGGGAAAGCTTTGCTTGCTTAGAAAGAAAACTGATTATAACAATTATTTCATTGGTTCTAGTAAATGTGATCATACCTTCCTGATTACAGGGGGTTGGGGAATAAAAGGTGGTACAGATCCTGTTTTCCCTGGTATATATTATGTGTGTGGTAAGAATGCCTATTATAGGTTGCCTGCACATTGGTATGGGTGTTGTTATATGGGAATAGTCTTCCCTAAGGTATATCATCTGGATAAAAGTCTTGGAACCAATGAAAAGAAGAGTGGACTAACACGAAATAAGAGGGGAATTAGTGCTGCAGGAATTGTGGGTGATATTTTTGGAGCATTGATACTTTCAGTTGGAGTAATCTTGAATTCACATAAAATTAGAAAATTGTTCACAGTGGTTGATCATTTATCAAAAGCTGGTGGGTTCTTAATGATTGATACAGAAATGGTAGCTATAATATCTATGGTTTTACAGAATAGACTTGCTCTTGATGTATAATTGGCAAAAGAGGGCGGAGTCTGTAGCATGCTCAAAATTCAACAGTGTTGCACATAAAAACCTAGAGGCAGATTTACAAGCCTTGCGCCACTTTTGCGTCACTTTTCCCATGTTAAAAGTGACGCAAAAGCGGCGCAAGGGGCTTGTAAATCTGCCCCCTAGAGGGATATATTACAAATATTACACATTTACGGGAAGATTTAACTGAACTGAAGGTTGACGGTGCTTGGGAGAAACTTGGTTTCTCTTCAGTGGGTAACAGGTTTTCTGTTTTTGGTAATAGCTTGCTAGGAAGAATACTAACGCCAATAGTTGCTGTTGCTACAGGGATATTAATGCTGGTATTAATATGTAAGTGTTGTAAGTGTTAAAAACAAACTCTAGAGAATAAACGGAGAGCAAGAAAAAGAAAGAGAAGAAAGAGAAGAAATAGAGTTGGAAGACAGAAGAGGAAATGACTATGAAATAGTAAAAGATTTAGATGGGGTTCGGTTGAAACAGAAGAAAACTACTGTTTTCTAGGTAGTACAATGTGATGACAATCAGATTTTTTTTTTTTATGATGGTTCAAGTCACCATCAAAGGGGGGATTGCTGGAGCAGGGTTTTGCGAAATAAAACCTCCTTGGATTGAACTCCTCATTGTGTGGATTATTAACAAAATGGTGTGAAAATGAACAGTGGAAAACTAACAAGCATTTGCAATGCAATCGGTCTCGCCTTTGGGACCTTATATGTATTTAGCTATGCAGCACATTAGCCTGGGTGCTGAAACATCTACTGTTCTTTAACATGGAGGGAAAGTAAGCACCACACTGCGTGACACGCCAGGTATGGGAACACATGGAGAGAAATATTGCCTTTCAGCTGGAAATGGTATAGTCCAAAGCTCTGTTTTTAATATAAAATCAGGGCCTTCGTGGTCATATCACTGAAAATACAAGATTTGAAAACAATATTATTGTCTACGGGTGCTCGTGGAAGACAATTTCTATGGACTGGAATCTAGAGAATGCTAAAGTGATTCTGGTATTTTACTGACCTCTGCTGGTCGTTTTCTATCAAGACAGTTAAATAGAGGCAGTTGCCAACAAAAAAAAAAAAGAAAGTTCCTCAGCAGAAAGCAATTCTGGTATTTTACTGACCTCTACTGGTTGTTTTCTATCAAGACAGTTAAATAGAGGCAGTTGAACAGAAAAAAAGTCCCTAAGCGGAAGCAGACAAATCCTAAGGCTGATCTCCAGAGCCCACAAAGTACATATACATATAAGTATATAATAAGTATATACTAAAGTATATACTAGAGGTCTCGAATGCTCGACCTAAAAAAGGGAGATGAAATTGTGCAAATGCGTGCTGGAAAGAAATCAGTATTTCCAGTGCTTTTCTAGTAGGTTGCAAATGTAAAATGATTAATGCAGAAATAACAGCCAAAGAAAATAATGATAGAAGCTAATAAGTTTAAAAGAGACATTATATTTTTCCCTTCCACCAACTGTTTGAAAATATACATAAAACATTTAGAGACATGCATTAATGGTGAAGTTTTGTAGTGACATCAATAATCACATGTGTATTTGTTTTTCCTAGAGCACATTTTACTGTTCTGCAGAGAAGGCCTCAAGAGTAGGGGTGGTCGGAGTTCACGGAGTTTCACAGATTGACTTAGGAACTCCGTGAAATTCTGCGGAGTTCCGAGAGCGGGCGGAGTATTGCTGCACCGCCCACCCACAGCTGGAAAAGATCCTTTTATTAGTCTCCCCGCTGTGCTAACACTGTGGGTTGCCTTCATGTTTGTTTACCCAATTCACACTCCAGACCTGCCCCCAGCTCCAATCCGCCTCATACAATTCCGCTCTGACAGCTAGTTATATTAGTTAAAATTATACCCTTAACGTACCTTGGTGGCTGAGAGACGACAAGGTCCATCTCTATCCACTTGAGCATGTGGCTGGCTGCTGCTGGCTGAGCATGGGGGAGGAGAGGTTCTTCTTTGGACGCAGGCACAGCCTGCATGTGGCAGCCTCACTCACATGCAGCAAAGACTAGAATGCCAACCCATATTGGAACAGGTAAAGAAGACAGCCATTGTGGATTGCTGGGAAACGTGTAGGGAGTAATGCTCCAAGAGACCTTCGAATTTCCTCATGGGTGAGTCTATATGTTTTATTTTATAAGGATACTGTAACAAGTTGTTCCCGACGCCATATCTATGTTGGTAAACTTTAAATAAGGATGCATGGTGACATTTTGCACACCAGAGCTGTGTGTCTTCAGAGTTCAGACTTGACTGCTGTGGGGCTCGCTGATCTGGTGCTAAGAAGCCTTCAGCGGGGGGCACTCTGACTTAACACACGATCTGCTGCCATGGACGGAGAGCAGGCTCTGGGAGAGAGGGGTGCAGCGGGGAATACATACATTAATGTTAAAGGCTTTTTTTTCGGTGGTACATGGCGGGATACTTTGACGGGAATTATCCTTCCTACAAACAAACCCATTTCTTTCCAAATGTAAGTTATTTTAGTTCAATTGCATCCCGTTTGCAACAGTAACAGTTAATAATTACAACTTGCAGGAACGAAGTCAGAGCTATGTTGTTTCAGGCCGTCTTCTTGACTCTTTCTCCATCTTGTGGCAAGTTTTAGAATAGCAGCCATTTTCTTTTAACAGGGGTAACCGCTTCAGTGAGTGAGTAGAGTGCGCTGTAAACTTCACTCTGCCAGCGGATGGCAGAGTTTTTTTCGCAGAACTCCGCTCTCCAAGCGGAGCACGGAGTGGGCAAAACTCTGTGAACTCCGCTGGTAGAGCGAAGTTCAACGCCCACCCTTACTCAAGAGCAGTGCTTAATTCGTAAAATATTAAGTCCAGGTGCTCAAATTTTTGTAGGAGGCCACACCCACTTCACCAACTCTACCCACTGGCTCCACCCACCAGGATGTCTGAACCCGAACATTGGCATTTATGTAAAACACCTAGATTAGCCAACATGGATTGCATATGCTTCATTACTTTCTTTTTAGTTTTTTGTCTATGATGTGCTTTCTAGAAAGTACAGCAAGTCTGCCAAATACAACAGACATCCTTGCCAATTACCAAGCATCAGGGGTGTGTGTGCATGTGAATGTGCATGTGTGTATGTAATCACAGAGAAACAGAATTTAATCATGGTGCAGTGGGGAATGTGACCTATGTGTAGCGCTACGAGAACCCAGCCTGCAACTAAAAGCATTGCGAATATGCAAGTCATTTTAAAATAAGGGCAATAGTTTAGTAACCTTCCGTTTTGAGGGTTTCCATCAGTTTCCAGATCTATTTAGAGCTTCTCATTGCTAAAAAGGGTGTAATGTTTGATATTTAACACTTTACTTCATTGCTTGGTTTTATTTGCAAGAAAGTGTGACTCTCATGCCACACATTTGCCAGTTTAATGTCACTCATAAGTACATTGAAACCACCATTGGAATGTCACACATTGCAATCTGAAAACTTGGCTGCTATGGTACAGTTTAACATACTGATGATTGCCACCTTATACCATACATGCCTTACTTTTAACACAGGAGATATTTTACCAGAAGGACATTAACAACACTGTCCTCAGCTCTGTGGGATTTTCAACAAACTGATTTTTTTCCACCCACACAAGACTTTCAGATCATTGTGCTATTCACGTACAGGCTTCTCCTCTCACAGAGGCCGTACTTTTACTACAAAGGTTTTTTTTACCCACACAAGCCTTTTGCCACAAGACACGCAGCCTTCCTTCAAGCCTCTTCCTGAGGTCAGGTCATCTTTTTTGGGCTCCTCTGCCGATTGGAAAGAAGCGAGACTGAAGGAGTCTGTCAGAATTCTTGAGCCCCTCACAGAGAGAGAGAGCCCTTCCCTACACTGCCCACCCCAGCACTGCACCCACCATAGTCTCTTCCCTCTTCATCTCCTTGCTTCCCCCCTTCCCTTATATTTTACGCCTCTCTGGCATGTTCTCCCTTTTACCCCTCGGGCTCCTTCTTTGACTGAGCTCCCTCAGTCTTTACTTCTCTGGCGGCCCTATGGCAGGAATGTACGCAGTTTGGGTGGGTCTGTGAGAGGACTGAAGTTCCCGACTGACGAGAGACTACCTGTTACAACAACCCCCTCCCTGGCGCTATACTGTCTGCTATAGATCCGCCTTTGCGAGGCACACTGGGTGTCACTTCATAGATAGAGCCTCGCGGAGCACATATTGCTTTGAGGCTGGTCTTTGAGGAACAATGGGTACACTGTCACTGCACGGCTACAGTGGGTGCCAGGCAGCTCCTCGAGGTGCATGTAGTGCTTTGATTCCAGTGTTTCTGATGTACAGTAACACTTAACAACAACAACACTCAAAACACACTTTTACATAGTGGCACACTACAGCACCATGACAGTAATACTCATCGTCTCACCTTTGACCTGCAGCTTCGGTGGTACTGGCAGGAGCAGACCGCTGGTGCTGGCAAATGGGTCCTCTATATTTCTCCCTCACGACGCATGTGCAGTTTACACTGCGCATGACTTGACACAAACAATACAGTCTGAGACGGACCTGAATTGTCAGGACCCAGACTGCCTAAACCCAGCTCACGCGCGCCACCCATTAGCCCGCCCCATCCTCAACCTTAATTAACCAATGGGAGTGACATGCTCCTTGAAATGCAGGCGTGCACTACTGACATCACTAACGTGATGCAGTCATCATGCCTGGACCTGGGTGGGCGATCCTCTGGACATTCCAGGCAGACATGCATCGGAAGTTCGGGACGGAAGGAGTTCAGGACAGGTAATTACATAAATAAATTTATTTTCAATAATAACTGGGCCCATCTCACAGGGGAGAAAATCAATAGCCCCGGCCCTGTCAGATAAGTGCCGGTGCTAAGCACCAGAAAGCACCGCCACAAATTAAGCACTGCTCAAGAGACTTTTTAGGTTTAATTTGCTTTCTAAAAACATAGGCTGCAAAACATGTATTTTGTCCTTCGTGAGTTCCTGCCGATGGCCAACGCTGTGTGGAGGAAGTAATGAAATGTTATTAATGAAATTTCCTTGCCAACCGGAGTGTGTGGACACTTGTGTGGAGAGTTTGAAACATTTGCAAGATGAAAATGTACAAGCCGGGGAAGAGATTATTGGAGTTTCCTCTGCTGAAGGACAATGACGGAAGCTCTCTAAAGACAAAGGAGCTGTTGAAATGTTAGATGCACTGAAAGTGGAGTGATTAAACACCCCTTGGCCTGGTCCAATAGAATGCTAGGATTTTTAGGGTTTCGATACATGAGGGGTTGGATGTTTTGTAAATGAGGGTATAATTATTAGTGACAGAATTTTAGCTTAGGAGAGGAGAGATTTCATTTTGACGTTGCGAGAGGAGGGTTGTATGACGTTACAACGCATGCCATTACAACACATGCCGTTACAACGCATACCTTTACCTCGACTTGCTGTCGGGGGTGCGCTGGAATTTGGAATAGTATAATTTACTATTCCAACTCCAGTGTGTGCAACAGTTGGGAAGGTGTTGGAGTTAACTCCAACACCTTCTTCCCCCGGCAACAAGCCTTTTGCGTTGTAACGACATGCGTTGTAATGGCATGCGTTGTAACGCTTACGTTGTAAAGGCTGTTCCCCGAGAGGAGAGAGCTGTGTTGCTGTTTCCTAACTTAAACTGTCTGACTGTTGTTCTGCTGATCCTGACTCTTTGACTTTGCTCCTCATACTTCTTGATGGTGCCCCAGCTTACTCTTCCGGCCGGAGAATAGCTTTTCAGACTTATAGCATTTTCTACTATTGGTTCGTATGATATTCTGAATTTGCATTAATATAATTTGCAAATGTTCTTTACTTTTTGTCTCTTCACCTATCCACTCCCTCATGTCATTGTGTTTGAGGTGTTAATATGAATGACTGTATTGCTGTTTCTCTTGTGTGGTGATCTATCAAGCTGTATTGTACTTGATGAGCATTCACATTAATTTAGATAAAAGCTTATTGATAAGTAATCAGAGTTTGTCTTTATTAATGTCAGTTGGTTATATTGAATGATTATTTCTTTATTTAGGTCCTCATTTGTTAGATTTCTGTCAATTCTTTTGTTAATCCCTGTCAACTATACAAGATTCATCGGAGAGAGAGAGGAGCATTATAGATAGTGGAAATTGGTAACAGGTTTTAAACTCACGCAACGTGAAGGGGACTGATAGGTAATAAATTGGGCCCAGATGGTAAAAATTAGCAAACCCCCTTCCGCTGCATCAGTGACAAAGCTGTGGATCAGACCACGTCAAACACAATGTCAGAAATAAACTCTACTAGTCTCTCAAAATGATCCAACAATGCAGCGCAGTTTGAAGAATCCTCAATAGCACTAAACAGCTTCGTGATGTCTCTTATGAGGGATTGGGAGACATAAGAACCATAAATCCCTGCTCTGAGAGCCAAGTGTACCCCTGAATAAACCTTTTGCAGCACTGAATCCATTTTTATGTCAACAACATCTTTGAAAATGGCATCCTCTATTAAAGGCATTCCGCCCACCAGGCTAGAAGCAAAAGAATCAATAGGCACAGTGTCTAGCAAAGTCTGATTCATGTCCTTCAAAAGATACACTTTACCCAATAAGGGACACCTTTCTGCACAAAAAGAATCCTGAGAGACATATTCCTCTATCTATGTGTGCACACACAGACAGAGGAAGTAAGGAGGAGATATGAAGATGTTTCTCCTCGTTACGCCTCGCCTGGGGAGATGTATCTTTTTGGCACATTCCCAGGTCTACTAGTTCTGGTAAATCTGGGAATGCATCAAAAACCTTGGGAATTGCGTGGGAACACCCACACAACAACCAAGGAATGCCTCCATTGTGCCGAGTATTGCAACGCAGTGATTTGCGCTTCGTTGCATGACTCCAGATTTAGAAACCCATTCAAGCCACGCAAAGTGGCTTTGTGCGGTTTCATAAATCTGACTTAGAGGTTTTTGTCACATATGTGCCACATTGCATGGTGCAAGCATTATGCAAACCTCTCAGAAATATGCCCCCTAGTTTAAAGTGAAGGTAGCGTTTTATTTTTATAGCTACTCACTTGGTGGAAAGTCAGCACAAACTACAAGAAGCTGCTAGGCAATGTTCCAATGGCAGTAGAAGCTTCTTATACTGCCTCTGCCTCAGCTGACCTGGAAGTGAAAGTAGAAAAAAGTGGAGGTTTATTCACACATTCTTAGACACTGTGCCCCAATACAACAACCCCCAGCCGGCTACATCTTCCATGCTTCCACTTCCAAGCAATGCCGCAATATCCACCGGCATTATATCACACCTCTGAGAGATGAGATGTGCAATGGAAGCTCTGTCACGTGTGTACCGGCTTCTTTGACCTTGTTGCCCACCCTCAAGACACCAGCAGGCTGTTTCCATACTGTGACATGCAGATCTCTCACACGTGTGAGGTCTCATTAAATTAAGTGAGGTAAAAGAGACATGAATAGGGGTGCGTGAAATTTGTGTAATTTGCTTTAGCCTAATGATGTGAAAATTTTGTAAAATTATGCAAAATTACAGGTAATTACGCAAAATGAAAATTGATCATTTCGTGGTATATTTAGCTATGTGTCCTTGTGTCAGTTTTTGATGCGAGAATGCGTTTTGTGCAAATAAAATAGTGCATAAAAACCAAAAGCACTGCAACAGCAGCCACTTGTATTCTATTGTTCTTGAGTGTTTGGGGTCATGGTTTACAGTGAATGACTCATTCATTGTAAATGTTTACTGCAAATGGCACATAATTACAGCAGAGCAGGTTTTTTTGAGTAGTGAAAAAGAAAAAGTGCTAGTGGTGCAGAATTTTAATCTGCACCACTAGCACTTTTTCTTTTTCACTACTAAAAAAAAACCCGCTCTGCTGTAAGTCAGGCGTTGTAGCACAGCTGGGTTGCACTCGGCGGCCCAGCTGGGAACCCAATGATGAAGCATGCCACCAACTAGGCTGGTGGGTGAGGGTTCTTTTAAGAAACCAAATGGTTTCTTTCCGTTCTTGTGAATGACAGTGTGTCATCCCCCCTCCCTTTATGAATCCCACAGGGCTCGTCCTTATTGTTTTATACTATTCTTTGGTCTTGCCATCTCTTGATGACCAGGTCAGACAAGCCAAGCAATATCCCTTTTCCTGAGTCTGGGATGGAGAAACAGGAATGTCATACTCCTCAGGGTTCATTTAGAACAAAGGGTCTGCAGATATGTCTATCTTCTGGCCTTCGTCAGTAAATGGGGCTTTCTTGTTGGCTGCCTGGATCACTTGTCTCAGAAGCATGTGGTCATTGGTCTCGGTGAAGGGGAAGCACAGGGATTGAGAGATCCACTCCTGCATAGCCTCTGCATTTTGATTGGAGGAGAGAATTTCAGCTCCGTATGTGCAAAAGCAGCAGGTTGGTGAGAATACTCAGCATCTGGTCCTTTACAGATATCTTCTAAATGCCATTAAAGTGGAATCAGACCTGCAGTGACGGTGCAGAGGGAGGGGTGTGGGTGGGCTGGTGCCCTATCTGAGTTTGTCCTGGCCCCTCCCTTGTACTCCACCACCAGATGGCAGCTGAAGACAGCAAAAACAGACTCTGGCCTCAGTCTGGGACCAGCAATTTCGCTCCCATTTTCATCTCAGGTTTACCCTTGAATTCCCTAACAGTATTTTATTTTTTCTGAATGTTGTGTTTCTGTAGTTTTTTTCCATGCAGCACATTACTTATGTATAGTGCATACTGTGAAAAGAGCTGCCTCTATAGACCTGTGTGAGTTCAGGCTATGGAATGTGCGGGTATTTATAAAGGGCCACGATGGAGAGCAGCGGAGTTGAGGCCGACGGCAGAGTGAATTTCACACAGAGCCCGCCAGTGGGTTACAAAGGGGTTCAGAACACATGTTCATCCAATCATTGGCCTCTCTGCAGAGCACATAGAGCATTGGTCAGGTGTGTCAAGTGTAACTGTGATTCTATGCAAAACCGGGTAAAGCAGGTATACAGCTATCAGAATATTGACAGGGTAAAAGATAAAGAAAAGACAGTGCTTTCAGGTGAGTGCATGCATTTATGAGGGAAAGAGATGCAAAGACATGTGCAGGAGAGAGTGAAAAGAGGGTGCTGAAGAGGCAAGAGATGAAGCATGAGATATGCAGAGGGTTTCCAAAAGATATCAGGAGAAAAAGAGCATAAGAGTCTAACTGAGATACTGCAGAAAAAGTGGGCCCAGATTTAATAACACTTTGCACCAGGTTTGCATCACAAAATGAACACAACTCAGAACAAAGAGTTGAGGTGGGATTTCCTCTCCAACACAAACTAAGATCTGCATTGGAAAGTGCCCAAAGTAATGCAAAGTTACGCCGTATGCTCCATTGAGGCATGGAGACATTCCATGGGTGGTGCATGGGCATTCCCATGCACACATGTGTTTTGATGCAAATCTTCTAATATTCGTAGACCGGGATTTACACCAAAACCTTACGTCTCCATGATGTAGGCATAACAAGGAGAAATGTTTTTATTTCTCCTCATTTTTGCAAATTTACATGTGTGCGGCTTGTACACACACATATAAAGTGAGAAAGTCTTAAAGGATAGCTTTTGTACAGGAAGGGTCCTGTTCAGTCTAAAACCTATGCTTTAGAGAACGCACACACTCTTGAACTACAGTACAAGGGTGTGTGCATTGCCGCATGGCAGCCAAAAGTGCGCCAACACCGGAGGAGAGAAAAATGCCCCATATCTTAGTAGCTATCATGCACTTTTCTTTCTCTCTCCCTTTGACACAAGGCAGTGCAGCAACTTTGGTTTCTGTGCTGCCTTGCATCAAATGTTAGTAAGTCTGGGCCATGGTGTCTCAAGGTGAACTGCAGGGATTAAGGCACTCTGAAGACCACCACCCCTTCCACAGACCTTAGTAAGTTGTCATTGTAGGTGGCCCCACCACCTTTATCTGTGGTCCCTTGTGCCCACCCTCTAAAAATCATTTCTAGAGATGCCTCTGTGTCTCATTTTAGGTCAGGTCAAGGTCATCAATTCTCTCCTCAAGGAGGCCAGGGGATGTTGGAAGGAAGAGAATGGACACCTTGATGGCTCAGATTTCTTTCACAAGTGTCTCTGTTGTGACATCTGGCCTCTTGGCAGGGGAGAAACTATGTATAGGTGTTCAGCCAGCTTATGATCAGAAAATATCAACTGCTCCAGGATCTGCAGCAGGACATTGAGGGTCTGCAATGTGGCCTTATAAGAGCGAGGAATCCAACATTAGCAGTGCAGACTGTGTGAGGTCAGAGATTCAGAGTCCTCCAATCTGCCATTTACCCATGGGTGCAAGAAATGGGAGGAGGAAGAGAATGCATTGCAACCTCATTGGGGATAGTAAGCCCCCGCAGAGCCAGGGAGAAGGCTGGTGCATGGATTGGTAGATAGGTGGACGGAGAAAGCAATGAGGGTTCTGGAGCAACAGTACAGCAGGGCCGACTCAATGACTAGTGCTGCACATGCATGGTAGGTGAGAGCAACCCCCTCATGAACTGAGAGTAGCAAACAGGGCCTAACACTTCTAATATGTTCACAACGGTTTCAGACTAGCTGGGGCGCACCGAAGCTAGACAGAATCCACCGTTCTAGGTAGGATGAGTACGATACACTTGTCAGATAACCTGTGCTCATTCTTTGGTAGCCAAGCACTGAGCAGTCAGGCTTATCCTCAGGGTCAAAGTGTAAAGTATTTGCACAGCACCACCCTTGCAATACACTGAGTACACTACAAAAAGACTCCACACGGTATGTGTAAAACACTGGTCTTTGTATTACACACACACACTGAAATCAAAATGACATACACATTGGATATATGTTTTACAGTTTTATGCAATTTTCGAAATCTACCATTAGCAGCAGAACAGCATAAACATATATGTACTAGGCCCAGGTGTAAAACTCCACTCCGCTCGTGGAGTTTGCACAATTTGGGCACTCCGCCCTCCGTGGAGGAATGAAAAGTTCCTGAATTCCACCTTTCGGGCGCGAAGGGGAGTTTTTTTTCCGTTTGCGCGGTTGAGTTTTGTTTGGCACTCACTCGCAAGTGCCAATATCCTCTTGGGCTGGGTTTGCGAGCAGTCTGACGGACCAATTGGTAATTCGGTTTGCGCATTGAAAAGGGTCTGGGGCTGTTCGCAGACAATCTGCCAGGCCAACTGGTAATTGGCGTACATTCTTAAAGGTCTGGGGCTTCGGCCTGTCCTCTTGAACTTGTTACGGTCTTTAGAAGGCCGTCTTTCTTGTGATGCAGCCTCAGGGCTGACTGGTGATGTGCTTGTGTGTCTGAGTGATTGTGTGGTCTGTGGACTGATGTTGATGACGATGCTGATAGGATGTGCGTTTGAGTGAGGAACGGCTGTGCCTCCCGGACTGGTGGTTTGGGTTTTGAATGATTTTGTTACTCTATTTTTTCTGTATTGTCGTTGTTGGTGTTGTTTGTCCATTAGGGACAGTGCCTGTGCATTATATTAAAGATGCCTTGTTTAAGTAAGTTAAGCTGCTTTGGATGCCGGTGTTGTTCTTCTGATGCTCGATTGGAAGAGAGCCAACCTGCACCTCCGGAGGGTACCCCAAATTTTGACGTTTACGTCAAACATGGTATTGGCCCTATTATGTTTAGCACGTTGTGGAATAAATATATGAGGGACAATGCTGAACTACAATGGCCACTTACTGGCTCATTTGATGAACAAAAAATAAATTTCCTGCAGGATAAATTGTTTGCTAAAAGGAGTAGGCAGTCCATGTTTGATTCTTTGAGAGTGTGGCAGAAAGAAGCAAAACAGCGACGCATGCGAGCAGAGAAAGAGGTTCGGAAGAAGCAGACACAAACTATTACGCAAAAGGCGGTAGCCTATGAAGGGAGAAGACGGAGAAAGGTATAGAGCGTGCAGACAGGAAGTTTCGCTTGCAGACTGACAGAAGTTATGTTGTTAGGGAGGACGAAGATGAGCTTGTTGAGGAGCTTTTGGATTCTCGTCCCCCACCTCCCTATGCACCACAGCGGATATATCCTACAGTCCCCTTGTCCCCATCCTCAGCCTCTGGGGCTGTTCCCCCAGATGCTTCTGGTACTACTGCCCCGGCCCCAGCTTCACTTGCTTCCCCGACCTCGGCCCCACTTGCCTCCCTTGTATTCCCACCGGCCACAGGAATGGACACTGTTACTTCCCCCGTCCTGTCTCTTCACTCTCCTGCCCTGTCTCTGGGCTCCACCTCACCCACTACACTCCCTTTTACACCTACAACTTTGTACCCCTATATGATGGTGCCTGTCTCTGCATCCGTTCCTTCCCCAGTGAGTGTGCCACCCCAAACACCATTGCATACTGAAACTCCTGCACGTGGATTTCCCGGAACCAACTGGGCGGCGGCGCGAGACCGTATGGAGAAGGTGTTGGTGCGCTCTGCTGTGGGTACTGAGGAGAAAAAGATGGTGGTGGACCAGGCAGCTCAATGGGCCCGGCATCCGATTTATAGTGTGGAGGATGTGTGGAGTGTTATGAAAGATTACGAGCCCTTCGTGTAGCAGCATGCCCTTAAGCACATGTCCGCCACACTGATAGCGTTGTGGGAGCAGTGTTTCCAGGGTACTGCACCGCAGATTATTTATGACATACGAGATAGAGTATATGTCACAGACATGGCCCCGAATGAAGTTTTTAGTAATGTGTCTACACTAGTGGGTTACCGAGGCAGGCTACTCCAAAAGGTCCCGATGCTAGGGACACAGCACCCCATGAGGGAAGTTCATCCCATTTACCACCCTGAAATACCAGAATTACGCGACTCTACGGACAACGTAATAAGACCGCGAGTCGACGCTCGGTTTCAGGAACAATGGATCTATACTCCCTGGAAAAGGAGCGAGGTCCTTTCCCTAAAAAGTCAGTTACCGGACCCAAGGAAAAGTCCCACTGCATATTATAAAGAATTGACCGAGGCGGCCTCCTCTACAGTAATGACACTAGCTGACATAGAGTTGTTTTTCGGCTTGCTGGTACCAGTAGATATATGGAGACAGGTCCATACACAAGACCACGTGTTTGAACTGGGTGGCACAAGGGACGAGATCAAAGCATGGCATAAGGAGCGCAAACCCGGTGAGAAGCCAAAGGCGGAGCTATTGGCTTTACCGGGGCGTATCATCGCCTATATGCACTCCCTTATCCCACCGAAGAAAGTGGATTGGGATAAGTTGACTGCGTGTCGTCATAAAAAGGACGAGAGTGTGTCGGATTTCTTTACCAGATTTGAAGGGGTGTTCCTAGATTTTAGCGGTCAGGACCTGTCACAGGAGGGTGGTGTCCGTTTGTTTGTGAACAGGTTCGTCACTAACTTACTACCTGAGGTTACCACTAGGTTGCAAGCTTCAGAAAGTACCTGGATGACTTCCTCCCCGTCAGTCATATTGAGTATGGCGCAGTATTATGAGCATAGAGAGAATGAGGACATGGAAAGGGTAGAGAAGAAGTTGAAGGATTTGAAGACGAGGGTGATGATGCAGCAAGTTGCGAGAGGAAGAGGTAGAGGACGAGGTTCGGGTTCGGGTCCACGGCCTCCCCGATCTAACAGGGGTGGTGCTTCAGGTGCCCCTGTGGGACCCAACCAATGTGTATACTGTAAAAAGGAGGGACATTGGCGGAACGAGTGCCCGGAATTGTTGCAGAAAGGTGGGGCTCCGAGAGATCAGGGTTTTGGAGGCAGAGGACGAGGGGGAGGAGGCCGAGGGGGGACGCAGTCGGCGCACACATCTTACAACAGACAGAGTGGGAATTATTTTGACGACCCTCGGGGAAGACAGTACTACCACGATGATTATGACATGGATGAAGTGACGGGGTTGTCTCACAGCAAGGACAGCCAGGGGCAGGGCAAGGGACCAGTTCCGGTACCTGTAGATCAGCGTGGACCATACGTTACTACAGATTTACAAGGTACCTCTGAGAAATTCCTAGTCGATACAGGGGCTATGAATAGCTCTGTTTCCCGTTCACTGGTCCCGGGGGCAGCTCTGTCTGGCCAAAATAATGTTTCGGTGGGTTTCTCAGGCGTGCCGGTTGTTAGCCCCATTTCCAAGCCTCTTGCTTTGACTATCGGTCCCTTTACAGTAGACTCACCATTTTTACTGACGTCCAATTGTGGGGAGAATTTACTAGGATTAGACCTGTTGAAAAGACTGCACGCGTCGATTTCCTGTTCCCCGGACGGTGTTTACATGACTGTTGGCCCGCGAGTCGCCTATGCCAAACAATGCTTCACAAAGGATGACCCCCTCCCTCCTGAGTTCCGAGATGTGCCATGCACGTTGTGTGCAACAGGTGATACAGATGTGGGGTTGCTCCAGATCCCGCCAGTCTCTATACAGGTACAGAATAATGCCAGATTGCCCCGAATTCCTCAATACAAGATATCACAGGCAGGTGAAAAGGCCTTGTAGCGAATAATACAGGAATTGATTAAGTCTGGTGTGGTTGAAGAGACAGCAGCAAATGTGTGCAATAGCCCTATCCTCCCTATTCTTAAAAAGACACCCTCGGACTGTCCTGACACCCACCCTGATGTTTACCGTTTCGTTATTATTCTTAGAGAGGTCAATAAAATTGTGGTTTCCCAATATCCTGTGGTTCCTGACAGTACAACGATCCTGACAATGATTCCCCCGACCGCCAAATTCTTCTCCGTGATTGATTTGAAAAACGCTTTCTTCAGCATCCCCATCCATCCAGATAGCTGTCACCTTTTTGGATTTGCCATAGCCGGTCGGAGCTTTAGATTCTATCGTGCTCCACAAGGCTATACAGAAAGCCCCAGTATTTACAGTCAGGCTCTGAAAGCTCAGTTGGATTCTTTAGAGCTTCCCCCTGGTAATGTGTTGCTGCAATATGTCGACGATCTTCTAGTGGCTTCGGACACTGAAACGGGCTGTAAAGACGCCACGGTAAAATTACTGCTGCATTTGGCACATCATGGACACAAGGTGTCCCTTTCGAAGTTTCAATATTGTCGACAGGAGGTCATCTACTTAGGTCACCTACTGTCGAAGGAGGGCCGCAGACTAACACCTGAGCGCATAGCCGCGATTACTAACATGCCTGTTCCTAAGACCCAATGCGAGGTACGCGCGTTTCTGGGGATAACTTCGTATTATCGGCATTGGATACCAAATTTCTCCTTACTAACGAAACCCCTCCTTTACCTGACCACTAAAGATGTGCATGAGCCTTTGCCTTGGACACCTGCATGCCAGCAAGCTTTTGAACAGTTAAAAACTGCGCTTTGCTCTGCTCCTGTGCTTGGTACTCCTGACTACCAGAAGCCTTTTGTGCTCTATGTACATGAGGCCGACGGTTGCGCGCTTTCGGTACTAACACAGGGTTTCGGTATAAGCAGAGACCCTGCGCTTACTTTTCTGCCGTTTTGGATAATGTCGCCAGAGCGCTCCCGAGCTGTCTGAGAGCTGCTGCGGCGGCAGCGGTTTCTATTTGGCAATCGGCAGGGCTCGTTCTTGATACTGACCTCACAATTATGGTACCTCATGCTGTGGACACACTTTTGAACAAGACAAAGACGCAGCACCTCACCAGTGCGCGTCTCACTGAATATGAACTGACCCTATTTGCTCCGCACGTTACCATTAAAAGATGCGCTACTTTGAATCCAGCCACATTACTACCCCTCCCTTCGGAAGAAAAGGACAATGATGTCCATGATTGTTTGTTCCGGACCGAAGAGGAAACGAAGGGACGGGTAGACCTGACTGATGTTCCCTTATCTGACCCCCAAGGGGAACTATATGTCGATGGTTCTTGTTTCAAACTGCCGGATGGCACTACTACTGCAGCCTATGCAATCACCACATTACATACCGTAGTTGAAACATCCCGTATTCCATACCAGTCAGCCCAAGCTGCCGAGTTAGTTGCCCTCCTGAGGGCCTGTGAACTGAGTTAAGGACTGGCTGTTAATGTTTACTCTGACAGCCAGTACGCTTTTGGGGTGGCACATAATTTTGGGCGCCTCTGGGCGGAGAGAGGGTTTCTGACATCCCATGGGCAAAGGATACAACATGGCCCGATAATACTTAGATTGTTATCAGCATTGACGCTTCCTGATAAGCTGGCCATAGTCAAATGCAGTGCCCATAGGGCTGTTGTAAATGATGTTGGAAAGGGTAATGCCTTTGCGGACCAAACAGCTAAGGAGACAGCTAGATCGAAGATGAATAAGATGTTTGTGGCAGGTCCTGCTAGATGGGTTCCAGACAATGGGATGTTTGAGGATACAGTGGACAGTGTGAAGGAAATACAAAGAGAAGCGACTATAGACGAATTGGAAATGTGGACGAGGATGGGTGTAGGACTGATTTGTCAGATAAAAGGAGATGGTTGCTGCTGAATGCTTTTGTCTTCCCTGTAGTCACCATGGTCCATGGCCCGGCGCACATTAGTGCCAAGGAAATATGTAGGCTATTAGACCCAGTATGGCAGAATGAGAATATCCCTAAGGTTGCCGCACACCTGGTGAAGAACTGTATTATTTGCCTAAAGCACAATCCTGGGAAGGGCACCCCTACACCTGCTGGTAATTTTGCACCGCTTTCCTTCCCTTTCGAGGTTCTCCAAATGGATTTAATCGAAATGGAATGAGTGAATAACTTAAAATGTGTATTAGTGGTAGTTTGTGCTTTTAGTAAATGGATCGAGGCCTACCCAACCAAAGAGAATACGGCCATGGCAATGGCAAAAGCACTTTTAAAAGAGTACTTCCCACACTACGGATTACCACGTGTGATCTGGAGTGACAATGGGAGCCACTTCAATGCCAAAGTCATGGATCTGGTATGTAAGGGCTTACAAATTACGCAGAAATTTCATGCAGCTAGCCATCCCCAGTCAGCAGGTCTTGTTGAGAAGTACAATGGCACACTCAAATTGAAGTTGGCGAAAATACACGAAAGTACAGGATTGAAATGGCCAGATGCATTGCCTTTAGCACTATTGTCCACAAGAGTGACTGCACATTCCAGAGTGGGATTATCACCCTATGAGGTGGTCTTCGGGCGTCCTGCCAATGTATGGGGCGTCCCAAGACCCAAGCGTTTTTCTGAGATAGAGTACCCTCTTTTGATTGATTATTTGTATGCTCTGTCTAAAGACATGCGTTCTGTTCACCAACAGATCCATGCCGCTCTACAACCAGTGCCAGAGGGCCCCGGACATCAAATCCAGCCTGGGGATTTTGTAATGATACAGCAGTTTCAGCGCAAATCCTGTTCGGAGCCGAGGTGGAGAGGCCCTGCCCAGGTGTTACTGGCCACTCGGACAGCTGTTAAAGTGGATGGCCGGAAGCACTGGGTCTATGCTTCGCACGTGAAGAAGGTGCCTCTTCCGCTTCCGTACGATTCCTGGGTGCCGGACGGGATTGCCGACCAGGAAGGCGAGCTGGTACCCCGCTTTGTTCCTTTCTCTGATGCCCAACTGAGAAGGGCGCAGACCGACAGGGAGAGTGACGAGGTTTTATTTGAGGCGATTCCCCCTGAGATAAGGGCTGCCCCGGATGCTCCAGCTCCTGGCAAAAAGACCCCTGAGTCCCGATCCCCAACTGAATCTGAGTCCTTGCCCCTGTTTGTTGATCAAGAGGAGCCTGGGCGTACCAGGTACAATCTGCGGCCCCGACAAAAAGACAGTGCACCGGCAGGGCAATACAGGAGTTAGGGAAGGACTTGAGCATAGGGGACAGGTACTGTGTCTCTGGTGCCTGCTTTAGATGAAAGAACACCGGTGCACTGTCCTGAACACTGGACAGGATCGCTGAGGGTATTTGCCCTGGAGGGAGGTTGCCCTATCCTGAAAGAAGAACTACTCTTCTCAGTAAGGGCTGCAATTGTTTTTTCAGTAAGGGCTGTGGTTGTGCAGCTCCACCGTGGGAGTGTTTTGATGAACGATAGGAGCCTGCCTGTGAGGCACAAGACGGACACAGGAAAGAAGAATACCCCTCTGGCTGGTTGTATTGTGGCCCCAATTCCTAAAAGTACTTTCTAAAAATGTATCCCTTTGGTCGTCCCATTCCTGACGAGGAGCAGCCCTTTGCAGCTCTGCGTCCCACTCCACATGGCCCGTTTGGTCTACCTGGTCCCCGAAGACTAAATTAGTGTTTGTGATAATAATTTTGCTTTCTCTGCTATTTGTATTTGGGGTGCTGTTCTTCCTAGAAGAGAAATATCCTGTACATGCTTGGATAAGTACTACACCGACACCTCCTCAACATATTATTGGCACTTTAGCACCCCACAAAGAAGAACACCAGAAGTCATATAAAGATAATGTTTTTATCCAGACGTTGCATCAGACATATGCTGTTTTTAACACAACAAAATGTTGGGTGTGTGGGTTGTTACCTTCGGTTACACATCAAAGTGAGAATTTGCTGCCTATGCCTCTGTCCTATGTTGATAGCTGTGAGGGTTGGTTCACCTTGCTTAGTTTGATCCGCTCATTCTCCCAGTCTGACTCTTTGGAACACAGGAGCACCAGTTCCCGTTCTCCGACAATGAATGTGTATCCTCAGCATAGATCTCCACATGGGGTTTCCCCTGGAGATAGACGATTTGATCGAGTATTCTTGAGTTCCTGCCTCAGAGCGGCAAATGGGGGTAGGAAGTCAAACAGAACAGGGGTGGACAGAGATAGGTTCTCGCAGTTCAACATATCTGAATATTACCAATCCTTCCAAGCCCGCAATGTTACTGAAGATAAGCCTATACCCCTGGCAGTGTTGGATGTACCAGTTCCCTTTTGTGTTCAAGGGACAGGAGACATTAAGGTAGGGAACAGTAGATGCAAAGCCACTTCCATATTGCGAATGCCTAAGAGTCCGCCATTGATCCCACCACCCAATGTTTATTTCGTTTGTGGTGATTGTGGTTATGTGTGGCTGCCTGAGGGATGGTCCGGGCGATGTTACCTCTCTTACCTCCTTCCCCCAGTTTATATAGCTCCATCCAACTATCACAGAAACCATCACCTACAGCGTAGGGATGCCCCAGTTTTCCGAGGTAAGAGGGTTGTCAATCCAGATGATATTGTCCAGACAGATACTTCTTTGCAGCAGTTTACTGACATAATGAAGGGTCTCATACTGTTCTGGGGTCCCATGTTCAATGCCCACAATATTCAACGTCCAGCCAGAGTAGTTGAGGGAGTCATTAATACCACTTCAGGTACACTGACCAATATTACAGTTGAGCTCCAGGCTACGAGACTTGTCTCGCTTCAAAACAGGATGGTTTTAGATGTTATCTTAGCTAACAGGGGTGGAGCCCGCCGTGTCATCGGCAGCAGTTGCTGTGTTTACATACCTGACAGTGCCCCGACTGTATACTCTTCAATACAGAAACTGCACAGACTGGCCTCCGAAATTCACGAAGACAATGGCACATGGTCCCTTTCGGGATGGCTTTGGGGTCTATTGACATCATGGGGTTGGAAGATACTTCTTGTCCTGATAGCCATTGCAGGGGTTATCTTCACGTGTTGTCTATGCATAAATTGTCTCCCAGCCTGCTGCACCTATTGCATAAGCAAACTCACTCCTAGTGTTCCGTTGCCCAAACGTGACAATAAGTGCTCTCCCATGATGATGCAGGAAATTCAGTCGATAATGTTAATGGACGAAGGGATATTCGAATATTGAGTAACATTTCTTTGATGCTCGCATTTGCTTCATTTTCACCTTGACTGATGGATGGCTAAGTAATATCTCTTCCCCCCCTAGAATTGTAAAGACCCTGCCGGATAGCAATAAAGCTTTTAGCCACTCATGCTAAAAGGAGGGTCTGTTAGATTTGAACTTCCCTTTCCCATAATGCACTCGTTATGTTATGTTAGGTTAGCAATGTGTGGCTAAAATAGATGCTATTTGTATTTACGTAATGCAACCCACTGAGCTATCGTTGCTGCATGTAGGTTTTGGTTAGCCTGTGCGACTCCATTTTGTATTTCGTAATCACTAGAAGACTGCTTGGGCTATGATCACAGTAGGCCTTACGTCCCTAACTCGCTTGCCTCAGCAGAAAACTGTATTTCGTTATTATTCTCTCTTGTCCAAGGCTGTAACTCGACTTGCTAATGAACTGTTATTCTGTTTGCACATTCCAATCTCTACATGTAGTTCTGCTCCCACGTTAGGAGATGCTGAGACTCAGCACAGTGGCCTTGGAGTACTGATAGTGCACCCCGCTGGCAGGTGCAAGCCCATCTTTGTGTACCTCCTTTGTTCATGCCCGGCTCAAGCCGGTACTTTTCCATCAGAGGCGTGTCCGAAGTCTTCCGAAGGGTTTATTATGTATTAGCGTACCCTGGGGCTTCAGTCCCCTCGACAGACATCTTAGGGTGAAGGTCTGACTGGGCTCCTCTGCAGAGTATATGCTGAATAAATGCAACTTGTATTCTCTACTGCTTGACCGACTCTTCATTTTGGGGAAGGCATAACAGGAGGTTATAAGTAACCCGTGTGGCCCTAGAGGGTCCGTCCTTCATTTCCACCATTGGCATGCCGACCAGAACCATTTTCGGCAAACTTGTGCCCGCCGTACCGGCCTCCAGCAAGCAAGCTGAGAGTAGCACTCCTGCATCTACAGCAGTGCCCCAGCCTAAGCCCGGGACTATGTCTGTCAGTGAGGCAGGCCCAGCAATCATGTTGACGCTGACAAGTAGTGATGTTCAATTGGATTTGTCCCTTTCACAAAGCAGTACACAATTGTTTCAGGAAACAGAGCAAAGAGGGCAGCAGCCACAGCAAGCAATTGTACATCTGCCTGATGAACAGGAGGTGCCTTCTGAGTAAGAAACTCCTCTTTTAGAATCATTGGCTCCCTGATCTCCAGCAAAGAAAAAGGAAGGGTACTGCTCCACCACTTTCTCCAAGCACCACTTCTGATGATGATGATGATAGGGACAAGGAGTGGACCCCGGCAGAGTCCAGGAGACAACAGGAGTGTCAAGTGAATATAAAAGTTCCTGAAATACTTTGACTTATGGAAAGAGATGAAGAGGAGGATGATGAAGAGACAGTCAGGGTGTAAGGTGACACAGAAAAGTCTGACATTGCTATTCAACCTGCACCAAGGGATGTGGCACTGGTAGCATCGCCACCAGCTCCCATATTTGCAAAGCCCAAGTTGAGACCTGCACCAACCCCTATCTTAGGAGAAGCAGAGAGGCAATCGATATACATGTCCACCGGCCTCCAGTTCTTCTTCGGGCATTCCCAGTGGCCCAGTTTGGGACTTTTTTACGGTTAGCAAAGAGTGGGAGCACATTGCAGTATGCACCATTTGCCACATGAATGTTCATCGAGGTAAGCATGGTACACATTTAGGTACTGTAGGACAAACAACCCACATGAAAAAACACCACACAATCAAGTGGGAGGAACACCTTAAAAATAGCTGAATGTGGTCATGGTGGTGATGAGAGCCTGTGAACATCAGCTACAAGGCCAATCTTGGTGGAAGGTGGTGATGAGGGAGAAGACGGTGACATCTTCATGCAAAGCAACCCTGTCCCTCGCACTGCACCAGCAGATTCACCCACCTCTGCGACCTCACATTGGCACAAGATTCAGAGTGAGATGGAGACACCACGGCATACAGTGACTGCCCCCCCCACGATGCACATTGAGTCTACCACCACCATATACTTCTTGAAAGACGCCTGTGTCAGTGCCCAAAGAAAAGAAAAAAAAAAGGCTATTATTACGGGCATGTTTATGCAGGAGGGCCCCTACGAGCGGAACCACCCAACTGCATGTTTGTACAATGGGAAGCTGGCAAAAAGTTTAGCGCTGGACATCCTCCCTTTTTCTTTTGTGAAAGAAGTGGGATTCTTAGAATTTGTGGCAGTATCTGCCTGAAATGGAAGGTACCACGTCAGACCAATTTTTCCAGAGTTGCTGTACCAGCACTGCATCACAATGTGTAGCAGTTGGCTGGACAAGCTTTGCAGCAAAGTGTTTTTCACACCATCCACCTGATGACAGACATGTGGACCAGTTGTCAGGCGACTGATTACATGAGCATCACTGCACACTGGATCTCTTTTGCGGGGGTAAAGCAAAAGATATCTGCAGGTCTTGGCACTGAAGAAAGTTTTAAGAGCATTCAGTGGCATGCAACAGTGTCCATGTTCGCCATGGAGAAATGGCATACAGCTGTAAACATCTTGGAGTAATTTAACAGCAAGGTGTATGAACGGCTACAACCCAGAGGTCTCAGAATTCGATTTGTTGCCACAGACAATGGCAGTAACATATCCACGGTCATGTCAGATGGAGGCTATTTCAGAGTCCTGTGTTTGGCCCATTGCATCAACCTGGTGGTACAACTTCCTCAAAACAGAAGACATAGTCAGCAACATACTGACCACCTGCAGAAGAATCTGCACTCAATTCAGCAATTCTTTTAAAGCCCGGAAGCAGTTGCAGATTATTCCGCATAATAATTGAGCACCAGTTAAAGCTCTAATACAGGAGGTGCCAACACACTGGAACTCAACCTATTACATGCTGAAACTTCTGTTTGAGCAGTACAAAAAGATCGATGACTATGTAATTCAAAGAGGAGGGGATGCAGTTGGGAAAGCTATAACCATGGATGCGGACAAATGGGACCTAGTCAAATGTCTGACACAGGTGCTTCTTCCTTTTGAGGTTTTCACACAGGAAGTTAGCAAGGAGGACAGTACGATGGGCCAAGCTATCCCGTTGTTGCATCTCCTACAGGACCAGGTAAATAAGATGTCTGAAAGGTTCGCCCCCGCAGATGTGAAATAAACAGAGAAGCACATGTCTTGGTTGAAAACGTAATCCTTCGCTTGGCTTGTAATACAAGGCTGCAACATGACATCACGTCCAAAGAGTACATCTGTCCCACACTTCTTGATCCACGGTACAAAAAAATTCTGCCCACTTTACTTTTTCTGAAGGGGATGTTTTAAACAAGAGGTGGATTATAGATCAAGCCCGAGACTTGGAAGAAGAATGGCTGTAACTTCGAGTCTTCTAGACTGATTTACATATGGCTGAGTCTAAACTGGGGTGGCATGGTGAGCAAAAGAATGATGGATTTAACCCAGATCTATTGACTGGGGGTGAATGTTTGATTTGCTCTGCATTCCGTCCATCATCTATGTGTCTTCTGCTTTCTCGCCCTAAGTGCGCTGGGTATGCCCAGATGTGGGTCCCGGGCTCACTGTGGCACTGGATTCAGGCTAGCCTGGCTCATGAGGGGTGATGCCCAAAAACCGGTCCCAGGATGCTTGTTTCTGATCCAGGGAGGACCTGACTTGGCAGTTCAGTCTGGACTGTTCCCATGAGGCACAGGGTCAAGACTGACTTGCATATGGCTGTGTATAAACTGGGGTGGCATTATGAGCAACAGAACAATGGATTTAACCCAGATCTATTGACGATTGGGGGTGAATGTTTGATTTGCTCTGCATTCCGTCCATCATCTGTGTGTCTTTTGCTTTCTCGCCTTAAGTGCGCTGGGTATGCCCAGACGTGGGTCCAGGGCTCACTGTGCCACTGGAATCAAGCTAGCCTGGCTGATGAGGGGTGATGCCCCGAAACCGGTCCCAGGATGCTTGTTTCTGGTCCAGGGAGGACTTGGCTTGGCAGTTCGATCTGGACTGGTCCCATGAGGCACAGGGTCAAGTCTGATTTGCATATGGCTAGGTCTAAACTGGGGTGGCATGGTGAGCAAAAGAACAATGGATTTAACCCAGATCTATTGACTGGGGGTGAATGTTTGATTTTCTCTGCATTCCGTCCATCATCTGTGTGTCTTTTGCTTTCTCACCCTAAGTGCACCGGGTATGCCCAGACGTGGGTCCCGGGCTCACTGTGCCACTGGATTCAAGCTAGCCCGGCTGATGAGTGGTGATGCCCCGAAACCAGTCCCAGGATGCTTGTTTCTGAACCAGGGAGGACCTGGCTTGGCAGTTCGGTCTGGACTGTTCCCATGAGGCACAGGGTCAATACTGATTTGCATAGGACTGTGTCTAAACTGGGGTGGCATGGTGAGCAAAAGAACATTGGATTTAACCCAGATCTATTGACTGGGTGTGAATGTTTGATTTGGTCTGCATTCCGTCCATCATCTCTGTGTCTTTTGCTTTCTCGCCCTAAGTGCTCTGGGTATGGCCAGACGTGGGTCCAGGGCTCACTGTGCCACTGGATTCAAGGTAGCCTGGCTGATGAGGGGTGATGCCCCGAAACCGGTCCCAGGATGCTTGTTTCTGGTCCAGGGAGGTCCTGGCTTGGCAGTTTGGTCTGGACTGTTCCCATGAGGCACGGGGTCAAGATTTGCATATGGCTGGGTCTAAACTGGGGTGGCATGGTGAGCAAAAGTACGATGGATTTAACCCAGATCTATTGACTGGGGGTGAATGTTTGATTTGCTCTGCATTCCGTCCATCATCTGTGTGTCTTTTGCGTAAAAGCTGAAGGCAGCAGTGCAAAGTAAAAGTAAAACAAACTACTTCAGGCATAAATTTTGATTAAATAAAATAGTTTCCCCCTTTATTTTTTTACAAAGAAACCCACCTTCTCCACTCACACAACATGCCCACCCTTCTCCCCAAACAAAACTGACCCACGCCCCAACGTCCCAAAAGTCAAAATGTCCAAAGAAAGTCACTCCCAGCTCCCTCCCCACCCTCTCCACACAGCCCCAACAAACAAGTCCCTCCCACCAAAACAAAATAATAAAAAGGGGCTAGAAGAGGGCATTGTGGATGTTGGTCCAGAGCTGGTCCAGGCTCTGCTCCATTGTGGTGAGCAGGCTCTCGATGGAGTCCATCCACCGCATGATGTGGTGCAGCAATTGCCTGATGGTGTTGTCAGTGTGGGAGGGGGTGGCAGCAGTTTATGAAGTTGGTGGTGGCACTGGCGATGGGATGGCCAGGAGGCTGGAGGTTGAGGGGGACCAGCTGCACTGGGGCCCGGCTGAGAGGCGTTTGTTTCCTCCTCCTCTTCCAGGATCATCAGCCGCAGGTACTCTTGCTGGATACACTCCAGCCTCTGCCGCCACAATTAGGCCAATATCTCCTGCCTGGTGGGTGGTCCGGCTGGACCAGCAGGAGCAGCTATGTTGAGAAAAACAAAAGAGACAAATTGTAAATAATGCTCTGTGCAAACAATTGTTTTAAATTACTGGGTGGCACAGTAGCAGTACATTGCTGGTCCCCTAGGGACATTGGAATTTGATGTGATTAGGAGAGTCACAAGGCCAATTTTATGTTTTACCGACACATGCCTTGCATAAAAAGCACTGACTGTCTGGCAGAAAAGTATTAAAAGTCAGAATACCACTGGATTAAAAAACACAGTGATTTGATTATTTTTTTCTTCTAAAGGCTTTTCAAGTAACTAGAAACGCACTTTGAGTTGAAAAATAAATGACTTCTCATTAATGAGTACGGCATTATTCACTATAGAGTACAAGTTGTGTGTTGTGCTAAAATAATAAAGCCATGCTCATTGCTAGCCTGTGCATTGGTTAGTTTGCTACTGTCTGTAGCTGAGGCAGCTGTAATTGACAATTACCTATTTTTAATTCCAATGACCCTGCTCTTCTCCAAATGCATTTATCTTTCTACCCTGACTCCAAAGAGGCAGATGAATAATAAATAAGATACTACATCACACACCTCACGTATGAAATATGGATGTTAGTATGATCCTGTATGCCGTAAGTAGATGTTGGGGAAAATGATGGACTGCACTACAGGGAAAGGAACAGGCTATATAGATTGTTTTTGGCACATTTGTCATGTATCCCATATGCCAAACTTGACATCAAATCATGCTTACTCCTACTTTACTCTGTGGCCTCACCCACCACCACATATTTCCAACAAATTAATTCACTGGGCAGTAAGCAAGGAAAGGAAACTTGATTTACTCTACTGCAGGGGGCAGGGTAGATGGATTAGACAGGTAAGGTAGAGCTTTCTTGATATAGAATAGAGGGGCCACTACACTGATCATCAAATCATCATCTTTGGCTTATTCAGTCACTGTACAAGTTGAAAGGGACAAATCTGAACAGGTCTAAAATAAATCTGCTATGGGAAACCATGAAATATATTCTGGAATCACTTCACTTCACATGGTTAGACAATGAAATGTGGCACATGCCAAGAATGGATTTTCCAATTTGGTAGGCTGGGATGGAAAAACGTAGGAAATAATAAAGGAGTGAAGTACTAAGAGGTGACTGAGTAGATGAAGGGAAACAACACACCTTGTGTGTTTGGTTAGTAACGTATTGAAAACATTTTAAATGCTGCAATAACTGAAGCAGACACACATTGCAAAGCCAACAATGCTGTCACAAATTGACCCATACTACACTTCGGTCCCATAGGTGGTAAAAGAAATGGAATAGGTGGGGGGGAATTGATGAATGATGGGTGGGATACATCTGGCTCACAACAAATGCAGTGAGTCAAGGGAGTAGAACAAAAAATAAAAAATACTTTGAACTATAGTTTTGATAACCCTACATAAACAAAGTAGATGAGCAGCAGGCTTCTCATGAGAAGAGCTGACTTGCATATTCATCCAAACAATCAAAAATATTCATTCATCCTTTCATTCTAATTCACCCATAGCCACCATGATTAAGCTTTACTTTCTGTCATCCAATCTTTCGCCAAAATGTCCAATCCATTATCCATCCATTCATTTATCCACCCTTTCGTCTAACCATCCTTTGGCCCATCCATCCATTTACCCACCCACGATTCCTTCTTTCACCCACCCACCCTTTCACTCATATAACATTTCCTTTCTGTTAACCTTCCGTTCTTTCATGTTTCCCTCAAGCCATCAACATTCATCATGTGAGCATTTGATGAGTTCAGTTGTAGATAGAAGAGGCCATAATAACTCAACCACTGCACCAACTGCTAAAGCTGAGGGGGTCATGTGTTGACGACGCCCAGGTACTAGCTAGTGAGTATAATAAATGCAAGAAATTATGTGACTTGCCAGTGCCCGTCCCTGCTGCCGCTTCTCGCCCTCCAACTGACTCTCCTCCTGCAGCGGCACTGGAGTCAGTATCACTGGTGTTCTGTGTGGCTAGAATAAAACATACATATTTTAGATGCCAGGGGCCGTATTATGAAAGTGCCACGGGGGCACAACGGGCGTTTGCGCCACTTTGCATGCCCATGGAGCACTTTGATATTACAGAAAGGGCCGCAGACGCTTGTGTGACCCCTTCTGTAATACCGATAGCGCTGGCGCACATAAAGCACCAGCGCTATCTTCAGGGGAGTGTTCCCTCATTTGCATCGGGCATGCCCCATACAAATGAGGGAATCCCTTTGCCTCTGCGCCCACGTCGTATTACAGATGTGGGCACAGAGGCAAAGAAGCTGTCAGGAGGCGTGCTGCACCCCCTAAAAGCAGACCTCTGGAGGAGGGAAAGGGGATCGCATGGACCCCCCCAGACATCCCCTTGCAGGCAGATCTCTAATCCCCTTTAAAAGTGCAGGTGAATTGCAGCCTCCACTGTGAAAACACGGAGCAGCCGCTCTGCTTTTCACCTGAATGCGCTGCCCCCAGGGCAGCGTGAGTTCGCGGTTGCCACGGGGGCAGCTCATTCAACGTAATACGGCGCATTTTCCTTGATTTTGCCGGGCGCACATTTTAAATGGTGCACCCGGCACAACCAAAGAAAATTTGCCGTACGTGTAATGCAGCCCCAGATACGCTACCCCAAATACAACTGCAATACATCACTACAGTTCAGCTAGCACTGCAGTATCTTCTAACAAAAGTATGACTCTAGGAATTTGATTGGTTCATAAAGTTAGACAAGCCAGGGGTGGAATAAGGGTCAATGAAAGACATATGGTACTGGTTGGTAAATGCAATGGGAGTGGGACCTCATAGTTATTTTCCAGCCATGCTGCACTGTCATGGGGAACCGCTGGTATGCTGTATACATGAATGAGACAGCAGCACACTACAATGGAGGGGGTGGTTCATGATGATCATGGCAACTCTCTTGTGAATTCTACTGTTGGAGAGTGAGCAGGAAATAGAAAGCCTTTTCTCAACAAACTAACATACATGGTAAATATTATTCATAATACTAGCGTACATGGGTCTGCAATCTTCACGCGAGACAGTACAGTACCAAAATGTGTTATTCTCAGTCTTACAGTATCACAAGATATATAGGAGAGAGGGAAAGATTACCAACAAAGCAGAAAATAAGTGAAGTAGAGACTGGAAAACTTCAGCTAAAGAAAAACATATAATATAAGGAAAAAAATATATAATGCAGGGATAACACGAATGAAACAAAAATTTAATCCATTGTACTTTACACGAGTGGGTATCCCATCCTTGTCGCCACGTGGAAGGTAGACGGCAGGTAAGGGTGTCAGAGAATCTTTATTTCTCACCAGCAACATCAGCCTGCAGCAGCAACTCACATCCTGAAGCCCAGCACCAACATTCCAAAACCCCAAGATCCTACCATAAGTCCACAATAATCATAAAACCCACCATTAGGGAAACAATAGTAATAAATAATAAGACTTACTGGGGCCAGCAGAGCCCTCTGCAGCGGCACTGGTGGTCGGCGGAGCTGACCAGCTACTCCCGGACCTGTCTCCTGAACGTCCCTCTTCTTACTCTTGGGTGCTGATGTAAGAAATGAGGTAGATGCAAAAAATAGATTAGTGATTCAGTTAATCTCCACAAAATGTTTATGACAAACAAACGCATCACATTGTACTTCTCTAAAACAGATCGCCTATAGTATTAGCTTTGAGTCTATCGACTATCGTTGAGCTGCCCATATTAATCCTTAAATCCCTATTCCAAATTTCATTAACAAAAACTACATTTGGGACTAATGCATTGCAGTGAATGATCTTTGATTCTATTCCCATTTCCCACCCCCCTTCATGGACCAATTCAGTTTCCTTTTTTTTCAATGAATACTACACATTGCTGTGAGATAACTTGGAACTGTACGTACTACATAAACAAAGTCACAGAGAGACTGCGTTACTCACTGATATCACTGATTCCCTATAGTGACAGGAGAACAATCTGCAATGGCTCTTAATTAATCAGCCAAAGCGAGCGCCAATGAGGAGTACGATTAGGTAATGCAGAGCACCTGCCTAGCAGAAACTAGAAACAGGATCACACAATAAAATTCCAACGTAAACTAAACGTTACTTACCTCTGATTAGCATGCTACTGGATTTTTTTTTTAGCATTGTAGAACACAAACACAACAAATAAATAATTAATACCCACAAGCCCCGGTATCTCGACGCCTAGCAAGTCGAACAGATCCTGTTCCCGGTCTAAGATATCCGCCCAGCGGTGCGTCAGCTGCTGGACGGGGTGCCAAACCTAGCTGGTGTGCTACACACAGCGGTGCACTGTCCCCCAGCGTTGCTGAAACTCCAGCAGGGGGTATTCGCTACTGGGCCAGCCACCTGCTGCCAGCATGGAGGGGAGGTGCCACTGCACAAAACAGTGCTGCCACCTCTTCCTCACCAAAGATCGCCCGGGGCTGCACACTTGGGAGGGGCGCTGGATGAGTTTGAAAAAAAAAGGAAAAGGAAGGGAAAGGAAAGGAGAAAGAAATAAGGAAATAAGGGGAAATAAACAAAAAATGTCATGAAAAACATGACAATTTTTTCTAAAATGTAAAATACACAAACACAAAGACACACACTAATATAAAAAATAAAGAGGAGGGGTAAAATTTGTTTTAAAGGGAGAGAATTAAACAGAAGAAAGAGAGATTACATTTTAGGCCCAGCATTATAACAGAGAGCCCAAAAACAAGATGGCCGCGCCCATGTGGACCACGTGGTGCCATGAGTGATTTGGAACGAGAGAATGCACATGAGAATCTCGTGGTATCGTTCGCATGCGATTTAGAACGTGAGAATGCACTCCGCATTCCCATTGCAACGCGAATGGGCATGCCGGCAAACTCCGCCTGCCAGCTGAACTCAGCGTAGTGCTGCAGTGTTTTTTTGCGACTTCAGAGAGTTCCGCGTAGCGCAACTCGGCAAACTCCACCCAGGCCTTATATGCACCCCTAATAGGAATTCACTTGCTCCATTATCCCCTCAGCTTCGAAAGCAACATAAACTCCTATACATCCTTTCCCTGAGGTATTCACAATCCAAGTGATCCCTCCCACATCAAAAATGACAGAAACATATATGCAGACTGTTCAAAGGTATTCCACTTTCCCGCTATCACATTAGCATAAACCACGATATTTCCAAATATTACATTCCCTTTACAGTTTTACTGGTCAAGAAATCACAGGTTTTGACTACGCCTCGTGACCCAGCCTCTTAGCCTCTCAAACTACACCAGCCAATGATACACGTTGCACCCGCTGGCAACACTTTAATTAGGATTGTCAGGACCACCTAAAATGGAAGGAAATAGTTACTTGGTTTCATCCATCCAGATTAGGCTGTCAAGGCACCCAGTGGCACCTTCACGAGAGCAGGAATACTATCCCCCCATAGGCAAAAGACTGTGACACCGGAAGCTGGCAAGCTTCCAAGTTGGAGAAATGGTTCCCTCCCAGGCAGAGGTGCAAGCTGCAGTTGCTCAAGGCAGTGAGCTGTGGGTGCACAAAAGGTACAACAAGACCCCTTGGGTCCAGTCAAAATGTTATCAACGACAGAGTACCTTGTGGCGTGGGTCCAGGGGAGGGAGCCAGCGACCTCGGACTAATATTGCAATGTCAGGCACTGTCGTCCTCCTAATCTGGAGGTCAGAGACAGTCCAGGATTCCAGCTTGGGTCTCGCAGACTCGACAAACATCCCCCGACACCCCTTGGACACCATACGTTACAAAGTGCGAGCTAGCACAGGTTTCCGGTTGCAAGCTCGGGTCCCTCGGACTCGGCATACTTCCCCAGCACTCCTCGAACTCCTCACGTTATGGCACCCCAGGGGTGGCGCTTATCTTTACGAGCACACTCCTCTGAACAGTGTGATTACAGCATACGTCAGGACAGACCTTGTCCCAACTGACGACATCTTCCACCGATTTCCACTACACCCAGCATGGTCCATACGATCTCGTGGAAACGGTGAGATCCTTTCTGTCCCTGGGATCTCGTGGACAGGAGGCCAACCAACTGGCCCTTGGAGAGTGCTCAGGCACCCGGGCCATAACGGTTGGCAATTAGCTGCAGGCCAGCAACATCCAGGTGAAATCCACCAAGTGATAGTCCCCTTCCTGGAGCACAACAAGCCCCAGGCCACCACAAGTCTGCGGATAATCCAGTTGCAGTCCGTCCTGCCCCAATGTTTCCTCTTTTCCATGTCCCTGCGTCGAACCAGCGTAGTAAGGTTCCAATCCCAAAAGTGTTTCAAAACCCCTGAGGACACAGCCCCAGTAGTTATACCCACAATGGCCTTTGAAGATGAGGTCAGTTCAAAAGTCCAGCTTTGAAATGCACAGGCACCCTCTAAATGTAGTCCTGCCTGCCATCCTACCGTGGGAGGCTTGATCAATATCTTTAGTCGGGCCAGGACACTGCCCCTTGGAATGCAGGGGCCAATTCCAGCCCCTCTTATCCGTCCCAGGAAGGCCCCTCAGAGTCAGAGGTCTGTTGTTTCCCTTGAGTGCCCCTAGTTTATGGCAGTTTATCAGGAATGCACAGATGTAGCTGTCCTCCCAGCACCCAGATGTGGATTGGAGACAGGCAGACAGGCACACAGAGAGCCACAAGCATTGAACGGCACACTTTCCCAAAATGGCATTTCCACATTAGTAATGTCAAATCCACTCTCACTACCGGAGAGGATTTGCCATTACTAATCCAACAATAGCAAAAACCATACTGCCACTCTTCTGCATATAGGAAATACAGCTCAATAGCCATTCCATAGATCCTCCATGTTAATCAATGTAAGAAGCAGGCCTCACAGTACTGAACACACCATCCGATGTTATTCACTACTAGGGCATGTAGAGAACACGTGCACATGCCTTACCTCTTCCCTACACCACACCCTGTCCCCAGGGAGTACTCAGAGGTAGCTAGAGACATTCAGAACTTTGGCAAGTAGCTTTTAAATGCCAAGCTGAATAACAGTAACCTGCAAACACAGGTGCCACCATGGCAAACCTGTGGTACATTTGAAGAGCTACCTCCGTGGGTGGCACAACCAGTGCTGCAGGCCCACAGAGTAGCACTTGAGTTACATGCCCTAGGTATATGTCTTACCACTGGACGAGGGACTTACCGCTAACTCAATCAGCTAATCATGTATACACTAATCACCAGTATGTATATGACAAGCACAGCTCTTTGGCACTGAATGGCAGTGTCAAAGGAGTAAAAGTCCTAAGGCTAGTCTGTAGATCAGCAGAAAACCAGGAGGGACAAAAGTAAAAAGTAAAGGGAAAGCACCATAAAAAGGGCCATTTCCAACAAGATATTACCACTCTCACAGAAGGCACTGCTTTGATTCAAAACAAAGTAGAGGGATTCTTGCTGACAATGACATGGCCACCACGTCAAGCTTATGTGTATGACGATTACCCCATCAGTGCTGGGCTGCCCCTCACTGCTGTTAACTTACTGGAAGTGAAAGTTTTAAAGGTTCAGCAGTCGCTGAGAAATTCCGATGAATAAGGGGGCTGTTGAAGAGGCCTCAACTGGTACAGTGTCCTGCTGTCCTAGCCAGGAGAAGCAGGTAACTCATGTACTTAATGAAAGGGGCAGGCCCTTTAGCTACTGTGCTGGGCAAGGTGACTGCAAAAGCCTGCACGCAGAGTGTTCAGAATGGCAGGCACAGCGGACCAAAGAACTTGGGGGCATATTATCAAGAAACTGCGTTAAAATTATCGCCGCTTTAGCGGCAGAAAACTGCCACTAAAGCGGCGATAATGGGCTTGATAATATGCCCTTGAGAATTCCAATAGAAGCCCATGTTCTGGTGTCAACATGGGCTTCTATTGGAATTCTCAAGGGCATATTATCAAGCCCATTATCGCCGCTTTAGCAGCAGTTTTCTGCCGCTAAACCGGCGATAATTTTAACGCCGTTCTTGATAATATGCCCCATAATGCCCCTACAGCTGTGAGGGATGGCTGTGTATCTCTCCTCCAGTGGAAGCCATGAGGAGCCACCCTCTCCCTCTACATTGCTTCCTGCAAAGAAAGAGAAGAGGTAGAGAAGACAACATCTTCCCAAGAAACAATCTCTGCAATGTGGAGACACCACTAAGCTCTAAAGTAAAGTAGCCATTGTGCCTGAGGCCAAGCGCTTCCCTCAGATAATATATTTTGCAGTGGAATCACTCACTAGAAATGGTAACATTAATGCATGTAGTTTTTGAGATTGTTGAAAAAAGTAAAATATCTTGGAGACTGGTAAGCATATTTGAGCAGTTGTTGGCAAGACAGTTAACAACATAGAAGCAGTCAGCTCTGGGAGTTGGTATAATTTGAAATGTGCAACAATTTGAAAATTTGGTCCAACAAACTTTTAAAAATAAAAAACTTATGTTGCTACAAAGCATAATTGTGCAAAATTGACAAATCTATGAGCTTGATTTAGAGTTTGGAGGATGCAGGCGGGCTATGAAAAACTGTCTATTTGCACATTCCACCATTTGCTGCTCTCCTCCAGTCCGTGTCTGGTGTTGGAGACAGCATTCACCTTATCCACGATCCTGTCCCACATTTGCCTTTGCTGTCTAATGGCTGTTATCTGAACCAGTGCTCCAAGCACCTTGGGCTCAACCCTAATTATTTCATCCACCATCACAGTGAACTATTTTTCAGAGGATATGGGTTGTGTTCTTCCAGACATTTTCACAATTAATGAAGATGTAAGTCTGCTGCTGGTGGTTCGTGCTGTGAGTAGTAAATGATTTGTGTGGTTAGAAGAGCGTCTATTGTAGCGGAAACAGCAGTTATTGTTTGCCTAAATTTTGATCAGATGTGTGTTGACAGGTGCATCGACTGTTGGAAACCCTGTCTGCCCCAGCCACCCTGCACTGATGGCCGACAACTCTAAATATGGCTGACAGAAGTCCACCATACCAACATTGACAGTGATGTCTGTTGACAGTGGATGGACGGACCAGTGACAGAGAACTGAAGGACAGCCGACGGACTGTCCTTCATCATGACAGATGGCGGTCTGTCAAGCCAAACCCTTAATAGAGAGGACAGATAACTGCCAGACTGACAGACAGATCCAATCTGCCACGAAGGAGGGAAGACGGTCCTTCCACCAAACTCGAGATCAGGTACTAAGGGCCAGATGTACGACCATTGGATTTAGCGCCTCGCAATTTGCGATAACTTGCAAGTCGCAAATTGCGAGGCGCTAAATCCAATGTACAACAGTGTCAGAGACACTGTTAGCGATTCCCAATGGGGTCGCAAAATGCGAGGCTCATCAATATTCATGAGCCACTCGCAATTTGCGACCCCATTGGGAATGGCCAGCCTCACAGGGATGGTGGGCTGCTGGGGTCAGCAGACCACCATGTCTGTGACTGCTTTTCAATAAAGCAGTTTAAAAAAAAAAATGCAGCCAATTTCCTTAAAGGAAAAAGGGATGCATTTAAAAAAGTAAAAAATGAAACGTTTTCGTTTCATTTTTTAAGGGCAGGTAGTGGTCCCTGGGACCACTGCCTGCCCTTAAAAAAATATTTTCTCCTACATTCGCAAAGGTGAAGGTTCCCGTGGGGACCCCTTTCCGTTTGCAAGTGCTTTACCACCCTTCTGAGAAGGGTGGTAAACTGCGACTGTTTTGCTAACGCAATTGCGGTCGCAAAAGAGTCATACATAGCTGGAGGACTCGCTATTAGGAAGGGACGCCCTCGGAACGCCCCTTCCTAATAGCGACTCGCTATTCCTATTTTGCGAGTCGCAAATAATTTGCGACTCGCAAAATAGGAATAGTACATGGCCAACTCGTTTTTTGCGGTCGCAAAGGGGTCTGAAACCCCTCTGCGACCGCAAAAAATGGTCGTACATCTGGCCCTATGTCTTTTTAAGGAGGATATCTACTTTTTAGGAGAAGGTGAAAGTTAGGGCTTTTATTCTTTTGTTTCAGTAGGAAGTGACCTTGAATCCTAAATCAGTTATAAAACATAGGGGCATATTAGCAAGACCAGCGATAAAATTATCGCCGTTTTAGCGGCAGGAAACTGCCGCTAAAACGGCGATAATGGACTTGCTAATATGCGTTATGGAATTCCAATAGAAGCCCAGGTTAGATGTGCAGGACATCTAACCTGGGCTTCTATTGGAATTCCATAACGCATATTAGCAAGCCCATTATCGCCGTTTTAGCGGCAGTTTCCTGCCGCTAAAACGGCGATAATTTTAACGTGGGTCTTGCTAATATGCCCCATATTCATTAAATTTGCCACTTAAAATAAAAGTTAACATTGTATTGAAAAAAAAGTTTATGCAATTTTTTAAAGATGTTTACAAAATACTTCTCTTTACCAAAATGTAATGTTAAAATAAATGTCCAAATTCCATTTTAGCAATGATTTCGCAGCAAGTGCCAATGTGAAATAAAAGGTTCTGGACAATGAAAAATGAGTAAGCATTTTGAAAATGCTGTGACTTTATGAACTGTGATTTTTTTTCTCTAGAAAATGCAGTATTTTGTCTGTGAGAAAACAGAATGTGCACATTTCTGATGATCATATCCTGACGGGGGTATAGTATGTTAAAAACAACCCTTTCATCAGATGAAATACTAAAGGAACAAACATTAGCAAGGTTAAAACGTCTGACCTTGACAATATGGTGCAACGTATTCTAAAAACATGCCTGAACGTGACAGCTATATGCTTCTAATAAAAAATTGCAAAGTAAAAAAATGACCATTGCATATAACTAATATTAGAATAGTACAGGTGCCTCCTAGAAAGCAGGTTTACTTACATTGGGTATATAAACCATTTTAGTTTTAATTCACATTACAGGGTAATAAGAATCTTGTAGACACAAAGACAATGTAAAATTGGTTTTGAATTACTGTAATTTAAAGGCATGGTTTAAGCACATAAGGATGGCTAAAAAAAATAAAAGGGATAAAAAAAAGAAAAGAAATGGCATAGTGACGTAATGGCGGACTGGTACTGAAATGCACTTCTTTTTAGGCAAATGTGAACGTAATTAGGAAAAATGCGCTCACCCATAGTGTGAGAGCGCTGATGGCTGAAGTGAACTGGCCCATTGCCCCATCCTGTATGCTGGGATGGAAGGAAGCAAAATGCAATGACTGCTGAACAGACCAATGGATGAATAGTGCTGACCCAAAGGCCCTATTTGTCTGTTTATGGGCATTTTTATTTATGAATTTATTTTGAATTAATGAGGCTGGCGAGACAACTAAAGCAATCTCTAGGCCAGAACTAAAAGACTTAAAAAGAGGTAGTGGAACAAGGCCACATTCTCCAATACATGAGAGCAATGGGCATAAACACACAGACACACACACACACCCACACAGTCACACTGACCCATCTTCATGCACACTCACTCATACCCATCCATTCTCAAGCACATACATATACACACGACTTCACAGCACATGCGCACAAATACATATGCATTCATACATACACATAAGCAAGCATGCACCCAACTTTAAAATAAAAAAATAAAATTACTGTGCTGCAGCAGTGATCTCGGGTGGCGGGAGGGAAACCTAAGTGGTTCCTGGAGGATTGGAACTGCCACCTCCTGTCATTGGCTGACCTTATTTTTGATCAGCCAATGGAAGGAGGTTTTTCGTCAGCCAATGAGAGAAGGTGGTAGTCCCTTTGCTGTCACAGAGTGGGATGGGGTCAGTGAGAATGCTGACCCCACCCCACTCTGTGACAAGGGGTCACTGATGGACAGTCAGCCCTGGGTACTTCAGGGCTTCAAACTTAAGCGCAAAGGTCTGAGTCTTTCTGTCAGAAAGAGGGTTAGAGCACAGTGCCTCACATCCCAGCAGCCAGATTGCCCCAATGCATCATGGAAAATTCAGTGAATGATAACACTTACTTCAGTGACAGTCTTTAGTTTTTCTCTCTTGGTGCAGCCAGTGCTGTGAATCTTTAGACAAGTATTTCAGTATAGTTGTTCTTCATCAGTAGAGAGCGACACATTGTTTGGGGGTGCTGGAAATGCTGTCGAAAGTCTTCTCAGGTCTCGGTACCACTCACTGGGCACAGGTGTATCACCCAGAGCTCATCAGCTCATTTGCTCAAGGGAGTCTTTTCAAACAAAAGAGGTTGGGAGCACACTGCCTCAGATCCCAGCACTCAGTTTGCCCCAATGCATTGCGGTAAATGCATGTGAGGCAGTGTGCTCCCATCCTCCTGTTTGAGTCCGTCTGTGAAGTGCCCCCTTGCCATTTGGGGGAGGGCCTCCAAGCTAATTGCTGGGCTGAGGAGGTCACGCCCACAGGGATGTGAAATCTTTAGCCTAGGAAAGTTTGAATCAGACAACCAGCCACCTGATCATTTAATGCATGTACAGCACCTGACATGAAGAGTGTCTGTCAGGCTAACCTTTCCTCAGCCTGATATACATTCCAAAAATGGCTGAATGCGGTTCACTCAAAGTGGCCAATGTCAAACATAACATTGAAATTCGCCCTTGTACCCAGCCATGCATTACTCATGACCCCCGAAGACATGTTAAATTGCATCACTTATTACATCCTCTTGGATACTGTTGAACCTATTAGTGAATTAAAAAGATTTAAAGGTTTTTTTTGTAACCAAAGCTACAATTTAAATGAGTCTCAGCGAGATTTTTTGTAAAAAAAGAAGTTGCAATTATTTGTGTTCTAAACATGTTACTTTAACTGTGTTCAGTGAATGAGGGTGTGGCTAAGATTGCGACTGAGGCGGACGCGCAATAGAAAGCTCAGCGCGCGGCCCACCGCAAATCCTGAAAATACCACCACTGCCGCTGTTCGTGTGGCACATGAGGTGCTCCCACCGTGCCTGCGAGCCCTTGTCCCTGAAACCGAGAGCGGCTGTGCTCAGGGGGCAAATATTTGATGGATTGAGGTCTCGGGCCTGGATGCCCATGCTGCACCTGCGACCTCGCCTGCTCTGGGCTTCCGCCCCAGGACTAAGCTGCTCCCGGGGGAGTGTCCCCGACTACATGTTGCAACACAGAAAATACCACCTAGCCCGGCCCGAGTCATACAAACCGGACACCGTAGCAAGGTGAGACCTGGGTGGCCTCTCCCTACTGCACTGCTACCTATCCCTGTCCCCATGCGAGGTGCCCGGACACAGCTGTAACACTCGAATCGTAACCCCCACTGGCTGCCACATTGATACTGCTGCTCTGATCATGCCGCCCCCACCAAAATGGCAAGAACAAGCCGACAGGATACAGGCTCCAGCTGACGGCGCGCAGGGGACTGATGAACGCCGGGCAGATGGTACTCATGCAGACAAGACACTGGCTGCCACACTATATGACCATTCCTTTTGGTTCGATGAACTGTTCTCAGTAGTCCTGGACATCAAATCTACCCTAGGGCCAAAACTGGACTCTCTATGCATAGAGGTGGGCCACCTCTGTGAGAACCATAAGAAATTGAAAGATCGGGTCGAAAATTCTGAATCAAGGCTGGCAACTCTCAGACCCACGGTTTTAGACTCTGATAAATGCCTACAAGCAATGCAAGGAGAGGTGAAATACTTGCAAAGTCGGGTTGAAAACCAGGAAGGGCGGTCAAGGAGAAATAACGTGCACATAGTAGGCCTCCCCGAACAAGCTGAAGACTGGTTCGTTTTTACAATCCTCTAGGGAAAACAGTCTATCTTCTTCTCAGTGGAGAGGGCCCACAGAGTCCATTGGGGTCCACCCCATCCAGGTGCCCCGGTGCGTTCAGTGGTAGCATGTCTATTTAATTACCGAGATAGAGATCACATATTGCAGGTGACCAGAGCAAAGGGCCCATGGACGGTTGAGAACACCCCAGTACATATCTACCCGGACTACACTTGAGAGGTTCAGAGACGCAGATCCTCCTTCCTAGAGGTGAAGAAAAGCCTACGTGAACATAACATGAAATACACCATGCAGTTCCCCGCTATGCTCCGTGTACAGCATGAGGGCACAACCACTTTCTGTGTGACTCCGGAGGAGCCCTGGACCTGGCTAGAGCATAAAGGACTCGCACCCTCACATGGAGACAAAACTGGCGCCCCCCTCCGTGGCAAACACAGAGTCATCACAGGACACGCAACAGGCATCCAAAGATTTGATGTGATGAACTTTGAATAAGTTTGGAGGGGGCTTGAATGGGTGAATAGGAGTGTTGTAGGGTTGGGACTGCAATACCGCCCTAGTACGTAGATCAGACCACACAAGGTATTAAATATCATGCATGCCTACCGCGGTCGCTGAACTTGTTTTCACCCACCAACTATATTGCATCACTGACATAGACACTTTTTTCTTTCTTTCTTGACTAGGTATTATTGCATAAAAGTGCCAATGGCCGGCTGCCTGTTGGCATACTGCCCTGGGAGTGGGAGTTGGGGACTGTTACAGTTTTTATTGTTTACAAAGCAAAGGAGGACATTGTAATCATCTCATATGGGGGTCCTTGCATGCTGTGCAAGCGGATGGATTTCGATGGTGGTTGTGGGGTGAGTTGTTATTACTTGTGGGGTCAATATCGCTTGCATTCACATGGTTTTGACAACTTGCGAACGGGGCTCATCCATACTGTTACTGACTTGGAATGTCTTTGGTCTAGAAGGGTACACCAAACTCTATTGTGTATACCAATACCTTCGGAGATGTAGGATCTCTATAGCACTCCTACAGGAAACTGATCTCACATCACAAACACTGAACTCCATGCGCAGGCATTGGAGGGGGACGCTGGTGGGGACCATGTGTTCTGGCTATGCAGCGTTGTTCTGGTATGGGTGGCCCCTGGAACACCGCTGGAAGTCCTACACACTCGCGTCGACACTGAGGGCCGCTATGTGGTGTTGGAAGGGATATTGGACGGTCACCCAATATCGCTGGTGTCACTGTATGCACCTAACACTGACCAGTCCTCCTTCCTGCAGTCCCTAGACTTATGCACTGCCTCGAAACCCATTGGCGCCAACCTACTGGGGCAAGGATTTTAACTGCGCCCCTGACTTAGATAGAGACCGCTCACACCCCACCTCCCAGGTGCCCACTCAATAATGCTTTCGTAGGCAACTAACCTCCAAACACAGGAAGCATGGTGTGGTCTACACCCAGACGTTAGGGAATACTCATACTACTCCGGATTACACGATCTGCACACCAGGATAGACTTACTGTACTGTTCACGAGACGCTATTACTGAAGTGTCCCAAGCGTAATATCTCAGATGCACCCTATCAGATCACTGTCCCCTACAGTTGCAGTTCTCGTGGGGGAGAAATAAACCCAAAATCCCCACATGGCGATTGCTGCTAAAGGTGCTCTGTGATGCCCTGCTTTGCTCCTCCCTTTCGGAGACCATTACATCCTACTTTCAAGATAATGAAGGCACCACATCTGGGGTTGTGATAGAGTGGGATGAGCTCAAGGTCATGCTCCATGGGCACATTATTAAGGCAGTATATGAAGGTCACATGACCCTTTGCAAGGAACTAGGCATCTTGGAATTGGAGATACATCTGTATGAACAAACACTTCCCAGCACCCCATTGGCTGCTGCCACATTGGCCGAAGCTAGATTGAAACATAAAACAGCATTGGAACAACTGGGTGCTCTCAATCACAGGGAATATCTGGCTAGAAGACACTCAGAAGGGGACAAGGCCGGTCGATGACTGGCATGGCTCCTACGGTCTGATTCACCTAGAACTTCGATCGCTGCCATTCATAGTAAGGAGGGATACATCATTAATACCCAGGATGAAATTAATACCGCCTTCTTCTCGTACTATGCCTCTCTGTATAAAGCCCCCCTCAGAGAGTGACCCAACCGAGGTACAGCTCTACAACTCTTGCTTGAGGATATTACTCTCCCTCGAATCCCACTAACACAGTTCACAGAGCTGGAATCTCCTATACCCGAACCTGAAATAGTAGACGCCATCCAGGAGATGGCAAAGGGCAAGGCCCCCCGGGGGCTTATGAATGGCCCTTAGAGTTCTACACGCCCTTCCACACATAGCTGGCTCCTCGCCTGCTTCAGGAATATGTTGACATCCACGAAAAATGAGTACTGCCCTCCTCACTCCGGGAGGCCGTACTGGTAGTCCTGCCCAAGTCGGGGAGGAAGCCATTTCTTCTCAGATCCTACTGCTCACTGTCTATTCTGAATTCTGAGTACAAAATTCTGGGCAGAGTTCTGGCTAATAGACTGATTGCGGTAACCCAACTTCTTGTGTGCAGTGCTCAAAATGGCTTTATACCCGTTAGGAATACCTTCCTCAATTTGCGCAGACTTTTCCTGTTGATGGATTGGGGACGCACAACAGGCGACTCTTCTTGGATCGCCTCCCTAGACATTGAGAAGGCGTTTGATACCTTGGGCTGGTGGTATATACATGCTGTACTTACTAGCTTTGGGATAGGCCCCCTATTATTAAAATGGATCTCCTTGCTGTATAATTCACCAATGGCACAAGTTAGAACTGGATCTATAATATCGGATCCATTTGATATTGAACGAGGCACCCAACAGGGATGCCCCATGTCACCAATTATTTTCACACTGGCAATGGAGCCACTAGCTTGTGCACTATGACAACATGCTGCGGAATCAGGTATCAGGGCATATAATCAATGGCATGTAGTCTCGTTATATGCAGACGACGCGCTGATCTACCTGCGCAGGAATGCGGTAGTCCTGCCCGAGTTGATGACAAGTCTCTCCTATTCCCTTTGACTCCTGACCAAAGAAGAAATCTACCACAAACCCCACTCCCCTGGTGCTGTGATACCTTTAAATATCTGGGGGTCCAGGTGTACCACTTGACCGAGATTTTGCTAGATGGAAATTTGGGCAAGGTGATAGCCAACACCCGATCTTCTCCATTATTCTGAACGGAGTTACCGCTCTCACCCATAAGGCATATAGCCATTTTTAAAATGTTGCTCCTGCTCAGACTGTTGTACTTTTTCGCCGCCCTTCACTTTCTACTGCCCTGAAAATTCTTCCAAGACCTCCAGTCACTGCTGATATTCCTCTTATGGGGTAAAAATAGGAAACAAGTTTCCCTTGTGAAACTGTGCACTCTAGCGTCCGAAGGGGGACTAGGAGCCCCTAACTATGAATATTATTACGCGGCTGCACAACTACAGTGGCCAATGCGTAGGCTGGCCGGTCACAATGTTATGGAGTTGGGGTGCTGGGCGAACAGGATACGCCAATATACTATGCTGAAGTGGCTGTTAGGGTCGGAAACCACAATTCCAAAGAGATCAGGGAACATCCTAATGAATACGGCCCGATCCTGTTGGTCTCGTTATCTGCATAGGAAGCAAACCTTTCCTCCTTATGCCCTCGTTTTACCTCTTTGGGTGATGCCTGGCTGTGCCCGGAGGCTACGGACTGGAGTAGGGTGGGTATCAACTCATGGGGTGACCTGTTCTCTGACTCAATTCTCTGTACGTATGCAAGCCTGTTTGACGACTATGGGATACCTCCCGTATCCTTTTTACTATATGCTTCTCTCACACACCAACTGTACAAGATATGGGGCAGGACACACAATGAACCTAAGTTATCCATACTCATTCAAACACTACTCGTACTCTGCTCGGGCCGACGGGCCATTACAATGCTGTACAATTCTATGAGACTGGAGGGTGCGACCCCTCTCATGGTGCTCAGGGCTCAATGGGATGCCGAACTCTTGATGACATTGACTGACAAACAATGGGAGCAATGTTTGGGGATTCCTAAGATCATCTTGATAAATGCTAGGCTCAAATACACACAATTTAACTACCTCCATCACACATATCTCACCCCCCACAGACTGGCATGAATGTACCTCGGCTCCCCAGATATCTGTCCCTGTTGCCATGATACTGAAGCCACATTCATGCACATGGTGTGATGGTGCTCACGATTGATGAAGTACTGGGCGGCAATAGCAGACACATTCACAGAGGCCACGGGCAAGACGATTGCACCGAACGGCCCACACTTTCTGTTGGGTATCACCTCATAAACAGCAAAATGTAAAACCCTAAATAAATTCTTAAATCTGGCAATGGTACTAGCTAAACGTAGGCTGGCCATGTGTTGGATATTCACACTTAGGTCCTGCCACACCAACATGGCTTGCCAATCTGGGTAGAGCCCTCATAGCCGAGCTTGAGATTCCCCATTGTAACATACCGATTACATCCAACCTCCCTGATTGGAAAGCCTACCTCACGCTAATTGAGACTAAATTATCAGGCACTCCTACATGACTACCGGACTTATAGTACCTCACCACAGACATAGCAATTAGGCAAGGACACAAGTCACTGGGAGCTTCCCCACTACCCTGGCACAACCTCCATCCTCCACCTACCACCATCAGCCCCCTACACAAGGTATAATCCCGATTTGTCAATGCGTTGGTGCTCATATGTCACACCACCACCCCGCACACGCATAGTGAAGGTCTGTAACTACCCACTTGGAAACAGATGGGCACAAAAACTCTTGCCTTCCTATGCCTATTGTTTAGAATATTTCTTGATGTGCTTGCGATGACTGCTAAATTGGCACATGAACAACGATGGTATGGAATGCACGATGCAGCACTGAACACTGCACTTTTATTGTATTTATGCTTCAGTCGATGTTATTACAGGTTTATATATTGTATTGATGCCATGCGCCATCGTATGCTCCTACTGTGACCGGAGTTCTGTGCGCTTCTTTGAAAATTAATAAATAATATATTTTTTTAAACTAAAAACTGTGTTCAGTGAATTTCTGGGATATTTTTAAATGCAACTTTCAATTTATATAAATGTTAGCCAGAACTTCACTTTATGTTATTATATATTACATTCTAAATGCATTTTATGATTGCTAAACAATCCAGCACTGTTTGACAAATCTGCACAAACTTTGCACACCCCTGGCTATCTTTCCTAAGGTTTGACTTGGCAAATTCTGTGCAGAAGGACAAAAGAGTTAATGGGTTGGTAAAAAAAAGCATTTTAACTCCCATAGGAATTTTTGTTCTCCGCTATACTAAAAACCTCTGAAGTGAATATATTCAACTTTGGCATGAAAGTAGAACTGTACTTGGAGGAGAGACTTTGTTTTGATTGGTTTGGCATAAATCTATTCAGTTGTTTTTTAGATATTGGTATTTGAAAAAGGTGTTATGCAGGCATTTAAAAGGTAGATGTATTTTGGCGGTCAAATAAAAGTTTTTTTGAATTACCTGAAACTTGAGAGCCATTTTATGAATTTGGATGAGTTTTGGAAAACGCTATGGGCCACATTACGATGTCGGTTAGACAAGTGTCTGACAGACATCGAATCAGAATGTCAAACTGACAAATTAGGATGCAGCCGCCCATGAGACAGTCGGAAACATCCAATTTCCATTGTGGCTTGTGCTATGGCCGTAAAAGGGCTGCAGCACAAGCCGTATTGGAAAAATTGATGTTTTCAAACATTCATGCACCTTGTGCCAGGCATCATGTAGTGCCTGGCACACGGGGAATGGATGTTTGAGGGGCACCACAGGTGCCCCTCAGGCCTCATAGCAGAGGCCACGGAGGGACCCAAAGTCTGTATCCAACAGCTTTTCTTTGGAAGTCGGACCGCCATTGAAAGGCTATCTGAAAGGGACATCGTAATCCCTACGGCTGTGCCTGAGCAGGCACTGCCCCTATTGTAGGGTATTATGCTCCAACTGATTGTTATGGGCTCCTTGAGCCCGTCCGAGGCGTCGGTCGGTTCCTCTGCCCGCTGCCTCCCACTGACCGCATCATAATGCGGCTGTCAGACCGTGGCACCAGATGTCGGTCGGACCGCAACCGATGGCCTGTTAGTTCCGATCCGATCGACATCGTAAGAAGCCCCTCAGTACTTTTAGTTTACTTTTTGTATTTTTAAAGTTGTGAAGGATCAGTAAAGGGAGGGGCACAAGTAATTGGAGGAGGGTAAAACAATCTAAATTTACTATTAACTTGGCAGGGTGGAGTTCGCGAAATCATGCTACGCAAAAGTCCGTGAAGTAGTTAAAAAACTCCGCCCTGCTACACGGAGTTCTGCGGGCAAGCAGAGATTCCCAGCACTCCCCTTCACTTTGCATTTAACGTGAAACCCAACACAGAGTATGTCCTCACAAACAAAATGGCATGCAAATGGCACCACGTAGTTCGCATGGGTGTGGCCATCTTGTTTTCTTACTCTGTTTATGGTGTTGGGCTTGTTTTTCAATCCCTTCTTAATCTTTTTAATCCTCCACCCTCCAAATTAATCCCTCATTATTGTTTATTGCATTAGTACGTGTTTTTGTGACTGTGTATTTTACGTTTTTTTATGACTTTTTTATTTTTGTTTATTTTTCCCTGCACTTCCTTATTTCTTCCTTCCTTCCTTTTCCTCTTACTTTTCTTTACCCCACTCTGTGCCATGGCAGAGCAGGGCAACAAGGTGAGCGACAGCGCCAGGCCCCCCCCGAACATCCAACTGCAGCAGCCACCAACCTTGCAGACGGTGGTGCCACGAAGCGGGAGCACCCTTGGGCAATCTTTTGTGAGGCGTCCCTTCCCGCACCCAAGTTTTCGCGCCTCCAAGCTGTTCAGCCCCCCCCACAGCACTACTTAATAGCAGCCGCTGTGCGGTGAAAGTGCAGTCCACTAACCCTTAAGTGGACTTGCTCCTTTTACAGCGCAGCTCCATCTGGTAGCTGCTGCTGTCCCCGCTGCTGCTGACCCAGAGGGCAGGAGTTGGAGACCCTCCTCCACCTGCAGGCTCCTGCCTGCACCCACCTCTTCCCTGGTGTTCCAGGGGTAGAGCGTCACTGTTTTGCCACATGACTGCCCTCTTGTCTCTCTCTCTGCTCTTTTTGTCTCTCTTTTTGCTTTTTTGCTATTCTCTCTCTCTTTTATCTTTGTCTCCCTCTGCCTTTTTGGACTTTGCTTTCTCTGTCCCTTTTTCATTTTTCTCCTGCTTTCTCCTTTGTCGCTACGCAAAAGTTCGTGAAGTGGTTAAAAAACTCCGCCCGCTACATGGAGTTCTGCGGGCAAGCAGAGATTCCCAGCACTCCCATTCACTTTGCATTTAATGTGAAACCCAACGCAGAGTATGTCCTCACAAACAAAATGGCACGCAAATGGCACCACGTAGTTCACATGGGTGCGGCCATCTTGTTTTCTTACTCTGTTTATGGTGTTGGCCTGTTTTTCAATCCCTTATTAATGTTTTTAATCCTCCATCCTCCTAATTAATCCCTCATTATTGTTTATTGCATTAGTACGTGTTTTTGTGTCTGTGTATTTTACGTTTTTTTCATGACTTTTTGTATTTTTGTTTATTTTTCCCTGTACTTCCTTATTTCTTCCTTCCTTCCTTTTCCTGTTACTTTTCTTTACCCCACTCTGAGCCATGGCAGAGCAGGGCAACCAGGGGAGCGGCAGCGCCAGGCCTCCCTGAACAACCATCAGCAGCAGCCACCTACCTTGCAGACGGCAGTGCCACAAAGCGGGTGCACCCTTGAGCAATCTTTTCTGAGGCGTCCCTTCCCGCACTTAAGTTTTTGCGCCTCCAAGCTGTCCAGTCCCCTCTACAGCACTACTTAATAGCAGCTGCTGTGCGTTGAAAGTGCAGTCCACTAACCCTTTAGTGGACTTGCTCCTTTCACAGCGCAGCTCCGTCTGGTAGCTGCTGCTGTCCCCGCTGCTGCTGACCCATAGGGCAGGAGTTAGAGGCCCTCCTCCACCTGCAGGCTGCTGCCTGCACCCACCTCATTCCTGGTGGTCCAGGGCTAGAACGTCACTGTTTTGCCGCTTGACTGCCTTTCTGTCTCTCTCTCTCTGCTCTTTCTGTCTCTCTTTATGCTTTTTTGCTATTCTATCTCTCTTTTATCTTTGTCTGCCTCTGCCTTTATTAACTTTGCTTTCTCTGTCCTTTTTTCATTTTTCTCCTGCTTCCTCCTTTGTCCTTCATCGCCCCTGCAGCTGTGATCCCCCGTGGTCCCACCCCCCTCCAGCATCCCTTCCTGCTCCCGCATTTTCCCACCTCCCAGCTGTCCAGCCCAACCCGCAGCACTACTTAATGGTGGCCGCGCCACTGGCATGCCAAAGGCAAGCCCATTTGCATCCGTCCACGCCTGGACTGCACCCAGCGCCAGGGACCCTGGTTCTCGGACCTTCCATCGCTACAATGCCAGAACCCTCCACTCCCTCAACCCTGAACGGCACACTGCCTGCCACCAAGAGTCACTAAAGAAGTCCCATGGATCCTTTGCCTGCCGGAACTGCCCAACCACGCCTTCACCCACGCCAGCACTCCAGCTTCTCTCGCCACCCAGCCGTCCAACAGCGCATCCGACTGGATTAACTGCATTCTCCTCAATGTGAGATCCCTCTACAAACATGCCACGGAAATCTGGGACCTCCTTGACGCCACCTCTTCCGACATTGCTTTCTTCACAGAAACCTGGACCAACCCCTGCTCCACACCAGACTTCGCCATCGCCTTCCCAACAATTACAAAATCACTTGCAAAGACCGCACAGGAGGAGGCATCGCTATCTCCCACAAGAACCACCTCCGACTAACCACACACTCTACTGACCCATCAACAACTATGGAACACCTCTACTTCCAGATCTAGAGCAAGCCCAACACCACCCTCTGTGGCACCCTCGTCTACGACGCCATTATAGACCTTATCGCACCATAAGCTCTTGCAACCACCGACTGCATCCTACTTGGAGACCCCAACCTCCAAATAGACAACCTCAGCGCCCATAACAACGCCTCCCTACTGGAGAGCCTTGCCAACATCAGACTCAAGCAGCTAGTCACCTCACCGAACCACACAGCCTGACACACACTCAACCCCGTTTTCTCCGCCAGTGGGAACATCAGCTACAGCCACTCCACCGAACTCTCCTCAACCGACCACCAATGCATGCATCTTGCCTTCACCATGTCCACCATGCACCACCGCCCTCATAGCCCCCCTGTCACATCTGGGGCAAGGCCACCAAAGAATTTCTCATCGACTCCCTCAGCACAACCACTCTGCTAACGCCAACTGACGCCAACACCGCAGCATACAACCTTCACCAATGGATCTGCACCGAGACTCTGACACCCCTCAAGAAGAGACCAAGCAAGCAACACTCCAGGAATGCCAGTTGGTTCACTCCCACCCTCAACGAGTCCAGACGTACCTGCCAACGACTCGAGAAGGGATGGAGGAACAACAAAACCCCTGAAAACCACGCAACCTTCAAGTCCGCCGTCAACGCACACCACCTCCTCCTCAAAACCACAAAGATAACGGCCTTCCAAGAAATAATCAACGCCAACGCACACAACAGCAAAGAACTCTCCACTATCATCAAGGAGTTTGCCAGGATCAACAGCGAGACCACAGCCGTCCCACCCTCCGAAGACCTCTGCAACAAACTTGGCACCTTCTTGCACCAAAAGATTAGGCACATCTACGACAGCTTCCATGCCCTATACCCTGCCACTACGCCCACCACCCCTACACGCAACCACTCTGCACCCCAACAGACCGTGCTCACCTAGACCATGCTCACAACAGAGGACACACTCAAGACCATGAAGAGCATCCACTTAAGAGTCCTGTCAGATCCTTGTCTGTACATCTGAAAAAGGTCTGAAGCACACCTTGGTTTGCCAAAGTTCTAATTTATAATCCATTTGTCATGTTTAGCGTGCATTCACTCTGTTATGCGCTCCGTTCCAAATGCGCAATGGGTAAGAATTCATCACAAAGTTGAGACACGCGAAATTCGTGTCCCAAAAGAGTTGCACAGCTGGATACACATTTGTGAAACAATTTTACACGTACTCCATAGTGTTGCCAAAGTTCATCCAATTTTATTTCCATTTTTTAACCATTTAATCCGTCACGTCAAAGAGAGGAAGTTCAAATTTTTCACGCATTTAAATTACACAGAAATTGCCCATCCGGGCCTATTCACAGGCACGTAAGTGAACTCCATCTCCAATACATATTAATTCACCCAATGCATTTCGGTCAAATTTCGACCTTCTTCAGGGGTATCTACAATGATTAAAAAATATGCATCAATCACACACAATTTGAATACAATTAAAGTTAATAATAACCCCGTGTCCTATGTGCATAACATTTAAAAAAATAAGCATACATATCCTAAACCATAGTGCTTGCTGTTTAACTTTTCCTCCAATCAATCCCCACTTTGTGCACCCAAAATCAACCTCCCCAAGCCGACAAACAAAATTAAAAAATGAAACTAAATAACCGTGAACCACTCTTACTCTACTCCGAGCCGCTGGTGATTAACCCCTCAGTTATGTCATCCATCTAAGATCTCTCCCCATTACCCCCGTTTATTCTCGTGGTCATTCAGCTCTTAGAACAGCCGCTATTCAGTTCAAACATCATTGTAAAACCACCCTCGTAAACTCGTTTCTGTTGTTTTTAAACCAAATGAGTCCCCTCGGTTGTGCCGTTTATCTAAGTCTCTCCCCATCGCCCCAGTTTGTACTTTTAATTGTTCAGCAGTTGTTTACAACCGGAAAAATAATTAGCTCAAACAACGTTATAAAACACGCAATCTACCTCGTAACTGTTTATAAACCATGCGTCTATCTGAATCGCTCCCGAAACCCCAGTTTGTACCTTTAATCTTTTAACGATTCTTTGCCATCGGAAAACCACTCGGCTCAACCTCCGTTATGCAACCACCCCAGCTGACTCGTATCTGATTTTTAAACCCCACGTGTCTCCGCCTATTTTCACTGCTATGACGTTGTTCCCTAGGCCCACCCACCACAAGTTTTTGTATGATACCACTACTCCCCTTAATTAAGTCCTGAATACTAATACCTACGTGAAGATGTCTTGATCATAATGCTAAATAAAGTGCAATCTAAACTAAGCCTTACACCACATAAATTTAAACAGTCCCCAAGAAAAAAACATTCGTGATGATATGATTTAACAATCCCCAAGATAAACATATGTGATGGTGTGATTTAACACTGCTAGTTCCAATAGCATTTTTTTATCATCAGTAATGTTTATATTTTTGAGAGTCTTTGAACGTGACATTGACCATCCTTCATTTAAATCATGTTTTATGCTTTAGGGTGCTTTCAGGGTCGGAACGGCTTTAATACGATACATCTGAAAAAGGTCTGAAGCACACCTTGGTTTGCCAAAGTTCTAATTTATAATCCATTTGTCATGTTTAGCGTGCATTCACTCTGTTATGCGCTCCGTTCCAAATGCGCAATGGGTAAGAATTCATCACAAAGTTGAGACACGCGAAATTCGTGTCCCAAAAGAGTTGCACAGCTGGATACGCATTTGTGAAACAATTTTACACGTACTCCATAGTGTTGCCAAAGTTCATCCAATTTTATTTCCATTTTTTAACCATTTAATCCGTCACGTCAAAGAGAGGAAAAGTTAAACAGCAAGCACTATGGTTTAGGATATGTATGCTTATTTTTTAAATGTTATGCACATAGGACACGGGGTTATTATTAACTTTAATTGTATTCAAATTGTGTGTGATTGATGCATATTTTTAATCATTGTAGATACCCCTGAAGAAGGTCGAAATTTGACCGAAATGCATTGGGTGAATTAATATGTATTGGAGATGGAGTTCACTTACGTGCCTGTGAATAGGCCCGGATGGGCAATTTCTGTGTAATTTAAATGCGTGAAAAATTTGAACTTCCTCTCTTTGACGTGACGGATTAAATGGTTAAAAAATGGAAATAAAATTGGATGAACTTTGGCAACACTATGGAGTACGTGTAAAATTGTTTCACAAATGTGTATCCAGCTGTGCAACTCTTTTGGGACACGAATTTCGCGTGTCTCAACTTTGTGATGAATTCTTACCCATTGCGCATTTGGAACGGAGCGCATAACAGAGTGAATGCACGCTAAACATGACAAATGGATTATAAATTAGAACTTTGGCAAACCAAGGTGTGCTTCAGACCTTTTTCAGATGTATCGTATTAAAGCCGTTCCGACCCTGAAAGCACCCTAAAGCATAAAACATGATTTAAATGAAGGATGGTCAATGTCACGTTCAAAGACTCTCAAAAATATAAACATTACTGATGATAAAAAAATGCTATTGGAACTAGCAGTGTTAAATCACACCATCACATATGTTTATCTTGGGGATTGTTAAATCATATCATCACGAATGTTTTTTCTTGGGGACTGTTTAAATTTATGTGGTGTAAGGCTTAGTTTAGATTGCACTTTATTTAGCATTATGATCAAGACATCTTCACGTAGGTATTAGTATTCAGGACTTAATTAAGGGGAGTAGTGGTATCATACAAAAAACTTGTGGTGGGTGGGCCTAGGGAACAACGTCATAGCAGTGAAAATAGGCGGAGACACGTGGGGTTTAAAAATCAGATACGAGTCAGCTGGGGTGGTTGCATAACGGAGAGTTGAGCCGAGTGGTTTTCCGATGGCAAAGAATCGTTAAAAGATTAAAGGTACAAACTGGGGTTTCGGGAGCGATTCAGATAGACGCATGGTTTATAAACAGTTACGAGGTAGATTGCGTGTTTTATAACGTTGTTTGAGCTAATTATTTTTCCGGTTGGAAACAACTGCTGAACAATTAAAAGTACAAACTGGGGCGATGGGGAGAGACTTAGATAAACGGCACAACCGAGGGGACTCATTTGGTTTAAAAACAACAGAAACGAGTTTACGAGGGTGGTTTTACAATGATGTTTGAACTGAATAGCGGCTGTTCTAAGAGCTGAATGACCACGAGAATAAACGGGGGTAATGGGGAGAGATCTTAGATGGATGACATAACTGAGGGGTTAATCACCAGCGGTTCGGAGTAGAGTAAGAGTGGTTCACGGTTATTTAGTTTCATTTTTTAATTTTGTTTGTCGGCTTGGGGAGGTTGATTTTGGGTGCACAAAGTGGGGATTGATTGGAGGAAAAGTTAAACAGCAAGCACTATGGTTTAGGATATGTATGCTTATTTTTTTAAATGTTATGCACATAGGACACGGGGTTATTATTAACTTTAATTGTATTCAAATTGTGTGTGATTGATGCATATTTTTTAATCATTGTAGATACCCCTGAAGAAGGTCGAAATTTGACCGAAATGCATTGGGTGAATTAATATGTATTGGAGATGGAGTTCACTTACGTGCCTGTGAATAGGCCCGGATGGGCAATTTCTGTGTAATTTAAATGCGTGAAAAATTTGAACTTCCTCTCTTTGACGTGACGGATTAAATGGTTAAAAAATGGAAATAAAATTGGATGAACTTTGGCAACACTATGGAGTACGTGTAAAATTGTTTCACAAATGTGTATCCAGCTGTGCAACTCTTTTGGGACACGAATTTCGCGTGTCTCAACTTTGTGATGAATTCTTACCTATTGCGCATTTGGAACGGAGCGCATAACAGAGTGAATGCACGCTAAACATGACAAATGGATTATAAATTAGAACTTTGGCAAACCAAGGTGTGCTTCAGACCTTTTTCAGATGTATCGTATTAAAGCCGTTCCGACCCTGAAAGCACCCTAAAGCATAAAACATGATTTAAATGAAGGATGGTCAATGTCACGTTCAAAGATTCTCAAAAATATAAACATTACTGATGATAAAAAAATGCTATTGGAACTAGCAGTGTTAAATCACACCATCACATATGTTTATCTTGGGGATTGTTAAATCATATCATCACAAATGTTTTTTTCTTGGGGACTGTTTAAATTTATGTGGTGTAAGGCTTAGTTTAGATTGCACTTTATTTAGCATTATGATCAAGACATCTTCACGTAGGTATTAGTATTCAGGACTTAATTAAGGGGAGTAGTGGTATCATACAAAAAACTTGTGGTGGGTGGGCCTAGGGAACAACGTCATAGCAGTGAAAATAGGCGGAGACACGTGGGGTTTAAAAATCAGATACGAGTCAGCTGGGGTGGTTGCATAACGGAGGTTGAGCCGAGTGGTTTTCCGATGGCAAAGAATCGTTAAAAGATTAAAGGTACAAACTGGGGTTTCGGGAGCGATTCAGATAGACGCATGGTTTATAAACAGTTACGAGGTAGATTGCGTGTTTTATAACGTTGTTTGAGCTAATTATTTTTCCGGTTGTAAACAACTGCTGAACAATTAAAAGTACAAACTGGGGCGATGGGGAGAGACTTAGATAAACGGCACAACCGAGGGGACTCATTTGGTTTAAAAACAACAGAAACGAGTTTACGAGGGTGGTTTTACAATGATGTTTGAACTGAATAGCGGCTGTTCTAAGAGCTGAATGACCACGAGAATAAACGGGGGTAATGGGGAGAGATCTTAGATGGATGACATAACTGAGGGGTTAATCACCAGCGGCTCGGAGTAGAGTAAGAGTGGTTCACGGTTATTTAGTTTCATTTTTTAATTTTGTTTGTCGGCTTGGGGAGGTTGATTTTGGGTGCACAAAGTGGGGATTGATTGGAGGAAAAGTTAAACAGCAAGCACTATGGTTTAGGATATGTATGCTTATTTTTTTAAATGTTATGCACATAGGACACGGGGTTATTATTAACTTTAATTGTATTCAAATTGTGTGTGATTGATGCATATTTTTTAATCATTGTAGATACCCCTGAAGAAGGTCGAAATTTGACCGAAATGCATTGGGTGAATTAATATGTATTGGAGATGGAGTTCACTTACGTGCCTGTGAATAGGCCCGGATGGGCAATTTCTGTGTAATTTAAATGCGTGAAAAATTTGAACTTCCTCTCTTTGACGTGACGGATTAAATGGTTAAAAAATGGAAATAAAATTGGATGAACTTTGGCAACACTATGGAGTACGTGTAAAATTGTTTCACAAATGTGTATCCAGCTGTGCAACTCTTTTGGGACACGAATTTCGCGTGTCTCAACTTTGTGATGAATTCTTACCCATTGCGCATTTGGAACGGAGCGCATAACAGAGTGAATGCACGCTAAACATGACAAATGGATTATAAATTAGAACTTTGGCAAACCAAGGTGTGCTTCAGACCTTTTTCAGATGTATCGTATTAAAGCCGTTCCGACCCTGAAAGCACCCTAAAGCATAAAACATGATTTAAATGAAGGATGGTCAATGTCACGTTCAAAGACTCTCAAAAATATAAACATTACTGATGATAAAAAAATGCTATTGGAACTAGCAGTGTTAAATCACACCATCACATATGTTTATCTTGGGGATTGTTAAATCATATCATCACGAATGTTTTTTTCTTGGGGACTGTTTAAATTTATGTGGTGTAAGGCTTAGTTTAGATTGCACTTTATTTAGCATTATGATCAAGACATCTTCACGTAGGTATTAGTATTCAGGACTTAATTAAGGGGAGTAGTGGTATCATACAAAAAACTTGTGGTGGGTGGGCCTAGGGAACAACGTCATAGCAGTGAAAATAGGCGGAGACACGTGGGGTTTAAAAATCAGATACGAGTCAGCTGGGGTGGTTGCATAACGGAGGTTGAGCCGAGTGGTTTTCCGATGGCAAAGAATCGTTAAAAGATTAAAGGTACAAACTGGGGTTTCGGGAGCGATTCAGATAGACGCATGGTTTATAAACAGTTACGAGGTAGATTGCGTGTTTTATAACGTTGTTTGAGCTAATTATTTTTCCGGTTGTAAACAACTGCTGAACAATTAAAAGTACAAACTGGGGCGATGGGGAGAGACTTAGATAAACGGCACAACCGAGGGGACTCATTTGGTTTAAAAACAACAGAAACGAGTTTACGAGGGTGGTTTTACAATGATGTTTGAACTGAATAGCGGCTGTTCTAAGAGCTGAATGACCACGAGAATAAACGGGGGTAATGGGGAGAGATCTTAGATGGATGACATAACTGAGGGGTTAATCACCAGCGGCTCGGAGTAGAGTAAGAGTGGTTCACGGTTATTTAGTTTCATTTTTTAATTTTGTTTGTCGGCTTGGGGAGGTTGATTTTGGGTGCACAAAGTGGGGATTGATTGGAGGAAAAGTTAAACAGCAAGCACTATGGTTTAGGATATGTATGCTTATTTTTTTAAATGTTATGCACATAGGACACGGGGTTATTATTAACTTTAATTGTATTCAAATTGTGTGTGATTGATGCATATTTTTTAATCATTGTAGATACCCCTGAAGAAGGTCGAAATTTGACCGAAATGCATTGGGTGAATTAATATGTATTGGAGATGGAGTTCACTTACGTGCCTGTGAATAGGCCCGGATGGGCAATTTCTGTGTAATTTAAATGCGTGAAAAATTTGAACTTCCTCTCTTTGACGTGACGGATTAAATGGTTAAAAAATGGAAATAAAATTGGATGAACTTTGGCAACACTATGGAGTACGTGTAAAATTGTTTCACAAATGTGTATCCAGCTGTGCAACTCTTTTGGGACACGAATTTCGCGTGTCTCAACTTTGTGATAGATCCTTGTCTGTGCCACATCTTCCACATAGCAGACGCCGGCATTGCCCCCAGCTTTGCCGCACCATCAACTGCTCCATTGAAACCGCCACCCTCCCCAATGACTGGAAACATGCTGAGATCAACCCCCTGCTGAAGAAGCCATCCTCAGACTCGACAGACCTCAAGAACTTCAGACCCATCTCCCTCCTTTCCTTCCCAGCCAAGGTCATCGAGAAGGCCATCAACGCCCAAATCTCTGAGTTCATCGAAGTGAACCACGTCCTGGACACCTCCCAATCCTGCTTCTGAAGCAGCCATAGCACAAAGACTGCACTCTTTGCTGCCATCGACGACATCCGCTCCTTCCTCGACCGGGGCGAGACCGCAGCCCTCATCCTACTGGACTTCTCAGCCGTCTTCGACAGCGTCTCCCACCGCACCCTAATCATGAGACTCCACGACGCCAGAATCCGCAACAAGGCACTGGACTGGATCCACTCCTTCCTCACCGGCTGGACTCAGCGAGTTAGACTACCCCCATTCCTCTCAGAACCTACAGAGATCAGCTGTGTAGTGCCCCAGTGTACCTCCCTGAGTCCCACCCTCTTTAATGTCTTCATGGCCCCCCTCCCAGACATCATCAGAAGCCACGGACTCAACATTGTCTCCTACGCCGACGACACCCAGCTGATCCTCTCCGTCACCAATGAACCCACAATCACCAGCACTAACTTCCACAGCGGAATGAAGGCCGTCGCCACCTGGATGTAAGTAAGACAGCTGCCTCAAGCTCAACTCGGACAAGATCGAAGTACTCATCCTGGGCCCCACCCCGTCAGCCTGGGATGACTCCTGGTGGACAGCCACTCTGGGACTCATCCCACAGCTACGGACCATGCACGCAACCTTGGCATCATATTGGACTTGTCACTCACAATGAACTGCCAAATCAACGCAGTTTCCTCAGCCTGGATCCCCACAGAATCCAGAATGACTGTCACCCACGCATTCATCACTAGCAGACCCGACTACGGCAACACACTCTATAACGGTGTCACCCAGAAACAGCTCAAGAAACTACAGAAAGTTCAAAACACCGCTGACAGACTGATTCTCGACATCCCACAGCCACATCACACAGCACCTTTGACAACTCCACTGGCTCCCAGTGAACAAGAGAATCACTTTCAAGCTCCTCACACATGACTACAAAGTGTTTCACAACATAGGACCAGCATACCTGAACCACCGCCTCGCATTCCACATATGTACCAGACAACTCCCTTCTACCCAACGCACCCTAGCCTTCTTCCCCAGGATCCACAAGACCAGAACCGGAGGAAGTTAATTCTCCTACCTTGCCGCCAAGACCTGGAACAACCTGCCCCTCCACCTCAGGCAATCCACGTCGCTGACCCAATTCAAGAAGGACCTCAAGACCTGGCTCTTCTAATGATCCTCCACACCCAGAGAGACCAGCACCCACCCCCCAGCGCCTTGAGACCCTCACGGGTGAATAGTTGCACTTGATAAACCCCTGATTGATTGATTGATTGAGGTGGAGGTGGCAGCACTGTTATTTTTGTGCAGTTCCATCTCCTCTCCATGCTTGTAGCAGGCCCGGCAATGGGTACCCCCTGCAGGAGCGTCGGCTGTGCTGGGGCAGGGTGTGCAAGTGTGTGGGGCGCACCAGCCAAGTCCAGTGCACCACCCAGCAGCTAACGTGCCGCTTGATGAATATCTTAGACTGGAAACAGGAGCTGCTCGACCTGCTAGGCATCAAGATTGCGGGGCTTGGTCAGTATTCATTATTTGTTGTGTTTGTGTTCTACAATGCTAAAAAAAAAATCCGAATAGCATGCTGCTCAGACTTAGAGGTAAGTTATGTTTAGTTTATGTTAAGAATATTATTATATGATTCAGTTTGAGTTAGGTAGGTGCTCAGTGCTACCTAATCATACTCGTCGGCGCTCGCTTTGGCTGATTATTTAAGAAGCTATTGCAGACTTCTCTGTCCTCCTGCCAGCATAGTGAGTTAGTGATATCAGTGAGTTGGTGTTCTCTGTGACTTTCTTTATGTAGCTCATACATTCCTAAGCAATTTCACAGTGATGTGTAGTACTAGTATGCATCTATGCATTGCAAAAAAGGGAGACAAAGTTGGTCCATCAAGTGGATTGAGAAATGAGAATAGAATCAAAGATTATTCATTGCAATGCATTAGTTCCAAATGTAGTTTTTGTTAAGAAAATTCGGAATGGGGATTTTAGGATTAGTATGGCCAACTCAACAATAGTCGATATTAGTACTGTAGGCGATCTGGTTCAGTCTGATACAATGTTACTGAGTTTGCCTGTCATAATAATTTGTTGATATTAACTGTACCACTAATCTATTTATTTATCTTCTTTAGTTCTTACATCAGCACCCAAGGGCAAGAAGAGGGGCAGCGCACAGGCGGGTCCAGGAAGACCTGGGGATGAGGCATTGACCACCAGCGCCACTGCTGAGAGCTCTGCTCAGCCCAGTAAGTCCTCCTATTATTTAGTATTAATAATATTTCCCTAACTTTTGCCTCTGCCCACTATTATACTGCTTTTAATTTTGTTTTGTTTATTTTTTTATACTGTGAAGAGGGCAGTCCCAAGTAAGCTAGTATTATAAATATTTACCATGTATGTTTGATGAGAAGGCTTTCTTTTTTGTGCTTATGCTCTAATAGTTAACAAAAGAATGGCCATTGTCAGGGACCACACCGCAGCCCCCAATGTTGTGCTGTGCAATTCATCTATACAGTATACCATGCAGTTCCCAAGAAGGTGCAGCATTGGCTGGAAAGTATGAGGTCCCATTGCATTTGCCAAACAACACCATACGTCTTTCATTGACCATTATTATTCCACCCCTTCATTGTGCTTCAATGACTCAGAGTCATCATCATCATAGGTCATAGCTCTGCCCCTCCATTATGAAACGTTTTTGGTTGGCTTGACTACCTGACTTTCTAACATTGTGAACCAACCAAATGCCCAGAGTGATATTTTTGATAGAAGATACTGCAGTGCTAACCGAACTGTAGGATTGCGGTTGTATTTTTATGATTAAAAAAAATTAAGGGGAGGCGTATCTGGCATCTAAAAAATATATAATGTTGTTTTCTAGCCACACAGAGTGCCACGGGCTCAAGTGCTGCTGCAGGGGGAGAAGTAGATTCGGTTGAAGGGAGAGAAGCGGTGGCTGGGACGGGCGGTGGTAAGTCACATTGCTTTCTTATTGACAATTACTATTATACTCACTAGTTACAAGGGCATCGTCGTGACTTGTGATTGTGAACCCCCGACTTTACCAGCTGCAGCAGTGGTTGAATTATGGCCAAAACTATCTGCAACTTAGCAAATGCTCACATAATGTATGCTTAAAATGATGGCTATTTGCAAACGGGAAAGAGTGGAAGGTTAAAAGAAAGGATTGGTGAAATGGTTTATGAGTATAAGGAAAGGATACATGAGTGGGTGAAAGGATGCATGGGTGAGTATTGGGTAAATGGGTAGATAGGTGAAAGGATGATTGAAAGAAAGGTGGAGATGAATGGATGGATTGGACATTTTGGTGAAAGACTGGATGAGAGAAAGTAAAGCTTAAATCATGGTGGCTATGGGTGAATATAGTCTGAAGAATGAAAGGATGATTGAATAAATGCTTGGTTGAATGAACAAGGGAGCTCTTCTGGAAAGAGGCATGCTGCTTCACCTACTTCATGTACTTTGTTTTATGGTTATCAAAGTTATAATTCAAAGTGTGAGTTATTTTAATTTTTATTCAAAACCCTTGACTCACTCTATTTGTTAAATGAGGCAGCTATGTATCCCACCCATCATCATTCATCAACCCCCTCCCTTCCCATGGCATTTCGCCAACCATGAACGAAGTGCAGCATGGTTCAACTCATGGCTGCAGTATTAGCTGTGCATTGTGTGTCTGCTTCAGTTAATGCAGCATTTACAAAGTTTTCAATGCATTGCAAACTGAACACACAAGGGGCCAGATGTATGACCCTTTAATTTTGCGAGTCGCAAATTGCGTTGTTTTGCAACTAGCAAAATGGAATGTACAACAGTGTCTTAGACACTGTTTGCGATTCCCAATGGGGTCGCAAATGACCTACCTCATTAATATTCGTGAGGCAGGTCGCAATTTGCGACCCCTTTGGGAATGGCCAGCACACACAGGGATGGTGGCCTGCTGGGGTCAGCAGACCACCATGTCTGTGACTGCTTTTTAAATAAAGTAGTTTTTTTTAATGCAGCCAGTTTTCGTTAAAGGAAAACGGTATGCAATAAAAAAAAACAAAATGAAACGTTTCTGTTTAATTTTTTAATAGGCAGTGGTCCTACTGCCTGCTCTTAAAAAATATTTTCCCTGCCAGTCACAAAGGTGAAGGGGCCCCGTGGGGACCCCTTCCCGTTTGCGAGTGGCTTACCACCTTTCTGAAGTAGGTGGTAAACTGCGAGAGTTTTACGACTGCAATTGAGGTCGCAAAACAATCGTATGTAGAAGTGTGACTTGGTATTAGGAAGGGATGCCCTTGGCATGCCCCTTCCTAGTATCGAGTCGCAAACCCTATTTTCCGAGTCGGTAATAGGATAGACAGTAGCAAATACCCGAAGCACTAACTAGCACGCCTCCATTAATTTGGCACCAAAACCTGTACTCCATAGTGCATAAAGCCTTACTCATTAATGAGAGGTAATTTATTTACTTTTACTAGAAAAGCCTTTAATGGGAGGCATGTGTGGATAAAAAATAAAGTTGGCCTTGTCACTCTCCTAATCATAATCACATCAAATTCCAATGGCCCTAGGGGACCAGCAATATACTGATACTGTGCCACCCACTACTTAATTTTAAACAAATGTTTGCAGAGAGCATTGCTTACAATTTGTCTTTTTTCTTTTTCTCAATAGAGCTACTCATGATGGACAACCCGTACTTCCCAGGAGCCAACAGATAGCGGTCCGTCTGCAGCGGCAGAGGCTGGACACTATCCAGCTAGAATATCAGCGGCTGGTGGCCCAGGAGGATGAAGAAGAGGCTGACACTCTGCCTCTGAGCAGGGATCTAGTGCAGCCGGTTACACACAGCCTCCAGCCTCCCAGCCATTCCAACGCCAGTGCTGCCGCCACCTGTCAGGGTCCCTGACAAGAACTGCTGACCAGCTCCAGACAAAAATGGACAATGCCCTCTTTTAGCCCTTTTTTAAATGTTTTGTTTTGGTGGGAGGGACTTGTTGAGGGTGGGAAGGGTGGGAACGGAGTTGGGATTGGGTGTTTTCTTTCTTGGACTTTTGATTGGACATTGGTTGGGGATAGGTCAATTTGTATGGGGATAGGGGTTGGCCTGTTGTGGGTGGAGAAGGTGGGCATTTTTGTCAAAAAACAAAGTGAAAAATTGAATTTCTTCATGATTTATGCCTGGAGTAGTTTATTCGTGCGTGGTTTACTTTTACTTTGCCCTGCTGACTTTTTAGGCAGCGTGTTTTTTTTTTTATATCTACTTATAAAAGTGTAGACCGGTTAGTTAGTTATACTTAGTTATATACCTCTGTACTACTTTGACCATTAGGGGGGATGCTGCCATGAGTCACAACTTATATTGCCTACAACAAGCTTTATAAATGATTACTTATCTGCAGAGGTAGTCAGTTGCTTACTTACTAACTTAACTAGTTCACTTCACTCCATAGTTCTTCTACCTGAAAATAGATGAAGCAATAGCAGGGAAGGCAACACAACTTCACAAGTGAAGTCCTGCTCGCACCTAGGTAAGCTCCAACTGTAGCATTAATTGGAAGGATTATCAATCGCAGGCCACTAAATGGAAATAAAAACACTGAGTTAGTGGGTTATAAATTATGGCATTGCTTTACAAAGAAGTACTACTACATGACACAACTAAGAATAACTTATAGTGATAAATTATCAAAACAATAGCATTAGTAGTAACTCTTCTGAGTGATAGGGAGCTAGTATTTAAATAAAACTAAAGTGACAAAATCCTTGAGTCATGAAAAGTGGACTCAGAGTCTGTAGTGGAGAAGGTGAAGCGTTTACGCAACACAAGGCCTGAATGATGATGCTGATGACTGATGTTCTTCTATATCTAACTTATCATAGAAATAAGAGTCTCATGCGCAAATGGGCTACTGTCAATCCTGATAGTACATTAGAGAAACTATTGGAAATAAATAGAGCCCAAATTTTAGCTTGCTTAGAGTGTGACATTAATCCCATAAGCATACTGGAAGCTTCTGAAGTAGTTACTCAAACAATAGATGAACTATTACAGGACAATAGAAAGCCAAAATCAAAAAGACCATATAGATGGTTTAATGACGATTGCTCGCAGACTCATGGCAATCTCATTAGGGCTTTGAAACAAAACTCAAGGGATAAGGAGCTGGTGAGACTATGTAGGATTAAATATAAGGAAGCACTCTTAGCCCGTAAGGCAACTATTAGACTAGAGGCTTGAGATAAATTACATGAAGCTAGGAATAGCAAGGATCTCAGCCTCTTTTTGAAAATCATTAATGCCTCCTATTTCCAGGATAGCCGTAATAGTTGTATTTATTGTATTGCTCCCCCGAATAGATGGATGGATCACTTTTCTGGGCTATATAGGGGTCATAGGCAGCATATCCTTTCTAGCTCATTAATAGAACCCGATGACAACCATATAGGGCAGAGTGCTTTCAATTTGTTACAACCCACTTATCAGGAAGTGGAAAAAACCTTAAACCATACCATTTGGAGCAAAGCCTCTGGTCCAGATGGGGTCCCAGCTGATCTCTTTTTGGCAAACCAGGAGTTGTGGTTACCAGTGCTACTAATATTCTAGGCTTTGTTGCCAAGACGGGCCCATTAAGATCTTTGTCCAATGTGACCATAGTACCTATTTTTAAAAAGGATGACAGGTCAAACCCTAAATGTTATTGTCCGGTCTCATTGATCGACTTTACATGCACATTAATGGGTAGGGTTTTACTTGATCGCCTCGATGCTTGGGTATCTGATAGAGGGAAATTCTCAGATACCCTATATGGTTTTAGGAGAGGCCTGGGCACTGTGGAGCAGTGTCTCAATCTTCACCTGGTTATAAGCAAGTACACGCTGGTAAAGAATGGTCCCATCTATTTAGGATTTATGGACCTAACATCTGCATTTGACTGGGTGGAGAGAAGAAAAATCTGGCAAAAAATGTTGGATATGGGCATTGATACTACTATAGACAAATTTCTAGCTCAAATGCACAAAGATGTGACGGGGAGAGTAAGATATCGGGCTGAAGGTGAATTAACCACACCTATCAAAATGAGGAGGGGGTAAGACAAGGATGGTCCTGGCCCCCTTTCTATTGTGTTTGTAAATTAAGGGGGGTGCTAATGGGGGGTGCTAATGTCTCTAGGGTTGGAACAAGAAGCCTCCCTGCCTTGCTTTATGCAGATGATTGTGTTCTGCTATCTAGAACTGGCATTGGCCTGCAAAAACTTTTAAACAGATTTAATGATTTTATGAGAGACTTGGGCTTCAAAACAAATACAGCTAAGTCACGAGTAATGGTGGCTGGGAAATTTCGTTCATCTTTAAAGCCTTGCTTTGTGGACAATGAAAAACTGCAATATGTTCCTACTTTCTCTTATCTAGGTGTTCAATTTGACCTAAAAGGCTCCTGGCATCAACTTATAGAAGTCAAAAAAAGATGTTTTCATCAAACACTGGAGGCCTTACATAGGTTTACAAAGAAATTGGGCTCTAAACCAATTGATGCACTTATTAACATCAATGTTGCACGTTGTTGCTCAACTATTATGCATGGGGCAGGAGTATGGGATCCTTGTAATATTTCATCCTTGCAGATAATAGAATACATCTTTCTCAGAAGGCTTCTGGCAGTTCCTCCTAGTTTGCCAGCTATAATATGCCATATAGAAGTAGGAATGATTCCTTTATCACATCGTACACAAATTGCCTCTGTTATGCTTTGGTGGTCTATTTGGACAAAAGAGGAACCCATACTCAACTGAGTAATAATACAGGACTGTTTAGGACTTGAACATATGCAGAACATACCTTGGCTTAGCTATGTTCGAAAGCAGCTTGAACTTATTGGGAGAGCAGATGTCTTTTTAAAACGGCAACTTAGTGCAGCCCTCCCAAAACTTCAGTTAAAACGAGACCTCCTAACCCTATTAAGGGAGCAAGGGAATTGTAGGGAGTGGGGCAAGAAGAGAGTGGTGTAATATTTAGCCCTGGTCACTACTGAAAGAGTTGAACCTTACCTTTTGCTCCCTTATAGTCACTCTAAAAGGTTTTATCTTGTCAGATTTAGGCTTAACATCGCACACTTCCTGGTTTCTTACCCGAGTGAAGTATATTCTGATTCCTTTTTAGATCTTTGTCCATGTGATTGTAACTCAACTCAGAATATGTTACACTTTTTCTTTTTGTGCCAGCTTTATTGCAAACCACGGAAAGACTTCATTATTCCATTATTACGGGTACTAAATATTAGAAAATGTATGCCCGCGCTTCATTATCTCTGCTGCTTAATACTGAATATATATGCGAAATGGTATATAAATGTATTGCTACTGCTGTGAGAATAAGGAATATCATCAGTAAATGATTAAATTGTTTGGTTATTGGTTCTTCTTTGTAGAGGTTTTATCCTTCTATGGACTTTTTATTTTTTATTCCTTGCTGATTATCCCAGATACCTTTACAATGGCAATTTTTACGAACTTAATCTTGTATATTTATTGAGAACTATTTATATGTGAAGATGTTACTGAGATTGTATCTAACGGTTAACATTATTACAATTTATTATCAATGTCAGCTTTTAAATGTGCTCTGTTTTATTGCTGCACAATCTGAAGAATGAACTTGAATAGTTCATTGTGTTTGAGTTACTGATGAGTTTTTTGGATTTAGGCATTAGTCATTTTATGATTATAATTGGGCAACGGAGATGGATATATATATTTTTTTAAATGAATGTTTTTTATGCTGTGTGTTCTTTTATGGTTTTTATTAACCAAATAAAGATTGACTGACTGACTGACTATATGTAAAATATGGATCACTATTATGCGCCCGTGGGTAAATGGGGCCAGTGTCGGCTATTGCTTAGGCAATAGAAGATCCTGCAGTGAGTTGGTGTTGCTTTCACCACATTCGCCCCACCAAGTGTGTGATCCATTTATGGTGTAAATTAAGTCACACCTCAATAAATCACATAGCCCCGGGAAGAGGGTAAGGGGTTTGATGAATGGATGGGAAAGGGGATTTGGTGACGGTGTGACAAAGACAAACACTACACAAGGACAACATTCATCTGGGTGATGAGCAGCACATCATTCTCCATCAATCTGTAGTGGAAGGAAGCAAAGGAATGAGTCTGACATAATACAGTTAAATGCAGTGCAAATAGCCCTTCTGCCCCAGAAGGTATCAGATATCTAAATGTTTTGTCATCTAGGTTAGAAAAAATCAAATTATGGAGGAGTGAACCCACCCAGTTCTAAAAATATGATTGTTAAATGAAAAATGATACTCTATTGGTAAGGTAGGTGGTACATCTGCATTCCTCAGAGTCATGATTTCCCTTTAAAGTTGATAACTTTTTTCTTAGAGCTGTTCTTGAGGTAGTCCCACCCTTAGTTTTTCCAACATCCTCTTGACTTCGAATAACTCTGTCCCAGTCCCAACTCGAGCAAAATAGACGTGTAGTGCACTGCTGTTGAAGATCAAGTAGAAAAATTGAATTGCAGTATTTTGTATAGGTTTTTGTTTGTTAACTAAAGTGACTGATCTGGTCTCTGAAGAACCAGAAAAAAGGAGTGGACCCTGCAATTAAATCTGGCTAAGTGTGAAAAGGCCAATCTCCTCCAGGAAACATGATCACCCATCATTCAGTCCCCAAACATTGGAAATCATCTCAATCAAGTTTACAAATTACAGTTGCACACCCTCCCTCACTGTCTGCCACCACATGAATCATCAGTCATTACTCACAATCACTCATTAATATATAGGGCTCCCGTTATTTTTTCGGGTATTTGTTTTTTGCATTTCCGTCTGTATTTAGCCATATTTATTTTTTGCTAATTTTGTCTGTATTTTTCCAATTTTATTTTGTGTTTTCTGTATAAATGAAGCTGCAATGGGTATTTTTCCACATTTATTTGACTGATAAATGTATACCCGCAGTTTAATGTCCAAAAGGTTTCAGCAGTATACAGTGCAAAAGCGTTATCTGAAAACACTTGCATTATAGAATAGCATAAATAACTTTAGATCTACACTGAATTAAGCTCAATTAGGAAATCTATTGTCTATTTTCATCTCCCCTACCTCTCAATCGGTACCCCTACTTACCCAGCACCCATGATTGACGGTAGATAAAATCATCCAAAGGTCTTTCTTCCAATTTTTGTGTATTTAAAATTAGGAAAATAGAACGTTTTATGTCTGTATTTATTTGTGTAAATGGAAAGCTGGGAGCCCTAATAATATATCACTCATTGGTGCACTAGTTACCTGTTCCAATCCAAGCACGGTGGTAGGTACATAATTGTATCTCCTCTTTGATGCAAGCAACAGAATGGAATTTGGCAGTCTTTTTAATCAAATGATCTTCTGGGGCAGCCCTTCTAGGCAATGAGAAAAAAGGATCATAGGAGTGGACCGTACTGGTTAATTCATGCTAAGTACGTCTGCAAAGATCAATCACCACCAGGAAAAATGATCACCCATCATTCAGGCCCCAAACTTTACAAATCATCTCAATCAAGTTTACAAATTACAGTTGAACACCCTCCCTCACTGTTTGTCACCGCATATATTACCAATCATCACTTACATCACTTACAATCAGTCACTAATATATCACTCTTTAGTGCAATAGCTACCTTTTCCAATCCAAGCACAATGGTAGGTACACAATTGCATGCCCTCTTTGATGCAAGCAACAGATTTGAATTTAGCAGTCTCGTAAATCCAATGATCTTCTGGGGCAGCCGTTCTAAGTGATAAAAAAGAAGGATCATAGGTGTAGACCTTACAGGTTCATTTTTGCTAAGTAAGTTTGTAAGGCCAATCACCTCCAGGAAAAATGATAACCCAATATTCAGGCCCCAAATATTGCAAATCATCTCAAACAAGTTAACAAATCACTCACTCACCATTGCAATAGTTGTAGTTACCTCTTCCAATCCAAGCACGGGTTGGTTAGGAAGTAGGTACACAATTGTATCTTTGATGCAGGCAATACATTAGAATTTGGTATAAGCACTCTTTTAAATCATCGATCTTCTGGGGTAGCCCTGCTAAGTGATGCAAAAAAGGATAGACATGCGAGGGAGGCAGGCATTGTCTCAAATGTCATGAAAGAATTGTGAAGGCTTCTTCACTGAACACTGGTCCAACTGTAATCCGGTAATATATGTGGCTAAAAAATGGTGCGGCAGCATAAATCTGACACAAACATAATGTTCAAATTGCTACTTTTTTTGCAAAGAAAGTAGTTCAACAAGAAATAAGTACAAAGTTTTATGGTGGCACTGACATACTCAGTCCGAGAAGTAGAGTTTGTCCTCAAACTCAGGTAGTTTACCCAGAAGTTGGCTAGCAAACACACTTGATTCTGACCAATCCTCCTCCTCCTCTTGTGCTGTTTCAGGAACAGCGAAATTTTGTGGTATAAAATGTTCGTTAATTTTGATCATAGTCAATCTCTCCACATTTTGAGGTGAGAGACTGGCCCTTCTCATTGTAACAACTGCACCAGCTGCACTAAACACACGCTCAACAGACACACTCGCTGCAGGATAAGCCAAATACTTTTTTTTCCAGCCTGTTGAGCCCCGGCAATTCGCGCGTCTTCCCATACCAATACATTAATGGGGTTTAATCCACATAGATCTCTTTTAGATCTTCCAGATACTCCTAGAACATCCTCTGGAAGGTCATTGGTGCTGCCACTTGCTCAACCTCTTTTGCCATCGCCTCTGCACTGGACTTAAGCCCTGCCGATTGATACCAATTCAATGCAGAGGTTGGGTCCGGTCCTTCTATTGCTGTTGTTGCTGGTGTTCTGGTTGATGGTGTTTTTGGCTGATGTGAGACAAGATTGCCCTCTTTGGAAGCTGAAGGCGGCACCCCAGAACTATGGGGTGGGACTCTAAGCTCTAGCCATTGTCCATACAGGTCGCCGGCTTCCTCAACAATCCACCTCTTGTATTTTGAAACATCCCCTTCAGAAAAAGGAATGAAAGTGGGAATAATTTTTTTGTACAGTGGCTTAAGTAGTGTGGCACAGATGTGTCGAGGAGATGATGTTATCTTGCAGCTTTGAATTGGAAGCCAATCAAAAGAGTAAGCTCTCAACCAGGCCATGTGCTTCTGTGTTTTCATTCACACCTACAAGGACGATCCTTTCAGGCATGTTGTTTAGCTGGTCCTGTAGCAGATGCAACAATGGGATAGCTTGGCCCATCGTACTGTCCTCCTTTCTAACTTCCCGTGTGAAAACCTTAAAAGGGAATAGCATCTGTGTCAGGCAGTTGACTAGGTCCCATTTGTCTGCATCCATGGTCATAGCTTTCCCAACTGCAGCCCCTCCTCTTTGAATGACATAGTCATTGATCTATTTGTCCTGCTCAGACAGATGTTGCAACATGTACAAGGTTGAGTTCCAACGTATTGACACCTCCTGTATCAGGACTTTAACTGGTGCTCTATTATTACGCTGAATAATCTGCAACTGCATCCGGGCTTTAAAAGAATGGCTGAAATGAGTGCAGATTCTTCTGCAGGTGGTCAGTATGTTGCTGACTAAGGGGCCGATTCCGATTCGGGCCGGAAAACGTACCGACCGACTCGGAGCCGGAATAAATACCGACCGACACGTACCTGTGCAGCCCGACCCGCAAAGTACGATGAGAAGCGTGCAAAATACGACCGACGCATACGGAACACAAGCCGAACGACCGAACCGCGCGGAAAACAGCCATCCGGCCGGAAAAGCACGCAAATCGAACCGACCGACACGCACCAGGAAGAATCCCGAACGAAACGTACCCGCGAACTCCTACCCGCCAAGTACGATGCAACACGTGGAAAACACGACCGAGTCGCACGGGGCCCAAGCCGCACGACCGACACGCATTCAAAACAGCGAGCCGAAGCAACCCAAAACCCCGCGACCGACGCATACGCAGCACAGAAAACAGCACAAACACAGCGTGAACGAATCGAAGAGGCTCGCACGAGACAACTGGAGGGTCCGACTCGGTCAGAAGAACGTCTCCTACATGCACAAAAAGAACCAAGGAAAAAAAAACACAAAAAAGGCCAAACAAGCAATCAAAAAGCAAATAAATACTGGGTGGGGAAACAGGGAACAAAGACACACCCACAACTCCACCCATATAAAGGACACAAATCCCTACCATGATCCTTTGCAAATTCAAATTACCTGCCAGCACTCAACACCAACAGACAGCAACCACACACACACTCACAGCTCATCCATCACACAAGCCACACACCAGCAGCACCACAACAAATAGCACCCTCACATACACCCAGCAAAACACACACTCACACACCCTCACTTGCACACCAACACACACATCACACACCAGCACCACCCAACACCATGCCCCCAAAGAAGAATCACAAGTTCCTAGATAGTGAATTGGAAGTCCTGGTAGATGAGATCCTCAGGGTAGAGCCACAGCTGTTTGGTACATTGGTCCAACAGACACCCATGTCGCAGAAAACCAAGATGTGGGAGAGGATCGTTGACAGGGTGAACGCACAATCACCATGTTTGCGCACAAAGGTAGACATCCAGAACAGGTGGTATGACGTGCGCAGGAGGGTCAAGGAGCTGTTGAAGAAGGACTACATCGTGAGCCAACACACCGGCAGTGGCCCTCCTGCCAAACCAGTATACCTCAGGCCCTGGGAGGAGAAGGTGCGGGCCATCCTACCACCAGTGAGCGTCTATGGACTAGAAAACATCCCAGAGCCTGGTGAGTACACAACAAATGTACACAATATTGTGCCACAATACACACACATCACTGTCAAGGGGAGAGTCAAACCATGCACCCTACGCAAATACACACCAACCAGAACAGAATCATCCCAAAATGTGTATGTCAGTCAGATAAACCCAACACATGCCATCTCATAGTGATATGTAACTGTGTCATCACATGTACAAACACAACTACAACTACAGCTAGGCAGTGGCACAAATATAACTAACAAACACATCCAGACATGTAGCCACCACTACAACACCACCTCACAGTGAAGCCCACTGAAAGGAAGGAATCTTGTGTATGCTGGGCAAGTCAGTGTAGCCAATAGCATCAGGGGAGTCGTAGTCACAGATATTGCCCACCCTCACAATGCGCACATCAACACCACCATGAACCATGCTCACATCACAGGGAGTGGAAAACAACTGACAAGATGGCTGACACTGGATACTGCTGTGGGGAGCACAAGGACCTGCTGGCAACTGTGCACCAACCAACAGCAGGACACCACTGACTGACATCCTGAAAGACAACTTGCACTCCCTGCAACGGAAGCACGTTCCATGGTGGAGAATCTGGCTGGGTGGGAAGGAGGACTGACAGCACTGACCATAGTTACCAGCAGCTCCACTCACACACACCCCTAACACAAACTCCACACAACTCACCTGGGAGAATGCATTGCCTCACACTCTAATCAAATATCCCACAAAGAACCACAACCCTGGGTCATGCAGTGTGAAGCACAGGGACACACATGGGACTTGTAGCAAAACTAACCCCAGGATAACACTGTCAGCCATCTTGTCAGCACAGGCACACAAACCCACAGGGAAGCAGAGTCAAAAGGAAGGAAGCATGGGCATGCTGGGTAGTGGGGTGGAGGCAATAGCATGATGGGAGTGGTAGTCACAGATATTGGTCACCCCCACAACTGTCCCATCAACACCACCCTGAACCATGCGCACATCACAGGGAGTGGAAAAGAACTGACAAGATGGCTGACACTGGGTACTGCTGTGGGGAGCACATGGCCCTGCTGGGAACTGGGCACCAACCAACAGCAGGACACCACTGTCAGCCATCTTGCCATTGCTCTCACACTCACACACAGTGAAGTCCACCCAAAAGCAAGTAAGTATGGGCATGCTGGGAAGTGGGGTGGAGGCAACAGCATGATGGGAGTGGTAGTCACAGCCCAACATCCCCCACCCACATGGCCCAGCAAGCTCACACCCAAGCATGCACACCTCACAGGGAGTCAAAAGCCACTTCAAAGATGGCTGACACTGGTGCTCAGTTGTGGGGAGCACATGGCCCTGCTGGGAACTGGGCACCAACCAACAGCAGGACACCACTGTCAGCCATCTTGCCATTGCTCTCACACCCACACACAGTGAAGTCCACCCAAAAGCAAGTAAGAATGGGCATGCTGGGAAGTGGGGTGGAGGCAATAGCATGATGGGAGTGGTAGTCACAGATATTGGTCACCCCCACAACTGTCCCATCAACACCACCCTGAACCATGCGCACATCACAGGAGTGGAAAAGAACTGACAAGATGGCTGACACTGGGTACTGCTATGGGAGCGCAAGGCCCTGCTGGGAACTGGGCACCAACCAACAGCAGGACACCACTGTCAGCCATCTTGCCATTGCTCTCACACCCACACACAGTGAAGTCCACCCAAAAGCAAGTAAGAATGGGTATGCTGGGAAATGGGGTGGAGGCAATAGCATGATGGGAGTGGTAGTCACAGATATTGCTCACCCTCACAATGCGCACATCAACACCACCATGAACCATGCCCACATCACAGGGAGTGGAAAACAACTGACAAGATGGCTGACACTGGGTACTGCTGTGGGGAGCACAAGGCCCTGCTGGCAACTGTGCACCAACCAACAGCAGGACACCACTGACTGACATCCTGAAAGACAACTTGCACTCCCTGCAATGGAAGCACGTTCCATGGTGGGATATCTGGCTGGGTGGGAAGGAGGGCCGGATGTCAACCAAATACAACCAATGCAGACCATGTACACACCCCAACATTCACATAGAAATGCCCAAATAATGCAGGACAATGTGCTACACCAATATCAACCCCTGACTGTGACAACTTAGGACAATGCAATGTACAGGCCCGCATCCAGAGGCACAGTCACAACTGTCAGGTGTGTCAACCATTGATGCCTGCAGAAACATAACATACATTGTGTGTGTCTCCCAAAAACAGGTGATGATGGGGACACAGCAGCAGACACTGAGGAGTCCCCGTCCCAGGCTCAAGAGGATACGGAGCTCACTGGTGTGGAACAGCCTCTGCCCTCCTCGGATGAAGAAGACCAACCTGGCACCTCCAGAGCAAGTCATCATGCAGCACCAGCAGGACCACCAGCTGCACCCCCGCACCCACCCCTCCAACGACTGTCAACACACATACCACCCCTGCCGACATGGAAAGACCAAGGATCACCACCACCACCAGCACAGGGACCCTGGACCAACGTGGGGCCATGGACACCAACACCACCAACAACCCCCAAGGGGGCCCAGGGTCACCTGTGCGTGCCACCTCAGGTACTGCACGTGTCGCCAGGGGTGGTGGGAGGGGTGGGAGACATAGGTCACTGCTTGCAGAGGGGTCTGGACTGCATGATGACCCACAACTGGCACGCATAGCCGATGCGTACCAGTCCAGCACCAGAGAGCTCAGCCAGGTAGTGGGGCTCCTCAGGGACATTAAACAGCAGCAGGCTGCCCATCATGCCTGCTTGGACTCACACATGTCCCGCGTGGAGTCCAAGTGGGACACACTGCAAGAGATGACGGCGGTGCATAGGGACATATTACAATGCCTCCGCCAGATGAGCAGCAACCAGTCAACACCTCCCTGTGTGCCCACAACATCTGCTGCTGAAACAACTGCAACTGCCACAGGGAGGCAGGATGACTCTGGCGGAGAGTCCCCTGCACCGCAGCAGCCTGCACTTGAGGGTCCCCCCAAAGAAGAGGGGTCGTCCGAGGAGGGGCAAGTGAGAGGCCGATGGCCATGTGCAACCCCAGGAAGCCAACACCTGTTCTGGATAATCACCTTTGTGCGCAAACTGTTCACCCTGTTGACTGCAACACAACCCCCCACATGACATGGGGAGTACAAGTTGGACCAATGTCTCAGATGACTGTGGACTTGATACAGGACATTTCTGCTACCAGGACTTCTAATTCATCTAGGAACTTAGGATTGCAATCAAAATGTACAGCACTCACCATCCTGTGCACTATTCGCACACATGTATTACAATAAACACACTAATACACCATACCTGCCTCTATCGTGATTCCAACGTGGTTACTGTCATGGAGATGATGACCAGCGAAATTACACTGTGCATGCTAACTGCTACAGCAAGTACAACACAGGCATGTGAGTCATGGCAACGTGACACATATGAGGGGGACTCACCACCACGGCTACACAACAAATACACACCTAGGCCATCTGACTCATTGCCTACACTGATGTTGCCAGGAAATACGGTGCAATGCACAGACACAACACCTATTCCCAGTCTTAGTCAACTAGCCCACTGGTGCAGTAAGCAAATGTCAGTCAAATGTGTGACCACAGACAACGCACATCACAAAGTGAAGCACAGGTTTATTACACATTTGCAACATGTTGTAACCACTACAGATGCAAGGTAATCCCACCTGGCAGCGGGCACACAGTCAACAAGTGTAGAAGGAAGGAAGTCCATGGGTGTGGTGCACATCACCTGTAGGGACACAACAGCTACCACCCTGGAAGTCGAATCATGGTGTCGAGGATCACAGTTGACCAAACCACTCTGAAAGTACCCTGTGAAGGACAGAAATGACACACAGTCAAAAGCACTGAAGAACAGGACAGAACTGCAATACTCATGCCCAATACATGTCACAAGATACCCACCCAGAACCAAGTTAGCATGTCAACACTGTTGGGGAGTACAGTCTACCTGTAAGGACACATCGCTACACGCATACAGTCATGTAGCATATGGACACACTCAAACAGCACCAGAGCACCACCAACACATATCATGCAAACTCACATCAGTTACATGACATCTCTGGATACTTACATTCATCTGAAGAAGTTGGTGATGAGCTGTGTGCGGACATCACCATCATCATCATCATCATCACTGGCATTGTGGTCCAGGCCAGGATCCTCCACAGGTGGCGGACGTTGGTCATCGTCATCCAGGATGAGAGGCAACTCCTTCCGCACTGCCAGGTTGTGTAGAATGCAGCAGACGATGACAATCTTGCACACCTTTGCCGGGGCATATGGGAGGGACCCTCCTGTCTTGTCCAGGCAGCGGAAGCGGCTCTTCAGGAGACCAAATGTCCGCTCAATCACTCTCCTCGTCCGACCATGTGCCTCATTGTAGCGCATCTGGGCTGGTGTCACAGGGTTCCTGAGGGGCGTCAGCAACCACGGCATGTTGGGATATCCGGAGTCACCTACATACAGACAATTGCACATTAGCTGAGTTGGAAAAGAGGGTGGAACACTACATTGCAGAACACACACAATGATACAAAGTCAGTACACACCAACAAGCCAGACACGCTGGTTCCGCATCTGTGACATCATCCTCGGGATGCGACTACTCCTCATCACGTAGGCATCGTGTGCAGAACCGGGAAACGGGCACACACGTGTGAGATGGTCATATCTGCAAGACAGACCACCAGTGCATTGACCGAGTGGTAGTGCTTGCGGTTCCTGTATGCCTGCTCCTGGGCCTGTGGTGGTACCAAAGCCACATGTGTCCCATCAATGGAGCCAATGACATGCGGCATCCTCCCCAGGGCATAGAAGTCACTCTTCACGTCAGTGAGTTGTTGGAGTCTAGGGAAATAGATGTACTGGTTCAGGTATATCAACATAGCCTCCAATACATCGCGGAGCACACGGCTGAACATGGTCTGTGACATCCCACCAGCAGTCGCCAGAGTGTGTTGAAAGGTACCGGTGGCAAAGAAGTGTAGGGCTGCCATCACCTTCACCTTGGGGGTCAGCGCTGTAGGGTACGGCCGGCCAGGTTGCAGGTGTGGTGCCAAGCGCACTGCCAAATCATCAATCAGCTGCCTGGTGAAGCGGTACCGTCGGATGCTGTCATGTTCCACCATCGTTGCCAGGTCAGGGAATGGTCTATGGACAGCTGGTGCCCTGCAGTGCATAGGTGAAGAAAGAAAGATTGTCACTCACCCCACATATGTGGCATTGTACACACTCAATATCACACGATACATCATTATGAGGCACAAGTACATGATGTGTGCAGTTCCATAAGGACATGTATGGCACATACATGGCCAACATCCAACATCACAGTTCAACAAGTGGCATCAATAAGTCCCAGGTTGTGCCATTGGGTATCATGAGGACGTGTCACATTTCCCATCTCCTGCTGCCACGTTACAAACACACCCCACAGTGACATGTGAGGACAGATGTGCCCCAGGCATCACAGCTCAACGACAGGTAGATTCCCAGGGACCCTGTATTGCCACATGGACACTGGCATGACATGGTGTATCATGTATACACCACAGCAAAACAACCATGACCCCCACAGGTAGTGGTCCCTGTTGCCTCGGCAGGACAGACATGGACGTCTGTGACACACACACACACAACATCAAAGTCCATGCACAAACAACGTGGATGTGGAGACTGTCTCCCATTGTGCACATGAAATCAGAGACATTGTAAACACAACATGCACACAGACTGTGGAGGACCATCACTATTGTGCCAATGGGTCACCCTGGGTTAAACATACCGTCCCACATGGGACTCAGGGGGCATGTGACATGACATACACATACACCACCGTGAAATGTGACCATGCCACATGCTCAGATATGAACAGTTGCACATCACAGTGGTCATGTACACGAAACACCAAGGATACTGTCCCCATGAACACGTGCACAGCCTGGGGGTGGCTGCCCCAAGTGACACCCACAGAACAACATGTTCACCCCCATACACGGAATAGGTAATGCAGCCTTACATGCCTTAGGATACAGTTTGGACAGGCTGTGGTGTTGTAGGTGTGCCCCTCACTCCCTGGGAAGTATATGTGGCTGGCATATGTTCACCTGTGACAGGCATGGTGACATATGCCAGTGACATGTACAGGGACGCGTTGGACAGCAATGGACCGATCGGTGCGCACACATTGGCCATTGCATTCAATGTGTGCGGGTATGCGTTGTATTCGCAAAAAGCGTTGGACAGCAATGGACCGATCGATGCGCACACATTGGCCATTGCATTCAATGTGTGTGGGTACGCGTTGTATCCTGGGTACGTGTTGAACAGCAATGGACCGATCGGTGTGCCCGGCCGGCCCATTGCATTCAATGTGTGCGGGTACGCGTTGTATCCTAGGTACGCGTTGAACAGCAATGGACCGATCGGTTAGCCCGGCCGGCCCATTGCATTCAATGTGTGCGGGTACGCGTTGTATCCTAGGTACGCGTTGAACAGCAATGGACCGATCGGTGCGCACACATTGGCCATTGCATTCAATGTGTGCAGGTACGCGTTGTATCCTGGGTACGCGTTGAACAGCAATGGACCGATCGGTGTGCCCGGCCGGCCCATTGCATTCAATGTGTGTGGGTACGCATTGTATCCTAGGTACGCGTTGAACAGCAATGGACCGATCGGTGCGCACACATTGGCCATTGCATTCAATGTGTGCGGGTACGCGTTGTATCCTGGGTACGCGTTGAACAGCAATGGACCGATCGGTGTGCCCGGCCGGCCCATTGCATTCAATGTGTGCGGGTACGCGTTGTATCCTAGGTACGCGTTGAACAGCAATGGACCGATCGGTTAGCCCGGCCGGCCCATTGCATTCAATGTGTGCGGGTACAGCGTTGTATCCTAGGTAGCGCGTTGAACAGCAATGGACCGATCGGTGTGCCCGGCCGGCCCATTGCATTCAATGTGTGCGGGTATGCGTTGTATCCTAGGTACGCGTTGAACAGCAATGGACCGATCGGTGTGCCCGGCCGGCCCATTGCATTCAATGTGTGGGAGTACGCGTTGTATCCTAGGTACGCGTTGAACAGCAATGGACCGATCGGTGCGCACCCATTGGCTATGGCCTGGCCTGGCAACGGACGCGTTTTCAAATCTTGAGCGAGTCTGATGCTGGAAATTCAGTTGGTCACCCACAACAATGTTGCAAATTCATGGGTGTCATGAAGTTGAACTTTTGAAGGATGCTGTGGGCGTGTGTAAGTGGTGCAATTCCATGGATTGGCCAGATTCAGAAGATGCTAACGACTTGGACCTATCACTTTGGACACATGGGACAGTAACTGCCTCTGCAGCACACATATAATGCTGGCTGTTCCCCTGAGAGCTCACTTGCCTGCACTACATGCTCCAGGACGACATCTGCCACCACCACTGCTGCTGTATCTGCACCCTCTGGACCCTGCAATGGCACGTACTGTGGAGAGAGCCCCAGCCTTCAGCACTGAGGAGAACCAGGCCCTGCTGGACAGCCTCCTTCCACAGTACAGCAAGCTGTATGGGAAAGCAGGGGAGCAGGTGAGTGTTCTGTCCACTGCCTTCCTAAATGTGCATGTTGTCTGACTAGCAAGGCTAACAGTCTGCACGCCACTGGCTAGCAGGCTCACTGAGTAGTTGTCACCCCCATAGTGTGTAGTTACATGCACTGGACAGGTATAGTGCAGTGACAGTGCATTTAAACAAGGTTTTACTTCCCAGGCAATGATACCATGTAGTAACTGCTGGCATACTGTCCATGGCCATCGTTGCACTGCCTGTGTACATCATGTGCCCCTGTGATTGAGACATGTATACACAACTGTGTAATGCATGGATATGTTGCATGTGTAGTAATAGCATTCTCACTTTGTCATCCTCACAGGTTGATGCCCACCAGAAGCAGAAGATATGGCTGACCATCGTCCGGGCAGTGAGATCCGTGGGGGACTACAAGCGCCGGATCCGCAACTGCCAGAAGAGGTGGCAGGACCTTCAGGGCTGGACCCGGAGGATCGCACGGGTCCAGCTGAAGCTGTCGCCTCCTCGCAGGAGGGGCGGACACCGGACCCTGACCCCCACATGCTCAGGATCCTGGCGGTGGTCTTCCCTGATCTGGATGGGCAGCTGAAGGCCAGGGAGCAGCACGGAGGGGTGAGTCCATGACTGCATTGTGAACTTTGTCTGCCATGCTATGTGCCCTCCTCTGGCCTGGTTAAACTTCCACAGCACATCAGTCATGTGGTCCAGGACCCATGTCCCTCGATTGTGCACTGCCCACTCCTCATCTGATACCCAGGTGTGGCCCTTGCAGTCAGGGAATTGTGTCACTTGGGTACTGTGTCCTTGCAGTTTGCTTGACTCAAGGTGGGGGACAGCATCTGTTCCCCTAACTGTGGTGGGCATCATGGGTGGGTCCATTGCTTACACAATGCCTGTGTTCTGACATGTAATCTGCGTGTTACTTTGATATGTGGTCCAATTGCTGAGCTGATCCACCACATGTGCCTGGGGTAACTGGCACACACCCAAGCTGCGGGTGGGAACAATGTTTGGGCCCCAGGAGTGTGTATATTACGTGTGTCACACATACTTAGCCAGCTGCCTACTGTCCAGGGTTCATCCCTCATTCATGTGGGGCAGGACAGTCATGCCTACTCCAGGCCATGCAATGCACTCTGTACTCCCACTCCCGTGTATCAGCTGACACGTTGTGCTCAGTGATATGTCCCCTCAGGTGTCAGCCTCTGTGTCAGTGTGCTGTGGCTTCGATGTCAGGACTGCTGGGGTGTTTATCGGTTGGGGCTCAGCATGCCACCGGAGATGTGACCATAGGAGACGATACTTGTGTGACACATAGGTGTTTGAACACCTGACCGTGCAGACTGGGGTATGCGAATGTGAAGTCCATGCAGCTGTTTCCCATTCACAGCAGATTGTGAGGTGCTCAGGTTCAGAGGCTTGTGTTACAGGTCACCCATATGTCCAATCAGTATGACCTGGACAGATAAGGGTTCAGATAATGTGGTGTGTGGGGGATGTACATGTGCACTTGTTCAGCTCCAGGACTTGCATTCCCCATGACCTACTATTGTGACACAGTGCAGACTGTTGTTGTGTGGCTGCCCTGCCCATGTGACTGGAGACAGTGATGTATGACTTAGCAGGCATGCCTGTGCCATGGCATGTGACTTCCTATGAGTGATCCTGCAGGGGAGTGACATGTGCTACATGCACACCATAGTGGCAATGGCTATCAGCACATGGGTGCATCATGGTGTCTGTCGCTGGTATGCATCACATGCATTTCATATATCTGACTCTGGGCATCACTTTCATCCGGACACCTCTCCTGTTTCAGTGGCAAGAGTTGTGATGTGTGCATGTTCACATGCTTCACCGTGTTCTCTGCACCGTCCAACTACTGTGTAGGTGGTGCATGTGTCCACACTGGGGTATTGCCAGCCAACGGACGCCAGACAGATGGGTGCAAGGCCAGGTGGGATGTGAGTGCCATGGTTGACGATCAGACTGACAATTGGCTTCTCCTATTCTGTTTGGGCAATTTTAGCAATGTTCAACTAAGGATGCCAGGCCTTGCTCTGTATTGTGCTGTACTTACTGTGGTGTGTGCGTTCGGTGCAGGTGACTGATGTCTGTCTGTTTCCCTATTGTTTGCAGATACATCCACGGCCACAGGAGGGGACAGCTCCACGGACCAGGAGGAGCCGCAGAGCCAGACTGGGTCAGCAGCCGAGGAGTGGTCGGAGGGACCCAGTGGCATGGAGGGCGAGGGAGCCACACCGAGGAGTCCTCAGCACCATCCACCTCAGCTGAGGACCACAGCAGCTCGGAGGATGACTCCCTTATGGAGGCGGGTGTCAGCAGCCACCACACCCCAGCTAGTGTTGCTGTCCCCGCCACCACCACCACCACCGCCCTCCCATCGGCTCCCATTCCCGAGGTCCGTGGAGGCTCCCATGTTCAGGAGCGTGTCTCCTTCGGGCCAGGCACCGCACCCCTGCCCCTGTGTCCCCTGCTGCCCTGAGTGAGGAGTCTGTGTACCTCCTTCGCCAGCTCCATGTAGGGCAGACAGCGATGCTGAGTGTCCTCCATGCACACACCACTCTGTTGACTCAGCTGGTGTCATTCATGGAGGGCATCTCATCGGGCATGTCTGCCCTACAGAGGGGCAATAGGTCCATGGACTCCTCCCTGACGGCAGCAGTGTCCCTCCTCCAACAGTCCCTCACCCCTCCTGTCTCTGCCCCATCCACACTCCCCAGCACCTTACCTGTCCCAAGCACACACACACCGGCACAGGCACACACCAGCAGAGACACGAGCAGCACACACACACACACGCCACAGACAAGACGCACACGCACGCACAATCAGGGGACTGAAACCACACTCACAGGGGATGGGCCCAGTCACACACACACGCATCCATGAGCACTGCGCAGTCCACAGTTGCCTCTCCCTCCAAAGCCCCCTCTGTTGCCTCACCTGCAACCCCAAAGACCCAGCGGCTCTTCCTCAGTGACCTCAGCCTCTTCCCCTCCGATCCAGCTGATACAGCATTCAGGGGGAAGAGGAAGCCCACCCACACGGAGCGGAGTGCCCCTCGCCACCGGACACCCTCCCCCAGGCGCAGACCGACTGACGCCCCCATCCGCAAGTCCCCCGGACCCGGAAGAGCAAGACCCCGCCGCCGCCCTGCAGCTCAGGCACCAAGTCTCCTTCCTCCATCCCTCAGGCCCCCACTCCACAGGTGCCCCCACCACACCCTGCCCCAGGTTCCCCCACCCACAGATACACCATCCCCAAAAGGATCCGGCCTTCTCCCCCTGCCACTTGCTCTTCCGGCCCCACACCCCGCTGCGCTTGTCTGTTCCACTGGTGTGGAGACGGTGTCCTCCCCTCTGTCCTGCCCACCTTACCTGATCCCCATTCTCCTCCCCTGGAGGTAGGCACTGCAGTGGAGTCCACTACCACCCTGTCTGACTTGGGCACTGCAGTGGGGAACCTGTCCACTCCATCTGCACGGTCCCCTGCAGTCTTGCCGGCACCCACACCATCAGAGTCATGCCCCCACTTGTGCCGGCACACACCATGTCAGACACCTCCACTGCAGTTGTCAGTGGCTCTCCAGCACCCACCACCCCTTCCCTGCCTCCTTCTAGTGAGCCATGATCCTGTCCCTGTGGTGCCTGGCCTGCCCCCCGTATGCCCCTTCGAGGGGATTGTCCCTGGTTTTCATCAGTGCAGGCATGCGTAGGGTGACATCTGCCACTGTCACCCTGTTTTGACTTTCATGTTGGACTGGCCATTGGCCTTTGTTAATTTTTTGCTGGACATCAACTGTTAGACCCACATATGCTGAATAAAGCACCTTTCTGTTCTCTAGTGCTTTTGCTTCTGATGTACATGTTGTTGATGATGCTAACCATGCCCTTGCTGCAGTGATGGTGATATTTGGTCTCATGATAATGAAGTGTTACTGTGCAGGAACACATGTGGTCCAGGGGAATGTGTCCTATCCTGTGGTGTATCCATGTCATCCTTAGCAGCATCTGAGGGTGTCATGTGTTCAATATTTGGCAATGGGATTTCCTACTTACATTAGCAATTTCACATCTGTGGCTTCCACCCCTGCACATCTGTTGTGCCTGCCATTGTTCAATTAGTCTACTTCCCTGACCGTGTGGCCATCTCCACTGGACATGCAGGTTTGGGCATCAATGGGGAAGGACTCATCTGTGTTGTCAGTGCAACATTGCTATACAAGTGTGTTGGATCTGTGCTGATGATTTCGTTGGCACTCCCATGACCAGGCTGATGTGACGGGAGCCTTCATTTGGTGCTAATTGTTGACTGTGTGACCAAGTGCTCAGCTGACATGATGGAGCCCTACTGAGGCAACATATGGCACAGCTTTCCTCACACAGGAGTGGAGTCCCCTCATGGCAGTGTGTACTCCTGTGACATTGCCTGCGCCCAAGGTGTGTGTTGTATGAGCATGTCTGTGTGTTCACTTCCGTTTTGCTGTGCATGCTGGGATCCCTAGTGTTGTACCTGTTTGTGATGCTTGCTGAGTTGACCTATGTTCCCTCCAAGTCTTCTCCCTGGATTCTCTGTGATGTGGGTGCATGGCACATTACTGGTCATCAGGGTGTCACCCATAGGTGTGTTTGCTGTCAGTTTGTGTGCAGACGCAGATGGGTCACAGTCAGGATTCCCCTTGGCACTTGTTGTTTACACCTGTCATGTGATTTCCAGTTTGTGTTATCTTTCAGTGATTGTGACACGTTGTGTGTGTGACTGATGGCACTCCTCAGGGTCCGGGCTGCAATGTTGGTAGTTGTCTATGTGTGTTCTTTGTGGGTGACCTTGGCTTCTTCATTGGTGTGTGACTGTGGCTGGGATCCCATTGGTTGGTGTGGTATTGCCGTCATGTCCATGTACAGCGTAGTGTGCAGTGTGTCAGACATTCAGGAGTCTTGTTGAGTGGCCATGTGTGATGTGTTTCTGCACCTTGGTTCCCACCCACCACCCTGGGATTGTCATGGGTGCATGTGCAATGTCACCAGTGCATGTGTGCTTCACTGCTGCACATTGTTGGAGGTCGAGGTGTGTGGTGTTGAGTGTGTGCAGGTGAGAGTTGTTGCCCGGCTAGACCCCTGCCTCCATGTTGGCCTTGGCTTACTGGCCGTGCTGATTGATTTGTGCTTGTGTAGGTGTGATGGTAGTTTGTTGCTCAGGACACATGACTGTGGTTCACAGTGTGAACGACGTTTAGCTTTGTCATCACAGTGGGATTGTAATGCAGCCCAGGGTCACCACATTGTGGGGGCCCTGGGGCTAGTGCTGTGGTGTGTCTGTGTCTTGCTGTGTCAGTTGCTGTTCCTACATGCTTGTGTGACATGTGTGATTTGTGCTCCCTCTCATCTGACAATGCCTGATTGCCCACATAGGGGATTTGGATCCATGAGTTACCTTTGTGTGGCACTGTATGCACATCTGTGTAATTGGTATTCAGGCCTCCTCATGTGTTGTGTGGTTGCCTGGGGACCCTGGCACCCCCTCACCTGTTGTGTTTGTTGTGCAGTGTGGGTCTGCCTGTTTGTGTTTGTGCATCTGCACCACTGCATTGGCATATATGTTTGGTGTGCCATTGGCTGTATGTTGTTTGGTGGGTTTCTCCTGCTGTCCCTGGGACTCCTAGGTCATCGGTCAGCACAATGATCATGGTTTGTGTGTCCCATTGCTGCCATGGTATGGTATCTGTTCTCCTCACATCTACAGTCTCCACAGGGTATCTGCATTTGTGTGCCCATTGGTGCAAATATGTGGGTCTGCATTCTGATGGTCACTTCTGTCATTGTGTCATTGATGAATGTTGACAGTGTCAGCCCCCATGGGTGATGTTTGTCTGCACATGGCCAAAGGTATGTCTTATTTGCACTGCAGTATTTGCCTCCCCAATCTATGTTGCAATGGGACACATGCACTACTTTGCCACTGATGTGTTTTATGTTCTGTGACCAGGAATCATCCATGCAGTTTGGCAGTTGCAGCTTTTTCTTTGTCAACACTTGCATTTTGGTCACTGTGATGATGGGGGTTTGGACCCCATTGCCACAATGTTCAAAATGTGCTTCAGCTATGGACCCCACACTTACCTTTTGGTCACTGTGATGATGGGGGTTTGGACCCCATTGCCACAATGTTCAAAATGTGCTTCAGCTATGGACCCCACACTTACCTTTTGGTCACTGTGATGATGGGGGTTTAGACCCCATTGCCACAATGTTCAAAATGTGCTTCAGCTATGGACCCCACACTTACCTTTTGGTCACTGTGATGATGGGGGTTTAGACCCCATTGCCACAATGTTCAAAATGTGCTTCAGCTATGGACCCCACACTTACCTTTTGGTCACTGTGATGATGGGGTTTGGACCCCATTGCCACAATGTTCAAAATGTGCTTCAGCTATGGACCCCACACTTACCTTTTGGTCACTGTGATGATGGGGGTTTGGACCCCATTGCCACAATGTTCTGAATGTGCTTCAGCTATGGACCCCACACTTACCTTTTGCTCACTGTGATGATGGGGTTTTGATCCCCATTGCCACAATGGTCATGGCCTGCTTGCATTGTGGGGGCCACACACATATATGTGTGGCACATGTGATAGGGGGTCACATTGTATGTTCAAAGTCATGTTCAGTGTTGTAGGCATTTGACACAGTCTACACACGCTTGTCATGGTGTTGGGGGATGTCTTTTCTTGCATTCCCTAGGTTGTAGTGTGCTGGTTGTGTCATGCATTGTCCATCCTATGAGTGGGGGTGGTGTTGGTGGTAGGCATCCAGCCCCCATGGGTAGAGGTGGTAGTAGGGACAGGCATCCAGCCCCCATGGGTAGAGGTGGTAGTAGTGGTAGGCATCTGGCACCCCCTGGGTAAGGGTGGTAGTAGTGGTAGGCATCTGGCACCCCCTGGGTAGAGGTGGTAGTAGTGGTAGGCATCTGGCACCCCTGGGTAAGGGTGGTAGTAGTGGTAGGCATCTGGCACCCCCTGGGTAGAGGTGGTAGTAGTGGTAGGCATCTGGCACCCCCTGGGTAAGGGTGGTAGTGGTGGTAGGCATCCAGCCCCCATGGGTAGAGGTGCTAGTAGTGGTAGGCATCTGGCACCCCCTGGGTAAGGGTGGTAGTAGTGACAGGCATCCAGCCCCCATGGGTAGAGGTGGTAGTAGTGGTAGGCATCTGGCACCACCTGGGTAAGGGTGGTAGTGGTGGTAGGCATCCAGCCCCCCATGGGTAGAGGTGGTAGTAGTGACAGGCATCCAGCCCCCCATGGGTAGGGGTGGTAGTAGTGACAGGCATCCAGCCCCCCATGGGTAGGGGTGGTAGTGGTGGTAGGCATCCAGCCCCCCATGGGTAGAGGTGTTAGTAGTGGTAGGCATCTGGCACCCCCTGGGTAAGGGTGGTAGTAGTGACAGGCATCCAGGCCCCCATGGGTAGAGGTGGTAGTAGTGGTAGGCATCTGGCACCACCTGGGTAAGGGTGGTAGTGGTGGTAGGCATCCAGCCCCCCATTGGTAGAGGTGGTAGTAGTGACAGGCATCCAGCCCCCCATGGGTAGGGGTGGTAGTAGTGACAGGCATCCAGCTCCCCATGGGTAGAGGTGGTAGTAGTGACAGCCATCCAGCCCCCATGGGTAGAGGTGGTAGTAGTGGTAGGCATCTGGCACCCCTGGGTAAGGGTGGTAGTAGTGGTAGGCATCTGGCACCCCCTGGGTAAGGGTGGTAGTAGTGGTAGGCATCTGGCACCCCTGGGTAGAGGTGGTAGTAGTGGTAGGCATCTGGCACCCCCTGGGTAAGGGTGGTAGTGGTGGTAGGCATCCAGACCCCCATGGGTAGAGGTGGTAGTAGTGGTAGGCATCTGGCACCCCCTGGGTAAGGGTGGTAGTGGTGGTAGGCATCCAGCCCCCCATGGGTAGAGGTGGTAGTAGTGACAGGCATCCAGCCCACCCTCGGTAGGGGTGGTAGTAGTGGTAGGCATACAGGCCCCTATGTGTATGTGTGGCATTGGTGAGGGCCATCCCACCCCTATGGTGCTGCTGTTGCTGGTGTAGGTATTTCTGCATCCCTCTGTGTGTGATGTGTCGGGTACGTGTAGTTTGTTTTTGTTGTTGGTGTCTGACTTACCTTCTGCGCCGTACGCGTCCGTGCCTGTTCCGGTAATAGAGGTAGAATATTGGTAGGATCGGCACGAAGGGATTCATGGTTGGTTCGTCTCGTTCGTCTTTCTCTTTGCTTCGCCTCGTCCTCGTCGCTGGCGTGTTTGTCTCGTAGCCGTGGATCGTGTTGTGGCGCGAATCGGAGCTTATGTGCGCCTCTCCCGGATGCTTTGATGTGCCGTGCGTAGCGACGGGTTCGGCGCATACGGGAAGCGCATCGTACTTGTCCGGCCGGACGGGGCTGCATTTTTGCTTCCGTACGGCTCGATTCTACGATTCCGAATCCGCCTCGGTCTGAGTTCAGGTCCTGTATTGGGTGAGTACGACTGGGTCGGGATTTGGGCAGTTGTGCGCATCGTACTTGCTCGTTCGGTCTATGTGCGGATCGGTCGGGAAACAGGCATTCGCCTGGATTTTTTCCCGACCGAATGGTATTAGGTGCGCCTCCGACCGGGATCGGAATCGACCCCTAAGTCTTGCACTGCCAGATTGATGCATTGGGCCAAAATGAGGACCCTGAAATATCCTCCATCTGACTTGGCCTTGACTATGTTACTGCCGTTGTCCATGGCAACTAATCCAATTCTGAGACCTCTGGGTCGTAGTCATTCATACACCTTGCTGTTAAATTTCTCCAAGACGTTTACAGCTGTATGTGATTTCTCCATGATGAGCATGGCCACTGTGCCATGCCGCCAAACTCTCTTGAAAATTTCTTCAGTGCCAAGAATTGAAGATATCTTTTGTTTTACCCCCGCAAAAGAGATCAAGTGTGCAGTGATGTGCATGCAATCAGTCGCCTGACAACTGGTCCACATGTCTGTCGTCAGGTGGATAGTGTGAATAAGACTTAGCTCCAAAGCTTGTCCAACCAACTGCAGCACATTGTGATGCAGTTCTTTAACAGCAACTCTGGCAAAATAGGTCCTACTTAATACCTTCAATTTTGGGCAGATAGCTGCAACAAATTCTAAGAATGCCACTCCTTCCACAAAAGAAAAAGGGTGGAGGCCCAGTGTTAACATTTTGCCAGCTTCCCATTGTAAAAATGTGTGGTTGGGTGGTTCCGCTCATAGGGCCCCTCCTGCCTAAACATGTCCGTAATAGTAGCCTGGATTTTCTTCTTTTCTTGGGGCACTGACACAGGCATCTTTTGAGAAGTAGATGATAGTGGTAGACTCAATGTGCGTTGTGGTGGGTCAGTCATTGTATGCCATCGTGGTTCCATCTCACTCAGAGTCTTCTTGTGTCTTTGGGAAGTAGCTGAGGTGGGTGAATCTGCTAGTACACTTCTGGGGACAGGGCTGCTTTGCTTGATAATGTCACACTCTTCTTCCTTATCAAACCTTCTACCGTGATTAGACTTGTAGCTAATGTTCCCCGGCTCCCCCCACCACCACAACAACGTTCAACAATTTTTTAAGGTGCTCCTCCCACTTGATTGCATGGTGTTTTTTCATATAGGTTGACTGGCCTCCAGTACCATAATGTGCACCAGGCTTACCTCGAGAAACATTTGTGTGGCAAATGGTGTATACTGCAATGTGCTCCCCCTCTTTGCTAACTGTGAAAAAGTCTCAAACTGGGGAGGAGTACTTTTTTACTGGGCCGCTGCCAATGCCTGAAGAAGAACTGGAGGTAGGTGGGCGTGTCATTGATTGCCTCACTGCTTCTCCTGAGTCAGGGGTTGGTGCAGGTTTCAGTTGGGGCTTTGCAAATATGGGAGCTGGTGGCAGTGCTAACTGTGCCACATCCCTCGGAGCAAGTAGAATAGCAATGTCAGACTCCTCTGTGTCACTTTCCACCATGACTACCTCATCGTCATCATCCTCCTCATCATCCCCTTCCATCATTTTAAGTCTTTAGGGAAATTTTCTTTTCCCTTGCCTCTCCTTGTGTCTCCTGGTCTCTGCTGGGGTCCACTTCATATCCCTATCATCATCATCAGATGCGGTGCTTGGAGAAGATGATGCAGTGATGCCCTTCCTTTTCCTTGCTGGAGATCTGGGAGCCAATGATTCTAAAACAGAAGGTTCAACTTTATGCTCGGAAGGAAGCTCAAACTCCAGTTCTGCCCCAACATCAGGCAAATGTACTATTGCTGGCTGTAGCTGCTGTCCACTTTGCTCTGTTTCCTAAAACGATTGTGTACTACTTTGCAAAAGGGACAAATCCAGTTCAACATTACTACTCAACGACGTCGACATGATTGCACTGGCTGCCTCACTGACAGACCTGGTCCTGGGCTTAGGTTGGGGCGGTGGTGCTATTGATGAAGGAGTGCTGCTCTCAGCTCGCTCACCAGAGGCCAGTGAGCCAGGCACAATTTTGCCGAAAAAGGTTGTGGTCAGGACACCAGTAGTGGAAATCTGCTTCTTCTCCTCCCCACTGGCCAATTTCTTGGCAGCACCTTTCTTTGGGGCCATCTTGAAGCTGTCAATTGGCAGTGGCACTTAGCTTCACAAGCTGAAGCCTCAGAGATGCCCGTATTGCGTAGTCAGTCACGCGTCACATTGTGCACAGGTCTTCTGTCTGGCAGTACGGTGGGTGATGTCTCTTCTCATGTGCACCTAAAAGCATTCAAGCAAGAAGAACATAAGTGAAGCTTGACATTGTTGAGGTTCAAGAAGTAGTACAAACAAATAATATCATTTAGTGTGGTTACTTAAGTTATTTTAAATGATTAGCAATACAGTCTAACTATCCATTCGTAAAACCACACCAACATAAACTTTCATTGTGTGCAGTACACTCAGGAAGGATCAGATTGAGCAACAACAACAACATACAGATGTAACATTTTGCTTTATGTGCATCACGTTGGGATGTGACACTCAGGAAGGTGCAGGTAAGATTGGAATAATCATTAGACAATTAATGATGTTGTGCAGTGCACCTATAGCATTCATGGGGTTGATGCCAGATGTTAAGAAAATGGAAAGCAAATGGAAATAATATTTAAAAAACATAAATTAAAAAAAGCACTTTTTTTTTAAATTGAACATTAAAAAAAAAAAATGTAATTCTTTTTTTTAAAGTATTAAAATAAAAAATACAACTAAAACAATTTATAACCAAAAAAACTAAAATTCAGAGAATAAAAATAAAAAAGTAAAGATAAGTGACATTATCCGCAATCATATTAATTTATTAAACTGCTATCATTCTCAACCATCCATACAAGCCTATGGCAATGGGCCACACTGGCTGGATGCACAAAATGGCTGGCAGCCAGTGCCACATGGTCATCAACAACAACTAACACTGTGCAAGGAGGCATGGCCTCAAACAAAGAAGACATGCAGGCCTTTGCCAAGAGCACACTGGCTGGCTACACAATATGGCCGCCAGCCACATGGTTAGAACAACAACAACCAGCAAGAAGGCATGGCCACAACAAAGAAGACATGCATGCCTATGCCAAAAGCATACTGTCTAGCTACAAAAAATGACCGCCAGCCACATGTTTAGAACAACAACAATTAGCAAGAAGGTATGGCCACAACAAAAAAGACATGGAGGCTTATGGCAAAAGCACACTGGCTGGCTACACAAAATGGCCGGCAGCCACATGGGCAGAACAATAACAACCAGAAAGAAGGCATGGCCACAGCAAAGAAGACACGCACGCCTATGGCAAAAACACACTGGCTAGCAACACAAAATGGCCTCCAGCCACATGGCCACAAAACAAGCAGGAGGCCTGGAAAACAAAGAACACATGCAGGCCTATGGACACTGACTATAAAAAATGGCCCCTGGCCACATGGCATGCGGAACAAAGACAAATGGTGGCCTATGGTGCACACACTCACACTCTGGCCAGACAAAGGAGGCATGGTAACACAGAGAACACAAAATTAATTTAGCGATGCCAAAACCAAAAATTAACAGGGCTAAACATGTTTACAACAACATATATCCTCCAAAGGCATTAACCCACATATACACTGTTTGCAAGGGGAAAAAAGGGAAATACCACTACAAAACACATTTTGTATTTTAATCCAGTGCCATCCATGGCCTAAATGATATTTAAATTCAACAGACACCACAGAAACAGTTGTTTGATGCACCTCTGACTAGTACAGGGGCTACTGGCTGGAAGACCCATTGGCAGACTAGGCCACATAGTGAATTAAATCAATTTTGCAAATTTATTAAAAAAACGTGGAGAAAATGTAGTAAACTGCAACATTTTTTCTTTAGAAAAGAAGAAAAATTCAATCCCAAAAATAACTAGGCCCCTACTGAAACTGCAGGCCACCCACCACAATAAATTTTAAAAATCAAAGAAAAGTACAAATAAATCCAGGTGCGGGCCCCCAATCAACCATACAACACTCTTATACACCAGTTTTAAAACTTACTTGTGAAATCTCAAATGCAAAGTCCTTAAATCCAGTGGTATATATGCAGCAGACAAGGAGAGTGATCCTTCTAGCTTCAAATCCCAATGAAAAGTGACCAGGTGAGGGACAAAGCACTGGGAGGAGCCTCCTGGACAGACACAAGAAGTTGGAGTCTCTGGGTTACTTCCTTAATGTTTTTTAAAAAAAAGATTTAAAAAATGGCTTCTTGCACAAAAAACAACTCCAACAGCCAGTTTAAGAAGAAAATCCACTCCAAATGCCTCTCAGCTGGATCTCCAGCAGAAAAGATGCTTAACCGTTCCGTTTGTGATCGCGATCTGCACTAAGAATTCTAGATTGGTGCCATTGCGGCCGGAAGCTGTGCGAGTGAGCGCAAAGTCTCACAGAAGCTCGCTAGCGGTGTAAGAAGTCTAGTGCTCGTTTGCGAGAGCCTAAGACTCTAGGCACTCGCGGATGAGAGCCAAAAGAAAACTTGAGCACGTGAACATAAGAAAAATCCACTTCACGCCCGAATGGCGGAATTCAGGAACTCCGCGCTCCTCCGTGGAGTGTGGAGTGCCTGAATTCTGCAAACTCCACGAGCGGAGCGGACTTTACCGCCTGGGCCTAAATAAAACCCTTTAATCCTATTCAGCGATTCCTGATATTTATTGTGGAGTCACATAGGCTTTACATGTTAGAAATGTATTGTTGAAGTTTTCTCCCTTTCAATGCTTCACGTCAGCTATCAAAGGTCCATATAACCAATGGGGAAAAATCTTTAATGACATGACTAAGAGATTATCTTGCAAGGCCCAGGGCCATAGTGTTGTTGTCGCATGATACTAAAAAAGGTCAATCAGTTGAACCAGTCAACTGAACCAGTCCTGCCAAATTATGCCAGCTGAAAAAAAGATTCTTGAGACCTCTTCTAATCTGTAAATATGATGGTGTATGACCAAGTGGAAAGGAAACATACGACATGTGACCAAGATGTCTGGGTGGGTGTCACTCAAGACATCTTGCAGGAACTGATAGACCTGCCTCCTACACAGGGACGCATAGCTGCTGCACCTTCTGCCCACATAGCAAAAACAAATCTACAGCGGTATCGTCCTGCAGCATCTGCTCATCCTCTTGAGTAGCCAGACTCTTCCCTGGGTGGGCTGCTTCTATCGAGGAATACCATTATGGTGTTGGCACCTCTTCAGCTTTCATAGCAGTACATGCTGGATCAGTGTAGTGTAGTAGCTGGCAGCAGCCGCTCACAAGCATCAGACCTCAGGAAGTAGAAACAGCACAAGCAGGGGGCAGGAACCAAGAGCGTGCTAACAGCAGATCATGTGGGCTCTGTCTACTGCAAACCTTCTCCTATCCAGGTCATCTTACTATTTTTCGACAGGCTTCAGTTTTTATCTGTTGACATGTGTAGAGTAGTGTCCATGAGCAGGGAGAGAATCACCAAACACCCTGTAAAGTCTGCGCAGCTGGAGTTTATGACTGTTACATTGTTTGTGAGGTACAGGCTGGCCACAAGGGCAAATCCCACTTTATGTTATTACATTTACATCATGATGACATCTTAGGTCATAAGACAAACATTAATTTTCTCTAATCTGGATCCCATTTCATGTCATGTGATTTTTTTGGGGAAGTCACTGTAGGTCAAAGGTCATGTGATAATTTCTGGTAATGTCATCAGTATGGTAAGTAGTGGTTTTGAAGCATAAAAAACACTACCTCTTTTTGGTCATGGAATGGCAGTCAGGCAACAGACTTTTAACCGTGGCCTACTAAGTGCATAACAATTACTAATGTGCAGCTGACCCACAGGGGCCTTGCGGTAACGGATCACTGACAGAATATCGACATCGAAAATATCGAGGTACAACAATATCGATGCAAAAATATCGATGTCCAGAATATCGAAGTCCTATCTACATAATGTTAAGTACAAAAATATTGAAAAAAATATCGATGTCTAAAATATCGTTGTTAAAAATATCGGTTTTTTTATGTTTAAAAAATAATGTAAAATAAAGGAAATAATATATATAATAATAAAAAAATTGTTAGAATTATTAGAAAATGTTTAAAATTATAAGTATTACATATAATGTAAAAAAATAAACATACATATGTATAAAATTTAATATATATATTTACTTAATAATATTAATAACTAATTATTTTATTAAATTATAAATTGTTAGAAACATATTAAAAATTATAAATACATATATATACACATACACCAATAACATAAAAATAAAAATAAAATATATATGTATAATAAATTAAAATATTAAAATATTTTTAATCTTTTTAAAATACATTTTACACTACATTAACTGAAACAGTATAGAAAATATTGGATAGCGGAGGGGTAAAAATTACTATTCCCACTCCAGTGAGTGCAACAGTAGGGAAAGTGTTGGATAGCGTAGGGGTAAAAATTACTATTCCAACTCCAGTGAGTGCAACAGTAGGGAAAGTGTTGGATAGCGTAGGGGTAAAAATTACTATTCCAACTCCAGTGAGTGCAACAGTAGGGAACGTGTTGGATAGCGTAGAGGTTAAAATTACTATTCCCACTCCAGAGATTGCAACAGTAGGGAAAGTGTTGGATAGCGGAGGGGTAAAAATTACTGTTCCCACTCCAGTGAGTGCAACAGTAGGGAAAGTGTTGGATAGCGGAGAGGTAAAAATTACTATTCCCACTCCAGTGAGTGTAACAGTAGGAAAAGTGTGGATAGCGGAGGGGTAAAAATTACTATTCCCACTCCAGTGAGTGCAACAGTAGGGAAAGTGTTGGATAGCGTAGTGGTAAAAATTACTATTCTAACTCCAGTGAGTGCAACAGTAGGGAAAATGTTGGGTAGCGTAGAGGTAAAAATTACTATTCCCACTCCAGAGAGTGCAACAGTAGGGAAAGTGTTGGATAGCGTAGGGGTTAAAATTTCTATTCCCACTCCAGAGAGTACAACAGTAGGGAAAGTGTTGGATAGCGGAGGGGTAAAAATTACTATTCCCACTCCAGAGAGTGCAACAGTAGGGAAAGTGTTGGATAGCGTAGGGGTTAAAATTACTATTCCCACTCCAGAGAGTGCAACAGTAGGGAAAGTGTTGGATAGCGGAGGGGTAAAAATTACTATTCCGACTCCAGAGAATGCAACAGTAGTGAAAGTGTTGGATAGCAGAGGGGTAAAAATTACTATTCCCACTCCAGAGAGTGCAACAGTAGGGAAAGTGTTGGATAGCAGAGAGGTAAAAATTGCTATTCCCACTCCAGTGAGTGCAACAGGAGGGAAAGTGTTGAATAGCGTAGGGGATAAAATTACTATTCCCACTCTGGAGAGTGCAACAGTAGGGAAAGTGTTGGATAGCGTAGGGGTTAAAATTACTATTCCCACTCCAGAGAGTGCAACAGTAGGGAAAGTGTTGGATAGCGGAGGGGTAAAAATTACTATTCCCACTCCAGAGAATGCAACAGTAGGGAAAGTGTTGGATAGCAGAGGGGTAAAAATTACTATTCCCACTCCAGAGAGTGCAACAGTAGGGAAAGTGTTGGATAGCAGAGAGGTAAAAATTGCTATTCCCACTCCAGTGAGTGCAACAGTAGGGAAAGTGTTGAATAGCATAGGGGTTAAAATTACTATTCCCACTCCAGAGAGTGCAACAGTAGGGAAAGTGTTGGATAGCGTAGGGGTTAAAATTACTATTCCCACTCCAGAGAGTGCAACAGTAGGGAAAGTGTTGGATAGCGGAGGGGTAAAAATTACTATTCCCACTCCAGAGAATGCAACAGTAGGGAAAGTGTTGGATAGCAGAGGGGTAAAAATTACTATTCCCACTCCAGAGAGTGCAACAGTAGGGAAAGTGTTGGATAGCAGAGAGGTAAAAATTGCTATTCCCACTCCAGTGAGTGCAACAGTAGGGAAAGTGTTGAATAGCATAGGGGTTAAAATTACTATTCCCACTCCAGAGAGTGCAACAGTAGGGAAAGTGTTGGATAGCGGAGGGGTAAAATTACTATTCCCACTCCAGAGAGTGCAACAGTAGGGAAAGTGTTGGATAGCGGAGAGGAATAATTTACTATTCCCACTCCAGTAAAATAATTAAAAATAATTAACAAACAATTAATGAATTAAATTTTTTTACCTCCCACCATATTCCCCTATAAATAACACCACCAATGTTGTAAAACATAACACCATTAACATAATTAATAATTAATTAATTAATACATTTTTAAAATTAACAAACAATTTAAAAACAATGAATAATAATTTAATTCACACAATTAACAGTATAAATCAATTTAAAATAAATGTTATAATAAAAAACATTTAAATTAATATAGAAATTAAATTACTTACCAGCCTACTCCCCTATCAACACACAACCCGCTCTTAAAAAACCACACACATAACATAATTAATAATTAATTAATAATTATTAATAACCAATTAATAAATAATTAACACTATATTATTTACCACAATTTACAATATAAATTTGAAAAAACATAAATATTAAATAATTAAAAATATAAATAAAATAATTATTATTAAATCACTTCTCACTCTACTCCCCTATAAACCCACAACACGCTCCTAGAAAAATAACACAATTTACATATTTACCAATTAATTATTAATAATTATCAAACAATTAATAAGAAATTAATTACCACAATTAACAATATAAAATAATAAAAACTTAGGGGCACATTACGATGGCGGGCGGAAGCACCACCGCCGTGCTGGCGGATGCAAAAAGCACCAGTTACCGCCGGCACGCAGCAGTCCACACGCCCGTCCAATTACGATGCGAAAAGTAGGCCAAACACCGCCGGCAAGCCAGCAACACCGTCCGCCATCAAAGTGCGCCCGTACACGTAGCGGCGCAGCCCAACTGACACACACCGTCCGACGAAACACGTCCCGCCCGGCGCATAAATTACGATGCCGCAAACAAACGGCTCCCACGGCCAAGAGATACCGTACGACAAACCGAAGCGGTAACACGGATGCCGAGCACGGACAACGAAGAAGCGGCTCCCCGAGCATGAATCCAGCACTGCAGGCCCTCCCCATGCTTCTGCTGATGCACCACCAAGGACGCAACGTACCGCGGAGACGCAGGTAGGCACACACACAACAAGTGCATGCAAACAGCGCACACAGTGCAAGGGCGGAAAAAGCGGACAACCCCCACCAGCGCGTGTACACTACACATCCACCATTGCATCCACATATGACACACAGGCCAAATCGTAACATCGCGGAACACATGTGTACACACCACCTGGGACTAGGAACCAACCACCCCGTCACGGCCCCAAAGCGCCGATGACGCCGCCACACATGCGCACAACGTAGAGGCCAACCGCAGCGCCATGCATGCGTCGCACACAGACACAGGGACACAACCAAGCAGCACACACATCAGCCCCACCCCGAACGCACATGACACGTGACAGGCCTGCCACAGACATGTCCCCAACGCCCAATTCACGGACAACACCCAACGCCACACAACCGACGCACACATGTCAGTGAAGTCACGCAACAGCAGGACACACCCCAGTGTAACAAACATGGCGTAGCACACAGCGGCGGCAACACCAACTAGGAGAAGCAGGGCCCCTTCGGGAAGAGGAACGCCAGTACCACACTGAAACACCCATACCACCCTGCACATATGAACAAGACATATAAAACGGAACACCAAAGAGCCCGGGGACCGACAACAGGTGGCCCAAGAATAACATTCACACACAAGGCCCAACGCAGAGCAGAAAGGCAGCCTGCCGCCCACACAAGGGAGAGCAGACAGCACTGAATGACCTTCCATTCCAACTCCGAAACCACAGCCCTACGACAGAAGCCGGTGAATATAGCCATTGTCCAAGAATAGACCAACACAGGCATGCCGAGGAGACCGACCACAGGGCAGATAGCGCATATCACAGAAGCACACAACGGACGGGGAAGAAAGAAGAAAACACTCCCCCATGTCGGCCACATGCAAGTTAATTACAAGGAGTCACACATCACTGACCTTGAACTGTCTGAGAAGCATGTGGGAAGAGGGCCCGTGTCCTCCAAACAAGCAAACAGAACACAAGTCCTGTCTCCCTACGACTACACAGAGCTCACAGCAACCTCGGAGCGTGCACATTGCAGACTGCACACACAGCCGGAGCACGCCACCTCAACGAACCGCTGCGAAATGGCAACCGCAACACACCTACCCAACTACGCCGAACAGCTCAAGCTGTACAAAACCAACCTGTTCCATACATTGGGATGCGATCTCCTGTCCCTGCTGAACGTAAGTTACCGACTGACTTACCGCATCACATTGTTCAGCTGCGTCATGCCCGTCTTCTACTGTCGGAGGTGTCCCTACCAGCATCCCGTCGAGATATGCCTCTCCAACCCGGCATGTCTGAAGGCGGACCTGCTACCACTACTCCTCCCTCTGGACGCACACGACAGGGCCTGCTCTGCCTATGGGGGCATGGCGTATGTGGCCAACATCGCACCCGCACTGAAATGGGACCACTGTGCCTCCACACGACGGATCATCGAGAACAGCTACATCGAATGTCACCCAGCATGCCCCATCATGGTCCTCCAAGGGACAACTTACGAACAACACCTTGACAGCCACCATCCGCTACATTGGCTGGCAAACATGTACACCACCAATGACATGGAAGCCCTGCTGGACGGCATCGCATACCTGACAACCTGTCAATTCGTCGGACCACAACGCAGGTTCCCCGAGTGACCTATGATGTCCAACCCCGCACCCATGCTTAGCTTCCGCACGGACTGGCCAGTCACCACCACAACAGCCATACCAAACGACCGGCAACTGTAACCACACCATCAACGACATCGCCATGACATCGGATATGACCGGGACATGCACACTGTTCCCCATCACATCTAGGAACACCGCATGCATCGTGGGAGGCAGTGGCATGGGCTCTGTGTATCGCACCCACATGGACGGAACTGCACGAACAACCAGGACACGACATGGATCCAGCGCCCATGGACACACACACCGCTCAGTGGACATGAATAGGTCGCCTGGAGTCTGTGGGTGCTGCACCCCTCCCACCCCCGCCCGGGAATCCCATACCAGGACCTTTGCATGGACGACAAGTGCATACAACAACAACTCGACCCCAGTGACTGTGACATGTCCAGTAACCACCACAGTGCAACAACAAGTGGCACGCCGCTGCATGCACGCAAGCACATGCCCTGATGTCATCTCACATGCACGCGTGCATGAGGAACAACCGCAGCAAACCTGTCACATGGAACTGAGATGGACTGTGCCCATGATGCCAAGCGGTCTGGTAAGCTACATGTATACCGTCTGTGTCAAAGTCCGCAGCTCCGCAGCTATACGTAAATGTACATTAGCACAGCCTTGGCCAAGCAGATGTCACTCTGAAGCCCACATCCCACATGCAACAGCCAATCACATGTAACCCCACACCCTATCCCATTTGCAATCATGCTCAGTATATCCTCAACATGTATTCCGCTGCCAGTAGTGTCCACTATACTGCATCACAGAGGACAGAAGACTCAATATAATGTTTGAAACCAAAACTGTCTCCGCTGACTCATTTCACAAGTACGAATGAGAGAGGATGAGAGTATGTGAAGTACACGGCAGTCGTGACATGACCATGTAGTCCACTGGTATTGGATGTCAACGCAAATGAGTAGCACTACTGTGGAAGACACACATGTGTCGTGTGAAGTCGTATGGACGCAGTGCTCAGGTGGGTGGGTGCGACGGGTAGATGCGCACATGCCAAGTTGGAGCACGCCGTGTTGGGAGGGGTCATGAACAGTACACCACCGCTTCCCTGGGCATCGTGAGAGGACACCTGTCGGGGGGAGTGAACACGTGTGTGCACAGCAGCCGGGCACACGTACAAAGCGGTACCAGGCGCACCTCAGCCCACCCTCTGTGGACAAGCTGGATCCTGTTGTGCGCCCGCCATGCCCCTTGACAAGGCACACACAGCCCCAGTCGACCAGGTGTAACCCCAACATAGTCAATCCGCACAGGCGATACAGGGCACGGGATGGCAGTGGAGCATGGTGTGTGAGAGGTCTCCTCGCGCTCCTCCTGGTCATATCACGCAGGCAATAGAACCTCAACGTCTAGCATGGCACAAGTCAAATGGAAGTGTAGGGGGACGCACCACAGCACGAGCAGCACTGACGTCACGGGAGGTGGCTCGCACCATCCCATCCATTGCCCATCATACCAACCACGCCACATGCCATTGCGACTAAGTGCAAGCGCGTGCGCCACCACCCCCGAGCCCTCCCCAGAGAGGCCAAAGAGTGAATGTGTGGGCCATCAGCCGCAGACGGACGCGGCCTGGCCGCAAGGGCAGCCACAGCCACTGGGTGTCGCAGGTGGCGGATCCGGAAGGCGAAGACTGTGATGCATAGTCCATGCAGGCCGGGTCTCCATTTGGGGCACCACGCAGGTGGACGGCGTCCCGCCACACATCATACCCTGAGACAGCCCACTCGTGCAACTGGACCCACACATACACTCCTTGCCCTCTCTGGTGCGAGCTTGGGGCTGCCTGTGCAGGCGCTAGCCTCGCAGGTGAGCATGCATATTGGGGGAGCGAGGGGAGGACATGAGGGCTGGGGCGAAGATGACTGTATCACTGTCAGTAAGTACAAGGGATGACCCAGATGTGGAAAGGAAGAGACGTGTCCCGTGTGTACTGCAACTAGTCGCCAATCCAACTACCCCCCATGTCCGGAATGTAAGCCCGCACCTAGGCCCGCCCATCCGCCACATCGAACATACCACCAGCACGACAACCTTCCCATTCGAAACACTGACTGGGGGTGGCGACCAGTGTACAATCATGTGTAGCCTACCCACGCGTACATGTGGGCCCTCCATGATCCATGTCACCTGCGGCAAAGTCATGACATGCGCAATGAGGGAAGTGAGGAGAGCTGTCCGCCCCACGCGCAGAAGGTGCATCAGCTCCACAGACCCAGCAGCGAGTCCAGCAGGGGTCACATGTGCAGGGGCAGCTGTGCCTGGTGTGAAGGCACATGCATATAGACAGCACATCGACCAATGTGTAGTCTGCCCACATCTACAGTCCATCATCATGCGGACATAGGAATTGAACACAGGGCAACACATCTTCAGTTGGTGCACCCACCGTGACCAACAATGCGCAATCATCGACGTACCCGCCCTGTGCATGGCCCCCCACCCAACGGAGGCACATCCAGTGCCACCATCCCACACACACAAGCCTTCCACGGAACATGCTGTGTCCAATGGTCAGTACAGAGTCAGCGCCCATCTGGTGGATCCTGAACAGGAGACACATGCACACACATGCCAGCTCCCACTATGTACGTCTGCCACCTGGCACGTGCAATGTAACCTCTCACCTGTGACGTGTGACTGCAAGCACACAGCCGTCTTGGCATGGGGCTGTCAATGTGGACACCTGTCAATGTTTCGGGAGGTGTGATCCGTACAGTGCTGTACATAGGGTGCAGTGCTGACACCTACTACTGTCTCATATCCCCTCGTGCCACAGGTCCCACTTGTTTTGGCCGCTCAGCCTGTGCCCACATCGTCGTCGTCGTGTGCCATACTCATCCAGCCGCGGAAGCAGTTCCATGCTCAGCAGACATTCATGTTGCCGTGGCGTTGCCGCTTGACGGATATGCAGTCAGTCCCCATCAGCACGCCCCGCAAGTCATTGGGGCCTAGATCCCCATGTGCATGCACATGGCAGTGGTTCGTATCACTAGCCATTGCCATTGTTGGGAGACCTGTGTAAGTGTATTGTGGCCGTGCCGTCCCAGCTTGACAGCTGGGCTGTGGCTCATGTGCTTGCTCAGTCATGTCAGTGATGTGTATGCGAAATTGCTATGTGTCGTGTTGCTTTGACATGTGTCCTCTGCCATTGTCCCTAGGCGGAGACCGAACATTGACCGCCCATACCAATTGCTGGCGGACATGGACGATACAGAGGTTATTAGGAAGTTTCGGCTGGACAGGCCAACCCTGCATCGACTGTGTGCCATGTTAGAACCCCATCTCCGTCCCCGCAGTGTGTATCCGACTGCTGTCACCCCCACGGCTAAGGTGATGGACGCCATGCATTTCTTCGCCACTGGGTCATTCCAGCACACAGTGGGCATTGGAGGAGGGATGTCCCAGCCCATGTTCAGCAAGGTGCTAAGGGATGTACTGGCAGCCATGATGCTGTACCGAAACAGGTACATCCGCTTCCCCAGGGCTCGTGAATTGGCGGCAGTGAAGGGTGCATTCTATGCCCTTGGCAGAATCCCACACGTCGTTGGAGCCATTGACTGCACACATGTCGGCCTTGTTCCACCACAGGCCACTGAACACCTGTACCGCAACAGGAAGCACACGCACTCCCTGAATGTGCAAGTGGTGTGCCTTGCGGACATGGTGATCACCCACGTGTGTGCAAAGTTCCCAGGCTCGGCCCATGACGCACACATAATGCGCAACAGCATCTTGCCACGACTGATGTCCAATATGCAACAGGATCGTGCCTGTATTGTCGGTGAGTATGTGGAGTGGTGTAGCGTGCTGGTTGTGCGATGCTGTCCCCTGTCCAGTTGGAATAGCAACGGTTCTCTGTGTCCCTCACACCCAGGTGACTCTGCGTACCCGAATGGGGCATGGCTGCTCAGTCCATTGAGGAATCCTCGCACCCCAGCAGACGATCGCTACAATGAGGCACATGGGAGGACCAGACGTGTGGTCGAGCGTACCTTTGGCCTCCTCAAGTCCAGGTTCAGGTGCCTGGACCGCACCGAGGGTGCGCTGGCGTACTCCCCACAGAAGGTGTGCCAGATAGTGGTGGCGTGCTGCATGCTGCACAATCTGGCCATTCGGAAGCAGATCCCCCTCATTGTGGATGACGGAGATCAACCAGGGCCCCAGCCCGCAGACCAGGACAGCTCGAGTGAGGAGGACAGCGGAGAGGAGGAAGCTGGTAATGTGCGGCAGCAGCTCATCGCCCGCTACTTCACTTGACGGTGAGTGTCCATGTACGACGGCTGATGTGGCTGTATCTGTGCAGGTGTGTGTGTGCTGTGTCAGGGTGGCCGTTTGTTCACTGCGTGCTGTGTGTCAACGCTCCATGGCCAGGGTAGTATGCCACTGTTGGTGGCTGTGGCATTGTGCCCTATTGCTCTGTGCGATGTGTGTACATTGCTTGTAGTTGTTGACATGTACTGTGTGATGGGTGTGTGACACACTCATTGAATGTGCTCCTGTTCTGTCTCCCACCCCTAGGTCCCTACAGGCCCTCCGGATTCAATTGCCATGCCACGCATCAGGTGCCTTTCCGCCCAAGGTGGCCGTTGTATTCCGTACAAATAAAACACAGGGCACAAACAGCAGTTAGTGAAAAAGGTGCATTTATTACAAACTGTGACATGTGATTGTGTGTAAGGTGATGACAAAAGTGGTGCGTGCAGTGACAATGAGCTGTCGGTCATGGCTGCGTGATGATCAGGGTGTACCCACTGGTTCTATGTCCATAGTCCAACACACACATGCCATCCAGATGGCTGTGTGGAGTGGGATCGTAGTCCAAGTCAATGCAGTGGCTGGTCAAGGAAGGCTGGCGGAAGGCTGGCTGGCTGCCTCACTTGCGTTTGGAGCGTGCGAAGTCCTCCCGGGAGATCTGTTTCCACTTCGGACGGCCCCTTCCACGTTTGCGAGGGGGGTGCCTGCTTGCGACATGCTGGTGGTTGAGGTGTGCTCACTGGCTGTGGACGCAGGGGAACTGGACACTGCTGCTCCACCCTGCGCCCCGGCAGGTGGTGGTGGAGGGGAGCTGCTGTCCCTGGCTGTGACCTCACCGCCACCACCAGCTGTCCCATGTGGTCCACGATTTGGCCCATACGGGCGTCCATGGACCTCAGCACCCCCAGCCCCTCACGCGTGTCTGAAGCAGACCGGAGCCATTGTCCTTGGGCCTCTTCATAGGCCCCAAGGACTCTGGCCATTTGAGGCAGGGCATGGCTCCCAGGGGAGGCTGGCGTTTCCCTGACCCTGCTCCTCCTACCAGTCCTGCTGCCACCGGCCTGCCCACTAGCCACATTGCTCACCACGGTCCTCGCTGTGGCTCCCAGGGTGGATCCAGTCGGCCGGGCCACCACCTGCGCTGGGGCTGGTGCCAGCGAAGACGTGGCGGTGGTGGCGGCGGTGGTGGTCGGTGCGGCGATGGTGGCGGTTGCGGCAGTGGTAGTGGCCACAATGACCGTGGGTGTGGCCGCAACGACAGTGGCAGCAGGGGGCTGGGAATGTTCAGCAGCCCTGGATGATGGGTTGGTGGGTAGGAGGGGTCCTGGGGAGCGGCTGGGCCCTGCCACACCAGATGGGCCTGCTTGGTGGTCCGTGTCCGAAGAGGAGGACAGATCCTCCAGATCCGTGTGTCCTCGTTGGGGGCTTGTAGGCTGGCTGTGCTGGCTGCTGGCTCCATCCCCAGCATCCAGCAGTTCGTCACCTGTGGAGAGAATGAGATTTGTTATTGTGTTGCACCTGGCGAAGTATGTATTTGTCGTCTGACATTAACAGTTCGTGCAATCTCGTACATGGGTTTCCCGGAGGCGTGTGTGTGGCTGTAGCATCTGTAGTTGTGTGTGCTTGGCAATGGGACTGTGTGCTGTGCACATGTGGCATGGGACGGATTGGCCATGCCGATGGGTGTGTTGCTGTGCCCCTACTTATTGTGACTCTGGTGTATGCGGGCTCCTGGCCCATCCTGGGTCTGGTTTGTACTTTGCTTTTGGTGTTCAGATGGGACGCTTAGGAACGCATATGGCAACATGGGGGCCATGCCCCAGATTCGCATTTGGGAGGGAATATGCTTTTGGGGTTCAAATGGAACGCTTAGGAACGCATATGGCAACATGGGGGCCATGCCCCAGATTCGCATTTGGGAGGGGATATGCTTTTGGGGTTCAAATGGAACGCTTAGGAACGCATATGGCAACATGGGGGCCATGCCCCAGATTCGCATTTGGGAGGGAATATGCTTTTGGGGTTCAAATGGAACGCTTAGGAACGCATATGGCAACATGGGGGCCATGCCCCAGATTCGCATTTGGGAGGGGATATGCTTTTGGGGTTCAAATGGAACGCTTAGGAACGCATATGGCAACATGGGGGCCATGCCCCAGATTCGCATTTGGGAGGGGATATGCTTTTGGGGTACATGCTGTGAGCCATGGGTGCCGAACGTGACATGTGTTGTGGCAGCATGACAGTGCATGGTTTGAGGTGTGTGCATGCTTGACATGGCCTGCATATTTGCTGTCTGTTGTGATTACTGGACATGGCATTGGACGCATCGTTATGAGTGAGTGATGGTTGTGTGCCAGCCAACGTATTGCAGTTGTCCCATCTCCTTGGTGTGCGTGCTGCCCTGTGCCATGTGCATCACTGCAGTGCTCGGGGGGGTGTGGCCCATGTTGTGTGTTGTTGCTCACAGTGTGTCGTGCGCTTCATTGACTTCTGGCACATGGTTGGTCATGGGCATGTATCTTAGCGTGACTGCTGTATGTGTGGCAGCTGTGCGGATGACATGCCTTTCATGAGACTGGGGCTGACGGATGGGATGGATGGTATGTTGTATGTGCATGGTGTGTCAGTGAGTTTGATGGGTTCAGTGGTGTTCGTGTGCATTTATGTTGTTCCGCTCTGTTGCGTCTAGTGTTGTTTGTCTTACATAGGCGTAGTTGTGGGGTGTGTGGTTGACAGGCAGTAGGGGCTACATGGACAGGACTTCAATGGTGTTTCGGTTGTGTGTGATGAGTTGCACAGTGGCTGCCGTGTGGGACTATATTCAGTGTGGCTTGTGCATGCAGACGTGGCTCCTTGGGTGTTGCTATGTCTGTGATGGGTCATGTGGGGTGTGAGTCTGTTGTTCATGTCCGTGTGCACATTGTTCACTTGTTCGTGACGGTGGGCGGTGCTGCGTGTTCGTCTGCTACGTGACATGTCCCATGTGTTGGTCGTGTTATGGTCCTCATGCCTCCAGTAATCCAGCCCTGTCCAGTTTCCCACCTGCAAGTTGTTCGTGCGTGCACTGTACTGGATGCCACATGGCTCTAAGCGGGGGTGCTCCATGTTGCAGGTCTGTGGGGGTGGGGGTGTTGTGGGTCGTGGGGTGGCTGGACACCCACTGACACCGATTGCTGTGGACCGTGATGTCTGCCTTTCGGCTGTCGTTGTGCACTGCGGTGGCTGACACGTGGCTGTGGGGTGTGGGGATGCTCCTCCTTGCTGTGCTGTGGGACTGGGGCCTGGTGTGTGTTGTACTTGGGCTGTCCACCCTCCCACCCACTGCACTTTGTGTTCCTGCCACTTACCTGTTACTTGTCGGTTAGTGCAGCTGTGGCGGACACATGGGTGTGGTGGGTGCTCGTTGTGGCGCTTCTGGCATATTTGGGGACCTGTTGGTGGTTACGTGGCTGGCTGAGTGTACACATGTCCCCACGCATCTTACAGTTGTTCGGTTTGGGCTGTGTGTGGTGGTGTCTGTTGCATGTGTGTGTGATGTGTTGTGTATTGTGTGCTGGACATGGGGGTGTTTGTCCCTGGGAGCTGTGGCATGGTAGTTGCGCATGTGAGTACATAGCGGTGTGCTGGTATACATTAGTTTGTACTTACCAGCCTCCACTCCCCATGCTAATCCGGCGAGGATCTCCGGATGTATTACGACTCGCACCTTCTCCTCCCACGCTTTGAAGGTCTTAAAGAGCGCGGGATTCCCTCCGCCAGTGACGGCAGCCAGCTCTCTGTTTTTGCCCTCCTTCTTCTTGACCAGGCTCTTTACGTCATTCCAACGTTTGTTTATTTCACCTCTGTTCCTGGGCAGGGTCCCGACTGCATTGACCTGGTCTACGATCCGGTTCCACATTCTGTTTCTGGTGGCTAGTGGTGTGTGCTGGACCATGTTCCCATAGATTTGTGGGTACACCTTGATGATCTCGTCGACCATGACCGTCAGCTCAATGGGCGTGTACTTGGGCATTCTTTGTGGTGCCATGGTGTTTGTGGTGCTGGTGCGGTGTGTGTTGTGTAATGTGCAGGGGGTTTGTGGTGCCGGTGTTTGGTGGTGGTGGTGGTGGTGGTGGTTGTGATGTGTGCGTTTCTGTGGTGTGCTGCTGTCCTTGCTGTGTCACTGTGTCCTCTCCTCTCCTCTCTAGTTTGCAATGTAGCAAGGGGTTGTGGTCTGTGGGAGTGCTGCTTTTGTACTCACCTATGTGGGTGTGTCCTCATGGTCTGTTGTTTTCAGGTGTGTTGTGTCTGGGGTTCTGGCCTTTGTATTTTTTGTTTGTCCGGGGGTGTTTTCGGGATGTGTACTGTGCTTGTGTATTTGTGCGTGCCTTGCTGTGTGGACTTGTTGGCCATGTTGTGTGCTATTGGTTTTGTGTGCGGATGGTTTCTGTGCAGGTACGTTGGCGCCATGGCTTCTGCCGTGTCGATTCTCATCGGCGTTGTTTGCGCTGGCG